>CM066341.1:4534261-5124261 GCA_033807585.1 Hydrophis major
AAGAAGAAGAAGAAGAAGAAGAAGAAGAAGAAGAAGAAGAAGAAGAAGAAGAAGAAGAAGAAGAAGAAGAAGAAGAAGAAGAAGAAGAAGAAGATGATTACTCTTTTTAGTTTCCTATTGTCTTCACTTTAACTTCACACCCCTCTAGGGTAAATTCAGTTATCTGAGTGGATTAAAGGTACAGCATTGTCATTTGTGTTACGGGGATGAATTCAAGCAGCAGTTTTTTTTCCAGCACATTTGGTTTCCTGCAGCCTCAGGCAGTCGGAAGGACCTGCAGGAGCTCTCTCCCCCCCCCACCACCACCACAAAAAACCACATGGCTAAAAAAGAGGGGAAGTTGTAATCTCTTTATGAAGCATCTTGGCAAAGGAGGGTCTTCCTCACTAACTATCACACACAAACACACCTGGGGAAAAAAAAACCCATTCTGCCCCCCCCCCCCCAAAAAAAAACCTCCTTCTTGGGAAGATCAAGCAAAAGGTCTGCAGAATTCTTTCCTGGGCAAAAGGCTACAGAAAGCAGGGACACCCGTGTCTCTCTTCTGTGTGTGTGTGTGTGTGTGTGTGTGTGTGTTTGGGTGGGCTTTGAATGGAGAGTGTGCAGGGGAGAGCTTTGTCCGGCTGCTGACGCATCACCAAAGCCAGAAAAGGCTGGCCAGGATTTCTCATCCTTTGATGAGAGGAGAGGAGGAACAGCAACAATAAAGTTGCACGTTTGCATTTTTAGAGCACTTTTCAAAATGGTCCGAGAAGAGATTTGGTGGAATTCTCGGACATTAAAACCTCCCTCAGGCCCCCCCAAAACCCCCCACCCACGATCCCACTTCCCACCGAAAGGCAGCCGCAGCGACACTAGAATATGTTGCATTTTCTTTTATTATTGCTGTTCTTCTTCTTTCCAGGGCAGGAGGAAGGCTGCTGGCAGGCGGGGTTGCCGGGCTGCAGGGGAAAGGAGGCCGCAGGGAGAATTCCAGCGCTGCTGCGGGAGAAGGAGAGGGTAGAAAAGGGCCTTCCCGTCCCCTCCCTCCCTTGGAGGCAGGAGCCAGGAGCCGGCTGAGGCGCTGCAGAAAAGAAGGAGGAAGAGAAAGTTATTTCAAAAGTGTTTGGGTACTTTCCCTTCTTTTTAAAGAAAGACAGTATCTGTTTAAATCAGGGGGGTCCCCAAACTTGGCAACTTTGAAGATGGGTGGACTTCCAACTCCCAGAATTCCTGAGCTGACGTGACTGGAGGAGGAGGAATTCTGGGAGTTGAAGTCCACAAGTGTTTAAAGTTCCCAAGTTTGGGGAACCCTGATAGATATAAATAGATAGATAAATAGAGATAGATAGATAGATAGATAGATAGATAGATAGATAGATAGATAGATAGATAATCGATGATAGATAGATAGATAGATAGATAGATAGATAGATAGATAGATAGATAGATAGATAATCGATGATAGATAGATAGATAGATAGTTGATAGATAGATAGATAGATAGATATAGAGAGAGAGAGAGAGAGAGAGAGAGAGATGATAGAGAGATAGAGAGATAGATAGAGATCGATGATAGATAGATAGATAAATAGATAGATAGATAGATAGATAGATAGATAGATAGATAGATAGATAGAGAGATAGATAGATAGATAGAGAGATAGAGAGATAGAGAGATAGAGAGATAGATAGAGATCGATGATAGATAGATAGATAGTTGATAGAGAGAGAGAGAGAGAGAGAGATGATAGAGAGATAGAGAGATAGATAGAGATCGATGATAGATAGATAGATAGTTGATAGATAGATAGATAAATAGATAGATAGATAGATAGAGAGATAGAGAGATAGATAGAGATCGATGATAGATAGATAGATAGTTGATAGAGAGAGAGAGAGAGAGATGATAGAGAGATAGAGAGATAGATAGAGATCGATGATAGATAGATAGATAGTTGATAGATAGATAAATAGATAGATAGATAGATAAATAGATAGATAGATAGATAGATAGATAGATAGATAGAGAGATAGAGAGATAGATAGATAATAGAGAGATAGAGAGATAGAGAGATAGATAGAGATCGATGATAGATAGATAGATAGATAGAGAGATAATAGAGAGATAGAGAGATAGAGAGATAGAGAGATAGAGAGATATCATGTATTAAATATTCAAAAGAAACATTAAAATGTCAACTAATGTAAAGGGGGCAAAAAGAAGAGAAATAACAACAACAGCAACAACTAAGTTTCAAAAATGACACAAAAATTTACCTTCTTGGATACTTCCCGAAGAGTGAAAGCCGGAGCAAAGAGCCTAGACAATTCCTTCCATGCAGAGATCTGATCAGAAGGAAGGCAGGAAAACGGGGTCAGAAAAGAGCCCTCCACCACCAGCCCGATCCTTGCCAAGCCTGCCCGCCACATGCCCTCACCAGTCCGGGGCAGGATGAGGATGTCTTCCTGGGCAAGGCCGTGGCTCAAGGCCGTCTGGGTGAACTTTGCCAGCAGCTCTGGGCGCAGCTGCTTCTGCCTCCCTAACACCAGAAAGCAGATTGGGTGAGGGACCCTGGCACTGCCCCGCAGCTGCCTTCCCTGGCACAGCCCGCCTGCAGAAGGGCTGGGGAGAAGCCGCTGCCCCTACCGTACAGGGTGACCATGGTGAAGGTGTCGGCCCCTTTGGTGATGGTGTCCCCCAGAAGCGCATACTCGTCATAGTTGGTTTCCAGCACCCGGATGTTGTGTTTGCTTCCTGACCCTGGAAGGAGCGGAGGAGGGGAGAAGGCCGCTAGCCAGAGCCCTTGGGGAGGAGGGGAAAGGTTGAGGAGGGGGTTTGGACTAAATGACCTATAAGGTCCCTTCCAACTCTGATTATCTCCTGCTCTTCTGGGCAGCCTGGCAGGCAAGAAGGCTGCTCTAATAACGGGGCTCCCTTGCTGTCCTTCTGCTCCTCCGGCCTTCTTCCCCCCCTCCTGGAGGCAGGAGAGTAAAGAGGGGAGGGCAGGAAATGGTGAAAGGGCTGGGGTCTTCAGGGGGGCGGGAGAGGGGCTGCCACATACAAGCGCTGGTGTAGTTGAAGCGGCCAGGCTCATCTGTCCGGAGGAAAACTATCCGCTTCACCTCGCAATGGTCCAGCCTGGCAGGGGAGAGAGAGAGAGCGGTTAGAGGCAAGGAGGCAGCCTCACCGCTCTGGCCCCGAGTCCCACTACCATCCCCCCTCCAGAAGACCAGTGCCCTTCCCCACACACACACACCAGCAGTGCCTGGCAGCTGAGCCCCCTTACTTGGGGTAGGTGGAGGTGATGCCCAGGTGCCCCTCTTCCATGAGCGTGACCACAGTGGTGCACATCTTGATGACCTGTTTTTTCTCTTTGAACCAGCGGGTGTTGGAGGCTAGGCCAATGCTGAACCAGGTGCCCGTGAACTTGGAAAGGGGGAGAAGGGTTAGACAAGGAACAAACACACACACACACACACACACACACGCTGCCAAGGGACTCTGAGCCTTTCCACCCGCTGGCTCAGCTGAAAAGCCCACTGAGAGGTTGGTGCCCGGGTCAGGGGACACTCCCCTTACCTGATCTAGCTGGAAGTCAGCCTGGACGGGCATTTCGGCCTTTGACTGGAGCAGGCAAAGGAGAACCAAAGCGGCAGAGAGCGGCGCCCACATACCGAGAAACTGAGGTGCCTGGGCTTTACCTGGCGTGGCGTCTCTGCGAAGGCTCCCCCAGGAATGGTCAGCCAGAAACCACATCGGACGGCTATATATATATATCGGCCAGCACAGCAGCAAGTCAAGGGGCCACCAATGCTGGAAGCCGGCCTCTGCTTCCTCCAATCCCCGGTCCCCTCCGGACAAAATTATGCAAGCCGAAAGCGGGGGGCAGGGGGGGGGAAGAGAAGGGGCAGCTCTTCTAGTGTCAGCCTGCAGGCCCACCGAGGAGACCCCTCCCCCTTGCTGGAAGGCAGGGGAGGGGGAGCCTGCCCCTCCCATCATCCAGGCGGTGTCAAAGTTGGATGGCCCCTCCCTCTCTGGCTCAAAGTGCAGGGCTGCCTCATTCAACCCAGCACAGAGGACGGACGGACGGAGCCCATGGAAGGGCTGCCTGCCCACGGGGACCCACCCCTTGGTAGCCCCTCACCCTGAGGCCAAGCCCGCCTTGGGGGGAGGGGATGGGGGACATTTTGCTGGTGGGCACTGCCTGTGTTTTGTTCACGCTTGGCAAGGACAGCAGCAGGTCTGGGTCAGTTTGAAGGTCACATTCTGCAGTTCCCAGGCCACGAAAGCCGAAAACCCTTGCAGGGGGGAGGGGGGGCTGCCATATTGGCAGTGGAGCAGGGGAGGATCTGGAGTCTTTAATGGAGGGGCCGGACGGCTCCCAGCCCTCACTCAGCTCCCTAGTGAAGTCCGAAAAGAGGGCCAAATGGCAGACTGGTTGCAGAGTCTATTCTCAGGCCCAGCTGGATGGGACGGCTGAGCTCAGTGGGGAGGCCAAAAGGGCTGGACATCAGCAGAGGCCGTGCTTGGGAAGGGAGGCAGGGAACAGGCACCCTATTGGGGAGCTGATCCAGGCTGAACAAGTATCAGGCGGTAGCTGCCCCTCCCTTCAACGCAGCTCAGCCTGGCCAAAGGAAGGCCGGGCCATTGGCCAGGCTCCCCTCCAGCCTCAGCCCTTCCTGAAGGGGTCAGCCAGCGAGAGAGGACCATTGCCTTCGACGGACGGATGCTGCCATCCGCTTTGGAGCCAGAGCCAGGCTGGGGAAAGGGGTAGGGGGCTTGGCTAAACTCCATGTTCTGTGGGGGCTTCCTGGAGCTAGAACAGCAAACAAGCCAGAGAACAATCCAGGCAGTGCTTTCCAGAACTGCTTTCTCAGCAAAAGACAAAGAGACCGGCTCAGCCAGGAAGGCAGCGGGTGGGTGCAGGGCCTCTGTGAGAAAACAGTGCTCAGGGGCTCAGCCTGGCACTCCTGGGGGGAGGGGGAACCTTTGGAGGGGGGCATCAGGCAGGAGAGGCCAAAGAGCCCAGAGTTGGTTCCACCACGTACAGCCCAGTTCCCTTCCTGCCGTCTCCTCCCCACCTGCCGTCCAAAGGGCCCCCTGAGGTCAGAAGGCTCTTAACACGGGGAGAGACTGCAGGGGGGGGGGACACGGAGGGGAAGGGAGGGGGACTCATTACAGGCCCAGCTCTGCCTTTCAGCAAGCAGCTCAACTCTGCTTTTAGCTAACATTTCCCCCCCCCTCTTTTGTTTTTTTGCCCCCAGCCCAAACATCAACAAAAAAACCTGGGTTTTCTCGCTTTTATTTTCATGGGAACAAATGCAAGGGAAAACTTGGGCGATTTCAGCTCTCCTTTGTGTCCACAGAGGCTGTCGGAGGGAATCGCTCGTTCATTCCTGCTATCCTGTGAATTTCGTTTCTGGAAAAGCAGGAAGAGACAATACAGGGGTGTGTGGGTGGGTGTGGTGTGGTGGTTTCGGAGGATCCACCCCTGAAAGGCCACTGCTTATACCCTCCTGGAGACCCCCCCCCACTCCATAAGCCCCCCCCCCTCCCCAGGGCAGGGCTTTCTACTGGTCGCCCATCGGCCAGTGGAGGAAGCCAAGCCTGCCCGAGATGGATGTTCAGGCCAAGGAGACGCTGAAGCCCTCAACTCACCGTCAAGGATGTGGAATTGGTCGGCCGAGCTGCAAAACCCTGCCAAAAAAAAAAAAAAAAAGGAGTCCGGATGGAAAGAGAAAGTCAGATTAAATAATTCTGGTGGGTTCCTCCTCCCCTGCCAAGTCTCAGCCCAACGCCGGCTTCCCCTGGGCCCTGCCCTGCCCTTCCACAAAGTAGCTTTCGAAGGCCTGCAACCGATGGGTGGGGGGAGGCTGCAGAACCCCTTTGCTTGGCCCAGCATGGACGCTTTGCAACCAGGGGAAGGGGGGCTGCCGCCGTCCAGGAGCTGCCTGGCTCTTGCACGGCCCGGGGAAGGGCAAATCTCGCCCCCTCCTCCCCAGCAGCTGCACACCGTAGACGGGGTAATAGAAGATGAGGTCGTCGGTGATGCCCAGGGCTGTCATGGCAGCTTCAAACTTCTTCAGGATGCTATTTTCCACTTGTGCCGTCCGTCCTTCCGGAGAGTCCATGAAAAGAGAGGGGCGTTAGGGGACCCCCCCAAGCGTCGCCCTCTCCTCCAGAGCTCAGCTGGCCAGTTTCCCAACAGGAAAGGGTGGCTCCAGGATGCCTCAAGGAGCGAAGGCCCCTCCTCAGGGTTTGCCCATCCTGGAATGGGGGAGGCCGTCCCAGAGGGGCGGCAAGGTAGCCCCCTTGTAACACAACACCCAGCGGGACCCCTCAGCCCCTCCCCAGTCCCCCCAGGTCAGAAAAGCCCACCGACTGAAGGCTACGGCTTTCATTCCCACCGTAAAGCTTGGCTGAGATCTTGCGGTTCTTTTGGAAGTAGAGGATGGCGTAGCTGCTATAGTCCGTCTCTCCCACCACCACGTCCACGGGAACAGCGCGGCCTGCAAGGTAGGGGGTGGGGAAGCCATGGACAGATGAAGGGACCGTTTGTTCCTGCAAGGGCCAGAGGGCAGCTGGCTCTTCTCCACTCCGGCCTCTCACCTTTCAGGAGGAAGCGGCCCGGGGCTTTGCCAGCAAAATAATTCTGCTTGATATTCCAGCAAATCCCCTCCCTGCAGAGACGAAGGCAGCGTCAGCCCACCGAGGCTGGACAGACAGATGGACAAAAGGACTGTATCTGCCCCAAAATGACCCACGTCGTCGGGACCATTGCAGACAGACTCCTCCAAGTCTGAATTGGCCCCTGCCCTCCTCCCTGACGGTCAACTAGCGAGGGCCCTCTTAGAAATGTAGTCAGGCTGAGTCCCACCCCAGGTGCCCCGTCCTGAATGCAGGCAGGGTCCCCAAAAGACTCACAGAGGCCGGAAGGTGCTAAAGTGCAGCGAGTCCCTGTCCCTCACCGACACAACCACGTTGGTGGCCTCCACCTGGTAGCCACTTTCACGCAAGTAAAGGCAATCAGAGGCCACCCCCACCAGGAACCACTTCCCTGCAAACTGGAAAAGGAGGGAGATGTCCATCTTGTCTTCCCCCCTGACACCCCCCCCCTGTGGATTAGAGGCCGCGTGGCTGGGTTTCCTTGCACTATTTCTGCAACTCTCCCACCTGCCCGTCAGCCCCAGCCCCAAACCACACTTAAAACGTGGCACGCTTGCCAAAATTAAGCCTAAGAGGCCGGTTCAGGGAATCATATTTTTAAAATGCCATAAGGCGCCGGCCATTTTAAAATAAACCCCATTACTCTTTTATTTGCCAAAACAAGATGGCGTACGGACTCCTCTGAACTGAACAGAGATCGAAAAAAAGCTTTTAACGCTTTTATTTCAGATTTGATTGTGACAAAAGCTGGAGAGGGAG
The DNA here is from genome assembly GCA_033807585.1 of Hydrophis major. Lineage (NCBI taxonomy): Eukaryota > Metazoa > Chordata > Lepidosauria > Squamata > Elapidae > Hydrophis > Hydrophis major. The sequence goes on from CM066341.1 coordinate 4,541,670, forward strand.
AGAAGAAGTGTATTATATCAGCTCTTCTGCCCGGAGAGACCTCCCTCTTATCAGGGGAGCCACCTTCCTTGCACTATGGCCGTCTTTGTCAGGAGTTGGCAGGGAGAGTGGAGCTGAGCCAACGGAACAGATAAGGAACCGCCTAACAAGCATGCAGCTTAGGGTGTCTGCTAGATTCCTGGAAAGGCCTTGGGGGCAGGAGTAGGAGGACAGGCCCTTCCGAAAGGCAGCTGAGCCACGGAGGTGAAACTGAAGGCTTGATGGGCAGCCAGGAGAGAGGAGAGCTGCCTCCCAAGACGGAGTCCGCTACCACTTTGTCATCTCAGGGCAAGTGGAGGGGAAGCTCGGAGCTTGGCACCCACCAAATGAGACCCCTCCCCCTCCTTTTCCCCCTGCTCACCCGGGTGGGATCAAACCCTTCCTGGGCGCTGATCTTGTCGATGGGGCTCTTGGAAGGTTTGGGCCGCCGGGCCCAGGAGGGTGAAGCCAGCAAAAGCCCAGCCAGGAGAAAGACAGCAATAGCAGCCATGGTGGGATGGCAATGACCGGCAACGCTCGGGACGCCCTTGGGGACATGCAGGTGGGCAGGCAGGCTCCCAGTTAGATATTAATCAGGCTTCCCAGAGAAAGGCCCCTGGGGAGGTCCCTCCTGTTGCTGCGGCTGTCTCACCACTCCCAGAGCCAAGGACAGTGCTGTATTCACAAAGGGACAGGCTGTGGCCTCCAACCTGCCCTGGGATTTGCAAGGCAGCCTCACAGAGAAGCTAAAAGCTCCCTCTGGATGTTTGCAAAGGTCTTCTTCTCCTTATACATTCAGCCAATTCTGAACCAGTTCTGGAGAACCAGTCGTGGAAATGTTGAGTAGTTCAGAGAACCGGCCAATCCCACCTCTGACTGGCCCCGCCAACCCTATCCCTTCTCCGCCTCCCATCGAGTCCCAGCTGATTGGCTGGGTCTTCTTTGGTTGCCCTGCACAGGAGAACGGAGCTGGAAAGCAGGTCAGTTGGGTGGGGAGGGAAGGGGGATTTTGCAGTATATCCTCCCCCTGCCATGCCCGCCAAGCCACGCCCACCAAGCCATGCCACGCCCACCAAGAATCACCCACAGAACCGGTAGTAAAAAAATTCGAATCCCACCACCGACTTAGACCCAAGAACAATAAGGTTGAAAGGAGCCGTGTAGGTCATTTAGTCCAACCCCCTGCCCAAGACAAGGAGTCCTTACAAGCATTCCAGACAAATGGCTGCCCAATCTCTTCTTAAAAAAACCTCCATTGATATTATTCTGGATCTTCAGTATTATAAAAGCCTTAGGAATAATATTAATAGCTAAACGGGAGGCCCGGAAGCTGCAGGCAGGCGGAGAAGAGGGAAATTGGCTTCAAAAGTTGAAAAAAATGATTTCAGCACTAACTCTAAGGGACAGAAAAGAGTGCCCTCGTGTGGTCAACGTCGGAATCGCAACCACGAAAGGAAATAAACATTTTAAACGATTTTGTGGTTGCGATTCCGATGTTGACCACACGAGGGCACTCTTTTCTGTCCCTTAGCGTTAGTGCTGAAATCATCTTTTTAACTCGGGTTAAGGCTTTTGGAAGCAGATTTCCCTCTACTCTGCCTGTAGTGCAGCCCCTGGGCCTCCCGTTTCCCTATTGATATTATTCATAAGGCTTTTAAGAATGAGTTGGCGCAGAAAGAATGTTCTTTCTGCGCCAACTCAGGAAGCTCAAACTGCCCAAAAGGAGCTGCTGATCCAGTTCTACAGAGGAATGATGGAGTCTGTCATCTGCACCTCTGTAACTGTCTGGTTTGGTTCTGCAACCCAACAGGACAGACACAGATTTCAGAGGGTAATTAGGACTGCAGAAAAAACAATGGCGACCAACCTGCCTTCCATCGAGGGCCTGTATACTGCATGAGTCAAAAAGAGGGCCGTGAAAATATCTACGGACCCCTCACATCCCAGACATAAACTGTTTCAACTCCTTCCCTCAAAATGACGCTATAGAGTGCTGCACACCAGAACAACTAGACACAATAACAGTTTTTTCCCCAACACCATCACTCTGCTAAACAAATAACTCCCTCAATACTGTCCTACTATTTACAAAGTCTGCACTACTATTACTATTAATCTTCTCATCACTCCTTATCACCCATCCCCTCCCATTTGTGACTATGACTGTAACTTTGTCTCTTGTATCCTTACGATTTATATTGACTGTTTCCTAGTATGATTTGATTGCTTATTTGTGCCCTATGACAATTATTAAGTGTTGGACCTGATGATTCTTGACGAATGCATCTTTTCTTTTATGTACACTGAGAGCATTTGCACCAAGGCAAATTCCTTGTGTGTCCAACCACACTTGGCCAATAAAGAATTCTATTCTTAATAAGAGGAATTCCAAGTGGGGCCTCTGCAACCTCTCCGAGTGGCATCTGGGCTGGCATGGCCCAAGTGTGTTGGTTCTTGGGGGGGGGGGGTCCTTCAAGAGCGGTATGTCCTCCCAGATGCTGCAGCCCCCAGTCCGCTCCCACGCCCAACGAGCTGAACCAACTTTAACCACTTTAACCAAGTGTAGACTTCAACTCCCAGAATTCCTCCGCCAGACCTCGATTCGTCGAGCGTGGCGGAGGAAGGGGGGGAGGGAAGCGTGGAGCAGGATCTCGGCCCTCTTCGGCTTCCGTTGGCGGAAGTGCCGGCGCTCTTCCGGAAGGGCGTGCGCGGCCGGGAAGGAGCCGCTCTCGGCGGGAGCCTCCGTGGTCGGGGCGGCCCGCCGGGCAGGATGCGGCCATGCTCCCCGACAGCCTCCTGGTCGAGATCTTCCGGCACTTGCCGCCCGCGGGCGTCCTGGCGGCGGGCCGGGTGTGCCGGCAGTGGCGCCGGGTGGCCCGGGACGAGGTCCTGTGGAAGGGGCTCTTCTACCGGCACTACGGCGTCGCCCGCCACGTCCCGCGGCACCCAGGTCGGCGGCGGGGACGGGGACGGGGAGGGCGAGGACGGGAGCCGGCGAAGGCCGCGCAGCCTCGGGACCCGCTCTCCGTTTCCGCCGCAGCTGCCGCCTCCTGGTACGGCGAGTTCCAGCGGCTGGGCGAGGCCGTCCCGCGCGTGGAGGTGCAGAGCCTGCGGGAGCACGGGGAGCCGGTCCTCCACCTCAGCTTCGCCCACAGCGGCCTCCTCTTCGCCTCCTGCTCCAAGGACTGTACCGTCAAGGTGGGATCAGGTCCCCCCCCCCCTTCGAGCCCCAGGTTGGCCAAACCCCGGTTGGGAAAGGAGCTGCGGCTGGTGGGCTGGCGCTCAAAACCCGGGGGGAGGCTGGGGAGGGGGGGGGTCTTTGGAGCTTCTCCCACCGACGGCCCTCCCTCCTCTTCCTCCTCCTCCTCCTCCTCTTCCCTGGCTGCAGATCTGGGACAACGACCTCCCGGTCTCCCTGCTGCACAGCACCAGCATGAAGAAGTACAACTGGAGCTACACCCAGTTCTCCCAGTTCAACGCGGACGATTCTCTCCTCCTGGTTTCCGGGGTCTTCATGGGACCCCGAAGTTCCTCCTCGGGAGAGATTGCCGTCATTGGCCTGGGTAAGGAGTGGGGAGGGGGAGACCCTAGACCAGGGGTCTCCAACCTCGGCCACTTGAAGCCGGGTGGACTTCAACTCAAGAGAATTCCCCAGCCAGCTTACAGTTTACGGCTTACAACCGGCAAAGCTGGCTGGGGAATTCTGGGAGTTGAAGTCCACCAGGCTTCAAGTGGCCGAGGTTGGAGACCTCCCCTACCTTCAAAGGACTCTCTCTCTCTCTCTAAAGGAGCCGGCCAGCCTGGACGGGGCAGACACGGGGGACAGGAGATCCTGGGCAGTGGGAGGCAGGAGAGGAGGCTCCCCTCCCTCCAGATCCTCTTCCGCTGGCTCAAGACCATTCGCACCCATCTACCCCCACCCTGTCCTCCTTTTAGAGAACTTCGAACTCCTGTCCCGAGTCCGCAACAAGCCCTGCGACGCGTTTGGCTGTTGGCTGAACGAGACCAACTTGATTTCTAGCAACCTGCACCGTATCGGGTATCTCACCTCCTGCTCCGTGTTATGGCTGAACAACGCCTTCCAGGTGAAGCGAGGCCAGGGTGACCTGGGGGTGGGGGATGAGGGGAGGGAGCCCTGGCCCCCTGCCGCCTGACTCGGCTTGCCCTCTGCTTTGCAGGGCGTCGAGTCTGAGAATGTCAACGTGGTGAAACGGCTCTTCAAAATCCAGAACCTGAATGCCAGCACCATCCGGACCGTCATGGTGGTGGATTGCAGCCGCTACAGCTCCGCCAGTGAGCTGGACAGCCCCGGAGAGGTGGGGGAGGGCCCCGCTCTTCCCCACAAGGAGAGCCACAGCCAGGCGGAGGAGAGGAGGGCTTTCCCGGCGGCCGAAGGGAAGGCAGGGACTGAAGATGGGCTGGACCGCTTCCTGAGTGACATCATGGAGGGACGTGTCCGGCCAATGATGACGGAGATGGAGATGGAGACGAAAGTAGCCCGGCTCCTGGCCAGGAACCGAACGAAGCCCCCGGAGCCCAACCTGCTCTCCCTGCAGGGCGGAAACAAGAAATACCTGGTCTTCACCACTGGCTGCCTCACCTACTCACCGCACCAGATTGGTAAGGGACCTGGGCGCCTTTTTTCCCTGCGGGGTGGAAGAAATGGCCACTGAGGGGCCCTTTCCCCTTGGGGATTGTCAACCAGAGCCATGGGACGAGCAATAGGAAGAGCCCTGCTGGAATATCTGGCTGCCTCCCCTTGGAGGCCCCATGCTTGGCTAGGTCGCCTGGCCGGAGGCGGTTGGTGCCACATCCTGTGAGATGCAGGAAGTGAGCTAGCAAGTTGCCCTCCTGGCTTCCCCTCTAGGAATTAAGCAGATCCTGCCCCACCAAATGACCACCGTGGGCCCCGTTCTGGGGGAAGAGAGGAATTCGGACAGGTTTTTCGATTCGTTGGATCATGTCATTGACATTCACGGGCATATCGTTGGCATGGGCCTCTCCCCAGACCACAGGTAGGGAGTGCTGCCGGCGACATTGAGAAGTTGGGCATGGGTTGGCCAGGTGGCACGATGCCTGTGCTCCGTGGGGAAAGCTTTTGGGGGGAAGGGACTGGAGAAGGGTTATCTGGGTGTCTGGCCAAACAGGAGCCTTCTGTCACCCAGCTCTCGCCCTCCACACGGCCAGTGGGACTTGTATGCCCTCCTCTCTCTCTCTCTCTCTGCCCTCCAGGTACTTGTATGTCAACAGCCGTGCTTGGCCCGAGGGCTGCGTTGTTTCCGACCCTTTGCAGCCCCCGCCCATCGCAGAGGAGATTGAGTTGCGTGTGCTGGACCTCAAGACCATGAAGGAGGCCAAGCGAGCCCTGCGAGCACACCGGGCCTACACCCCCAGTGAAGAGTTCAACTTCATTTTCCTGGATGTCAGCAGGGACTTTGTGGCCAGGTGAGTGAGTCTTCTTTAGCAAGGGAGTGAGTGGGTGGCTTCCGAATCCCGTGGTGCCTTTCAAGGCGTTTTGCCGTTGGGGTGCAGTGACCTTCCCAGACTTTCGCTTCCAGCTTTGTTTTGTGGTTCCCCCCAATGTCTCTTCCTTCTCCTCCTGCGCAGTGGGGCAGAGGATCGCCACGGATACATCTGGGACCGCCACTACGACATCTGCTTGGCCAAATTGCAGCATGACGACGTGGTCAACTCGGTGGCTTTCAGCCCCGCGGAACAGGAGCTCCTCCTGACAGCCTGCGGGGACAGCACCATCAAAGTGTGGCGTTCCCCCCGCACCGCACGGCTCCTTCATGGCGAGAAGCCCTGGCTTCGTAGGCACCTCTTCTCCTGCGACACGGAGCAGGGGACATGAGCCGGGCAGGGCTGGCTTCCTTGGGCCAGGGAGGGTCCATCCCCTGCAAGTGACCCTGGCCCAGTCCGCTCACTTTCACGGATGCCTTGCTTGGGGGAGGCCTGGATGAATCGCCATTCAAGGAACGGGGGCGTAGGTGCAGCAGCTCAATGCCCTTTTGGAGGAGGCTTGCAGGCTGCCATGGTTCTGTAGGGTGCCGCCACCCTCCGGCGTAGCTCTCTGGTCTTCGAAGAGCCACGGACGGAGCCAGGAAAACTTGTGCTGGCCCTGGTGAATTTCTGCTCAGCAGGGAGGTAAGAGGAACAGAGCTGGACACTGCGCTAGATTCCCTTCAGTGCCTCTACTCTCGTTGGCCCCAGGGGGCAAGGACCCTCCCTCAAAGGTTTTGGAGCTGCAGCCCACCAGCTTCTGGGAAGGAGCACGGATCCATCCCTGGCTTGGGGCAGTCGTCCCTTGCAAAACATTCACTTTGGAGGAGGGAGCGGGAAGGGAAAGTGTGGCGTTATTCCTTTTGCAAGGCGGAAAGCTTGTTTGTGTGTGCGCTTCAGGGGAGGGGGGGTAGCTCCCTCTCCAGGGGCTCCAGTTGGCTACCCAGTGCAGCACGGCTTGTTGGTCTTAATAAACTTGGCTTGAGTTGTCGCTCTCGCGCTGAGCATCTTTGGCATCCGCGAGTGCCCCCTTTTGCGCCCACCCCCCTGGCAAAGGGCGGCCCTCTTCTGTGGCAGGCACCAGATGGGCAGGGGACTCTGGCCTCTGAGAAGGCCCCTGGGAGGGAGGGAGGAAGGGTTGCTCTCTGGTGGGGCCAGCACCCCCTCTCCCCAAAGATGAGCAAAACGGGGGGGGGGCTCGCCTCTATAATGCTTTATTCAGCTTTCTCGCTTTTCCAGGGAAGAGCGTTTCAGCAGGATGGTCCAAAGTTGCCCTCTGCCTGAAAGCTCCTGGGAGATCTTGCTTAGAGGAGCACCCCTCCCCACCAGTGGAGAAGGGGAGGGGGGCAATTGGCCAGGGCTCCTCCATTGGGACCACCAGAGGAAGGCTCCCCTCTGCCCGTGGAGCCCTTCCACCCCTTCTCAGCTTTCCTGGCAGCTGCCCAGGCCTCTGTGCCCTGGGAACAGGTAGCACGGATCGCTTGGTGGTAGACACAGGCTGGCCAGGAGCAGCTCCCCTCCAGGGGCTCTGCCAGGCTGCCCCAAACAGTTGCTAGACCTTGAGTGTCCAGCCTCTCTAGCCTAGGCAGCGGTCACCCCAGTCCAAGGCAGCAGAGGAGCCCCAGGGCATGCTAGGACCAGGAAAGGCCCCTCCTTCAGGGCCCAGCTGGGCTTCCAAGCCGCCTCTCCAAAGGGGGGGGGGGCTGTCCAAGGCTGAAAGGTCTGCCAGGCCCTCATTGCCCAGGGGGCCGTCCAGATCGCCCCCCCAGGGATAGCCCCGTACTCCGAGACCCCAGTGGGCAAGGCGTTAAAGGCCCGTGAGGTCTACAATGGCTTTAATAAAGATGGTGTCTTCCTGCACGTAGGAATTCTTGGACTCCATCTTGGCGATGGGGCAGAAAAGAGGGCAGCCACTGGCAATGTTCATGTCGCTGATGGGCCGCTGGAAGGAGGAGGAGGCCACGTCGGGCCGGAAGGCATCAATGATGTGCTCACGGTTATTCTGGTCCAGCAGCATCAGGGTAACCTACGAGGGGACACGCAGAACAGAAACCTCATGGTCGCCTCCCTCAACTCTGGGTCCCCTGTGGCCTCTGTCCTTGCAAACAAACCCCAGAGGGTGCCAAAGGGTTTGAGGCAGGAAAGGCTGCTCTGGGGCTCCAGAAGCCAAGGCCTGCCCAGCAGCCTCTTTCCCCCACCTCCCCCTCGTGGCCCACCGGGCCCCCACCTTCTGGTTAAAAGGCCATCGCAACAGGGAGTCGTTGGGTCCTTTCATCACCACGAAGAAGAGAGACAGGTGGGTGCCCCGCCCAGTGCCGTCCCCATTGAGGTAGATCCGCAGGCACATCTTGTAGCCGTACTTGTTGGTGTAGAAGGCTGGCCGAGCAGAGCAGAGAGAGAGAGACAGCTGGGAGGGAGCCCCGCAGGACACCGACGGTTCCCTTCCGCCCCGTCCCCTCTGGGCTGCAGCCCCTCCTCCCGGACCCACCCAAGACCAGAGCCCGGATCTTCCCACCTGGGGAGAAGATGGCCGGAGGGCGCCCTGCCACCGCCTCCTGCCGCTTCCGGGCAAAGTCAGAAATCTTCCAGATGAAGATGCCGTCGTAGGAGGCCGCCTCCATCTCCTGGATGGTGTTTTCCATCTCGGCCAAGGCCAGGTCCTTCAAAGCGATGCTCCTCTCCAGCTGCCGCACCTGGGCCAGGAAGGAAACACCCGGGGCTCGCAATAGCTCCGATGCCTCCCGAGAGCATGCAAAGCCCTGCAGCCGAACCCAAGCCGTGGTCGTTCCCCACCTTCTTCCAGGCCACGCAAAGCGGCCCCTTCTGCTTCCCGCCAGGCCAGGAAGAAGATAGCAAGCCCCGCTCCGAATGGCCCCCAGGGAGCCACCAACCCCATCCCACCTTAGCGCTGAGGGCCTCGATCTTCTCCTGGTCGAGCTGATGCTGCCGGCTGGCGGCTTCGGCCACCAGCGACACCTTCTCCACCTCCCGGTTCAGCACGCAGACGATGTTCTCAAACGTGACGGTCTTCCTCTCCAGGGCCTCGCATTTCCCCAGCAGCTCTAAGGAGCTGGGCAGCTCCAGCTCGGGGACCAAGGGCCTGCCCCCTGCCAGGACGCAGCCGGCCTCCGCCGAGAGCCGATCCAGCAGGGGCTCCAGTTTGCTGGACGCGGAGCCCAAGCTCAGCACGAAGCTCAGCAGCATGTAGAGGTGCTCGCCCAGGTGGCTCCTCTCGTGCTCGGGGAGCTGCTCATTCTCCATCTGTGGAGGAGCAGGGGCAGTCAGGGGCCACCAAGGCTTTTTGGTCTCGGGGGCTTGGCTGATGGGGACGGGCCAGTCTTCCCTCCTCCCTCCCCCCTTCCTTGCTTTGAAGCCCAGAGCAGCAGTACCAAGTGGGTGCAGCCGACCGGCTGGAATCTGCAGGGGGCTTTGCATTTGCTGCAGGTCTTGACGTGGTCCAGGAACTGCGAAGAAGGGAAAGGGCAGCTTCAAAAGGAGCGGGAGGCCCATCTCCTCACCCACCGCAAAGGGGCATTTCTGCCCCATCGGCTGGGGCAACAGGTGGCGAGGCGAGGCGGGTGCCGTGGGGCCCGTCTTGAAACCACCAGGTGTGCAACCCCCTTTGCTCCAGAACCTGGACCAGGCAGCCTCCTCGCGTCCTCTGCTGGCGGAGGGGTGGTGGTGTTTTGGGTAGCACACCGCCCTGCCCTGTCATGGGGAGGCGGGTAGAAAGGTGGGTGGCCCCAGGGGTGTCTGCAGAAGAAATGGGGTGCTAAAAACCAAGGGCCAGGAGCCCTGCTAACCTTCTCCCGGGAGATCTTCTTTCCGCACCCCTCACAGGCCAGAGGGAGCTTGGGGCACATCGCCTCGTGGGCCTGGCAAGACAAAACAGCAGCAGGTTATCCCACAGTCTGCCCCATCTCTCCTCTTGAGGACGCTGCTGGCCTTCCACTGCTAGGCTGCCCAGAAGGCAGAGCTCTACGCTTCCTGGGAAGCAGGGCACACCTGAGCAGTCAAGACCAAGGCCGCACCTTTTGGCCTTTGAACTGGGACGCTTTTGAGGGCGGCAGCTGCTGTTGCTGCAGTAATTCAGCTGGCTTTTCCTGGGGGGGGGGGAAGCGGGGCAGCTCTGGCCAGTACCTTGCTTTCGGAGAAGTGGAAACAGGCTTGACAGTATTTGCAGCTGAGGCTCCTCTCGGGACACTCCTGCTCGGCGTGCCGCTCTTTCTTGCCCAGCCTGACCAGGCTGTGGCACGCAGGGCAGGCCACCAGCATGGCCGGGCAGCTCCCCTCGTGGCAGCTCTGCAGCAAAAGGACGGGCATTTCAGCACTCGAAGGCTGTGCTGGGAGGGAGGGAGGGAGGGGGTGCCAAACGCCCCATTGCACTGACGCTCTGCATCCAAACACACTGGGAGGCTGGCCAGGGGCGAGGCCAGCCGTTGCTCTGCTTCAGGTAGGAACCCTGCAAATCTGGGGGAGACTGAAGCACGCAAGCTCCTGTTGCAAAGAGGCAGGCGTCCCTCTGCGTATTCCATCTGAGCCTTCCAAAGAGCAGGGCCCCAACGGAAGGGAGTTGGAGAGGATGGGCTGCTTGGTTGGGGCGTTCCAGCTTCACAACTCTCCTGGAAGCCAATTTGCACTCTACTAGAGGCCTGGAAGCCGAACAGGAAAAGCTCCTCTCCGTGCTGGCTCTTAGGATGGCCCTTCACAAGAGAGGTAACTGCCTGCAGCCGAGCCTGGAAGCAGAGATGCAACTGGGACACCTCTGTGGCTCCTGGGACGCCTCGCTGGTCTTTTCCCAAGGATTGAAAAGTAGCAGGGAAGCACTTTCGCTTTCCAGGGCTGAGCCTCCCCTCCCCTCCCCCAAAGAGAAAGTAAAAGCAGCGCCAGGAGGCAGCCGGCTGGTGGTCTAAAGGGAGGAGGCGGCTCCTCTTGGCTGGTGTCGGATGACAGGAAGGAGAAACTGCCCCAGGACCCGAGACCAGACCCAGAGCAGAGGCGCTGCCAGCAGGCCCCCTCCTCTGGAGCTGAGTAAGGAGCCAGTATTTTAGGGACTTTCCACTCTGCAGGCTTCGGCCAGGGACTTTCCAGGCTGGAAGCTCTGACATTCAAAGCATGCAGCCCAGCTGCAGACACAGCACGCCTGGCGCCTGGCTGAGGTTCAGCCTCCAGTTCCCCATGGGAAAGAGGAGAGGGGCTGGAGAAGACTTTGCCCATCCCCAGAAGGTCACCTGATTCAGGGAGAGGAGGTGGGCTTCAATCTTTGGCCACAGAATTCACCCCAGGGCCTTCCATCTTCCCCTACAGAGAGAAGATGGCACATGCTCCGTAGACCCAGGGCTGCCTGCTCTCCCTGCGGATTCGAACTGAGCACTGGGGGGGGGGGGAGGGATGCCCCTGGACATGTGGAGGGGGGAAAAGCCCCTGCTTTGGGGGAGGACAAGCAGCGAACCCCAAAGTCGCATGGAAGGCGCCCTCTGACGCCCCCAAACAGCACCGACCACACAAGAGACACCTCGGGGTGCCCCCTCAGGGGATGGTGCCCCATAGACCCAGTTTGGTGCCACTGCTCCACAAAAGCCCCCCACCCTCCAGACAGGGAAAGGCCAATCCCGGCCCTTTCCCATCGCGCTCCCCTTTCTGGGATCTTTACCTCATATTCTTTTATGGTGCCTTTCCACGAGCAACCTTGGTGGGGACAGATGGCTGGGAGGCTCTCCACTTCCCGCCGAGCTGCGTTGTCTGGGAAAGCCTCAAGGGGCCAGAAAGGGAAGGATTAAATAAGCACAGAGACCCGGCCAGTCAACTCCACACCGGCAGCTTGGCCAAGGGAGAACACGGTGCGGCTGCTGATTCTGGCACAATCCATGGCCAAACCGGCAAGCCAACCCCCAATGGAAAGGGTTGCTGGGAGAGAGCAAGGCGGAGGTATTCCCATGACCGGCTGACCGGGCAGAAACCTTCCCTGATTGGGACGGAGAAAGCACCAGCCCCTCTTCATGTCTGTCCCAGTTACTGGGAGGTTTGTGACTGCAGCCCCTTGGAATGCAAAGAATTTGCACCGAGGAGCCTCCGAGGGAAGCTTTTGGAAGAGAAACAGAAGGGGAGATCCCCCTTTGCCTTCACTTCAAGGCCCCTCCATCTGACCCAGCCGAGCCAGTCCAACTCTCTGGACAGCAGGACAAAACTCCGTTCGAGGGGGCTGTACTTACCACCCCCGTTTCCAAGATGGAGGCGCCTTCATCATACAACCCCTCTTGAAGGCAGGCTGCACACTTCTGGGGCCCTGAGCTGGTGGGGAAGAGGAAGACCATGAGAACAACCCGGAGAGCCTCCCGAGTCAACTCCCAAGCCTTTCTCCAGCAAGACAAGCCACTGCTCCGTGTCTCTCTGAGCATGTGCAGTTAGCTTTGTTTGGCTCCTGCCGATTGCACAGCTGTTGGCCACCTACACAAGGGAGGACTGTTTCCCGGTCGGAGGTGCATAGAGACTGGAAGCATCGCCCTTCCTTTTCAGTCATGCCACCCTGACTGCTTCTGAGTTGTGCAGCTGATGCCCTCCCTATTACAACTCTAGAAGCAACAGGAATAACAGCCAAACTGGCAGGTGTCAGATTGCCTAGCCTAGGTATATAATTAAGCAGCTGCTCTCCTTGTTGCAAAGGGCGATTTACTTTTTTTCTGCAGAGGGAAGGAGGTGGAGAGTTAATGCAAAAGGTGTAGCAGTTTCTTTCTGGGGGAGGAATGTGAGAATTTGGAACAAAGTGGGCGAAACTGCATGTGGGGGCGATCCTAAGAGATCTTTCCCACCTGGAAAATGTCAAGAGCCAAAGCTGGAAGGGACTGCCGGCTGGGCCATCGAGCCATGGGAGGGATCCGTTGCCCTCAGGCCCTTGGCAAGGTGTAAGGAGTTTGGGGAAAGGGTGATTCTTTGCAGACCTCAGGGTGGGAGAGTGTTTGAAACCCCGCACGCCTTCTCCAATCTGCAAAGGATGCGTGAGTGGGAGGTTCAAGCAAAGCAAGCCAAGGACACCTTAGAATTTTCTTCAAGCAATAGGAACAGTAGCGATGACCGCACTGGGCTTGAAATGGACGCCGCAAAATGTTCCGGCACTCTGAACACAGGTATTTGCCCACCAGTTCAGTGCCCAGAATCTCCTTGGGGAAGCCCGGCTGGTTGACGTCCAAAGAGCCAGGAGGGGTTGCGTTGGCCGATGCCATGTGAACCAGCTTGTTTGCGTGGCTTTCACAACCCTGGGGAGGAAGAAAAAGGCCAAAGTTCAGCTCCCTCTCCATAGCGGGAACACCGAATGACCCGCCCGCCCGCCTGCTGCTGCCAACTGGGGCTCCGGCTGAAGCAGCTCAGCCGCCTGCTAGGCTGGCAACCCACAACGGTTGGTGAGCAGGTCTCCCCAGGCCGGGCAGAGAAAGAGGTTCAAGCCTGGCCCAGCCCCACGGGCAGCTTGGCTAAGGAATGGCATCATTCCCCCCACCCCACCCAAGACCCCCACTCAAAAGAGCCTCCTCTCCTTGCCGGCCATCGAAGCCCCCCATTCATTGAACCCACCCCTAATCCTGGACCTTCCGGGCATCACCGCCTCCCTTCCTTTCTGGGGCTCCATCCGCCGCTTGGGCTGCACACGAGCCGGACTCGCCTTCTCCGTCTCATGCCCGGGAAGGGAAGGGAAGGGAGGTCCGGGGCGAGAGCGGAGCTTCGAGGAGAGCCAGCCAGCCTCTCCCACCTACCTACAGCCGGAATCCGGCCCGCCTCCTGACCGGGGATCACCCGGCGCCTTTCACCGCCCCCGGAGGAGCCGCAGCCAGGGGGCCCGTCGGGGAACCGTCCGGCTGGGCGGAGGGGGTCCCCGCCGCCGACGCCGCCCCGGATCCGCAGCGGCCACCGCGACATCGCCCCGAACAAGGGCTCTTCTTCTCCTCCTCCTCCCCCCCCACCCCCCTCCGCCCCTTCGCGGCTCCTTCGGCCGGGGGAGGAGCTCCTGCCTCGGGCGTCATGGCTCTGGAAAGCCCCTGGAAGCCTCCGCGGGAGGGAACCACGTGCCGCCCCGCGGGGCCCTCCGAGCCGGGCCCTGGGCGCTGCGGCGGCGGGGAGGCCAGTTGGGGAGGGGAAAGCCCGCCGGACCCCTCCCCCCTCCCTGTCGCGAGCGCCCGGGGAACGCCCCCCGCCCCTCCCCCCGCGGAGTGGCCCGCTCTAGGACCGCGGACGTCGCCCCCCCTCCCTCCCTCCCTCCCCACTCACCCGCAGCCGCGTCCGGCCACCCAAACGCCGACCGGAAGTTCCCGTAAGCTCCACCCAGCGCTTCCGCCCTTTGCCTTCTCTCGGGCAGCGCCGCTTCCGAAGCCCCGCCCTCCTTGGGCCCGCCCCTCCGTTGCGATTGGCGCCGGGGCGTGGCTTCGGGTGACGTTGTCCGGAGCGCGGGAAGGCTGCTCTTGAGGTAACTCCGAGACGGCGGCACCGCTGCTGTCGGCGGCGCCTCGGGTTCGGGATCGGTTGCGTACGATCGAAGAGCTTCGGTTCCCAGAGGGGAGCGGCCCTTTTCCGACCGGAGGAAGCTTCGTTGTTCGCGACGGTCAAGCCGCAAGTTCCTCCGTCTTTGACCGGGGTTTGTGGGGGGGGGGTTGCCTTTCTGAGGCATTTGAGAGAAAAGAGCTGAGTTGCTGAGGAACCCCTTGATTCCCCTCATGATACGCCATCCTTGGCCGACCCAGGGAGGGAGGGAGGGCGGGCGGGAGGGCAGACACGGTCCGCCGGGTGGTGGTGGTGACAGATGGAGCGTCATTCGGAAGAAGCGAAGTTTCCCTGGAAAATTGGATTCGCGTCTAAGATTAAGAGATTGACCTGCCGGCCAGGCGGCTTCTGCGCATGCTCCTGAAGAAGAGTGATGGCCGTCATCGCTTTCGGATTGCTGTATCTTCCTAAGAGGAGGGGCAAACCTTGTTCCAGCCAATCTTGAACGGCTTGATGTACAACCTATTGCGAAGGGGCTTCTGGGAGAATTCTCAGGTACAGTCTTGCAGAAAACTCCTCTCGACCAATCCTAGGACGGAGAGCCTTGATCGACAAAAGAGCTGATCTATTAAAAGACTTCAAAACACGATGTGGACGTGTGACAGTTATTGTGACGTATGAGCCCTCCCGTCGGGGGGGCAAGGAGTCTTGTTCCTCAGCCAATCTCGTTGAGGTTTCATCCTTGAGTGGCACCGGGACAGCCCAATGGGGGTGCCGCGCGCTCCGCCCTCGCGAGGGATAAACGGGATGAGGGAGGGAACGGGGAGAGGGACGGCCTATTGCGGAGGTTGAGCAGCGAAGAGGCGGCGGCAGTAGCAGAAGCAGGAATCAGAGACGCCATGGCGGAGAGCGACTGGGACACGGTGACGGTGCTGCGCAAGAAGGGGCCCAGCGCGGCTCAAGCCAAATCGAAACAGGTGAGGGGAAGCAGGAGCGCGCGTGCGCACCCTCTTCAATCCCCGCCCATCTCCCGGTGGGAGGAGTGCCTGCGTAGGGCCCACGTCAATCTCGGGAGGGCACGCCCACCAAGCCCTTGTTTGCATAGGCTCCGTTCTCGGGAGGGGGCGGGGGGGGGCTCGGCCTGTCTGGGTGCTCCCGGCTCGGGGTCAGCCGGGAGCGTCCCGGCGGTGCCGCTGCCGGGACGGGATCCGAGCCTCGCCTTTCCCCCGTTCCGGGCCGTCGCGCTCGCAGGGCGCCCCCTGCCGGCCAAGAAAGCCCCCCCCTCTGGGCCGGGAGGGTGGGCGGGTTCGGTTACCCGGGATGCCCCGAAGGCGTCTAGCGGAGGAAGCGGGCCGGCTCTCCTTCCACGGCCCGGTAACGCTCCCGTTGCTCTTCAGGCTGTGCTGGCGGCCCAGCGGAGAGGCGAAGACGTGGAGACCTCCAAAAAGTGTAGGTGTCGCCGGGGGGCGGGCGGGCCCAAGGCGCCCTCTGTATCGCAGCCGCCCCGGCTCCTGCCCGGGGGAGGTGGGGCAGGCCGGCCGAGGCGAGGCCCCTTCCTCAACCGCCGGCGGCGGCCCTGCTCCTTCCCCCGCAGGGGCCGCAGGACAAAACAAACAGCACTCGATCACCAAGAACACGGCCAAGCTGGACCGGGAGACCGAGGAGCTGCACCACGATCGGGTCCCGCTGGAGGTGGGCAAGGTGATCCAGCAGGGCCGGCAGAACAAGGGGTTGACCCAGAAGGACCTGGCCACGGTAAGGGGCCTTTGAGTGAGGCTATAGGGCCGGGCCTGCGGGAAGCGAGTCCCCCTCCCCGTCCCTTCCGCTCCGTGCAGCTGCCTGGTTCTCCCTCTGCAGAAAATCAACGAGAAGCCCCAGGTCATTGCAGACTACGAGTCGGGGAAGGCCATCCCCAACAACCAGGTGCTAGGCAAGATCGAGCGGGCCATCGGTGAGTGCGGGTGGAGTGGAGCTTCTGGCTCTTTGGGGCTGTGCAGAAGCTGCCCCCGAGGCCTCTCCAGAGGCTGCGATCAAGATCTCCACCCCCCTCCAGGCTGCTGCCGTCATGGGGGGGGGGGGCTGCGGTCCTCCATGCTCCAATCTCTTCCTGTTCCTTTTGTTCTTTTCCAGGCCTTAAGCTCCGAGGGCGGGACATTGGGCGGCCCCTCGAAAAGGCCCCCAAGGGGAAGTGATGACAAAGCCTCGAAATCAGTCTGCCCCGACTGATCTCACCTGGACAGGTGTTCCTCCTCTGGCGTGGCCAGGGTTGGCTCCCTCTCTCTGCCAGGCTGACACACCTCCACAATCACAAGCCTCTCGGGAATCAGCGAACCTCTCAACCGCCGACATTCCTGCCTTCCTTTTGCAAAGTATCCAAATCCTAATAAAAGCATCTGAATCTGCCAGGGGCAAGAAAGACACATTGTCGTCATCGTCTTTGGGGGCCTTTGGGAAGGGGGGGGTGCAGAGGTGGGATTCTACCAGTTTGCACCTATTTGCTAGAACTGTTAACATTTTAAGCAGTTTGGAGAACCGGTTGTTAGAAGAAATGACTGGACTAATCCTGTAAGGAAAGCAGGAAGGAAACATTCTGGTGTTACTTACAGAAACTGCCTTTCCGTTAAACCTTACTGCATTCTTGGCAGGACTAGACTTCCTGTCTCAGTAACCTCTCTGGAGTTTTTTTTCCCCTCCTTTGCTGGTACTTTGCTTGTGTGGAGTTACAGTGGCACGGAAAAAAGTGACTTACGACCATTTTTCACACTTATGACTGTTGCAGCATTCCCACAGTCATGAGGCCAGGCAAGGAGATGCGTGTCTCGATGTGAGTGATATTGAGTTGGCCATGCCCAGCCAGTCACATGCCCACCAAGCCATGCCCACCACCTAAGCCATGCTCAAGGAACCAGTTGTTAAAACATTTGAGTGTGGCTGATGGGGGGGGGGTGCAAGAAACAAGGCCAGCTGCCCTGGCTTGGTTTCAGTGGGAAGGGGGGGACCATGATGATGGAATGTGCTCTGGGCAGCCATGGTGGCTTCAGGGTCTCCTTTCATCCAGGTTTCCAACCAGCTGCGCCTGGGCTGCATTTGGAGATGTTTTCTCCCCACTGACAGTTTTGAGGGAAACAGTTCGGACCTCTTTTCAATAAAGAGCTGCCCTAGGGGCTCACACACACACGTACGTTCCTGTCACTTGCCCACCAGCCTCTTTCTTCCAGTAGAGGAAAGTCTCGAAGGGGGCAAGTACCTCATTTGGGGGTGCCGATCGAGGCGTTCGGGGAACTGCCCCCTCCAAAACAAGGACTATCCGAGCACGGAGTCCTTGGACAGGTTCACAGAAGAGATGAAGCCAATGTTTGTGGGTTTGGACAGGTTTATTTTCATTCCCTTGCATTGAAATGCTTTTCGAGCCGCCGTAAATGGGATCTTCCAACCTGGGTGAATGGCAGCCTATCTCTGGTCAAGAAAAGAGACGGATTCAACCGAAGATGTCCCCCTTTATTGGAGTCGCTCCGGTTGCCTCTCCAAGTGGAACAGAGGTCGATGCAAAGCCGAACAGGGAAGGCAGGAGCTGACCTAAGACGTTGCTGGGTCAGCAGCCATCGGGTAGGATGGCCCTGTCCTGGAAGCCAAGGGAAGAGACATGGGCTGGCCTTAGCCAAGAAACGGGGGGAGAAGCCGCTCGGGCTGCCTGGAGACGGCTAGGAGACGGTCTGCTTGGAGGGTGAAAAGGAAGCTTTCACCCAGCCACCGGTTCCAGTTAAAGGCAGCCTGGCTGGGCAGCAGAGGGCCACACAATATGCTCCCCACCTCCAGCACTTACGTCTCGAAAGGCGATGTTGTCGAACCCCTGCCTGTTGGCCTCCTCTTCCACCATCCTTTCCCGACTCCTTCTCCTCTTCCACAGGCAACAGGTGGCCACGATCAACAGCAGCAAGACGGTGTTCACCACGCCAGCCACCACGCCAATGGTCAACACCGAGAGAGGGCTGCTGCTTTCTGCCAAGGCAAAAAGAAATGGTGGGAGCCTCTTCCGACCAGCTCAGAGGGCCCCCCACAGGGATGGGCCTTGGCTGCCGCGCTGGGCCTGACCTTCCACTTGGCCTGCCTGGGGAGAGGCACAGTCCGGCCCAGGTGCGTAGCGGAGATCGTCCAGCGCAATCACCCCTGAGCTTGCCCAGGCTCCGCTGCTGGCCTCCAGGACGATCTGAAGGGAAGAGAGCTACACTCAGAAGGGCAGGATGGGAGACCAAGGCAGAGAAGAGGCAGGGTGCGGTTCATCAAGGGACAGGGAGAAAGAGACCCATCATCCAAAGACTGCATGCAACGTCAGGATGTGGGTGGCAGTGAAGGCTCTTAATCCGGACAGGCAGGCTCAAAGCCCGGGTCCCAAGGCCTGGCGTTGCCAGCTGCCTTTTCCTTCAGGGCCAGGGAGGGAGGCTGAATTCAGAACACCTGGAACTCCACGGGGCTGGTCACCAGGAGCGTTCGCTTCATCCAAGCCCGTCTCTGATGGCCTGCGGCGGTCCAGATCACCCTTTCCCCCTGCGCCCCAGTCAGCCTCACTCTGAGCTCTGCAGGAGCTGGCAATGCAGAGGGGAGGTTAGCACAGAGACCCAGGCACAGCTCTCTCTGCCTTCTGCCTCAGAGAGCCAGGCTCCTCCCTCCCCCACCATCAAATTTAACAGATAATTCTAGTTGGGAGGGACCTTATAGATCATCTAATCCAACCCCCCGGGGGCCCAAGTGGGAGGCCCTACACCATATCTGACAAATGGCAGTCCAATCTCTTCTCGGAGGTCTCGGTGGCTTCTCTCCTCTAAGCAGGAACCTGCCAAAGAAGCTTTAACAATGCCACTTGTGCAGCAGATTGCCAAGTCTCCGGATTGCGGGATATGGGGAACGGGGGGCAGGAAATCTCCTTGTCTGACTTACAGCTGCTTTGGCCAAGGAAGTCCATTTGGTAGTGGAACTGCAGGCAGGAGCCCGTGGTGGGTGCCAGGGGCTCGCTCACCAGGCGCGCGGTACTCTTTCCCAAGCTCAATACCGCCAGGTCAACATAGGCATAGTGACCTAACGAAGAAAAAAAAAAAACCCTGAAGAGCAGGAAGGAAATAGGGGCCGGGCCTCCTCCTGCAGAGTTGATCCCAAGAGAATGGGGTCCTTGGCTGTGGCCCTGCACACGAGGATGGAGGGCTCCCCAGAACGTGCATGGACTCCTCCTCTGATCTGTCAGCTACTTTGGGCTTTTGTAGGGGAATTTAAGCCACTAAACAGAACCCAAGTCCAGGATGTCGGTTTCCTTGTGTATCGAGATGATTCAATAACTCCCCGAATGAAGGAGGACTATCAGAGGCCAAGACGTAGGCAATTCCCATCAAACTGGAACCGCCAACTCCTCCTCCTCACAGCCCCAATTTGCTGGTCCAGCGAACGTTTGGGCCAAATCCGTGGGGGAAGCAGCCCAAGCTCCTCTCACGTAATCCCCAGGGACCCAGCACTAACCTGCATTGGTGCCGAGGGTGTGGTCTTCCTTGGGAGATGGGGAGCGTAAGGTGGTGGCTGCTTCCTTCCAGTCCCAGCTGTACCAGTCTCCGTGAGGCTTGCTCCAGCCACAGGGGCCTGACTCAAAGTCACAAGAGGCTGGGCCCGAAGGACCCCCCACGGTTACCCCAACCATTTTTTCCAAGGAGAAAGGAGGCCACGCTCTCTGGCTTGGTGTGGGTCTCTCCCCTCCACCGTGTCCATGACATTCCCTCTTTCTAAAAGAGGGAAGACTCCAGCTGCCCTCACCTGGTTCAGGGCAGCCGCCTTCCTTCACAAGGAAGTCATCGAGGGCAACGTAAGAGGACGGCTCTCCGCCAGCGCCTGTCGCCGCGAAAGCCACCTGTTCACGGAAGACACAAGAGGGCGAAAGAGGCTCGTGGCCAGCTCAGACGGTTTCCAGGCATGCAGCTCGGGTTCAAAAAGGCCACCGTGCCCACCTGCCATCTCCCATGGACCTTTGCCACAAAGCTGCCATACCGCCAGGCTTCTCCCTCTGTGGGATCCAGGATGAGCCTCCCTGCCTCTCCTGCTCCCTCCTCCACGTAAGCGGTCAAGGATCCTAGGCAGAACAACCGAGAAAGGAGGAGAGGCCAGAGCCCCAAAGCTGCCTCTGCCCCCTCCGCTGTGTCTCTGGGCGAGGGCAAATGCCAGAGTCCCTTGTGGCAGGAAGCGCGCCCTACCTGGCCTGCTCACCTGGCTCACTGCTGTTTAGGTGGTACCAAAAGGAGACACAGTGGATGCGCCGCAGAGGAGGGAAGGCGCCGGAACGCAGGACGGCCGTCTGCCCCAAAGGGAGTTGGTCTGCACCAGTGTGGAGGACCATGTAATGCCCTTGTGGGGTGGGGGGAAGAGAACAGCAGCTTGCCCAAATAAAACCTCCAAGGATGGCACCTGCTATGAGTAATGCACGACTCCTCTACCTGCCTTCCTGAGCTGCCAGGCTATAATTTGGCCCCACATCTGGCATCTCTCACCTGCAGGGGCCCAGAAGCGTTTCTCAGTCCTCCCCAGGGACACCCCAGGGACACAACATGCTGTTGCCTGTTACCTCTTGGCTCGCCCAGGGTGTGATCCATGGGAGGGCCCCCACCCCCGGCCCCGTTCTGCCGCTGCCATGCCTGCTGCTCGGAGACCAAGAAGCCGCATTTGCCAGCCTCGAAGGAACAATGCTTCTGGGCTGGGCAGGCCCCGGGCGTCACCGTCAGGTCATCCAAAGCTATGCTCCCCAGGAAGCCGTCCCGAAGAGCCTCAAAGATCACCTGCAGGACAGGTTGCCAAAGCCACTTCAGAGAGCGAGAAGTATTGACTCCCTTGTGCAGACCCAAGTTTCTAGCCCTCGGGGGCCAGAAAAGAAAAAAAAACGAGGCCCAGAGGAATCAGGAAAGACGAGGAAGGGAAATCTATCTAATCCAGGGAAGCAACCTGTCCTGGCTGACCTAACCAGTCCAAATTCCACTCTGCTTCCTTCTTCCTCGATACGGAAAGGAGGTTGTTTATTTTGAAGCTGCATGGAGGACACAGAAGATACCCTGGACGCTTCCCAGCGCCAATCCAAAGCTGGAGCTGCCCTATCCTGCCCCGACCCCATCCTAAAGGGACACGGCGGTGTGAGCACCTCCAAGGTGCAGCTTTCAAGATCTCTTTACCTGGTAATTCTGACCAGGCTTGGGGGAAATGGAGGAGGAGGCTTGATGCCAAACCGCCCCGTGGCTCCCTCTCCTGGCCCAGAGCACCTGCTCTGGTTCTCCAGCCTCCTTCACTTTCAGGGCCAGGGTCCCTGCAAAACCAACATCCCCCGCGTGTTATGCGTGTAAATGTTCTGAAGGGGACCAACCCAACACAGCTGTTCTGCCAGGCTGGAGAGTATATTCAGGATGTACATTCTGGAGGGTCAGAGATTTCCCCCCTGCCCTCCCGGCGGACGGAAGATGGCGGGAGGATTGAAGACAAAAATGCAACGCCGCTCAGAAAGGCGGCAGGGTCAAGAGCCCTCAGTCAGCTATGAGCCTTCGGCACAAGACGAAGCCTCAGAGGCCGCCAAGATGGGAGGGGAGGGGCCGCTATGGCCACCCACCCTTCTCTCATGCGGGTCTAGAACAGCCTGACTGCCCCCCCCCCTCCAGGGGTGGGGGGAGGCTCCTGCAGGGGACTCGGAAGGCTTACCAATCTGGGGGCCCTCCAGGCGATACCAGAAGGAAAGGCAAACGGTCGCGACAGCAGCGGGAACAGCCTGGGGAGCAGAAAGGAGGCGTGTGCGCCAGCCTGGCTTCCAAGCTCCACCAGGCTCTGCGAGCAGGAAAGAGCCTGTGGAAGAGGAGAGGGGGAACTGCAAAACCCAGAATGGTTGCTCTCTGGAGCCCTGGCGGCCTCCCCGTTTGCTCCCGTTCCCGTTCCCGTTTCTGACCTTTTCACGTTCACCGTTTATGTCATCCCACGACTTTGTTGAAGAGAGAGGCCGCTTGGGGAATTTTGAGCCGAGTGGGGAATCTATTTGCCTCAAAGTCAGCTGCCCAGAAGCCCCCATCCCATCCCTGGCCTACCAGCCAGACTACCTGTGCCGGTGGTGTGGTCCACGGCCCCATTTCGGCTTTGGCTTCGCCTCCATTCAAAGCCCTCGTTCTGCTCCAAGTACCAGCTGCACCAGTCGGTCTCAAAATTGCAGGACAGCCCTGCCTGGGGGGCTGGGGGAGAAGCAGCAGCAGTAAGGGGATTGCTGGGGGACCTTTGCCAGGTCAGCCACAGACAACCGAGGAGGCAAAGGATGCGCCCCAGTCCTTCCCTCCCTCCCTGCCGTTTTCCTCCAAGCCTGCAGCACAAGGGTTCTTCTCGGTGGACCAAAGGATCAGGGCAGGTACCTGAAGCTGGGCCTCCTTCAGGGCTGCAGTTCACAAAGGAGACATTGCTGATAGCAAGGGGCAGGGGCCCCCGGGGGGCATCCAGATCTGCCCTGGCCAGCAGCTCAAGCTGAGGAAGAGCAAGAAACAGGGCAAGGGCTTCGCCTGGAGCTCTCGGCTCCTTCTTTGCTCTCTGCGCTGCTGCACCCCAAGCGGCAACCTCCCTTCCCTCGGCCTCTAGGCCAGGCCTCACCCTGAAGGAACGGGAGGCAGCCATTCCTTACCTGGAAGGGCCTTTTCCTTGCGCCCAGAGGCACCGTAGCCTCTCTCCAGGTCCCACTGCTCTGGGCAAACCAAGCCCACCAGCGGGTGCCCAGGTTCCCGTCGGCAATGGCGAGGGCGAGGAAGCCTGCAGGACGGAGCAGAGAAGCAGGCTGTGGTTTTTCAGTGCCAGGAAGCATCCAGCTGGGCCAAGGGGACAAAGGCAGAGCCCGTACCTTCTGGGCCGGTGGCAAAGTCCATCTGCAACACACAGCCTACGCCCGAAGGGCCCAACACGGGAGTAACAGCCCTCGCCATGGAGAACATCTGCCCAGGGGCCTTCTGCAGACTGAAAACCGGCCCTGAGGAGGAACGAAACAAGGGGGGGGGGGGTCCCAGATTGACCAAAAGACAGCTACAACCCCCTCCTCTTCCTCCTGGCATGGCTCCAGCCCCACTTCTAACCTGGCAGGGCCATGTTCCTGCCACCCTCTTACCCAGAGAACTGAGCTGGCTGGTGGTCCATCGCAGGCGGCCCACGCTCATGTCCATCCATCCCCCGGTGTCCTGGGAAAAATCGGTCCCTCCTGGAGGGAGAGGCGTGGAGATCTGCATCTCAAGGGGGCAGACAGGCCACACAGCTCGGAGTGGGGAAAGAGGGTCAGGGACCCCCATTTTGTGCCCCTGTTCTGGGCTTGCTGCTTCGAAGAACCTCTGCACGGCAAGCCGGGGCTTTTGCCAAAAAACCCAGCCAGGCAGAAAGTGAATCCCGTGCTCCCCGGCCCCTTACCACACCGCTGCTCGTCAGAGGCATCGTCACACTCGGCCTTGAAGTTGCAGAGCAGCTCGCGGTGGAGGCATCGCCTGCCCTGGTCACAAGCAAACTGCCCCTCGGGGCAAGGGCCCGGAGGCTCCAGCGTGGGAGGAATCGGGAGCTGGGCTGAAAAGGACCGAATGCCGGGGCCTCAGCGGGGCCAAAGGGCTTCCGAGGGGGGCTCAGGCAAAGCAGGCGTTTCAAGAGGGGCCTGCCCCCTCGGTCAGGCAGTCGGTGAGACCGTCTGTGAGAGGACCTGGCTATTCCTGGGCCTTCCAACAGGAAAGGGAGCTAGCTGCCCAAGAAGCAGAGGAGAGGGCTTCAACCGCCGGGGCTCAGCCGGCCACCCTGCTGCTCCTACTCACAGTCCTCCACCGTCCTGCAATCAGGAGACAGGCGAAGGTCGTCTAGAGCGATGCTCCCTTCCTGCCCGCTTCCAATCCTGCCCTCAATCACAATCTGGCAGAAAAATCAAGCTGATCAGTGCAGGACAATACCAGTAGCTCTTAGACTTATACACCGCTTCACAGTGCTTTCCAGCCCTCTCTAAGCGGTTTACAGAGTCAGCCTCTTGCCCCCCAACAATCGGGGTCCTCGTTTGACCCACTTCGGAAGGATGGAAGGCGGAGTCAACCTGGAGCCCATCAGGATCGAACCCCTGGCAGTTGGCAGAGTCAGTCTCACCACTGTGCCACCAAGGCAGGTAGGTAGGTAGGTAGCAAACTCTCTTAGATTTAAACACCGCTTCAGAGTGCTTTCCAGACCTCTCTAAGTGGTTTACAGAGCCAGCCTCTTTCCTCCAACAATCAGGGTGCTCATTTGACCCACCTCGGAAGGCTGGAAGGCTGAGTCCACCTTGAGCGTGGTGGGATTTGAACAGCCAAATTGCAGGCAGCTGGCAGTCAGCAAAAGGAGCCTGCAGTACTGCACTCTCACCACTGAGGTTCATGCCATAGAGGGCCAGGGACAGAGCAGCGGCTGTGACCCCTAGCCCAGGGGCCACCGGCAGCCTCCTGCTGCCCATGTCAGCCTGCTCCACCTGGGAGGTTCGGGCACCTGTCACCAGGGTCCCCGGAGCTTCGTCCACTACCTTGAACTTCTTTGTGCCCACGAAATCTACTTTCTCCCGGAACCAGAAATTGCCCAGGTCTCCTGTGCGGCTCCAGATGAGCTGCAAATCTTGTGCCGTTTGGCTGTAGATGTTCAGGCTGTTGCTGTTGGAGCCGTGCAGGTAGAGGTAGAGAACCAGCTGGAAAGACAACCAGCCAAAGCCACTGACCACAAGCAGAAGGTAAGCCTCCAAGACCCTCTGTTAAGAGCAGTGAGGCCAGCCGGTCCAGCTGTGGCCTGAGGGAACATTCAGGCCACTCACATAGCAGGAATGGTTGAGGTCCGGGGCCAACGCTGGGCTGCTCAGCCAGGCTCTTCCCTCGTGCAGGTCCAGCCTCTGGGTCTCGACATACGCGAAGATGCCTGCGGTGGATGGAGCAAGCAAGGCAGGGGGGTCAGGTGGACATCTCCTCCTGCAGGCCGTGCCTCACCTCCAGGAGGGCAGCCAAATCCAGAGTGGAGTATTCTATCTGGACCGGGACACGGAGCCAAAAGGGAGCCAGCAAGAGGGGCTGCTTGCGGTGGGGCTGAGCATTTTTAATCACCTCAGTGACCTGCCCTGATTGAGTTAAAAATACGAACTCCTTCAAGGCAGAAAGCAGCCAGGAAAAGGGAGGGAAGGTGGGGGCGTTGTTTCTCCTGGAATAAACTCAAAGCTTTGGGTTTTAAGGACAGCAGCAGAGACCCTAAAAGGTCCAGAGGTGCCTCCTGCAGACGGAGCCCTGCATTCTCAGGCCAACCCTGAGTTTCTGCTTCCTTGCTGCCTGCCTAACCTCACCTTCCCGGCTGTTGGTGCTGTGATCCCGTGAGGGCCCAACAGAAGGAGAGGCCAGGTGGAAGCTCGAGTTCCTTAGCCAGGCAAGCGTCGTGTTGGGGACCACCGTCCACTGGCACCAGTCCTCCTCAAAGGAACACGCTCTGAAGGCGGCTACGGGGGTGAGGGAGAGAGTGG
This sequence comes from Hydrophis major, assembly GCA_033807585.1. NCBI lineage: Eukaryota > Metazoa > Chordata > Lepidosauria > Squamata > Elapidae > Hydrophis > Hydrophis major. Next base: position 4,567,174 of record CM066341.1, read on the forward strand.
GAGATACACACATTGGCCCAGGAGCTTCTCAGACCACGGACCAACCTAACTACAGACAGCCTGGGGAAAAATCCCCTGTCCCAGCTTGGCGTAGATCAAGGTCAAGGGGCTAAGAGGAGAAGGAAGGTCTCTCTTTTCTCTCTCTCTCTTTCTCTCTCTCTCTCACACACACACACCGAGATCTCTGGTACCCAAGGCTCTTCCAGAGCAGGGGCACCCCAGGTAGCCTCCCCCTGACAGGCCTGCGAGCTACTCGGTTTAGAAACGGCAGGGAAGGCACGATGTGGATGACCACAGTGGACGACAAAGAAAAGAGGCTTGCAGGTTGCCCCGAAGGGGAAGCCACAAGCCCCTGATTGCCCATTGCAGACAATCGACAAGATCACCTCCGGCGGGATCCCCAGGCGAGAACAGTGAGGGGAGCAGCCGGTTCCCTTAGCGCTGCAGGGCGAAGCACCTTTCCGGCGTCCCTGGGCCTCCAAGGCCAGAACCTGTCTCCCTCCCACCCTCCTCTGGCTTACCACATTCAGCCTGGGCTTCATCCTCAGCAGCCCGGCAATCTGCCGTGCCATCACACACCCGGTCTGTGGCAACGCAGCCGCTCTGCTGGCAGTGAAATGCCTCTGAGCCACACGTCTGGGGAGCTAGGAGGAGGGATGGGGAAAGTAGCTGGGTGAGCCAAAAGAGCAGGCCGAGGGGGGTCTTTCCCTTTAGCCCAGGGGTGTCCAACCTTGGCAACTTTAAGACTTGTGGACTTCAACTCCCAGAATTCCAGGAATTCTGGGAGTTGAAGTCCACAAGTCTTAAAGTTGCCAAGGTTGGACACCCCTGCTTTAGCCTGTGTTCACCCTGCGAGCTCTTTCTTGGGGACCGGCTGCAGCGGTCCATTGCCTGCTGCAACACAAGCCCCATCATCCCCAGCCTGCATGGCCCACGAGCAAGCAAAGGAGTGGCTTGCAGGTCAGAAAGACAGCGTCCTTCGGGGCCTTTACAGAAAATGCAGGTTCAGGGAAAATAAATACAGGAAAAACAACACACACCCCCACCCCACCCGCACTTTACGTGGGAAGCCACAGTTCCTGAATTCGACATCGTCCAGCGCTAGCTGTGCTCCGGAGAAGTCCTGGGTGGAGATGAAGGTGACCTGGCAGGAGGAAAAGGTTACAGGTGAGGCTGGGGAGATCCCGCCGGCGGGAGGCAGGGCTGGGCTTGGGTAGGTACCTGGAAGCTGCCTGGGATGTGGCCGGTGTAGGCCACCAGCTCCTGCCAGGAGGAGGTGCTGCCTGGAGGGCTTTTCCACAGGGAGGTGGTGTGACTTCCCTGTCTTAGCTCCAAGGTGAGCCAAGGCTGCTGAGTCTCGTTGAGGCCTGTGTTTGAAAGAGCATCAGATGGCAGAGCTCCTCCAACCAGGAGGAGGAAGAGGAGGAGGAAGAGGAGGAGGAAGAGGAGGAGGAAGAGGAGGAAAGGAGAAGAGGAACAGGAGGAGAAGGAGGAAGAGGAGGAGGAGGAGAAGGAAAAGAGGAGGAAGAAGAGGAGGAGAGGAGGAAGAGGAGGAGGATGTGGCTTCATCCCCATCTAGGGGCCTATGGGGTACAAGAGAGAATCACGCAAGGCCCGCCCCACTGCCGGTTCTCCCTCAGCCTACCTGGCCCCCACAGGAGATACCAAGCGTGGATCTCACAGGCGGCAGCTGCTCCTCGCAACACAGGCGACTGCAGCCGGGCCGTGGCCCAGGGCTTTGCGCCCTGCTTTGTAGCTGCCATGTACCAGCCTGCAACGGAGGGCAAGGGAGCCATTCAGAGGAAGCGGGAAGAGCGGCACTCAACACAGCCCACCCATCCCCATCAGGCCTCCTCTTGGGCTAAGAAATGGGAGGCGCCTCCCTGGGAATGCTTCCACTCCAGGCCTTCCAGGCCAGGACGACTCTCCCCCACGCCCCACCAAGGATTTCCCCTCCTGTGCCAGCACCACCACACACCCCCTACCGACATCTGTGCCCAGCGTGTGGTCGAAAGGAGGCTCCAGCCCCCACGGGGCAATGCTGGCCTGGGCTGGGTCCCACCGGTAGGCTGTGTCACTGATGTCCTCCCAGCCACAGGTGGTGCCTTCGAAGCTGCAGGTGAAGGGGGCCCCCAGAGCCCACGCCTGCTGATAGCCTGGAGGGTGGAGGGGAAGAGCCAGCAGTCCACCCCATCTCAAAGGGGCGTCTCCCACCCACCGCGGGCTAGCCTGGAAGGGCCCTGGGACTGCAAAGGGGCTGCTGGGGGGAGGGGTGGGAGGAGAGCACTTGGGGTCTGAACAGCGACTTCAGGCTCCAGCAATTCAAGGGCAGGATTTCCTAGGCAGGAAATTGCCTGGATCTGATCCTCTTCACGAGCCTTTTGGCCTCGGGATCCATTCCAAGGCAGTTGGGGTATCTACTTGGATGGGCGGAGAAGAATTGTGGGGGAGACCTTCTGCTTTTGACAAACAGGTCTAGTTACTTCCATCTTTTTTTTTTTTTTTTTTTGGCTGCCATTTTGCCTGAAATTCATCCCGGAGGAACCAGGAAGGAGGTCAAACTCACCACACTGGTTTTCGTCTGAACAATCCCAGCAGTCACACACAAAATCACACACCCTTGGACTCCCACATCGGTTGACAAAGACAGCCTGGACACCAAACGGAGGACCGGCTAGGAGACCAAGAAAGAAACCCCCAATGGGTGGGCTCCCAGAGGCCATTGACTGGCCCACCTGCTCCTCCTCTGGCCGTTCTCCATGACTCAACTGAGTAAGAGAGCCGCCGCCAAGGCAGCTCAGCCAAGAGGGAGCCCAACCCTTCTCCGAGAGCAGGACGTGAACCGGGCTGGTCAAGGCAAAAGTTTGCATCCGTTGATACATGCGGTGGCAAAAGGACGGGTGCCAACGATCCCATTGAGGGAATTTGCACTGCTCGGACCCAAATACAGAAAGTAGAGAACTGAATATTAAGTGTAAATCAGTTCTCGGGATTGGAGTCCCTCCTGAAACCTATAAAGGTGTCAATGGACAGAGTTTATAGAGGAAAACGAAGCAGCCGAGAGAAGGTTCACAATCTGCACATAACCACTTTTCTTGCACCTTAAACAAACACAAGCACAGCCCGAAGGGCACATTCCAAAACGCAGGGAAGGCTTTGAACTTCCCAGGAGACACAAAATGGCCTCGGGAGGAGCAGGTGGTTCAGGCTGGCTGGCTCTTTCCCTCCTTCGGTTCCCCCAAATCAAAGCTCCGCTGCTTCCCTCTCCGATTCAGGACTTTTCCATGCAGCCCTAAGCAAAGGGGGGGGGCGGCTTCCTCCTCTTGAAAAACTCACCCATCAGCACCTGCAGGAGCAGGAAGGACCGCAGCCCCCGGGATCCTGGCATCCTGGGCCTGCCTAGCAGGCAGATCAAGCCTGCTCGGTTGGGGAAGACGGAGGAGGAAAGGCTGCTCCAGCAACAATGTGCCTGGACTTCAACCTCCCCGATCACCTTGCCCTGCGAGATACGCCGCGGGGGCTGAGCAGGAGGGAAGGAAGCACAGCCCAGGTGCAGGGTGGGGACTGGCCACAGGGAGGGGGACACCAGCAGGATGCTCCCACCCATCTTCAGCGGAGAGAGGGTCCCAACAGCCTGGACACATCCTTGGAGCAATAAAAAAAGGCAGAGAAGGGCAGCTGCGTGCCAATCTAGCAAGCAAACCTATGCCCTTGTGCCCCTCTGCCCTCCCAAGTCTCAGCTTCCTTTCCTTCTTAGGGTCCAAGGCTTTCTTTCGACCGCCGATGGCTTCTACCAGCCTTTTGTTTTAACAAGGCAGAGAAGGTGGCATCCAACCTCGGGCCCTTCCTGATCTAACTTCAGCTCTGGCTTGGTTGCTGCCTGCCCCAGGAATGAGAGGAAAAGCTCACCGCTGGTGAATTCCTGGCTGGAATTCACTGGGCAACCCTGCAGGGCGTGTCATCCATGAGCCCCCTTGCCCTTCCTCAGCCCACAGTGCTCCCCCAGCCTCTTGCTATCTCTCTGCAAGGCTGCCTGGCAAGTGGTTTTATTTTTTTATTGTATGTCATAGAGAGAGAGAGAGAGAGCTGCTATGAACACCGAAGCAGCTGTTCGGATGGGAAAAGAACAAAGGGTTCTAGCCACCTTGCTATCCAGTAGGAACGTGAATATCTGTCTCCAGTTCAGATCGGTCACAAGTTGTGCACTCTTTTATTTAAACACACACACACCCCGAAAGCCAGACTGCAAGAGATTGTAAAAACCTCGTTTCCAAGAAAGTGAAGTTTCGCAAGAACTTGTTGCTCTCACATGCCAAGAAAACCAACCTCATTTCCGCGAAGGTGCCCTTGGACTTCGTGCAATCAAGTCATAATCTCCAGGAAAGATCTTGGCAGACTGGCACACTGTCCAGAAAACTGGTCTGCAGGTCATTAGCAGGACAAGCCCAAGCATTGCTTTACCACCGACCTGAACCATCCAAGAAATATCAATGTTTCCATGCTGGACCGGAGCAGAGAGAGAGAGGAAAAAGGCCACCTCAGTATGCAGTTTGGATCCGGCCCAGAACAGAGCAACTTTATTTCTCTTTCTAAGCAGCTTCCTACAGCTTTCCATGTTACACGAAAATGTTACAACTTTTCCAGGAAAAAAAGACACTGACTGGCTACAGTTATCAAGAAAACAAAGCAAATTAAAAGTGCAAGCAGCCATGGGAACATTGCAGCTTTGTATACACACGAAACGGAGCCATTGTGGCAAGCAGACGAGGACAATCTTTGCGAGTTTGCATTCTAAACGGTGCAGATGTCCATGCTTATTATTTCAGCTGCTTCCTCTGCGGCTTTTCCAGTCCATACGCAAACATAAAACTATCTTCCTCCCTTCACCGTCGTTTCTCTTAGTCAAAAGACATCACAGGAAGCGAATGGATCCAGGAAGAGGCGTGAGGGAACATGACACCTTAAGCAGCGAGCGCATTTATTCATCATTTATTTTCCTTCTACCAATGCACAGAGACACCAGGTTTGGTCACAGGGCAGTCCAGCGCACAGCTCCGGAGGCCAGCAGGATTTCCACACCTGGCTTCCACGTCGGTCTCCGCTTGCTGCTGTGCGGTCGAAAAAGGTGAGGTCAGAAGGTCAGTATCCTTCATCGGCCCAGGTGACTTCATAATCGGGGTACCTGGCCTTCAGCTTCTCTGCGGCAACAGCATGTTTTGCTTGGCCAAAACCCTACAAAAAGCAAAGCCACATTACTACTCACACACATGATGCCTTGTAAGGTACTAGAGGCGAAAGCAGGCTACTCTCTTTGGCAAATGAAGCCAGTGAAGCCGAGGCACAGTTGAAATATCCCAGCTCTGCCCTACCAGGACGGTTTTCACAAAACACAGAAAAATAAAGCATCTTTTTTTTTAGTGAGCAGCTTGGTTCCAGATTTTCAAATCTCCACACAGATATAATCATAATTACCTATTCATCTTTCATCTTCAATTTCATATCTTATCACTACTTTAAATATTCTGCATTCATTTTTCCTCTCAAATACTTCCCTCGGGCTTATTTTATAACTCTCCCATTCATTTCTAAATCTGTTGCATATCCTTTTCAAGGTTTTCCTATTTTCAAAATAATTATACTTTTATCCGTCCTATGTACAATTTCATTCTGTAGCCACCTTTCAAACGTTACAAAATAAGGTTTCCCCAAGAGTTGCCAATTCAAGCGTGTCACCTTCCTATCTTATAGTGGATTCCCTTTCAGGTCCCATTAAATATTCTACTTCTAAATGATCCCATTAAACAATTATAATATATTCCATCACCTAATAGTTATAAAAAAGGGGATTTATACTATAATATAAATCCCTTTTTTTAGTCATATTCCGCATGATACTTGCTGGATGGCCTCGGGGGACCCCTCTGGGCCGCCTTGACAGGCCGGGAGAGGATGCCCGCCCGCAGCCCCTCCTTACCACGGAGTAGCCGTAGACGTGGATCTTCTTGGAGGAGCTCCGGTGGGAGATGCGGCCGCCGCCCAGGCACCGGCATCGGAAGCCCCGCTTCTCCAGCTCCTGGGCCGCTTGCTCGAAGAGGTCGGCTGCGGAGGGGGGGGGGAAGCGGAGGAGAGCGGTTGCCAGGCAACGGAGGAGGGCGGTTGCCAGGCAACGGAGCCCCGCCCCAGAGCCCGCCCTCCCCAAGGCCTCTCCCAATCGCAGCCGCTGCCCCCCCCCCCACCTCCCCCAGCAGCGAGAGGCCCCGCCCGCCAGCCTCACCTACCGTGGTATTCGGCCCAAGCGTGGCCCCGGACGATGTCCTTGCCCGGCCCCGGCCCCGCGGGTTCCACGTGGATCAAGACGTACTTGAAGATGCCGTCCGAGTCGATCAGCGCGTCAGGGACGCTGCCGAGCTCTCCGTCCGCCATCTCCGCGGTTCACGACCTCCCCCCACCTCGGCTTGAAAAGCTTCTGCGCACGCATTTGCCGATGCACCAATCAAGGCACGGCAGTCGTGGCTGTTCACCCAATGAGGCGCCACGACGAGCCTGAGGCGGCGGCCAATCTTAAGTGCCGAGGGAGGGGAAAGGGCGGGATAAAGGCCGGACCTTTGAGCATGCGCCAGATGCCCCTCGCCGGTAGCTGTTTCCAGAGCAACTGTGCCTCTGAACATATGCAGATTTCTCCGATGCCAGAGGAGCGAGGAATGGCCTTCGCGGCTGCCTCCCGTTTGCCTCCTTTGCTGCGAGGTGGCGCTCCGGCTCGGCAATTTTTTTGGGGAGGCTGCCCCCCTACAACCCCACCCCAAGTGTACAGGACTGTGGCTGGACACTGTTGTCTGAGTCGATGGGAGTTGTAGTCCTTCTCCCGAGAACGCCCCCCCCCCATGAAGGAAACAGTGCAGAATTGTGGGTCCAGAAGGGATCCGAAGATCATCTATCCCACGGATCCCCAACCTTGGCAACTTTAAGCCTGGCGGACTTCAACTCCCAGAATTCCCCAGCCAGCTTACTGTCTACAGTTTACAACCAGCATACAAACCAGCAAAGCGGCTGGGGAATTCTGGGAGTTGAAGTCTGCCAGTCTTAAAGTTGCCAAGGTTGGAGACCCCTGAATTCTATCCAACCCCGCCACAGGACAAACCAAGGCTTTACCCTGCCTCCCCTCCCGCCCACAAAAAAGTGCAAACATAGCCCATTCAAGTTATAATTCATGTTTATTCAAACGAAATAGTTTTGTCTCACTTTTATATCTCTATATATGTATCTATATATTTATATGAGCGAGTCTTTCTGTGTGTGTATAAAAAACCCAAATGAATATGTGTGTGTGTGCGTATATATGTGTGTATGTGTGTGTGTGTGTTTTTTGAGGTTTTTGGCGGGTATTTGTATGTGGATCTTTGGTTATTCGGGTTTTCTCCCGCGTAAAATTGGAAGTATCTAGGCGACATTTCGATGAAGTCTCATTCATCATCTTCAGGCTTGTGTCTTTGGCTCCAAGAAGCACAAAGCCAAAGACACAAGCCTGAAGATGATGAATGAGACTTCATCGAAACGTCGCCTAAATACTTCCAATTTTATGTGGGAGAAAACCCAAATAACCAAAGATCCATAGACACACACACACACACACACATTTATACACGCATATATATACATATATATATATTATTTTTTTCATATATTCATTTGGGGTTTTTTTTATTATCCAAACTGCAACGTGGAAAACAAGCAAAGACCTGGAACAATGGGCAATCTCAGAAAATGCCGGCCAAGAGAAAACGTTTCTAACATTTTCGACCATTATCTCTTTTCCCAGCAAATGTGCTTTGGTTTCCCCCCATCTCACAGGCAGAATCCAAGCAAAGGGAGCAGCCAACTTCTCTTTGGGGCAAAACCAGGGCTGGGATGGAAGAAGCTCACAAGAGAATCCCTGAGAAGGGACTTGGGGGTGGTGGAAAGGGGGCCTCTAGTCCTGCAGGTTGCCTGCCAGAGAGGAAAAGTGGGGAGTGGGGAAACTGCCTGCAGACTAAGAGCTCATTCCCCCCCTTGGAGAGGGTTTTTTTTTTTTAAGGAACTCTGTTCCCAGAGTGCCACTGTGGCTTACTCAAACACATGCCTTATAACGCAATGAATGACCCAGCTGCCCCTTTGCCAGAGTGGGGCAATGCCAGAGGAGCAAAGGGTTATCCCAGGCCAGCTTCCTCCTTCCTCCCCTTAGCCATTCAACATTTGGGATCCTGAGGCTGCTCACACTGCGGTGACATAGATTCATGCAGCCCTTCTTCCCCCCCCCCTCCACTTGTTCCAACCGTATCATCCATGCTTGGCCCTGCAACCATTTCCTCCTCTTCCTCTTTCACTGACTCCCCTACTAAGAGATTCAGGAAGGCGCAGCTGCCCTTGGGCAGGTTCCTCAGCCTTCCTCCTAGGCCTGGATAAACAGGGGAATGGGGCAACAGGCCATTCTCTCCAAAAAAAGGAAGAGAGCAGCCCGGCTGGTAGAAGCGGGGACTCGTGCAGAGAAGTCGAAGGCAAGGCTCCTCCTCGAGCCACGGCATATCTTTAATCGTAAAGACGTAACTCGGAATACAGCAGCGAGATCTGTCTGGCACTTCCCCAGAGGCAGAGCCCCGGAGATCTCCTCCCCACTCAAAATCTATTCTGCGTGATACATTTTCCTTCCCCCGTGGAGAAAAACAGCCCTCCCCACCCACCCCCAGTTCCCCATGCATCCCCAACCATTTTGGGACCAAAGCTCTCATGCCTTCTTCACAGCAAATGGGCCAAGGGATGGGGAAAGAGGCCAACGCCTGGCATCCTACTCTTTGCCAGCTGCAGTGACCCCACTTCCCCCCTTCCTGAAAGAGATGGGGCATCGCTGTAGCAACCGCTTTTTCTGCCCACAGCTCCTGACCTGGATTTCTTTGCCCAGATGGGAGGAGGAGGAGGCACCACTGGTGGGAAGTGCCTCACCTCCCACCCCCACACAGTATGCCCAGACCGATGCCCCCCCCCCTCGTCCTGGTTTACTACAGGATAGCAGATGATTGGGGGCGCGGGGGGGGGGAATAATACTGCAGCCGACCCTCCAGCTGCCCAGCTGCAAGGAGGGCACGATGAAGTTGCCAGGGCCAGGAAGAAGAACCCCCAGTTCAAATGCCAGCGGGAAACTCCCCCTACCTTGCTTTTATTCTCCGGGATCAATTTTTTTAAAAAAATAAATAAATGAAGAAAATCATCCCACGAAGTAAGAACGTTCTTGACTGCAGGAAATTCAGAAGAAAAATGGGGACTGTAAGGCTGCCTATTGTTTGCCTTAAAAGTTGACCAACAAAGCCTGCAATTCCTAAAATATCCACTTTTCTGAAGGTGACCGGATTTGGGCTCATCTTTCAAACAGGGACAGGGGCCCATGTCCAGTGAGGGCTCAAGGGCCACCAACGCGGCCCCATCCCTTGCTGGGCCCCGTCTGGAGCCCACCTTGCTTGGAAATAACAGCAACAGGCTAGCCATCACCTCAGCATTGACCTAAGCGGAGAAGGGAAGAGGCCGCGACCCTCTGGCCAAAGCGCTGGGCTCACATGATGTCATCCAGGAGGTTGGGGCTGGCCACCCAGTCGAGGGTGCGCGGCTCGGAGGCAGCCATGATCATGCACATGAACTGTTTGCCAGTCCTCTTGTCAATGGGGTAGATGGTGGTGGGCGTGAAGCGCTTGTTGGTCTCCACAAAGGCACACAGCTGCTCGTAAACCTTCGGGAACTCGTGCCGCAGGAAGACGCCGCGAATGCGCAGCTCACGCTGGATGTTGATGAAGCAAACCTCTCGTGCCTTGCGTCCTTCCTCGCCGTCCTTGTCCAGGTCGGCTGTGCCGGGAGGGGGCGTCAGGATCAGCGTCTCCATCTCTCGCTCCTTCTTGAGGATCTTCTTCTCGGGGCTGGAGGACGCCAAGGCCATCTTGGCATACTTGCGGACGGTTGGCACCTGCACCTTGGGCGAGGGCTGCTCGGGCACCTCCTGCCCTACCGCCACGGTCACATTCAGGAGGAAACATTCCTGGGGGTCGTATTGCTGGCCCGCCTCCTGCAGCTCCTGAGCATATTCCCCGAGGTTGTCCGAATAGCCCTCCAGCTCCCGCAGCGACAGGTAAGTGGGGGACATCAGCAAGCTCTCCAGGCCAAACTGCAGGAAGTTCTCGGCGGAGCCTGAGCTGGGGAAACCCAGGAAGAGCAGCCCTCGGCCCCGGGACAGGAAGCCCACCTTGGCGATGCGGGAGAAGGCCTTGTGCACCTCGCCGTTCTCTCGGCAGAACTGCAGCACGTGGCGGCAGGTGCTACCAATCCGCCCGTAGATGCAGCTCTCCTTGTGGGTGTCCCAGTCCTCCCGCCGGCAGTGGCGAGAACAATAGTAGGTGTAGCAGCTGTGGCAAGACTTGAAGTAGAGGCAAGCATTGAACATGGTCTCTGTGCGACGGCACTTGGCATTGGAGCACATCATCAGGTCGTCCTCGTCAGCGCTGAGCTCTGGGGAACAGTCCTCGGGGCCTTTGTCCAAGGGCCTACCGGGGGCCGGGGGCTCAGCAGAGCGGCGGCCCTGGTCCTTCCACAGCTCAGCATGGAAGGAGCTGCGGCCAGGCTGCTCTTTGGTGGGATGGGGCTCCGAGGACCTCCAAGGGTCTGGCTTCTTGGGAGGCAGCCCCAGCCCGTCGCTAATCAACTGCCGCAGCTGGTCGGCCAAGTTGCTGACCTCACTGGGCTGGCAAACGGAAGGGGGCTTGTAGTCAATGACCAGGTCAGTGATGAGCTCGTCCAGCTGCTCCAGGCTGCGCTGGCGGGCGCTGCTCTCTTTGCCACCAGGGTCTGGGCCGTAGGGCTGGCGGGGGACATAGGCCCTGTCTCGGGCATCCCCTGAATCCAGGACGTCCCAGCTGGCCGAGCGCCTCTCACGTTTGCCAAGCCCGTTGTGGGCTCGGATGTCGTTGTCCGTGATGGTGATCTCTGGCGTGACAAACCAGCCATGGCGCCCCCTGTCGGCATGCAACTTCTCAACGAGAGAGTTTTCTGAGAGGGAAAGGGCAGCGTAACGCTTGGGGGAGCTGGAGAGGTTCACCACCACTGGTTGGCGCCGGTCATCCGGGGAGAACGCCCGATGGGGGTCCCGGGACAGCAGATTCTCATAGCTGCGGCCACGCAGCAGCTGGTCTTCCTGGCGGACGTGAGGGGTCAAAATATTGTCCCAGGATTTGGAGTAATGCCTGGTGTCCACTCCAAGCCGGGGAGGGCTGACGCTGTAGCTGGCGTGCCACGACGACAGCATGGCTTGGGAGGCAGGCTGCTGAACTGGGAAGCGGGCCAGCTGCCAGGCCGGGTAGGGCACCGTCCCCCTTTCGGGGCAGTACCAGTCATTAAACTGCACCGAGGGAGCCAGGCGGGAGTGGGGGTAAGTGCGAGACAGGGCTTCCCGCTCGTGGTATTTCCCATAGTCTTCGGTGTAGAAGATACGTGGGTTGGCCCTCAAGGCCGGGTAAGGCCTGGGGTCTTCGGGGTAAACCGCTTTGGGGGGAAGAGTCCTGGGCGTAGTGTAAAGGCGGGGGTCGTCCCCATAGAAAGTCTGCGCAGGGGCCTCCTGAATGGGGAAAGGAGTCCTGTTTTCCTCCACAAGGAAGGCTCTCGCCGGAACAGGGTAGAAGCCCCCTGGAGGAGGAGGCTCTTCTGCGTAAAAGGTTGGGGGTGGGAGGACCTGGCCCCCATAAGGGGGAGGGTAGGACTTGTAGCTGGAACTTTTCAGAGGGAAACTGCCCGGCTCCTCTGTGTAGAACTTGGGGGGCATATAGGGGATGTAAGGGAGACAGCTGCTCTCGGGCACAGCAGTGCCCCCATCGCAAAACTCAGTGGGGAAGGGGGCCAGTCCTCGGTGTTCCCCACTATAAGTGTCACTGGGCGTGGGAGTCCGAGACATGGGCACTTGCCGGCTGCTGGGCACGGCCAAGATATGGGGCGTGCCTGGAGGTCGAGGCCAGGCCAGGAGCGCCTCGCCATGGCCTTGGGACCCCTTGGCACTGCGAGCTGCATGCAGTACGGCGGCCTCGTCCGGCTTGATGTCCACCCGGCGCTTGACGTGCACGCTGGGCGGTGGGGGTCTCGCCACCAGGGTGGGCTCTTCAGGGCAGTTTGCTCCCGTGACACAGAGGGGTGAGATGCGGCTGCCGCCGGCCCGCTGAGGCTGCAGCTTGATGGGGTGCACCTCACTCATCAAGGCTTTCATGGAGGCATAGCTGCTTTCACGGCGAGGGGAGGCTTCCGCTCGCTCGGGCTCTCGGGACACTCGGTGGACTTCCCGTCCCCTCCTAGCCAGGGCCGGTGGGGAGCCCGAAGCCACGGGGACGGCCACAGGGGCGAAGGTGGATTTGACACGGGGGGCGCTCTTGGATCGGGCCCGCCGCTTGGGTTCGGCTCGGGAAGCCACTTCCTTCCCCTGGGCAATGTAGCTTTCCTGCCCAGCAGCCCGGAGCGACACCCTCTTGCCAATGGGAGCCGAGGAAGGTCCCGGCGCGGGTGGCTGCCGGGTATGGCGCTCCATGGCGGGAGTCACCGGCGGAGGGTCGTCGAGGGACTCCAGGAAATCGAAGCTGCGACAGTGCCGCTTGTTGAAGTGCTGGGCAGGCTGGTTCTTCAAGGAGGAAGACATGGAGGAGTCACATCGCCTGGTGGGCTGGCAGAAGGCAGAGCGGGGGGATCCCACAGAGGCCACGGCAACGTCCGGATACACGGCAGACACCAGGATGTCAGGCGGATCTGTTCGGGTCATCTTAGAATCAGCGTCCTTGCTCCTCTGCGGCCCTCCTCAGATCATCTCAACGAAGGCAACCAGGCCTGGAAAGAGGGAGAGACACAGGGCACTAAGCGGTGGGCCCAAGCACAACAGCCACCGGGGATCCGGGGGCCACTCTCAGCCCAAGCTGGGGCCAGGAGTCCCACCAGGGTTTGTGGGATGGGATAATGGGGGCTAGGATGTGAGCTGATTCACAAGGTACAGCTCTGCAAGCCCCAGAGGCCCCCACTGCCCATGGCTCATTAGGCCAAATGCTTCCTGATCCACTGGGCAACCTCACCCTCTAGACCTGCTCCTACTGGGCAGAGCAGGACTGGGAAAGCAGGGAGGCTGGCTGGCATTTTTGCTAATATTCACTAGGGAGCAGACACAGAAATGCAAGCTGGACTCACGCATAGACCACACGGTTACCATGGTTTCTCCTCTCTCTCTCTCATACACACACACACACAACCCCCCCTCTCTTTTGGGAAGCAATGCATGTTGGGAAATTCCAAGGAAGGCCAGGCCAGGCGCAGGAGCAGCTGTGGTCCGGTTCAGATAAGAGACTAAGACCTGTCCTCCTGGGAGGGCAGAAAAAGTCTATTTTAAGCCCCCCACCCCCCAGCCACCCCCCCATCCTGCAAAAGCCTTGTGGTCTTCCCCTCCCCCCTGCTGAGCCATGAAAAGAGGGGGGTCCCTGAATCAAAGAACTCAAAGTTCCTCCATCAGCCCTGAATCCCAGGGAAATGTGTGGCGGGGAGGGAGGAGGCAGCAGGGGGGTCTTCTTTCATTCCTGCCACGACTCAGAAACCCCCCCCCCACTGGAACACCCCAGTTTAGGGCTTTCGCCCCCTGAAGCCTTGGCAAATCGGCCCCCTCCCTTTTCTGCACTTTCTGCAAAAACCCTCCCAACCCATCTTGGCGAAAGCCAAGGCAACGCTGCAAAAAAAGAGGATATTTCGGCTCTCGATCCCCCCAGTCGCCCATTGAGGAGGGAGGGAGGGGGGCCCGTCCCAAAGCCCCTCCGGGCCAGAACAGAAACCGTGACACACGGATGCTGCCATCAGCTGGCATTCTGACAGCCCCCGGGCAGTGCCAGTTCCTGAGTTGCCAGGCAACCCCGCTTGCCTTCCGCCCTTGGCCCAGGTGCCTTTCCTGCCCTGCCTGGCGTCACGGTGCTTGTCCCCTGGCGCAGACGCCACGAGGGCAAGACCGCCATCAGGTCGGGCTCCCTCTGCTGACCCCTCCCCCAAGGCCATCCTCTCCCCAGAGCCCTGCCAGGAAGACCCCACTGCCATTCCCTTCGCCTGGAGGAACTTCCAGCCAAGGACCATTTCAGCCCAGACCCCACAGTGGCTGTTGTGACTCAGCCGGCCTCTTTACTTTACCCTCCCCCTCCTCCCGTGCCCCTGCACCAAACAGAGCATGTGCAAAGGGCTGGGTGGGGAAGGAGGGAGATCAGGTGGGGTTCAGTTCACACACCTGGGGTTCCCCCCTCGGGATGTCTGAACTTCACCACCCCCATTACAAGCAGGAGCAAAAGGGTTAAGGCTAGGAGCATCGGATGCCTTCACCGGAGTGCCCTCCGCACCGAAATGGCACTGCAGGTGATGGAGAAGCAGCCCGAAGGGCCTGGCCAGCTGGAGGGCATCATGCAGGGCCCACAACCCTCCCCTCTACCAACAAATCTGCCTTCTCCCCTCTCCCCATCCAGGCCAATATTGCCTACCCACCTGAGGGACACAGAGGGGCGGCTGTGGCATAGGAAGGGATGCTCCACTACATGCCCAGAGGGGTGCCAACACTTGAAATGCAATCTGGGGGCTCCCTCTTCACAATACGTCATTGCTGGCGGATGCATAGCGGTTCAGTAGAGGGTAGGGGGACAGGAAGCTGCCCCCCAGATAAAAGAGGCAGGGCATCCGGCTGCTCTTTGGCTTGGCAAGGGGGGGGAGAGAACCCCCCCTCCCAGCTGCAGCCGGAGATGCAGCAAACTCCCGGCTTTCGGGGAGCAGGGCTTTTGTCCCCCCGCCCAGGGCACCATCTCCTGCCCAGCTTCCCCGCTGCCCGCCCGTCCCTGGCTGCCAGCTCTGGCCTCCTCACCTCGCCTGGGTGCCCGCAGAAGAGGCAACCCCCCCCCTTCCCTGGCTCCGGCACCTGCTAGCCGACCGGCACAGACCCCTCCTGGGCTCCGCAGCGCCTCCCAGTGGCTACTGGCAGCCCTTAAAGGGGACGCGTCCACCGCAGAGCAGGAGGCAGGAATTCACCAGACCCAGCAGCTGGCACCTCCGCCAGCAAGGGGCAGCAGAGTTAGGGGAGTTGACAGAGCTCCACCCACCCACCAACTCACTCACCCATCCCTGTGGGGCAAGGGGCTTGTCCCCCTCCCAACCCACTTGCTTTGGGAGGGGGAGGAACCCAAAGAAAGGAAGGGCCTTTCAGCCAAGTCTCCTCTCCCTCACCAATCTTGGCAGAATCGTGCCAGGGAGAAGCCGACAAAGAGAACTGCTCGACTTTCCCCATCTATCCCTGATCTGCAGGTACCTCTGAATCTGGAGACATTTAACTCCCGCCATGGGAGCCCTCCGGGGGGGGGGGGCAACACCAGAAATGTCTTCTCACTTGGCACCCCTTGGGCAAAGCACCCAGCCCCTTCCACTCCCCTCATCTGAGAAGGCCTGCCCAGCCTGCCCTCCATAATCATGCCCTCAAACCAGACTCCTCCTCCTCCACCTGGAGCAGCACCCTCCCTGTTTGTCCCCCCCCCCACCCGCTGCAAAGTGAATCAGAGGCCAACCTGTGCCCCCACACAGCCCCACCCCCCCACGGAAGGCTGCTTGGACAGCTTGGCCAAAAGGCAGCCAAGCCTTGTTGCCAGGAAGAGGCAGCGGCGAGGGATTTCGGGAGGAAGAGGGCGGGGCAGGCAGCACCTGTCTCACCTACAACCAGGTAGGCCAAAGCTCCGGAGCCAGGAAAGGCCAGCCAGCCAGGCCTCTTCTCCTCCCGAACAGTTAAACCTCCTCCATCTAAGCAGTCGCCTTCTGGGATCAACCACGTTAACAGGGTGGCTCGCCCATTTGCTCCAACTGGTTACACCTGGCATTCAGGCTATACTGTTCCTGAAGGTGGAGGCTCTGTAGGCTCTCATGGCTACAGAAGGGGCTCCCCTGAAGTGTCACGCAGTGAGCGGCAGAGGCCCCTTAACACTGGGCATCCTGCCCTCCTGTGGGCTCCCCCTGGGGACGGTAGCACCCCCTACTGCCTCCAAACGCACCCCAGGAGGACCGACTGGCACACCCCGAAACCAGTCAAAAAGCAAATCCACCGCAAACGCCCCTCTTTCTTTGTTACGTCGTCAGTCCCCGAGCGGCTGTCCAATCCAGGCAGGCAGAGCTGCTGCTCCAGTGGAAGCCTCTCCAGCACCGGCCACCCACGGCCCACGTGGGAACATGGGCCTCCCGAATCATCCTCCACCTCCCCAGCCTGCAGCCTCCCGTTTGGGATGAATCACGAAGCTGGCAAGGAAAACTATTCTGTCTTCGGCAAAGAAAGGGATGGAAACGGTTTGTTGGATCTGCTTGGGAAAAAACACACACACACACACACACACAAAAAGTCCCTCATCCCCACTTCTCCCCCCCCCCCAGCATTTTAAAATGGCCACAGGGGCCACCATGCCAGCTCATGTCAAGGTTGCCACTTTCCATTTGCACCTTTGGCTGCCGGGGTACATCCAGCTGAGGCTCCCACTTCGGGGCTGAGGCTTACAAGGCTTGGCTGGGTCTGCTTCACCCTCAAAAAGGGGGCATAGATTCCACGGTGGTTTTTCTTAACTTCCGTTCCGGAGTTGCTCCATGATCCTGCTGCCATCAGGCCTTGTTGCTGTTTGGCCTACCGGACATCCAAGAGAAGAAGGAGGCGACTGTCCGGCCATCTGCTTTTAAATCTGGATGCTGGATCAGGATGGCTTGGGGTGGGTGTGGCGCACGGGAGGCGGAGGAGAGCTCTGGGCACCAGGTGGCCTTTTGCTTCTCATCAAATTGGGGGGGGGGGGTTTGGAAATAGGGAGGCGGAGGGCTCGACATGAGGGATTCGCCAGGGTGGGATGATGGCAGCGAGGAAGAGGAAGAAAACCGGGCAGTTGCTTTTATCTGGGGCTGCACAGCACCAAGCCCATCATCCATCACCCTAGGGAAGATAGGGGAATAACTTCTGCAGGCTGTGGAAGAGGCTGCAAGCTTAGCGTGGTGAGTGGTGGTGGTGGTGATGCAACTCTTGGCATTTCCTCCCAAGGCTGCTGGAGGCCCGTCTGGTCTGGGAGCCTGGAGGCTGTCCTTTGCCCGTGCAACAGGCATGGACGGCAGAAACCCCCGGGCTACGTGCCAGGAAGGTTCCTTGCCAACCGCTAGAACAGGGGTCTCCAACCTTGGCTCCTGGAAGCCTGGCGGACTTCAACTCCCAGAGTTCCACAGCCAGCAAAGCTGGCTGTGGAATTCTGGGAGTTGAAGTCCGCCAGGCTTCCAGGGGCCAAGGTTGGAGACCCCTGCGCTAGAAGCACCCACTTCCCACACCTGAGAGGCAGTCCAGGAGCACCAAAAGCCTGGCAGCTACTCCTTTTGGAAGCTGCCCGGTCACGTGGTGAGATAGGGGACATAGAGCCCTCCTGCCAAGCAGTTTCCCACAGGATTCACACCCAGGCCCTGAAAGGGAGGCCTGGCCCTCCAGAAGCAGCAGCGGTGGCCGTGAAATTCCCCCCACCCCTTTCCTGCACAGCCGGAAGGAGCATGCCCAATTCTGCCAGGGGCCAGAGCTTCAATCTGCTCAAAGCCACAGGCTGCCTTCTTGGGAAACCGCTGCCCCTCGGGGTCTGCCACGGGCAGCTTCCCTGCTTGCCACCGCAAGGCAAGTCCGGAGATTTCAGCACCTTAAGCCAAGCCGGTGGCTGAATCTCATGGGTTTCGGGAGCGTCCCCTGAATGGGCTGGTAGGAGGTGGAGCAAGAGGCAGCAACCCAGGTGCCTGCCAAGCACAGGAGCCCTTCGCCAGGGCCAGGGTCTTCAGAGGGAAGGACCCAGGCTTGGCAGGTGGATCCACAGCAGGAAGAGAACACGCTCCATTGTTCCCTTAGCTTCTTTGCAGGTAACAAGGTTGGGAAGAATCCCACCAACCTCTCCCCTCCCCTCCTCCTGGGGAGGAGAGCCCCATCTTTTGCCTGGCAGGTTACCACAGCAACACCAGTGCCGGTGGGCGGCAGCAGGGGACGGCGAGGGAAGCCTTGGAGCTCATCAACTGAACTGACAACAAAAAGACGCAGCGTGTCACTCACTCTTCCTGCACAAAATACAAAGGCTAGCTCTGCTGGACAGCCGGAGAAAGGCCGGGGACAAGGCCTGGGAGGGGAGGGGGCATCTGCAAAAACAGGGGGCGCTTTTTAAAATTAAGACAAAAAAACACCCCCACCAATGGGGATGACGAGAACTGTCATAAATGCTTGGGAAGAAACCCGGTTTTCTCCAACACGAGGATTCCTCCTGCCCCAGGGCAGCACGGAGGGAGGAACAGGCCAGGCCTTTCCCAACGGGGGGGGGGGGGGGGGGGGACTGCTCAGCCCAGGAACGGGGGGGGGGGGGGGTGTCTCTTAAGCTGGCATAAAGCCGGAAGCAGCCTGGATCCGGTTGAGTGGACAACCCAAAGAAAGAAAACCGGACACGCGTTGTGCAACCGAGAGCTTTTATCAGCTGGAACGAGGAGTGCATCACTGGGACGTTTTTGTTTTGTTTTGTTTTTTTTTTCCTTTTCCCAAAAGCAAAAGGGAAAAAGGGAACAAAAGAAAAGAGAGGTGAGAAGGGCACCAGGCTCAGTGGCCAGCTGCATTCCAGAGACTAAGCTCCTTGGGGGGGGTGGGGGGGGATGTTCGTGGGGAGGAGGGGAAGGAGGGAGCAGCCCGGGAGGCTTTTGGTGTGTGGGGGGGGGTCAAGAGTGGGTTTGTCATGCACACACACACACACCCCCACCAACCCCCCCAGGGAGTGCGAGGAGGGAAGCCAGAGGCCCTGAGAGCACTACCTGTGTGCCATGCAGGCAGCGAGAGATCAAGGGGGAAGGCGCAGAACAGGGGAGGAATGTCAGAACAGCCCAATTTCAACCCACACTTAGAAACACAACGGAATGGTCCGGAATTTGGAGCTGCTTTTCCTTGAGTGAGGCCAGGAGGGTGAGGGAAGGTGTGGGGGGGGGGGCTTTGGGGGGTGGAATGACACACACACACACAAAAGTAGCAGGGGTGGGAACCAAGCGCTCCCAAGAGCTGGCTGGGTTTCAGGGCAAACACATGCAGCAGTGACTGGGAGGCAGGGATCCGGAAAGGGGACAAGCCCACCCGAGGAGGAGCCCACCCACCCTCTCGCCTGCGGGGGCCAGCCTCCTTTTTTTTTTTCTACGGACACTTGGCTGCAGACGAGCTTCCGGGGTTCGCAAACTGGGACAACTGGGGGAAAAAGGCCAGGGAGGAGGAGGAGAAGAGGGCACTGCCGTCTGTCTGTCTCTCCCGCAAATTCCCAGAACAAAGCCACATTATTCAAACACTTCCCCCTCCCCACATGGAAGGCCTCTGCCCGCCCCCCTCCAACACACACACACACACACCTGGCTGGGACCCTGCAACTGTCCAAGCTCTTAAGGGGAGCTACAGGTCCAGAACCGTTTCTCTCGTAAAACAATTAGCGCGGATCCATCGTTCGACGGGAAGCAGCCACTTTGGGCAGGACACAATGAGGGCTCCGTGGAAGCCCCCCTCCCCTCAGGAGCCCAAACCCAGGGCTCCCCGGCTGAAAGGACAGGAAGGCTGGGGGGCCCTCTGAGCCACTTGCAGGCCCCTCCTCGGGCGCCAGCCACTCTGGCAACGGGCAGCAGAGAAAGTCAGGGAGGGGCGGTGACGGTTGGGCTGGGGCCACCTTGCCCCGTGCACCTGGCTGGGGAGGGGCTACAGCTCCTCATAGTCTTCACCCCCCCGCTGCTGCTTGCTGGCCCCAGCACCGCCCCCGAGGAAGGCCTCCAGCTCGTTGATCCCGTTGGGCCTCGCTCTGCACCGCGGGAGATGCTGCTGCTGCTGCTTGGACGCCGCCTTCTTCTTTTCTCCTCTGTCATCCTCCTCCTTTCGCGGCTTGTTTTTTTTCCTCCCTGACACCTTCTCCGGTTCTTCCTAGGAAAGCGGTTCGAGAGGAAGGATGAAGCAGGGGGGGGGAAGCCTCCCCCAAGCAGCCCCTGGAGAGGCCCAAAGCCACCAGCCCCGCAGAGCTTGCGGGCGGAGAAGCCGCCTCCCCTTGGACCGAGGCCCCCGCGGGGGAGCACAGCCGAAGGATCCAAAGGGGGCCTCTTTTGGGGGCGGGGGGGGGCTGCCTGGGGACCTGTTTGGCTAGCAAGGAGCCCACCCTGGCCACAGTCACGGCCCCCTTTGGGGCCTTAGCTCAGAAACCTTTCCGGCCCTTGTTCAAACACAGCTCCACGCTGACCCACCTCTTTGCTAGTCCTCTTCTTCTTCTTCTTCTTCTTCTCCTTCAAAGACTGCTTCTCCTTATCTGCAGCTGTGGGGAGAAGGGCGTGGAAAAGGAGGGTGAGCTTCCAACGGGACAAGAGAACCGCCTGCGGCAGCAGGAAAAGCCTCCAGCCGAGACTGGGGAAGTGGTGCCTTGATGGTCATGCGCAGCTGGGGGAAAGCTACGCAAGGCAGGGCCTGGTCTCAGGGTGCGATTGCAGCCAAGGCCCCTCTCACCTTCCTCGCTGCTGTCTCTGCCTACCGCTGCATCCAGTCCCAACCCAAAGAGATCGGCCTCGTTCTTCACTCGGAAGGAGCGGATCGCAGGCTTGGGGAGCTGGGGGGGTCTGGAAGGGGGATCCTCCTCGGAGAGGTCCGAGAGATCCTCTCGCACTGGAAACTCCTAGAGGCAAAGGGGAGAAGGCCCCTCAGCGCCCGCTGCGTGGCCCTTCTGGCCCAAACCCCAGGGAAGCCCCCTCTTCGGATCCATCTGTGCTTCCGAGCAGGCTTCCTTGGGCCAACAGGAGTACCGTCCGACCCACAGAAAACATGGGATGGACCAAACCGAGGGCTCGGGGAAGGCAGGGACTTACTGGCCGCTTCCTCTGGCTCTCAGACTCCTCACTTTCAAAGTCCGGATCGTCCATCACAAAGGAGAGCATCTGCACAGCAAAGGGCCCCTCCGAGTCGCTCCCGGACTCCTGCTGCTTGGAGGCAGAGGGCGCTGCAGGCGAGCGGGCCTCAGGGCCGCCGGCTGCCATCATACCCTTGCTTTGCCCAAGTGGAGGCTGGCCGGTGGGAGATTTCAGCTCAGTGGAGGATGTGGGAAGGGCGGAAGGCTCTGGGAGTTTCAAGGGCTTTTTGGAAGCTCTGGGGGGGAAAAAAAGGAAAGTGAAGACAGTGCCTGGAGGCCCCAAGGCGATCAAGCAGCCACAGTCTATGCTTGATGTGGCTCTGCAGAAACACAACCTGGTTCAGCGGCTCAGCCAACAAGGCTCGCGTTGAAAGGAAGGAGCTGCCACTTCTTCCGTATCGCACGCAAATACCTAGCACCCGTTTGTGCTTGGCGCAGAATCTTCAGTATTTTTGGTTGAAATTTACAAGATTTCATGTGACAGGCCAAAAACAGATGGGGCAAAATCCCACAAACCCTGAATCTGCAAAGTTAACAGTCCCTGACCCTTCCTTCCTTCCGATACCTGTCGAGAAATGAGTTTTTAAGGGGTTTCTTACATACGTTTTTCCCCAACGCATACATGTGGGAACTGAATTTCCCTAGCTGCTGCATTTTTGTCACATTACGTTATAGTTTTATTTAAAACTTGATGAAAAGTTTAAATCATAACTTTTAAACTGAATTGCACTGGTTGTTGACTTGCTAAAGCTGGACCGGAAAACTTCTGGTCCTCTACCCATTGCAGGACACAGCTCCCTCTCCCTACGGATCTTGCCGTGGCCCAAATCAGCGAGGGCGACTGGGAATTGTAGTCAGCAATGCCCCGCAATTCCCAGCGCCCCTTTTACCGTTTTTTTCCTTGTTCTAAGCCAGCCTCTTCAGCCCCCACAACAGAGAGCTTGGAGGAGGGTTCTTCTTCCTCGCTCGACAGGTTCACGTTTTTGCTCGGGACCAGCTCCGCCGCTAACGGGGGCTTGCTGAACAGACGCTCGTCGAGGTCCAGGTCATCCTGGAAGCCGGCCACCATGGGGTTCCCACCAGGAGCCTCTTGGTCACTGCAAGAAGGAAGCCAAGGGCAATGACACAACCTGCAGGCAGGAGTGGGGGAGAAGCAGGGGGGAAAACCCAGAAGCTTCTGCTTGAGGGGGGGGGGCGTCTTCCTCTGGAATTCCCTCCTCTGGCTGACGGGGGCCCTTCCCAGCACTGCTGACCAAGAATTCCAGAAAACAAAATTGAGGGAAGGGGGGCAAAGACCTCGTGGCCACTGCCGAAGCAGAGCGGCTGTGTTGGCTCCACCCAGCAGGGTCTCTCACCTGTCACTGCCGGCAGGAGCCTTTCCTGCCGGTTTCACCCCCTTGTCTCTCTGGAGGATGGGGTCTTCTAGGAAGCTGTGGTCCAGGCTCTCCTCGGGGACAAAGTCTTCCACGGTCTGGACTTTTGAGGGAACAACGGCAGGAAGGACAGGATCTGGAAAACAAGAGAAGCCCTTCAGGGGAACCAGTCAAGCCCTGCCGAAGTCTGCCAGCAGGCAGAGAGGCAGGTTCAAGGGTGGGTCGGTTGAGACAGCACGGAATTTCTCCTTCGCCAAACTGGTTTTGTGTTGGTCTGGTCACTTCTCCTCCCACCCGCACCAAACCAGGGCGCTTGAGGACCCCAAATCCCTGCGTGTTTTCAGCACTGCACCCTCACCTGGAGAGGCGGCACCCGTCTCGGGGGCTGGGGAGGTCCCAAAGAGTCGAGCGATGATTCCACGTTTCGGCGGGGCAGCCGGCGCAGGGATGGCTGTGGGCGGCGGGGCTTCAGGCGGCAGCCCTGGCGCTAGAGGCTCAGCAGCAGGCTCCACGGCAAGGGCGGGGGTGGCCAACCTCTGCTGGGGGGTGCCGGGGCTGGAGCCCCCCGAAGCATTGTCCGGTGGAACCACCGGAGACTGGGAACCTGAAGAAAGGCTCTGCCCGTTGGTGCCCAAAGGAGAGGCGTGTCCCCGGCCACGAGCTTCCATCATGTTGAGGAACCTGTCGGGGAGAGGAAACGTGACCTCAGGAACCACCCACACACCCCAAACTCAAGAGCCAGGGCCAGAGGCCAGATTTAAATTACAATTCCCGGGATTTTGCTTTTAGAGGGAAGGCGAGAAGCTCCCAGGAAAGCCCACAGAGAGAGCCTGAAGTCAGGAGGGCGGTGGGGAGAGCGGCCCCATCCGACTTACAGCTCATAGTTCTGGTCTTCCGTCTCCTGCTGCACTGAGAGCTCCTCCAGGGTGGCGTCAATGTCCAGCTGGTTGGTCTCCAGCTGCCGCAGCAGAGTCTCTCGCTGCAAGAGACAGGAGATCAGCTGCTGTGGAGCAGGCCAGGGGCTGCTCAGGTGCCACCTCTGGGCTGCTACCCTCTCCTCCTCTCCCCTGGTTCGGGGTGCTCCCCCGCCCAGCCACAGGGCGCCAGCAGCAGCGCCTCTACTTCTGGGGAGCCCACATGGGCCTCTCCTTGTTCAGGAGACAGGGCTGGGCTGGGTCCCTTCCTACCTGCAGCTGCAGGAAGGGGATGTTGAAGAACCTGTGCAGGTATTTGAGGCCGAAACTGTTTTTCATGGAAGACTCGGCGTAACGAAAGGAGGAGGAGCCGGGAGGCCTGTTCAATGCCAAAAGATGGCGGAGGGGGAAGGATAGACGATGAGCCAGAGGCCGATCGCTTGAGACCAACCCTCCAACTGCAACTGACTCGGCCTGCCAAGGGCTTATTTTTTTAAAAAATAAGCTTTTTTACTTTTATCACAACAAAAACAAACATAAAACCTTCTTTCTGTTCCACAGGATGTTGAGTACGTATTTCTTCGCGCACAAAATAATATCATACACATTTTAACTCGTATATATTTATAAACGGTTCTTATCAATACGCGTGTCGCTTATTCTATTATCCTTAACTTTTAAGTCCTTAACTTTCAATAATATATTTCAAGTTCATCTTCTTACTCTATCTAACTCATCTATTTACCAGTAGCAATGTTATATACTATACTTATATAATTCAGTTCTTTACTCTTCTACGCAACCATTCATAAAACAGATTCCAAATTTTATAATAGTCTTCTTCTGCCGAGAGGTTACGATGCTGTCACCGGCCCTTCCAAGGCACGTGTTAATGCCAGGCCTTCTTTGAAGAAAGGGCCAGGCAGCTGAAGAGGCTGGCTACTTTTGAGCTTGGGAGGTCCAGGGTGTGGGGGAGGAGGAGAGTAACAATGGCCACCAGCAGTTCAACTGAAAACAGCTGCCCAAAAAGGCACACGAGTTGATGGAATAGGTTGATCCATCCGTCAGTGGGGCATGTCCAGTTTTTATGCCCATGTCACCTTCATCAGCCTCCAGGCTGGGGGATGAAGGAAACCAACCGATCAGTGCAAAGCAGGCAGGCAAGGAGTTTGCAGGCATTTTATCACAAGCACACAGCGCTTCTGCCCACTCACACCCTCCGCTGAGTTGCTGCAGATGAACAGTGGCCAAGCAGATGCTGCCCAGCTACAGACGAAAAAGGTCTGGGCAGGATTCACTGACTGCCTGGGCAGCAGTTTGGCACACATGTGCCCTGGGGGCGCTGGTGAGATGCTAGACAATGGCCACTCACTACTGGAGCAGGATGTGGTGGGTGCATTCAAGACCGCTGGCACTTTATGTAGCGAGTCCACCAGAAGGCAGGTTTAAGTGGAGTGCTGAACTAGAGCACAAGAGGCCGATGGCTCCAGGAGGGCTTCCCAGAAGGTAGCCTGAAGCTCCTTAACAAGGCTGACGTTTTTACCTGTTCAGGTTGTCAATGAATTCCCGCACATCATCAGGCAGGATCACCCGGTGTTCGCCCATGTCCCGGTAGTTCCCAAGCACACACACAGGTACGTGGGTTGGGACTTTGGGAAGTTCTCTCAGGATGTAGTTGAAAGTCCTGGATGGAGTGGAAAGGAGAGCTCCTTGAATGATGCTTGTCCTGGTAAATTCTAGCACAACAGCTCTGAAAGAGGCTGCACCTACAGGAGGCACAACAGCCTAGAGACCTCTTGAGTGAATAGGTCAGCTGAAGGAAACCCCTCCTCCTTCCCCACAGAGCCATGTACTTCATCAGTTCTACTTGACACACTCTGCTCTTCAGGAGCAGATAAAGGCATTTATCATCTACAAGCTTTGTGCAAAGTCTGACAACAAGAGGCTTTTGCATTTCTCAGAGCAGAAGCCCTTCCTCTTGTACGGAGTCACAGAAGGGAAAGGTGGAGGCAACAGTCCCTACCACTGTTTGGTGATATCAAACATCATCACGACACCATTGCAGTTCTTATATACATCCAGGAATTCCGCGTCCAAGGCCATCTCGGATTCTGCCTGGGGTGGAAAAAGAAAGACCTCAAAAAAGTCCCGGATGGCTTGTAGCCTACAGGAAATAAGAGATTGCACCAGGTGCAAATGAAGGACTTGATGCTTTACAAGACAGCAGGTCCGGAGTGTGCCTCACCTCTTGAGGATCGTTGTCCAGCTTCAACCCATCTCCCCGTTTTTTGGACTTGCCTGCAGTGTTTGAAAGGAGAAGAACCCTGTTGTGAAAATTGTTAAGTCTCCTAGCGGAGCAGAAAAGAGAGTCCCAATCGTGTAGCTTTTCCCACATCCCACCACTATGCGTAACATTTCTGCCTTTGCGAGGTCAAAAGGTGACAGCCCATCTCTTTTCGGAAAGAGGAGACAGAAATTGGATAGGCTGAACATATATTTCCAGTGGGGGAATTCAAGAGTAGCACCAGAAAGCCACGGAGCAAGGAGATGCTATGCTCACCACCAGGAACCCAGTGGAACAGGCAAAGAAAATGCCTGTTTCCCAATAAGACTAATCCAAATACTACATAACGACTGTAACATCAGAACGAAAGGAGAGACCTTACCTTTATCAACCACATCCCAGACTTCAACCTTCACAATATCATCCGTAGCTGGAAAAGACACCCAGGCGTATAGATTAGAAAAGGTTGTTCAAATGCAGTTAACTCAAACACGGTGAGAGCTACCCCTGACCCACGTGGCATAGATGGCTGGCTGAGTTTTAAAAAAGGACAAGCCTATACTGGCAACACGCCTTTATCAATGAGGGGACCACAGACGCAGGTGGCTGCAGTGTTGAGTTAGACATCAGACAGCAAAGAGAAAAGGGCTTCTCCATCCCCAACGGCTGGCAAAACTCACTCTTATAATTCCAATGGATGCTGGTGACTTGGATCTCCTGGGTTGGGATATATTCCTCAACAAATTTCTTTCCCTGCAGCCGATGCCACAAAGTGGTCTTTCCCGTGTTTCTGTCACCTCGGATGACAATTTTCACTAGAGAAAGAAAAATTAAGGAATAAAGGGAGTCAAGAGCACCGCAGAGGCGTAAGACTACTTGCTGTGCCTAAAGACGCTAAGTAAAGATAAAGTAAGATAAAGCGAATGGTTGAGGCAAGAACAGCTATAGGCAGCCAAAGCAGCGCATGCCAGTAGTCGCCAGCCTTTTCAGAGGCACAATTTAGAAAGCAATTTGAAAAAAAATCTACTTTTTAAAAAGTAAAATTGACAACAAGAGAGAGTGACTGTGGAAAAGCAGGCTGCTGAGAAAATTGCAGGCTCCTTGGTTGTTCTGGGACAGTGAAGATAATTAATGCATTATTGCTGGCATTTGTGCCAAGGAAACATTAGGGGAACGGCCAATGCCCCCAACACCGTCCTACTTGAGCAGGGAAACTAAATCCAACCCATCTCAACACAGACATCAATGTCACTGCAATGAACGGGACCGGCTTCTAAAGTAATTGGGGAGGGCGGTGTTTGTGCAGACAAAGCAGCACCTGAGGATCACATGATCTGGGAGCTGTCTTAACAGATAACAAATAATCAGAGTTGGAAGGGACCTTGTAGGTCATCTTGTCCAACCCCCTGCCCAAGCGGGAGACCCTACACCGTTTCTGACAATCAGCAGCCCAGTACTCTTCTTGAAGGTCTCAAGTGATGAAGCTCCCAGAACTCCAGAGGGCAAAGCTGTTCCACTGGTTGATTGTTCTCACTGTCAGAAAGTTTCTCCTTATTTCCAAGTTAAATCTCCCTTTGATCAAAGCAAAGAAGTCAGAGAGGCGCGCACACACACAAACACACAAAAACATTCCAAGAGCAGGACTCCCTTTGAAGGACTGCAAAGAAGACAAATCTGCAGCTAAGCCAGATAATGCAAATGCTCCTCTTCCAAGGATCAGCTGGCAGAGCAACGAAACAAAGCCAAAAAAAATAAGAAAACCTTGGCTTCAGCAACGACCTTCAGAACAAAACAAAACAACACACGCACAATACAGTTTGAGGAGGAGAAGGAGGAGGAAGAGATGGGCGTCTTGTGCCCCCAGGAGGGAACAGCCGACCCTGCTTTCCTGATGAGGCCGGACAGCCTCAAGAACCAGTCAGCCACCCACCCATCCGGAGCAAGCCCTTCATTCCTCCTCCTGTCCGGGAGGGAGCAAAGCGGCCACCGGCCTCTCTCCGAGGTCACGGCTGTCGGCCCCGACCTGCCTCCCACCACCGCTCAGCTGCTCGGGGCCGACCCCAAACCTCTCGCCGCTTCCCCTGGAAAGAGCCGGGATCAGTTGCCTCGCCCGGGCCGCCTTCAGCGCGGAAGCCTCCTCTCCCGGCCACCGCGGGGCTCCCGGCCAGCAACGGGCCCCCCTTTCCCAGCCGGTCGCCGCTCACTGTTATACTGGACGCCTTTCGCGAAACGCCGCTGCAGCGTCTGGTTCATGGACTGGAGCCCCGCCGGGATGGGCTTATCCCGCCCCGGGGCCTGCTCGGAGCCCACCAGCTTCTTCAAGGCCGACAGCATCGTGAGGCGCGGGGCGGCGCTCCGCGGGTCCTCGGTCGCTGCGCCCGGGGCCGGCGAGGCCGCCTCCCTACTTCGCCCGCGGCCGCTGGGCCGCCGGTCTCCGCGCGGTCCCCGGAGCTGCCGTCCCCGCCGGGGCGGCCGGAGTCGCTTGCGGAACGGCCGCCTCCAACGCTGCCGCCGCCATCTTTCCTTTCCCTCACCGAACAGCCAGGAAGGTGGCGCTGATACAAGGCGCACGCGCGTGGGGCCAGGCTACGGCAGCCCGCGAGGGACCTTGCGAGAGGGATGGCGCGCCAAAGCAGGAGGGGCGGAAGCGGATATGTCCCGGAACTACAGGACACCCCCCCATCCCTCCCCCCCCCCGAGGACAGAAAGGGATACTCGGTCCTACGATGCCACCGTTTTTAAAGCCCGTCGCTACCCCGATTTGTACTGCACAGCTCCGGATATGGGGATGGAGGCGGGTCGGGAGTACTTTTAGAATCTCGGTGGCGGGGGGGGGGGGGAGGGGGGAGAGCAGCGGAGTAGGGCAACCTGGTTTGGATCAGAAAGGACCGGAAACGCAGGGCGGGGCGCACTGCCACCTGCCGTGTATCTTAGCAACCAGGCAAACCGCGAAGTCTTCGGACGGTGGCCGGTGAGGGACAACTACGGGTCCGCGAAAGGCGGACCTTAGCTTATCATCACTGGAACGGGAGGCCTGTGGGTCTTGCATGCGCTCCCAATCCGCCACCTGGGTCTTTGCAGGCAGAAGGCAGCAAGCCCCAACGGATCCGCCTCCGAGAAGCCTCGGAATAACGGGCCTGCCGCCTAATCTCTGCTATGTGTGGCTGGCGGAATAAAAAGATATTTTTGCAAAAGCTTTGTGCCCAAAGTCGCTTTTCTTCCTTTCCCACCTGCGGCCTAGAATAGGATTCTGCAAGATCCGATCCAGAGCAAGTCAACGCCTTTATTATCCTCCCATTTGCAAAATATGGGAAGTTCCATGGGGAGGGTGTGTGTGCTTTAAAGCAAGTTCAATATCATTTTAAACATACAGATTAAAAGAAAAACAGGATAAGAGTCAAATCTCCCCATCTGAGAAATCGGGGTAGTAGCCAAATTTGTGGAAAGCTCATTTTTTGGCCCCTCTTTGCTTTTTCTTAAACACCTTGGTCTTCTCCTCTATGAGCTTCAAGGCCTCCTTCTTGATCTCCTCCCGACTGGGTACGTAGCTGTGGTCGATGTCCGCAAAGTGAAAGGCTTCTGCATGGGGACAAGAGAGAGAGAGAGACGGGGAGGAGGGACCCACGGTATGAAATTGTGGCAGTGGGTCAGGCAAAGGAAGTGCCTCCGTTTTTCCCTGCCCCACAGCTTTTGCAGCCTTTGCAGGCCGAAAAATAGGCCTGTTTCATCACTTCCGGTGTTTCCGGAAATACAGGCAGTAACAAAACGGGCCTATTTTTCGGCCTGCAAAAGCTGCAGAAGCTGTCCTCAAGCTTCTGGGAGGCTGAAAAAGATCTCAAATAGGCCAAAAATCAACTGGGAGACATGCGCAGTGAGGTAAGTTTGCCAGTAGCTCGCATGCCGGCATAAATGGCTCTGCGTGCTACCTGTGGCACGCATGCCATAGGTTCAAACATCACGGGTGTAGGGTTTTCCGCTTGGGCGGGGGGGTTGGATTGGATGATCCACAAGGTCCCTTCAAACTCTGATTATCTGTTAGGCTGGGGCCCACATCTCTCTGGGGCCAGGGCAGCCCCTTCCCTGCTGCTCCATAGTGGACCTAGCACAGCCGATTCTCCCTGGGGAAACACCGGAAGGAGATTTCACAGTAAAGCCAAGACAGAGACAATGGGTGGGAATTATCCCTCTGGGTGGGAGGAAACACCAACAAGGCTTAACTCTGGCAGTCACAGCCCCTCCCCCTTCCGTGCCCAGAGCTGCATGGATGCCAACTGCCGGGAGCTGCTGGGGGTCACCGGCCTTACTGAACCCCCTCTAGGCAGGGGACAGACCTCGGACATCCTCCTCGTCCTCATCGAAAGCAATTCTCAGGTTCTGCGGCTCATCCCTGGCGCTCTCCTCAAGGAAATTCCGGAGGTGGACGAACGACTGCCCAAGTTATGTATTGGAATTAGAAGGTGGTAGGCCAAGAGATTGAAGGGGAGGGGTGGAGAGGGCGTGATGCCCACCAAGAGGCCCAGCCCAGAACCTCCCTCTTCAGGCTTTCTACCCTGCAACTGCCTGGTACTGCAAACAGGGCTGGGCTGAGTCAAGGAAGGGGCCCAGAGCCTGCTTGGGAATATCACAGGAGGCGAAATCAGGATTCTGTTCGTCCCTGGGGCACAATCCCTCTCCCTCCCTGGCGGGGAAACGCTCTGGCTCCTGGACCAGCACTAAGGGAAGGCGGCTGTGGCACAGCCTTGGGAGAAGGCTCACCTCGTTGCTCTCGTCTGGCCTGAGTATGCCAGAGGGCAAATTGAGCATCTTTTGGCTCAAATGCAGAAGTTTCGTTTCACAAAACTGCAGCTTCTCGAAGACATCCTCCATCTTGGGGAAGCCCTCCTGTAAAGTAGCGGGGGGTAAAGGTCCGGGGCAGACCCTCCAGCTTCCTCCTCCCACCACCCCATTTCGTTTGCAGGGAGGGAAGGAGGGAGGGGGGGATTCCCTGTTGGCTCTCCTGTTGTGTAATGGACAGGGGGCTTCTCGTCTTATCTGCTCTGGACCACGGCCCAGGGCAACCGTTCCAAGAGAGGGACAGACCTGGCTAGGCACCCTGATGTCCCACAGCCTCAGGATCAGGTTGTTGACCCCGTTCTCAAAGTGGAGGAGAAGCTCCTGGTTTCTGAAGGCCTGGTCACGGATCCGCGACAGCCGTTCCTCCTCCTCCTCCAGGTTCTTCCACAGATTCTTTTCGAGTGTCTTTGAACTGGGAGGAGAAGCCATTTTACTTCGGGTCTGTTGCATCGAGGTGGCCAGAGATGGTCGAGAGGGGGGGGGAGCATTTTTAACCCTGAAGCCTCCGGTTCTGCTGACAAAGAAACAGCAGGTACCTAAGGAAGCCCGGGGACTGGTGGAATTTCAGCTCGGCTCGCTGCAGCTCCAGTGCCTTCAGCTGGGACTTGAGGCCTCGCTGCTTCTTCTCCGATTTGGTGATCTGCTGCTGAAGGTTCTCCTTGGATTTCTTCTGGGCCATGAAGCGCCCAGCGATATCCTGGCAGGAAAAGTGGGAGAGAGGGAAAGAGAAGTTTGCTGCGTCTGTGGGCCATCCTTGGAAGCCTCCTCCCCCCAGGCTTTGCCTCCCCAGCCCATTCCTCTCCCCCTGCAACAGGACATCCTTCCCAGACATGGGCGGGGGGAGGGCTTCAGCTGGTTCGGGGAGAGAAGCTAAGCCGGGGACTGGAGCGTGAGACAGCTTTTGCCTGCAAGCAAGAGGACTCTACCGGGTGACCAAGGCCATTTCCTCCCCATTCAAGCAGCTTCAGGCTCACGTCTGAAAGGACCCCAAAAATGCAGCTCCTGACATGCCCTTGGTGTCTGATTCTGAGGGGGAGGTTGAGCAGCTGACAGGGAGGGGAGTGTGGCTTCGTGGCTGTGGAAGACACAGGGGAAGGGCACAGTCTGGCTGGGTATTCAGAGGAAGACCCAGGGGCCAACCCTTGTTCATCCTAGGGCATGCAGGGAGGAACGGATAAGGGAGCAACATGGCTTACGAGAGAGAAGAAGGCCCTGATCCCTTTCATTGGTTGCATCTGGGAAAACAGGATATAAGTCAGGCGTTTGCACATGGCTCCTTGCTAGAAGCAAAGCATGCATTGTCTTTGTCGAGGCTTATCTGAGTTTTGTCATCCTCCCAACTGTGGGTGTTGCTTTGTCCTTTGAAAGTCTGCCATCTATCATCCTGGCCTGCCGTGTTAATTACTTCACTGTGGTTTGTGTTGGGTTTTTTTTTTAATTTCTAATTATCTTTACTTTGGGTTCAAACTGCATATCTGCCCTTCGTAGACTGTTTTTTGAAGAGTTTGTTATCCAGCCGAGGATAATTGGACATTGGGGGCCAAGTTGGAGGCATTAAAGAGAATTTATTCTACTTTTGTGACTTTTGTTATTTTTGTGTCACGCCACGGGTCCTCCCAGCTCTTGATGGGATCCTTGGAGAAGAAAAGAGGCAACCAGGATACGGAGCTGCTGAAAGCTCTCCTTTGCAAGGCTCACGGCGAAGCTTTGGAGGAATCGCCTCAGAGCCAAGGAAAGAGCGGGCTGGGCTGCTGGACGTACCCAGAGATGGGAGCACTGCACGGCACTTTTGACTTTTTCCACCTCGCTGGTCACCAGACCCTGGTACTCAATCTGGGCCTTGGAAGCCTCCAGCTTCGTCCCTGGAAGAACAGAACAGAAGACCTGTCCAGCTGTGCCCTCCGTGCCTGGCGAGGAGGGCCGGGGGGGGCACATCAGCATACTTGCCCCTTGGTCCTTCGCGCATCATCAGGGCAGGGAAGTCCATGTCTCTCCGGATTTGCTGGTAATAAAAGCCAACCAAGCCAATTAGGGGAAGTGGCTCTCGCAAAAGCCAGAAGCCCCAGCCCTCAGCCCTGGACTGTGTCCCCCTCAGAGGCCCCCTAGATGCAGAGGGCCCACTTGGAGCCAGACCCCACGGCGGCTTGCTCAAGGCGGCCAGCAGGGCTCCAGGTGCCTCAAGAAGGACTCACCATCCGCCGGTGCCTCTCGATGGGGTCCTTCGCACGGATGCGTTCGATCTGCTTCTTCTGGATGCTAAGCGAGTTCTCCCTGAATTTCTTCTCCGCAATCAGCTCGCTTTCCGCGTTGGCCATGTCCTCCTGCAGCCCCATTGGAAAGGAAGGGTGAGTGGGAGTGCTGGGCAGAGGCTGAGCGGGCCCACCAGCTGCCTCTCTCACCTTGGCAGCCTCCATGGCTTCCTGCATATCCTTGGCCATCAGGTCCATCCCCTGCAGCTCTGTCTGGTAGGTGCCCACTCGGTGCTCCAAGTCCTCCAGGACAAAAGGAAGCTGAGAAAGCTCCTGCAGGGCAGGGGGAGAAAGAGGGCAGGCACCCTTGTCCCCAGCACAGCCATCAGGACTGCTGCTGAAGCAGGAGGAAAGAGGGCCTGGCCTTCCTTCCCTCCCTGCGTTCTCGGTCCTTCGTCTCTTTCTCCTTGGAGAGCCGGCAGAGTGAACGGGTTGCAACTTTCCAGCACCCACAAAGGGACACTTCTGGCAACGAGATCAGCGCCCAGGATTGATTTTCTCCACCACCTCCCCCAAGCCTTGAGCAGTTTGGATCAAAGCCAGGGGTGGGATTCAGATTTTTTAACAACCGGTTCTGTGGGTGTGGCTTAAGTGGCTTGGTGGTCCTGTGACTGGGTGGGCGTGGCTTGGTGGTCATGTGATGGGCTGAGCATGGCCAACTCAACATCACTCACATCGAGGCACCCATCTTCTCGCCTGGCCTCTCGTGACTGTGGGGAATGCTGCAACAGTCGTAAGTGTGAAAAAGGGTCATAAGTCACTTTTTTTCAGTGCCATTGTAACTTTGAAGGGTCCCTCCACACAAGCAAAGTACCAGCAAAGGAGGGGGAAAAAAACTCCAGAGAAGTTCCTGAGACAGGAAGTCTAGTCCTGCCAAGAATGTAATAAGAGTTAATGGAGAGGCAGTTTCTGTAAGCAACCCCAGAATGTTTCCTTCCTGCCCTCCTTACAGGATTAGCCCAGGAATTTCTTCTAACAACCAGTTCTCCGAACGGCTTAGAATGTTAACAACCGGTTCTAGCGAATAGGTGCGAAAGGGTAGAATCCCACCCCTGATCAGAGCCCACCCCCTCGGTGAGCAAGAAAATTCCCTGCAGAGCATGGCCAAAGCACCGCACTGAACTCACGCCTCTCAGCACGCCCACCATCTTCACATACAGGATGTGGACCTTGTCTGCAGTCATGATGTTCACCTGCATCTTCTCGATATGGTTCTCCAGCTGACGGATGGTCTGTGTGCACAAAGAAGGCAGAGGGAAACATGCCCTGCCCTTCATCAGGGCATCCTAGAGGCCCTCTGTCCTGTGACAGGGCAGGGCAGCCGCGGATCTCACCTGGAGCTGCAGCTGGAGCTCAGGGCTGGCCATTTCCAGGTCGATGAGGCCCTGTAGAATCCCCTGGAGCTCCTCCAGACGGTTGCCCCGGCGCCTGACTTCATACAGGAGGATGTTGTGGGTGTTTATCCGGTCGAAGACGCGCTGGCTCAGGGACTCCCGAGCTTGCTAGGAAGGAGTGGAAGGGCCTGTTGAGGAGACCTGGAGGAAAGGTGCTGGGGGAAAGACCTGCCTGCCACTTACCTCCATGGTATAATCTGCCATAGCGATTTTCAACCGCTTCCTGTCTAGGCAGGCCCTGCTGATCGTGACGTGGTCATACTGCAAGGAGCAGAGAAAGAGAGGTGAGAGCTGCAGGATACCGCCTGACGGGACAGGCGGAAAGGGCTTGTGATGACCCAAAGGGCCGTGGCACAAAAGTAACAAAGGCACAAAAGTACGTAAAGTCCCTTCAATACCTCCAATTTGGTCCCCAATGTCCAGTTATCATCGGCTGGAGAAAAAAAATTCTCCCAAGAACAGTTTTTAAATTCAGTCCGAACCCAAAGTACACATACATTAAAAATAAAAACCAGCACAAACCACACTGCAGCAATTAACGAGACAGGGCAGGATAAGGAATTGCAGAACTCAAAAGACAAGGAAACACACACAAGTTGGGAGAACGCCAGAACCCAGATAGGACTTGACAAACAAAGATAATTCACACTTTGCTTCCAGCAAGGTGCTGTGCACAAACACCCTTTTAAAATCCTGTTTTCCAGCTGCAGCTAATGAAGGGAATCAGGGCCCTTTTCTCCCCCATAACTCATGTTGCTCCCTTCTCCGTTCCTCCCTGCGTGCCCTAGGATGAAGAGGGGGTGGCCCTGGGTCTTCCTCTGAATGTCCAGCTGGACTGTGTCCTTCCCCCGTTTCTTCCATAGCCACCGGAGCCACACTCCCACTCCCTGTCAGCTGCTCAACCTCCCCCTCGAAATCAGATTCCAACAGGGGCATGACAGGGTTTAGGATTGACCAGCCGCCAGCCACCCTGCCTCTCCTTCCCTCTGTTGTGCCAGGGGGAATACTCAGAACGCTCACCTTCAGCCCGAGATTCAGCTCGTGCATCTCGGCCCGCAGCGTAGTGCGCAGAAAGGCAATCAGGTCCCTGTTCTTGTGCACGGCCTCCTCGCTTGCTTGGGTGCGGAGCTTCCTCCCTTGTTCTGGAAAGAAACGCGGGTGGAGGGGACTCACAGAGGGGGCCCTCTCCACCGAAGGAAGAGGGCTGCTGCACTAGGCCCTTCTTGCAGGTCCTTCCATAAGACAGCAGCCCAACAAGATCCCCTTGCAAAAGGCCAGCTGGGAGCACTTCCCTCCCTTCTCCCTGGTCAGGAAGATAGCAATAGCACTTAGATTTATATACCACTTTATAGTGCTTCACAACCCCCTCTAAGCGGTTTACAGAGTCAGCCTCTTGGCCCCCAACAATCGGGGTCCTCATTTGACCCACCTCGGAAGGAGGGAAGGCTGCGTCAACCTTGAGCCTGGTGGGATTTGAACTGCCAAATTGTAGGCAGCTGGCTGCAGCAGAAGTAGCTTGCAGTACTGCACTCTAACCTCTGCGCCACAGAGGCTCCTCATCCTGGATCCAGCCAAGTGGCTGCACTCGGAGGGCTACCTTGGATGTGAATGATGGCCTGCAGTTCACGGATTTGCTCCTTCAGATCTTTTTTCCTCTTGAACCTCATCCTGAGTCCTTTGGATCTCGCCTCCTTTTGCTCCAAGGAAACGTCTGGGTACGCCTGGAGAGAGACAGACAGCAAGTGCCAGCAAAGGTCGCCTTCCTTTGTTCCAGCCGGGATTTGTGCAGCCTTTGCTGGGCCTCTGTGACATCTGAAGGGAAATTGTGACGCCTTTATGTGTCACACGTAGGCATCACAATCTGAAGATTCCCCCCTGGAACCCGTCAGGGCGTCTCCGCTGGAATCTGCCTTGAAGAGCTGGCCAATTCTTCTGCAGGAGCCGGTCCAGGAGTCCTGCACACTTCCCCCACTCCACCCCCACGAGCAGGTCCCGCCCAGCTCGCGTGGAAAATGGCCAGTTTAACATGTGACCGAAGGGACCACCTGATCCCCCCCTCCCCCTCCCCGGGAAAGGCTCCCCATTCCATGGAGGCTTTGCTTTGCCGAGGCTTCTGGAGCTCTGCCAGCTCCGGCCCAAGGCTGAGCTGAACGGCTACTAAAGCCTCTCTTAGGCCCAGAAAGGGTCCCCTCCTGGCTTTGCCTGAATCCCATCTGGGCTAATTGGCTGGTTTCCTGTGTGCTGTCCACCAGGGAGCAATGCAGGAAATCTGTTTACAGCAAAAACAGAGTGGGCCAAAATAAAAAATAAAAAAAACCACTCCAGATTTTGGGCACTTCTGATGAATCCTGACTGCTGGCCTTCGATAACATCGTATGTTTAGAATCCAATGTCCAAACCGAAAGAACGTTGGAGTTTACAACCTTGGGAGCCGGTTGTTGTCTCTCCCACTGTTTGCTTTGGTTAATTATTCTTGGGACAAGGAGCCCGGACAGCAAGGGAGGGCTTGAGGGTCTGCAGGCTGACAGGAAGACGCCCCACCCCATGGTGTCAAGATGCCTTTGGTCCAGCCAGATCCAAGCAAAGATCCCCAGGAATGGCCTCCCTGCAGAGGACAAAGACGCAGATCTGCCCACCAGGACCCTCCGCCGGAAAGGAGGCTGCCACCCTGGAGTCAAACCAGGGCTTGGCGAGACCCCCTTGTCCCAGCTGAAGGGACCGGGAAGACTGAGATGAGGGAAGCCCCCATCCCCTTATCCAAATATCTCTCTCTGTCATCTCCTGCCCCCCTCCAGCTCAACTGGGAGGGGTCTTGCAGGAGACCCCATCTTCAGGCTCTCATTCATCGCAAGGCCACTCACCTTTGGTGCAGCCCAGAGACCAAAGTTCAAATTTCCCCACGCTAAAAAAACAAAGCTGCCCCTCCGCAGGGCCAGAACCGCCCGTAAGAAGTGGAGCAGAGCAGAAGTGCAGCCACAGCCATGAAACCGCAGAGCCTTCTTCTCATCTGCAGCGCCGTTTTCCTCTCGGCCAGCGGCAATCCAGTCGCTCCGGCTGACCCCATCCAAATCCAGAAGGATTTTGACGAAGCAAGAGTAAGACTCCCTTGCGTTGACGTGATAACATTGAGGAACGGGGCCCCTCTTACGGCTCAGCCCACAATCCCTTTCGCCGTTCCTTTCATTCTGATGGGTCTAGCTCAACTCCGCTTCTGCTTGCGTTTAGTCAAAACAAAGAGACCCGGAGCTGGAATTTCTAGCTAGAAATGTCCCAAGGATCCCTGACTCCAATGGAGGACTGGCACCAAAATACAGTGCCCAAGAGTCCCAGAAACTCCAGCCTTTAGCAATGGAGGAAAACTCAGCCCAAGTCTGCTGCCAGAACGGGCATCGGACATGGTTTTAAAATGACCTCTTTTGGGCTGTCCTCACCAGGTCTATGGCAAGTGGTACACCATCGCGCTTGGCACCACCTGCAAGTGGTTGAAGACATATAAGAGTCGCTTCCTTTCGGGGACCCTGATGGTGGCTCCGGGAGACACCAGCACGGAGCTCTCAGTCACCTCCACGAGACTGCGGTAAGGTTGGCCCTCGTGGCTGCTAGACCAGTCGGGAATTAATAATTCAGGCCACCCAATCAGTTTTCAGCCACTCTTCCCATCTTGCAGGCAAGGAATCTGCAGCCAAGTGGTCGGAGTTTACCAAAAGACCAGCATCCTGGGAAAATACCAATACTACAATTCTAGTAGGTTGGGAGACTTCGGTGCTCAGCTGGTGGGCTTCTGAGAAGTGGGAAGCATTTGTAGCCCACCGTTTCGGGCCATAGGGAGGTTCATAGGAGTGGGGCTCCTAGGAAGGGGAAGGAAATGGGGGGCAGAGGGGGCTCTGGGGCATCAGAGGGGGGGGAATGATTCTGCCTTCCTCCCCCCACCTCCCCCAGGGTGGGAGACCCACATTGTGGGCTACGTGGCTCGCACCAACTACGACGACTACGCCTTCCTTGCCTGGGAGAAGAACAGCAGCTACGGCTACACCATCACCACCCAACTTTACGGTAGGTGGCTTCTGCAGGGACGGGAGCCAGTCCTGTGCAAACGGGGCAGGGGGGAGGTGTTTCCGGGACAGGTGGCTTGGCCCTCCACTTTTGGGGACAGAGACGGGTTGTTGACAGTCCCCACAGCCTCCAAGGCAGTCCCTCTGGATCCGACTGAGGCCCTGCCTGCCTGCAGAAAGACCCTCCTCTCTCTGTCTGGGCCCTCAGCTGGAAGATATGGCACATATACATGCATACACCCACCCACCCACACCTGATTCCTAGCAGAGGAGCCCACCCAGAAGTGGCAGGTGGGGAGGCAAGGTGGATTGGGGCTCAAGGCTCCGCCCACAGGTGTCCTGTTTACCCTGATTTTCAGAAGGCTGGGTAGGGGGTAGGCCGGAGGGTTGGTCCTCCGGGAGCAGGGCCAAGTGGACAGAGAGGCTGCCGCTCAGGGACACATTTCTAGGCCTCTTGGCCAAGAGCTGGGCCAGCCTCCCCCCTCCCTTGGCTGCTTTGGGGGAGGAAATGGGAGACTCACTGGGCTGCCTCCCAGAGCCCTGCAATGCAAGCGATGCCAGCTGCCGGCCCTGGCCGGCGCTCGTAGGACGAGGTAGCCTGCTCCTAAAGGGGAAGGCTCCGCTCAGCAATGGAGGGATTCCAATACGGCAGGGAATGCCAAAGCCGCCGCCCTCTTGTCCCTTCCAGGGAGGAGCCCCCACCTGCCTGAGGAGCTGATAGAGGAGTTCAGACAGTTCTCAGTGGCGCTGGGCATTCCTGACGACGCCATCTTCAGAATGACGGAACCAGGCAAACGAGGAGCTGGAGGGGCTTCCCAGGCCAGGAGATGTGGGGGGGGGGAGGTGGAATGGGGAGGTGGGGGGCAGGCAGAGAGCGAGGGAGGGAGCCCCTGCCCCAGTCTTTGAGACTGCCTGGCTCCTCTGCCCCTCCTGGATGCCTCCCCCTGCCCCCCTCTGACCGGCATCTCTTTCCTCAGGGGAGTGTGTGCCCCCACAGCCAGAACTCAACCTGCAGGTACTATTTTCTCTGGGAGGGGGCTACCTGGCCTCAGCCCTTAATGCCCCCCTCCCACCTGAGCTCCAGGACTGGCCCATTTTCTCCCCCAGAGAGACCGGAGGAGCCCCTGGGATGAGGAAGCAGGTTCTGCCGATGGCTCCCCGTCATTGCTGGGAGTAAACAGGGAAGGTGAGCTTCCCCGGGAGGCCTCAAGCCCCTTTCCTCTCCCCACAGCTGCCCCCAAAGGACCTGCGTTGGCTGGGCAGCCAGTGTGGGCAGGGCTCCGATGATGCCTGCCGTGGGTTATTCCTCCCCTCCTGCCTGAAACAGCTCTCCTGGGTGCAGCCGATACTCCAACTGGGCTGGCGTAAGCCTCTCTCCCCCCTGCTCCACACCACGCAGATTTCTGCCTGCAGCCCAAAGACGCCGGTCCCTGCCTGGGGATGGAGCTGCACTACTTCTACAACAGCACGTCCCAGAACTGCGAGAAATTCTTCTACGGCGGGTGCCGGGGAAACCAAAACAAATTCCACTCGGAGCGCAGCTGCCTGCAGACCTGCCGGACAGAGGGTGAGTGCAGCAGGGTGTTTTGACCCAAACCTTGTTCCAAGGGAACAAACACCAAGCCGAGATAAAAGCGAAACCGTTGAATGCTTCTCTGCGAATTCCGTTCATTCACAGTTAAAAGGCTATTAAAACTAATTGTCTCTGATAAGAACAAGCCTTGCCAAGGTTGTACAAGGCTGCCAAAAGCACTAGATGAAGTTGCCATAAAATATTCCAAACAAAAAAGTCTTCAAATACAAACCAAGATAGTCCGAACTTCCACAAGTCTTGAAGGGCAAGAATTTCTTTGCTTCCTGCAAAGAACTCCAGTTTCTCAGCTGGCTTTTATCCCTTAAGGGAAGGGCCATCACCTTGCAGCCTTGCTCCTGAGTCACCTGTGCTGCTGCAGCTGCCCTTTCCTTCAAGAAGTCCTGCGTGCACGTGCACTTGGCACAGGCTCCTCAGGGACCTCTTCCTCACTGCTGCCAGCCTCCACCATCTCCGAAGGCAGCACTCCACTCCCTGATGGTCCTGGCCCCATCCCTGCATCACACGCAGGCCCTGCATCCAAGTCCTCACTCTCCAAGGCCTCAGCCATCCGCACCTGCTGCTGGCGAACCACAACGCAGGGCCAGTGGTGCCTGGGCCCTCCTCCTCCGTCCCGCATGAGCCCTCAAGCAGCAACCTCTCCTTCCCTCTCTGCCCGCAGCCGCCTGCCGCCTGCCGATCGTCCCGGGAGACGCCTGCAAGGACACATTCTGGGCCTTCGATGCCAAGCAGGGCACGTGCCTCACCTTCCAGGGCTGCGGGGGCAACGCCAACAAGTTCTACCTGGAGAAAGAGTGCCAGGAATACTGCGGCCTCCTCCCCAGCGGTACGTGGGGGAAGAAGACACCCCCCCCCCGGTGGCCGCCTCTCAGGAGGGGGGGGCATCCTAAAGGGGAGGGAAGGAGGGGAACAGCGCCCTTTTTCATCCCAGTCCGTTGTAATCCAGGGCCAGCTCCTGCCAAGCCCCCTGGCTTCCTGGTTCCCCTGAAGGTGGGCAGCCGGCTTGG
Source organism: Hydrophis major (assembly GCA_033807585.1). Lineage (NCBI taxonomy): Eukaryota > Metazoa > Chordata > Lepidosauria > Squamata > Elapidae > Hydrophis > Hydrophis major. Next base: position 4,607,849 of record CM066341.1, read on the forward strand.
GAGGGAAAAGCCTGGGGTCTCACCAGGGACCCCCGATGCCCCTGTCTCCCCTTGCAGACGGGGAGGAGTTCTTGCGCCCATCTGCCCAGTGAGAGGCCAGGAAACAAGAGGAGCAGCCCCTTTTTTTTTTCAAAGCCGGATCAATAAACGCAGCCGCTGGATTGAAGCAAGCCCGTCTCCTCACTCTCTCCCTGGCATTTGTGCGTGCGATTTCAAATTGCTTTCTCACGTCCTTCCGCTCCCGTTTGCCTGCCCCGGGGGGGGGAGGGGGGGGAAGCCCAGGCCAAGGAGTTTGGGCACCGTGGCTCTTCCCATTTGAAGCCCTGGGCCAGGGGAGTAGAGGGGTCCAGGGGAGTTGTGGGGCGGAGGGGGGCTTCTGCCATCCTCTCGCTGGTGGATGTTTCCTCTTGGTACCAGCAGAGGGCGCCAGGGGGAAGCACTGCCTTCCCCAGGGCTCCCTCAGGCCTTTGGAAAGGCAGCAGCTGCCCCGGGCATCCACTGGCACAGTCGGCCTGCAGCCAAATCTTAGGAGGTGCTTGAAGTGGGGAGGGGGCTTTGCGGGGGGGGGGAGGCTCCCCCATCACTTGTTGCTTTTTCAGCATGTCTTGACTCCAGTCCTATCCCACAGCAGCCCTTTAGAGCACCCCAATCGCTCTCTCTGCTGGGCAGCTGATAGTTTGGCCTGTCCGGCTGGTGCTCCAGGCAGCGTTCCCTGGCAGGCTGGGAGGGACACACAAACACACACAAACACACACAAACACACACAGAAGCAGCCAGCTTCTCCTGGGCCATTTGGTCTCCTGTGTGTGCTGGTGGTGGTGGATATCTCTGCCATGGCTGTGCCAAGCTTGCAGGACGGATGGACACAAACACACGCACGCCCTGCTCAGAGGGGCTCACAGGGAGCAGGCTCCCTGGCCCAGCCCTTTCCCACCAAAGCCCCTCGCTGCTTCTCAGCCCCCTCCCCAAAAGGGACAGCGCCGCAGCCTTTTAAAAGAAAAGAAGAAGAAGAAGAAAGCCCCCCCCCCCGTTGTCTCCAGGCAGGGCCAGGATCTGATGACCGAGATTTTCTGTGTGGCTGAGCAGGGTGAATGGCGCATTGAGCGAGGAGACGACCCACGGCTGGCACCTCCGCCAGGGAGAGACAACGCCCCCCCCATCCTCGCCTTGCTTTCCTCCCTGGAAGGAAGGGAGGCCTGGCGGCAGGGGAGGGGGCTCTGAATGGAGAGGCCAGGAAGGAAGAAACCCCCCCCCCCCAAAAGCCAGGCTCAGGGAGCACACCGACCTGTAAGGAAGAGAGTCGGGGGGGGGGGAGGGAAATCGGCCTTCTCCCCTCCCCAATTACTTCAGGGCTGGTCTAGGACAGGACCCCTGACCCCGGGGGGGGGGCAAGGGAGCAGGAGACTGGGGGAGGGGCAGAGGGCACAGGTCACCGGGGAGATCACACCCGTGGGAGCCTCTCCTTTAAGAAGGCTGCATGGAGGGAGGTCATAGCAAAGGGAGGATGCCTTGGGGAGGGATTGAGGCTGCCCCCCCCCCGTCGTCCGTCCCCCCCAGCCAGCTTCTCACCGATGGACGGTGGCCCCCTCCTTTGAGCCACACTGAAGTGCCAGCCTGCAAGACCCGCTTGTGGCAAAATGGAAGCCCGCCCTTCTCAGTTCTCACTCAGGACCCCCCAATATACCTGGGAACGGGGCTGATCAGAAGAGGCCCAGGTAAAAACCTTGGCCCAAGCCCTTCCAGAGCCCCCTGCCGCCCACCCCTAGCAGCCTCCCTCCCTGCCGGGCCTCCTGCATTTAATGCAGAGCTCTGAAAAAAGGGACTGGCGTTCCCTGTTTCATGGATTTGAATGTGAAAAACTGGCAGGCCAGGGGGGGGGCTGGTGGGAGCCTCCTTTGTTCCGAGGCTGCTGCTCCTGGCATGGCTTCTGGAGCCCCCTCCCGGCTTCTGTGGGGGCCCTCATTAGCATACCAGCTGCTTGAGGGAGGGGAGCAGGAGGAGGGAGGGGCTGTCCTGGGAATGAATAGCTGGAAAAAGGCTGAAGGGGAACAGTGGGGAAAGAGGGGGGGGCGGCGGCGGCAGAGAAGGCATCAATGCCGCTTTGAAAAGAACCAGAGGGGGCTCCAAGGGGGTGCAGGGAACCAGGAAGAAAAGAGCTGGGCGAGGCAGGGGGAGAGGTGACCCAGGAAGAGGGACTGAATGAGACCTCCCCCCTGCTTTCTCCGCAGAGGGGAGGGGGATTGCTGCCGCCTTCTCACCAGCCCCACCAAGACAAGAGGGTGTGGGAAAAAGCCCGAAGCTCACAAAAGGCCCTGCCACCGAGAAGGCCGGGCGTTGCTTCGGAAGAGCTGGGAAGGCAGCCCCCTCCACTCGTCCCTCTGGCCAGGGCTGGCTGGCTGGGGGGTGTGTGTGTGTGGCAGGATGAGGAGTGGGCCCCAAAGGGGCTTCGGCTCCTGGAGGATTCTCACCTGGGGGAGGTTTTTCACCTGGTTGCAGAAGAGCATTTGGGGTGCAAGGCTCAGTTGGAGCCCAGGGTCACAGGCCCTGCTGAAAAAGGTGAACCCAGGCAGGTTTGAGGTGCCCTTGTTCCAATTCAATAAGCCCCTCCTCCAAATCCCTTTATTTTTATTTATTTATTTTTTTTTTAAAAAAAAGTCCATTGTTTTTTCCATTGGGTTCGGCTCAGCTTCTTCTCCGTGAGTGATGCAGGGCTGAAAAATACGCTGAAACTAGGGGAGAGGGGCTCGTAGACGCCGCAACAACTTGATTCTCACCCCCTGCTCGACATCACTTCCCGCATTGCATTGAGACAGTCAATACGGATTTATTTTCCTCTCCATGCGTCAATCACAAGGGAAACGGGAAGCCCTCGCTCTCCCCACGCTCACTCCCCGCCCAAGACGGAGAGGTGCCCTTGTCCATCTGTTTTGGAGTCAGTCGCGCAAACAAAAAAAAACAACAACTGGGAGACAATTGCAGGAAACACTTGAGAAGTTCAAAATTCTTTCACGGGTTTCGGTCGCGGCAACCAGAGCCTACGCAAGGCAGCTCGGGGACAATGAGATACAGAAAAAATAACACACAATTAGAATAACAGCCTGGCACGGGCCGAAAGCAGCAAAATTAAAAAAAGGAGAGAAGCAGCCCAGCCGTTTTAAAGAGAAAAGAGAGAGAAAAAAAAACAAAAACACAAAAAATAAGATGTTACTGCTTGGGAGTTTTGCCATTCTGCCCCGGGGGAATCCTCTGAGGCTGGAAGGACCCAGGAATCTCCCTGGCAGCCGCGCCAAGCAGGGCAGGTCAGCCTTCCCTTCTTTCTACCCCATGGTAGAAAGCTCACGGCAACCCAGCTGGCAGGGCTCCCCACGCCAGCAAAGCAACCTGCCCAGGTGCCAGCCGTGGGAAGGGGATCAAGGGGTGAGTGCCACTGCTGCCGCCACCACCCAGATTGCCCTGCCTGCTCTAGGTAGGGCCAGGCTCATGCAGCGGAGGCCAAACCCTCAGGACTTAAGGGTGACCCTTTCCCATTTCTGCCTCGCCAGGTTCCAGTGTGGGATGAAGAGGAGGTAGGTACACCAAACCCATCTCCAGCCCTTGTCAGGTCCCCCGAGAAGGCAGAGTACTGGCAACGGGCATCTGCTACCCATCGGCCCAAGGTGTGGAGGACCAACCAGGCCTCCAAGGTAGACAGTGGCCCTGCTTCCTCTCCACCCAAAGGCATCTTGGGGGGAGGGGGAGGAGAGAAACCTCTGCCTTCTAAAACCAGGACTACGAAACTACCAGTCACTTAGCGAGGGACCCCATTGCCAGGTGGCACAACTACCTGCGGCTCCACCTTTGGCAACAGGCCGAGACAGCTCACCCAGTGCACTGCCCTGGTACGAATCCAGCCCAAAGATTTCGATGGGGCTCAGCTCCTTTAGTGAGAAGCCAATCAGTCCCACGGATCAAAGTCCAGCCCATCATGGGAAGCCAGTTTCCCTGCCATATAAGGATGCCAGCAGCCTCAAGCTGGTGCCCTCCCATAGATTCACCCTGTGGCCCTCCAAAATATTGCTGGGGTCTTGGGCCTTTGTGCCCGCTGAACACTTAAGCGAGAGAGAGAAACAAAAGAGGCCTGTTTCTTCTGTCAAAAGAGGTGGGATGCTACAGCCTTCCCTCCTGGGAGCCCAAAGCCATACGGATGCTTTCCGTTTATCCTACTCTGAAGCTGAACTGCTGCTGGAAATGGAGGCTCTCCTTCAGAGTTCCCTTCCATCAGTCCCAGGCCTGCTAAAGTTGCCATGGTTTGATCCCTTCCAGACTGTCTGATTCTCCCTTCTTGGTGAGGAAATGATGGGAGCTATAGTTCCCAAGACAACTCTCTCTCTTTCTCTCTCACACACCTGCCCTCCTTGTCTTGTCCCCTTTCTCGCTCTCTGCTCATCAGCGGCTTCCTTGATAATTCAGCCTCTGGTCGGAAAAGAAAAAACAAAGCAGACACAAACATAGGAACATTGTTTTTATATAAAAAAAAAAAGATCAGTGGAAAAATTATTTATAAACTTCTCACCCTGGGACTACACAATGCTATGATATACTCTGAAACACAGCTGCCCCCCTGCCCCTTAAGTCTTGTAGTTCTTTCATCCAGTTAAAAAAAAAAAGATCATACAGTGACCCACATCAAGCTTCAACATAAGCCTAAAATTCTCCACAAATTAATTAACATAATTAAGAAAAGGTATTTGCCACCTAGAAAGGGGGAGGGGGAAATAAGACCATTGTTCTAGCAAAAGGCTGCTCACTGAAATAATCTGCGGTCCAACTTCTTCCAATGTCTGGCTTTTTTTTTTCCCCCCCTCCTCACAAATATTAATGCATTTTCTCCAAGAAAAATATTCAGACGTGAAGATCCGTTCAGCACAAAATTGGTGCATCTCAAATACACACACACACACACCCTTTAAAGCAGGGGTGTCCAACCTTGGCAAGTTTAAGACGTGTGGACTGCAGCTCCCAGAATTCCTCAGCCAGCAAAGCTGGCTGAGGAATTCTGGGAGCTGTAGTCCACACGTCTTAAACTTGCCAAGGTTGGACACCCCTGCTTTAAAGAATGGCAAAGACACATTTCCCATTTTGGCACAAAGGATCCAGCAGAAGAAGTAGCCAAATCCCTTTTATGTCTCGGTGTGTGTATGTGGGGATGGGGGGGTGTTTTTTTTTGGGGGGGGGAACATAATATCGGGCTACATTCAATAACTTTACGGGTTGCATGGAAAGTATCCCATTTACTCCCTCTCTTGCTGTTGTCAGCTCCAGAGTAGCAAGTCCCACCGAACTGGGCAAATCTTACTTTAGAGCAAGGATGCTTAGCAGATCCATATGGGAAGGAACCTAATTGGCTAGCTAAGAGAGGGATGCAGGTATTCTTAACTCACTTCCCATAGCAGGGGCGTGGGAAACACTCCCACTAGTTCTTGGAAAGGAGTAGAGATGGCAGAAACCGGGCAACACAACAAGCCTCATGGATATTTCATTTCACACACCCCACACACCCCGCAAAAAAGGTTTCACAGTCTCCAAAGGTATATTTTTCATATATAAAAATATAAATATGTGTTAATATCTTTACATGAGTTCTTCTTTAGCAAAATGGGCTTTTGACCAAGATCTTTTCCTAAAAACTGAAATCTGATCTTGGGATTTCTGAACAACCAGCTACGTTTTCTTCCTTAATGATGCCATAAATGTTATGACATTTTTATCGTGGCAAATCTGTTTTTAAGACAAAAAGCAATCATGTGCAACTCTAAAACACCCCCTCAAAGTTTGAAAATAGGAAGTGGCTCTGCCCCCACCAAAGAACCCTCAGACTGGAAGCCACATGCAGGAGGGGCCCTGCAACACACACACACACACACACACACACACAAAACCCCATCAGTCCCCACCAGGGCTGGTGAAGTCCCAACCACCATTCTTTGCAAATCAACCAGGAAAAGTAAGCAAGTGAGGAAACAGCTCCCATTTTTTGGGGTGGGAAGCATGGAGGAGCTGGAGATAGCAAAATAACTCAGTGCAATGGGCTGGGGTAATTATTGCAGGAAATTAGGGAAGAAATATGCGTAATAATAAGCAACCCCTAGAAGAAGAAGAAGAAGGAGGAGGAGGAAGAGGAAGAAGAAGAAGGGAGGAGGAGGAGGAGGAGGAAGAAGAAGAAGAAGGGAGGAGGAGGAGGAGGAAGAAGAAGAAGAAGAAGAAGAAGAAGAAGAAGAAGAAGAAGAAGAAGAAGAAGAAGAAGAAGAAGAAGAAGAAGAAGAAGAAGAAGAAGAAAAAAACAAAACCTGCATTTTCTGGACTGCCAAAATAAACATCCCTTCCAACAACAACAACAAAAAAAAACAACCCACTCAAATCACAAAGGACTCCTTTTCACACACACCCTTGCAATACCAAGATAAATACTTAAAACGCGCAGCCCAAACACAGTGAAGAACTATATTTTAAAAGGTTTAATGGCTATTTGAGGGTTGGGGAGAAGAGGCGCAGGTGATCATGGCAGTGAAAGGGATATTTCCTTCTCTCTCTCTCTCTCTCTCTAGTGCACACCAAAAGGGGAGGGGGGGCTGGGTGGGGGGGGAGGCAGAAGAAGAGGCGGGTGACTTCCTCGACATTCATGGGGGCTGCCTGGGCGCGCACCACGCCGGGCAGAGATTCAAGAGCAGCATCGAAGGCACCCGGGCGGGCGGGCGGGCGGGCAGTCAGTGGCGGGGGCTCCTTTCCGAAGCGACCCCCGCCTGGACAATCGCCTCCTTCGAAAGGTTCAGCTTTCAGTAGTTTTGCTTTTCCCTCCGGTCAGCAGCAGGGGGCGCCCTGGATCTTCCGGAGACGCTTCCTTCAAAGCGCCCCCCCCCCCCTTTCTCCGTGGAAAGAGGCCAGGCGGAATTCAGCCTTTTTTTGGGGGGGGGGAGAAGCTCCCCCCGCCCTCCGGGAGAACCGACCCAAAGGCTGCAAGGAGGGCAACGAGCGAGCGGGGAAAGGCGGGGGGGGGGGGGAGGCTGCGGTCTGGACACCAGACAAAAGCGAACGGGCGTCTTGCTCCGGAGCGAGAGCTGGAAGTCGGCCCCTCCGAAGTCGGCTTGGCTGTTTGCGGGGCGGCGAGGACCCAAGTCCTGGGCGCGGTGGGCAGCAGCCGGTCGGCGCCAAGGAAGGAAGGATCGAGCGAGCGAGCGGGGGAACCAACACTGTGGAAGAACCGAGGTAGATGAGAGGCAGAGCAGCGGCGGGCGGTACGGAGCGCGGCGAGGTCCGGCCCAGCGCCCGCGTCTCCTCTGCCCAAGCGGCAGGGGCCGGCCGGCTAACAAGCGGGCATCTCTCCCGGAAGCGGCGCAGGGCTGAGTCCTCGGGAGGCGCCTCCGCGCGGCGGACTGGACCGGAGGGGATTGCGGGCCGGCGCGACGGAGCTCCCGGAGCGCGCTCCGTCAGCCGCGGCCGCCTCCCCCGCCGCCGCCCGCGCCGCCTCCCCCGCCGCCGGCGGCCGAGTACTTGGCCTTGGTGATCAGGTAGAGGACGATGTCCTGGTGGCCCCCGAAGGCGGCGATGTGCAGGGCGCTCCAGCCGTCGCGGTTGGCCAGCCGGATGTCCGCGCCGAACTTGACCAGCAGCTTAACCAGCTCCAGGTTGCCGTCGATCACCGACTGGTGCAGCGCTGTCTGGCCCTCCGGCCCGAAAGAGTTCACGTTGAACTCGCAGCTGCTCATGTTCTGCAGCAGCGAGTGCAGCTCGGCCGTGTTGCCCTTGCGCACCGCCTCCTGGAAGACGCGCTGGCTGGGCGCTGCCGCCGCCGCCGCCGCCGCCGCCGCCGCCGAGCGCGGGGCCGACAACTCCGCCTGGCTCATGGCTGCGCGCCCGGCTGGCGACGGGGCAGGCGCCGCGGCCGGCCCCGCATGGGCGAGGCGGCGCGCGGGCCCCGGAGAGGCCGACCGGCCTTGCTTCCCCGCCGCCGCCGCGCACACCTCGATCCGCCCCGCGCCCGGGATCGCCGCCTGGCTGGAAGGATCGCTTGGCTCCGCTGCCTGCTACGGGCGCCGAGCGCCGCGGGTCGGCCGGGGACTGAGCAGGCGGCCGGCGGAGGGCGCTTTTTAGGCGGCCCCGTGATATTTGCATAACAATGGTCGGGGCCCCGCCCTCCCCACCTTCCCGGGAGCGGATTGGTCGCTGCCTCGCGAGGGAGGGGCTACATAGCCCCGCCTTCCCTGCACACGGCCCGAGCTATACGAGGAGGGAGGGGGGAGAGGGGGAAACGGACCTGCACCGGCGGCGGCAGTTTCCCGGGGTCGGCCGAGCGCTGCCCTCGCTTGCATTGCGGCGGCTGTGCGATCGGGACTGCCGGGCAACCGGGCGCGCATTGAGAGATTGCCCTGCCTGTCTTTTGCCTGGGAGGGCTGCTCCTCCTCCAGCCGGCAAGATCGCCCGGATCGAGAGAGGAGAGAAGGGGGTGAGTTGCTGCTCCCGACCTGGGGAGGTGCAACCCCGGCGGGGCCGGACAGCAAAAGCCAAGCCGCTGGCCTTTGGGCTCAGGAGGTGCACGACGTCTTCCTTCAAGAGCTCCCAGCGCCCATATCCCCCTCCTTGACTGCACATCAGCCCCCAACTCCCAGCAAGAGAAGCCAAGGGGCGTTTCACCCCTTTCCCACCCCTTCAAAACGGCTCCTGCACTTCGTAAACACGCCTGTGAGGCAGAAATTCAACAGGGGTGGCTACCGTCCCTTGAACTTTCTGCTCAGAAATGCTTGCCTGGCTGGATTTTCTGCGGCTTCTGATCACTTCTTCAAAAGGGTGACAAGCAATCTTGGGCTTCTGCGGAAGCACCTGCTCTCCTTGACCATGTGGGTCTCCAACCACGCAGGTCTCCCAGACGCCCCTCCTCCCTTGGCCTCTCTGGAGAGCTCCTTGTTGGGACACCCACCTGCACAACTACAGTCAACTACAGCACAAAACAACCAATAAACCAGCCTCGTTTGAAAGAGACCAGGTTAACTCACCTGTTTTCTCTGCCCCAAAGAAACAACCTAGTGACTGTCAGGTTTGCTTCCCACCTGCATGCAGCTCCTGTCCTGTGTTCCCAGGGCAGAAGGATCCAGGACATCCCTGAAAGACCAAACAGACGCAGGTCAGGGGTCTGGCTTAAATTTTAAGGAACAAACTGGAAGGGAGGGGGGGACTTGGGGCAGAGGTGGCAGCACAACCTGGGATACCACCCTGGCTCAGATGGCAGCAAACCCCACAGAGTCTTGCCTTTCTGCCTGCCCCATGCATTCAAACTTGCAAAGCAGGTGCTTTTTAATGAGACAAAATATGGGGGTTCTCTTGCGGTTCCCACGGCTGCTATTGTTGGCCATTTTTGCAGAAGTAGCAGGAAAAGGCTTTGCCGTGGGCGCAAAAGGTCTTCCTGCCTTCCTCTCCTCCTCCTCCTCCTGTCCCCCTGGTATAGCCCCTGTAAGGGGGAAATGGGGTGCAGGAGTGCCATGGCTTCCTGGTTGTCTGTGGGTCCCTTGCCTGCTTCAGAAAAGAAAAAGGCCTCCTTTCTGTGGAGTGCCTGTTCCTCAAAGGGAGGACTCGGTTTGCAGGAGGCAGGGGGGCCCTTATCAGGAAGCAGATCTATTGAAAAGGCTTGCTGGGCAAACAAAAGACAGAAGCCGCAGCCAAGCCCACAAAGGAACTGCTGACTCAATCAATTTCGGGGGGGGGGGGGGGGGGAGGGAAGAGAGAGAGAGAGAGAAAGAGGAAGAAAACTGAAAGTGGAACAAGGGGGGGGGAGACAGGGGGCAACCGGGGCGTGAGAAAAAAAACAGGCACTGGCCAGCCGAGGAGGGGCAGCGTCTCCCATTCCAAGGAGCACTTAAACCAAGATGAAAGAAGAGACCAAAGCCAAAGAGTCCCGTGTGACCTGAAAGCTTGCAGGTTCACCTCTGCTTCCACCACAAGAGACGCTTCTCTCTCTCTTTCTCTCTCTGGTTTCCTGCCTGAGGGGGTGAAGGACCCACCTCAGTCAAGGAAACTTTGGGGAGGGGGGGTGACTTTCTCAGGCGTGGGTTGGGGGTGTGTGTGAGAGAGAGAGAGACTGAGAAGGTGGGGAGGGCTTAGAGCCATGGATATAAACCATGAATGGCAGGAGTGCAGTACCGACCGCCCCCCCCTCCCAAAAAATCCCCCCAATAATTCCGGTTCTTTTGCCACAGCCTTAGGCCGGGCTGGAGGGACAAACGGAAGCCTTGAACACACACACACCGGTTGTGGTCAGACAACAGTTCCAGCCGCCTGGATATGCAGCCGCCTGGACGGGCTGCTTTGGGGTCTTAGGCTGTGGAGCGAGCCGGCCGAATTCCTGCCCAGGCGTGACGAGAAACGGGGCCAGGCCTCCTCACTCGTACCTGGGCGCGCAGAGACCGGGGGGGGGGGGGGAGGCTGCCGCTTTGTGTCCGTGGGCGGGGGGGGGGGAAGGCTCTCCTCCGGAGCTGCGGCCTTCCGAGGGGGCCCGTGAGGCGGGCGCGGGGGGGGGGGGCGAGCCGACCCCCCCTCCCTCCGCCCCCTCCGAGGCGGGGGGGCGGGGCCTGCGGGCGGAGGGGGGGGCGGGGCCGCCGCGGCCTCATTTCGGTGAACCCGGGAGCGTGGGAAAGTCTTGCGCCTTTCTTCCCAGCCGCGGGGAAGGCGGGGCCGGAGGGAGGCGGGGCGGGGGGAACGGGACGGGGCGCGCGGGCGCGAGCACGCGGATCTCCGGGAAGGGAGATGGCGCTGCCGATTAAAACAGGCGGAGGGCCGGCGCTATCTCCGCCAAGATCTCGGCACGGGGAAAGGCAGCTTCGCTTCTGCCTGCAGAGCGCGCGGGAGCCCCGCCCGCACAAGCGGCGGCGAGGAAGCCGGGTCCCGCGGCGGAGGGCTCCCCCCTCTCCCCCCCCCGGAGGCTGACATCACCGAAGGCGAGAGGGGAGGCCAAGGAAGGACCACCCCCGGCAGGGACGCCGATTTGGGGGCTTTTGCGGTTCAATCCCTTGGACAGCCCTCCTGCTCTCCGATGTAGCCATTTGGCCTTGGGGGGGGGGACACATCGGATCCTGGCAAGAAGCCCCCCGCCCCCCCATCAGAAAGGATAAAATGCAAAACCTTTTTTGATTCTTTATCCTTCAAAGGCCGCCCCTCACCATCACCTCCCCTGTCCCAGCCTTTGGGGCCTCCTTTCGTGCCCAAGGAAAGCCACCCGGGCCTCTCCCATCTGCAGCCAGCGATGCTCTGCTGCTCCAAACTTGGTTTGGAGGGTCATTTTATTAGGCATGCATGCCCGGACAGCTTGCAGAGGGACCCGCTGGGAATCCTGAGCCGCTTCGGGAGGGGGACTGTGCCAAGAGGCCTGGTCATCTTCCTCCCTGGGGAGGCAGGGGTGCGGGGGGGGGGGGTTGCCAAAGCCCGGAAAGGTCGACGTCCTCTGGAACCGACCGACCTTGTCTCGAGATGCTCAGAAACCACTTCCTGCCCTTTGGCTGCCTGCCTTGGGGACAGGATGGAGGGAGGGAAGGGAAGCTTCCTTCCGGAATTACGGAGCTCCTGTGCCAGGAGAGCAAGCCAGACATCCCCCCACACACACACACACAACCTCCCCAGCAGGAGACTGGTGGGTCTTTGGCCTCGGGCAGCTGCTGCTTGCAGGGGAGTTGCCTGCCCTTGAGGGCACCTGGGGAAGAAAGTCATCATAAGCAGTACATTGCAGTGCTGCTCCTCCTTGGCAGAAGGGAAACTTTAAACATTGGATGCTCAAAAGCAGAAATGGCCCCTTCCTACCTGTGGGGCTTGGTGAGCAAAATGCAGATGGAAAGAGTAACACCAGAGAACCTCATCTTGTGTCAGTAGCACCTTCATTTATTGTCCTTAAAAACTGCAGCTGAACATCAGAACGCGCGCGTGCCTTAAAAAGACATTTTTTACTCGCTCTGGAGTAACGTTTGCAGCCTGACTCAAAAGCCTTGTGACTACTTCCTTGCCAGCAGCATCTCATTCTGTGAGGAGAGGGGCCCTGGGCTCTAGGGGCAGGCCCTCTTTGGGGGCAGGGTGGGGGGGGACAGAGACCAGAAAGCTCCCAGAGGAGAGAGAGCAGGCTGAAGGGGTCCAGATTCCTCAGAACAGCCTAAAAAGGTCTCCCTGTGGGAATCTCCTGGCAAAAAATCAGGAGAAACGGGGAGGGAGAGCTGGCTGGCTGGGATGAAGGGAGACATTTCTTGCATGGGCCTCTTATCTCCAGAGAAACAGAAGGACCTCCTCTGTGTGTGTGAGAGAGAGAGAGAGAGAGAGAAGGGAGGGGGGGGGATACAGTTCTACAGCAAAAGCTCCAAGTTGCACTGGGCAGAGGTGTGTGTGTGTGTGTGTGTTTGTGTGTAATCCCCCAACCTGCAAGAGAACGTTTGGTCCTGGGGTCTGGAATGCAAATTCTGCTAAAGAATCCACCTCACACTCGAGGCAGCGGGCAATGGGGGCCCGACTCTGCCTGCAATGGGTCTCGTGCCAAAACAGCCGGAAATCCTTCCAAAGAGCCCTCTGAAAAAAAAAAAAGGGGGGGGGGTTTGCCTTGCCAACATGCCTTCCTGCCGCGAAGGAGGCTCTGAGGGGGTTCGCCCCCATTCCTGCGCAGGCCCCACCGACAAGCCCCACTTCAGCTCTCTTCCGGCAGCTCCAGGACTTCCCTAAACTGGGAGACCAGGCGGCCCAGGTGGGAGCCCTCCCAGAACACCTGGCCGCAATGACTGCAGCAGTAGAAGAAATCCAGGTCCTCCTTGCACAGCACCCCGGGCGGAACGGCCTCAACTCTCAGGCGGACGCCCGGGGGCAGCAGCTCCGGGCCTGCCGCTTCCAGGCCCTGCCAGCCTGGGCTGCAACTCTGGGACTCCGGGCTGGTGGCAGCGATGGTGGGGCCAGGATCTCCCAAACAGGCCTCTGCAAAACAAAAGTGCAGCTCTTAGACTTCCCTGTTCTTGTGGGGGAGGGGGGTTTCCCATTCCTGGCCTCCTCCCGAGAAGAGAGAGAGGGAGGGAGGAGGGGTGACCGAAGTTGAGTCCCTGGATCCAGGCAGCCCGGCAGGGTGCAGAGGGAGGGGACGCTAAACTCTGGGGGCAAAGATCTGGCCCCCACTCCCGTTTGCAACCTCCTCTCAGTGCAAAACACGCAGCTGTCCCAGGAAGTAGCCCTCAAGAGGCGGCCAGGCGAGAAAAGAGAAAATGGGAAGATTTCTGCTGAGGCCTTTTTACGGTGACATCAACCACCACCGGTGGTGGTGGTGGTGCAGCAGCGGAAAGAGGGAGAGGTGGGGGAGAACTCTGCTGGTGACTCTTGCCTCCCCCACTCCAAGGGGGCTCCCCCACTGCCCACCAACTTCTCCAACTCCCTCTCCCTTCCCAAAGAAAAACCCCTTTGTCTCTGGTGAGCCGGCAAGGAGATGACCTTTTGGCGAGGGGCCTTTGCTGGCATTCTGTGCGTTGCTGGCAGGAGGGAGGGAGGGAGGAGGAGGAGGAGGAGGGGGGCTTTTCCAAAGGAGGAGGGCTTTGAAAAGAGCTCCTTGGAGGGAACGGGGGGGGGGGGTTGCAATGGGACAGAGGGGGCTTTAAAAGTCCCTCATTGACAAACGGCCACTTTGAAGTGCTTTTGTCTTGGTGACCCTTTGAAGTGTCCCTGGCAAGGAAGGCCAAACGGGGGCGTCTTCCTTTCCTGTGTAAAGTCACAACAACATCAACAACACCCTCCAGATAGGAGCAATTTGGCCACCTTCACAGGTCGTGGGGATCAGGAATGGCCAGAGTTTGTCCCTCAAAGGGTTTGTCCGTCACGGTGGGGAATTCATGTCCTGCGCACAGAACGGTCTCCGCTTCCGTCTGTAAGCAGCCAAGGTGTTAGTCCTTGGGAGGCTCAAGCCAGCCCCCACCCCACCCTCCCAACTTCCCTAGGGAAAGCCAGCCCTTCTCAGGATGCCGAAGGTGTGCGTGCTAACTCAGGGCCCGCGTTCTGGGGAGAGGAAGGGAGAGGTTGGGGCCATAAAACTTGCCCAGATCTTAGAAACACACCCTTGGAGCGTCCTTGGAGTTCAAAGGTCCAGTAAGGGGTGTGCAAACTTCTCAGGAGTGCAAGAGAGAAGAAGGAAGTATCTGGCGAGATTCCCTCAGGCTCCCTGGGCATCCTCCATGGCAGGGGTCTCCAACTGTGGCCCCTTTAAGATTTGTGGACTTCAACTCCCAGAATTCCTTAGCCAGCTTTGCTTGAGTTGAAGTCCACAAGTCTTAAAGGGGCCACAGTTGGAGACCCCTGCTCCACAGGGCCAACAGGCCCCCGTTCTCTGCCTGAAGGGCCCGGCCGATTGCTGCTGCCAAGGGTGCCAGGACAGCCTTTTTGAGACCCCCTCCCCACCCACTGCCCTGTTGCGGGAGCCAAAAGGGCAGCCGAGGGAAGGTGCCCACAGCAGGCAAAATGGAGGAGGCAGAGTGGGTCTGCCAAGTCCAGATTCCCAGAATAACCCCTGCCTGAACCCTGGACAGCCACGGCTCTTCCCTACTGCCCTCTCTCTGTCCACTGGTTCTCCCTCTCGCCCTTCGTATTTTGGCGGGCAGGCAGGCTACTGAAAAGCGTAAGGACTGGCCACCGCCTGCGCTCGTTGGCAGGAGAGAGAGGGGCCAGGCTTGAAGACGGACGCAACCAAGGGTGGGATTTTACCCTTTCGCACCTATTCGCTAGAAGCGGTTGTTAACATTCTAAGTAGTTCGGAGAACCGGTTGTTCGAAGAAATTCCTGGGCTAATCCTGTAAGGAAGGCAGGAAGGAAACATTCTGGTGTTGCTTACAGAAACTGCCTCTCCGTTACCCCTTATTACATTCTTGGCAGGACTAGACTTCCTGTCTCAGGAACCTCTCTGGAGTTTTTTCCCCCCTCTTTTGCTGGTACTTTGCTTGTGTGGAGTGACCATTCAAAGTTACAGCGGCACTGAAAAAAGTGACTTATGACCCTTTTTCACAGTTATGACTGTTGCAGCATCCCCACAGTCATGAGGCCAGGCGAGGAGATGCGTGCCTCGATGTGATATTGAGTTGGCCACACCCAGCCTGCCACATAACCACCAAGCCACACCCACAAAACGGGTTGTTAAAACATTTGAATCCCATCCCCTGGACACAACGTGCCCAGGACCCCAAGGTGGGTTGGCCCTGCAGCCACCAGGCAGACCTGTTGGGGCTCACAAGAGGATCTTGGCCAAAACAGGGAGGCAGATGGAGGAGGAGGCGGTGAGCCTCGGAAAGGGGCGGGAAAAGGGATCCCACAGCCTGGGAAAAACCTGCACGGAGCCTCAGGTGAAAAATTAAAATGAGTAATTATACCACAATTAATTGTCCTCTCGTAACATGCAAGCACAGTTCAAATGAAAATAAAGCAGTGGGCATGAGGAAAGGAAGGGCTGGGTTTGGTCTCAGGGAAAAGCAGCCGCTCAGTCGAGCATTTCCAGGGCAGAGTTGCCTTTCCCCTCATCTACATCCTTTCTCTGGCTTGAAGGGGGGGGGGGGGGCTTTCTGAGACAAGCCAGCAGCTCCACCTTTCGAGAGCCGTAGCCAAAAGGGCCCCCTTGGCCACCTCCCTCCCCCACCAGCCAGCCCCTGAGCTGGCCTGCTGACCTGCCCAGAGAAGAAATGAGGTAGGCCCACCCAAGGGCCAGAAAACGTGGCAAGGAAGGGTCGGTACCAGAAGGGTGGATATGTAAGCGGGGACAGGGTAGAAGGGGCAGAGAAGCAGGCAGTTGTCTGCTCTCATCCCCCCCCCCTCGTATTTCTTCTTACAAGCTGGGAGTAGGGGGGGGGCAGGAGGGTGCTTTCTATGCTTTGTGGGAAACGAGGAGAGACCAGCGAGGAGGGAGCTTGTTTTCTTGTTCTCAAGCCTTTCCTGGGGAGAGAAACCTGTTCAGCCAGCTGGGTCAGTCGCAAGAATGGCAGCTGGGCCAGGGAAGGTCTCGGCAAACGGGGTGGCTCTCCCCTGTGGGACCTCTCAGGCTCTGGGGATCGGGGTGTGTGGGTGGTTGTGGGTGTGGGTGGGCGGAAGGACCCTGTCCTGACTGTCCCAACGGCTGCTGTTTGCTGCATCCCACTGGGGAACCAGGGATGGCAGCCGTGCCAAGGTGAAGCTCCTGGGCTGCACCACCCGGGCGACCTTCCCCTTTGTGACAGCCAGGGAGGGGAGCCGCTTTCTGGTCCCCCCCACCCCCCAAGTGAACCACCAGCCCTGACCTCCTGGATCCATTTCCCACCAACAGGGGCCGCAGCAGGTTCTGGCCACCTATCCTGGCCGCCTATGGGCTCCAATGCGTACCTGCGTCCTCCTCCCCTGTCCAGCAGCCGCTCTGCTTCCTCAGCAGCCCCATCCTCTCCTTGGAGACCTTCAGGTACTGGCTGCAGTTGCAGGCCTGTTTGGAGGCAGAGGGGTTGGGGGGTGCAGAGAGGGAAGGAGCCTTCGTGAGAACCGCCTGGGCTCTTTGGAAAGGGATGGAGCCAAGGAGAGCAGAATCGATCCCGGGGCAACCAAAGGCCAAAGGCCTCCTCGTCCTGGCACAGGGGGCTCTTCTCAAGCGACCTCAACTGTCATGTCTGAGGAGGAGACCTAGTTTAAGGGCAGCTGTGAGGAACCCACCCACCCCCAGCTTAGGGCCACAGCATTGCCAGGGTATCTCCCAGGAAGGAAGGAAGGAAGGAAGGGAAGAAAGGAAGGGAAGGAAGGAAGGAAAGAAAGGAAGGAAGGGAAGAAAAAGAAGGAAGGAAGGAGGGAGGGAAGAAAGGGAGGAAAGAAGGAAGTGGGGAAGGAGGGAAGGAAGGAAGGAAGGGAAGAAAGGAAGGGAAGAAAGGAAGGAAGGAGGAAGGGAAGAAAGGGAGGAAAGAAGGAAGGGGGGAAGGAGGGAGGGAAGAAAGGGAGGAAGGAAGGAAGGCTGGAAGGAAGGAAGCAAGGGAGGGAGGCTGGAAGGAAGGAAAGAAGGAAGGAAGGAAAGGAAGGCAGGAAAGGAAGGGAAGGGAAAGGAAGGGAGGGAGGGAGGGAGGGAGGGAGGGAAGGAAGAGCTTCTCCAGCCAGCACTCCCTCAGGTGTGTTGTTCCACAGAGGGGCCTTTGGAAATGAAGTGGCCAGAGGGCCGGGTGGTGCGAAGGAGGCCTCTGTCCAGGCTGGGCTGCCTGGGCACCCAGTTCAAAGGCCAGGCCAGGCACAACCCTCCTCAATCATGTGCGCCAGCTTTGTCCTTTTCCCACCTCAGCCAGCTGAGCAGCCACTGACTGCACCTGGGAAAGGGAGGCCACCTGCCCTTTGGGAAAGCCAGGCAGAGACCCGGCAGCCAGGCTGGCATGGTGCCCACTGCCCTTCGCCTGCCTCTGGGCCCCAAAGACCCGGCGGGGGTGCAGCTATCCTGGGGCACCCCATCTGACTCTTCCGGGAACGTCCCCGCTTTGCTCACCTGTACGGCAATTCTTGTTGCCAAACACTCTTTTCTGGGAAGGGCAGGGCAGCCCTGAGAATGACTCTCTCTCTCTCTCTCTCTCTCTCTCTCTCTGCTGAACCCGTCCCACTTGGACGGCAGGAGGGAACCTGCGCCCAGCCAAGCCCTGGGAACGCTTCCCAGCGCAGGTCCCAAGGATGACACGGCTCCTGCCGTTCCGATGGGAAAATGTCTCAGAGGGCTGGGCCAGCTGAAGGCTGACACCTTCAGAGAAGCACACACACACACACACACACACACAGGGAAGCCGTTAGGCAGGTGTGACATGGCAAGGCTCGCCAGTCCAACCTGGGCTGGTGGGAGCCCTGCACTCCTCCTCTGCAGCTGGAGAGACCCAGTGGCTCCCGTTTCCTTGAGGAACCCCACAGGCCTCGCTTGACCCTGGGCAGCTGCTGGGAATAAAGGAGCCCACGTGGGGGCTGCCATCTCCCCCAAGCAGGGCACGGGGGGGGGGGGGGGCGGGGGGGGGGCTCTGGGAGAGCTGGCAGAATCTCAGCTACTCCTTCTAAGCCAGAGGATGGGTAAAAGGTCTGAAGACGGTTGCAAGGCAAGGAAAGGGGGAATCGCGCAAGACGCAGCTCCAGGGAAGTCCTGGCCCCCCTGCCAGCCAGATGCCAAGCTCCGTTTCTCTTCTGCCCAGGACCCACCAGCCCCTGGCGGTCCCTGGGGCTGCCCCCTCCTCCCTTCCCTTCTGCTGGGCTGGCAGGAGAGGCCGTGGGAACCAGGGCCTGCTGTGGCTCGGGAGGCTGCCGCAGGAGGGTGCCAGGAGGCCGCGAGGGCCCGTCTGGGTTTTGGCATCCATTCAGGATGAGCTGGCAAGGTTTGCCCGAGTGTGGGAACAGCCGCCCAGCGCTTCCTCCTCCCTGAGGGAGCGCTCACCTGAGTCTTCCTGCTCCTTTAGGCCCTGCTTCCAGGTCCCAGGATGGACTGGAAGCCTCCAAGCTCGGCAGGGCAGGGCTCTTGGGGCACAGGTGGCCTTCTGGCTGGACAGGGCTGCTTCTGTAGGGCTGGGGAGGGGCAGGGAAGGAGGGAGGGCCCCAGGGTAGAGTCTGTACCTTCACTGCTTCCTTGGGCTGCTTGGGAATGAACTGCTAGCAGAGCACTGGTGTTTTTTACACATACACCCCTCTGCCCAAAAGGGGCGAAGGGCAGCCGGAGGGGGGGGGGTCTGCTGGTTGCAGCTGGCCTTCCCCAAACTCAGGGAATCCATCAGGGGGGGAGGTGTGTCTAGGGTGGGGAAGGGCTGTGGCACCAGGCAGTTTGGGCCAGCTCCCCAGAGCAGAGTTCAGCCCAGGAGCCCAGCAGCCAGCAGCCTCTTTCCCTGTGCCCATTAGTCACACATTGCTGGGAGATGTCTCATGTGCTCACACACAGAGACACACACAGAGACATACACACACCCACCCCCACGAGCCAGGCCTTCCCGCCCTGGTGGCTGGCTGCAGGGATTTTCCAACCTCGCCTCCGATTTCTCCAAACAAGCTCCACGCCCCCCCCCCCCCCCGACTCCCGGGGCCCCTGGCACTTGCTCTCCTCACTTGCCCCACCCTGCCCTGTCAAAAGGGCCTGAGCAGATAAACCGTAGAGAGGCATTTCCTTGGCCCTGTCTCTGCAGCCATGGAGTGGCGGTGGGGAGGGGGTCTAAAGGAGGGGCCCACCTGAGGAGGGCCTGGGGAAGGGCTGCTTTGGGAGCGCTGAAGGCCAACCCTCACCTGGGCGTTGGGAAAGCAAAGCTGGGGCTAGAATCCAGAGAGGCTCTCCCATGGAGCAATGGGGCCCCTGGGCTGACTGCTCAGACCAACCATCTCAGGCTCCTGGGGTCCTGGAAGAGGAGCTGCCACTCAGAAAAGAAGAGCAGGGCTGGGAGGATAGGGAGCCATGGCAGCAGAGCAGGGGAGGACTATGTGTGCCCCCTCCAGGGGGGAGAGAAAGCCCCCCTCCCCCGGCCCTTGCCAATCTGCCAATCTGGAGGCTGCATTGCAAGCTGAATCCGGAAGGTGTGTGTGTGTTTGGATGCAGAATGTGCAACACTTCCACCATCCTGCATTGCACAGCCCTGCCTGCCCGGCCTTCCAGAAGCCCCCTTCAAACACGTAGAACAAGAAAGCAGGCTCTTCTCTCGCCACGGGTGCTGGGCAGCTTGCCTTCCCAGGTATAGACTGCGTCTGAGGTTGGAGGCCCCCCTGCAGCCCCCAACTGCTGTCCCTCCCCTCCCCAAAGCCTGCCCCTTCTTTGCTGGCCTGCCAATCCAGCCCTTTCTCCTCCCGTCCTAGGCAAGCTGACCGGAGAGAGTGACCAGAGCCAGGGCTACTCCGTGCCCGTCCTCTCCCCACCTGCCAGAAAGCGGGGAAAGCCGACACAAGGATGCCCTTTTAGAAAGCGTGAGAAAGGAAATACGAGCGAGCACGAGCGAGGCCCAGGAGCAACGTAACCGATCTAGCGGAAACAAAAGGCCCCAGGAGGAGGAGGAGAAAAACCGGTTCCTCGCACACAAGGTGGAACCAGCCGGGAGCAGAGAAAAAAAACCAAGAGGCCGACTGGACGTCAAAACACAGCCAGGATGCCACCGGGGCTTCCTGGCTGCTCTCAGCCCACAGCTGAGAGACGACCAACGGGCCCATCGGCCACAACATCCGCCTCCTGAAAAGGCAGCAGCCCACAAGGATAGGGAAGGCACCCAGGGCCGGGATTAGAGCACCGCGGCCATCCAGACACACACGCAAGCTGGGGTGCATCCGGGCCAAACTGGAGGTGCTGACTGGGGCCGGCCTCCCCCATGAGAGAGGCAGCAGCCAGGGCAGGGCAGGGCAGGGCAGGGCAGGGCAGGGCAGGAGCCAAGGGGAGTTGAACGGGAAGCGAATGCGAGGTACACCCCCCCCCACACCCCCGCGGCCTGAGTCCCAGGCGCCCCTGGAAAGCTTGTCCCCCAGAATGGAGGCTTGTCCCCCAGAATGGAGAGACGGGACACAAGGCAGGAAGAAGGCAGCTCCGGTTCCCGGAGGCCGCTGTAGTCTTGAAAGGTTGGCGCCACCCCCATTCAAGAAACCTGCCCCCAACCCAGCCACGGAGCTTCCCAACTGGCCCCCCCCCCAAACAGCCAGCCCTTTCCAAACTCTGCGGTGTCGAGGCAGAGTCCTCCGAGGAGCTAAGCGCGGCTCCCGCTGAGAAGGCCGCCCCACGGCCCTGGCGAGAGGGCACAGCCCAGATGTTCCCAGCTGCTCTCTCTCCGCTGGGCTGGGCCTGCCCCACAGCCCGTTTCCCAGGGAAGGCGGAGGGGAGGTGGGCTCAGCCTTGGTGCTCCCTGACTTCGGCTCCTCTCCCTTCTCCCTGCACCGCCACCCTCTCCCCCCCCCCCGTTCTTTGCAGCTGCCCTGGCGGTCAAGAGGGGCGGTAGGGAAGGGCCCAGACGTGGCCTGGGTGGCTTTGGGATAAGTCCTTCCCCTTCCCCACACTCAGCCCAGCCTACCCTGCCAGCGTGTCGTTCCCAGCATTGGAGGGAAATGGAAGGTGGCCGATTCCAACACAAGGAAGCAAACTCAACGGCATTCACAGCACACACACCCCTACGCCAGTCTCCTTCCCCTCCCTCAAAGACAATCCCCTCCCCCCCTTGGCAAGGGATTCAAAGCAACAGATGAGGGGGGGGAGGGCGAGGAGGGATGGCAAAGAGACACCCACCAGCCCTTCCCTCAAGAACCAAAGAGGGAGATCTTGGTGCCTCTTTGGAAGCCCCCAAGGCCAGTGCATCTCCAGTCCCTTCTACAACTTTTGGGGTTCCTTCTATGCTGTGGCTGGATTCCACTGATCCACCCCAGCCCTCCTTCAGCAGTGAACCGGAAGGGGGGGGGCTTGGTCAGCACGTGTGAGCCGGGGAGGAAGGGCTTCCCAAGGGATGGCTGAGGGCTGGCAGCTCCCTCACCTCCGCAGCTGCTGCGTGTGCTTTGAGTCCCCCTTGTTTTCACACCCAAGCGAGCGCGACAGCCCATCGCTGACACCAACAAAGGCCAAACAGAGTCAGATGGGGCTGACCCTTGGGGATGGGAGCCCCGGGCCCAGCAAGGAGCAGCCCAGGACTGGCGCCCAGGGCCTTGGGAAGGTCTGGGGTCGATATCCCCCTCGTCAGGAGGAGCCTCCGTTGCCCGGTCGACCCAGGGCAAAGTGGGAGGCCCTCTCCCCGGAAACCAAGCCGTGGCTTCTGCAAGAGGCCGGCAACTTCAATAAGGGGGACCCATCTGGGTGTGTGGGGGGGCTGCCTGGGTGGGGGGGGGCGCATCTCCTGTTTTGCACTGGGGAAAGAGTCAAAGTGGACTGGGAATGCCCAAGCCCAATGCCGGTCAGGTGAGGAAAGTTGTCACGGGCTTTGCAGAGTATCTGAAAGTTAGCAACCCCTCAAGCTTCTCCGGGGCCCTGCAGTTCTGTGGTTCCGAGTCCAGCGAAGAGCCGGGGGGGGGGGGAATCTCAGAGGCTTCTGGGCAGAACCGGACGGTCCGTGGGGCAAGCGCTAACCCCACAGCTGGGGGGGGGGCTGCCCCCCCAAAGAGGGAGAGGGCTCCAGCCTTCAGAGTGAGAAAGAGGCAGAAGCGAAGGAGAGGCCCCCACCTCCCCTCCCAAATTAATCCCTTTAAGTTAAATTGTTCGGCAAATAGATGATGGAGGAGGAGGAGGGCAACCCAAGGATTTGGTGACCAACCCTGGGAGGAGGGCCAGGCAGTCCCAGGAGCCCAGAGGTCGCTGGGGCCAAGGGCAGGGGGCTTTGTGGTGTCCCCTCAATGGGGAGGGAGGGAAAAAAGGCAAAGAGGGAGACCCCCCCCTCTTGTGTGGCTGGGGTGGCGAGGGGCTCCTTTAGTGGCCCTTGCCCTGACCAAAGGGGCTGGCCATCTCCCCCGCTAAGCAGGCCCTACCTGCCTCTCAAGCGCTCTTCCCTTCCTCAGCCCCGCTCTGCCTGGCCTGGCTGGATCCCCACTCGATGCCCACCTGGAATGCCAGCCCCTTTCATTCCTCCACTCCCTCTGCCTCGCCTGCCCTGCCGGGAGCCGGGCTTGGGAAGTTGGAGCCCTTAATGCCAGGCAGGACAGAGGGCCAAGGGATGGGAGGGCACCGTTGGCTCTCCAGCTGCTGCCGCCGTGGTCCCTGCCTCTGGCCATGCGAAGCCCAGTGGGGAGGATGCCCTGTGCCCGCCTGCAACGGGGGGTGGGGGGAGGAAGCGCCTGGGCTGGGCAGACATGCTTTTGAGCAGACGGGCCCCCTGGGAGCCGAGTGTGAGAACCTGTCGACTTGCTAAGCAGTGTGGGAAAGTGGGGGAAGGGCGGGCGGCTTTGAGCAGCAGCAGTGGGGAGGAAGAGGAGAGGGTGGCCCGAGGAGGAGGAGGAGGAGCAGCCCCCCTCCCCCTGGCAGCCTTGCAGCTCTGTTTGGAGAGGGAGGAGGGACCGTGTCACAAGGATGAAAAGCATCGGGCCCTGCACTTCTGTTGCAAAGCGGGCAGCGAAGGCTTGGAATGCCGACCGGTTGCAGTCCGAGGAAGGGAGCACCGCCTCGTCTGCCTGGCCCCTCACAGCCCCCGGACGATGCCGCTGTGAGGGGGTGGGGGGTTGAAAGGAAGGCAGGAGGAGTGGAGGGCCCAAGCCAGGGCCCAAAACACCCGGCGGTGCAAACAGCCCTCTGGCAAAGGGAACGTTCGGGGCAGTTCAGTTGAGGAAAAGCTCTTGTGTGTGTGTGGGTGGGTGTCCCCCTCCCAGAACTCTCGGGTGCATATGAATGCACCTTCCCTCAGCCCCAAAGCAGGGTCCCCAGTCTGGTCAAGGGCTCGGCCACCCTCCTCAGCCCCAATCCCCCTCTCCATGCACTTGGTTGGAAGGAGGAAAACGTTTCCCTCCGAAAAGAGGCCGAAGGAAGAGGAGAAGCCGGATTTTCTGACTCTTGTCAGGTGTTTCCGGAGGGACTGACGTCAGCCCGGGCTGGGAGATGAAGGGTATGGGGCCTGACCGCTTTCCCGGGCACCTTTTCCCCTCTGGGAAACACCCCAAGGGCAGCAGCTGCATAAAGGCAGAGACTGTGGCTCAGCTGGCAGCGGCAACCTCCAAAACTCGAGCAAAGGAAGAACGTGAGCCGCTTTGGGGGGGGGCGGGGGGGTCCTTGACACCCCTGTCCTTCCCCCCAGAAGCCCAAGAGGTCTTGGGCATGAGAAGGGTGTCCCCTCCCTGCCGCACTCAGCATCCCTACAGCTGCCCTGCCCCTGCCGGATGCCCTGATGGCCGAGACGCTGCAGATGGGCTGCCCTCCAAAGAGGTTTTCACCTCTGCAGGAGCTGGTCTTGGGCCGATGGAAGAGGGGGATGAGGGAGGGCACAAGGGGTGCCTCCTGATCGCCAGGAGCTCCCGAGAGAAAGCCTGCCGCTCTCTTCCATGCGTGCCAAGCGCCAGGGCTGGCGTGAGAAGTTTGGCCCCTGGAGGCTCCCTGTGAGGAGGCGTGGGAATCTCTCCTCCTCCTCCTTCGCTGCTGGAGGCAACCTGAGGACACCTTCCCAGCCTTCTTGCTGCCAGAGGGAGGGGCTCCCTTGGGCAGAATCTGCTCTGCCTCCAACCTCCTCCCAAGGCAAGACCCAGCCTGGCTATGCAGAGGGGCCTGGAGGTGCCAGGGGGTGGCCTCAGCCAGGACAGGGCTGTGCTCCGAGTCTCCTCTCCTGCCCGTTGATCCGCAGGGCCCCCCCCCCCCGCCAGCAAGGCTCCCCTGGTCTTGCATACACTCAGGGAAGCCTGCTGCCTCCATTGTCAGGCTGGGACTAGAGAAATCTGGGTGGGGGAACAGGGTGGCAGGCCGGGCAAGGAAGCTCCACTCTCAGGGGCCCCAACATCAGCTAGAAGAAGCCCCGTTTTAAGATGAAGCCGCCCAGCACCGGCAGCTTCTTCCAGCATTTCCACAACACTGCAAACTCCAACCCAAATGCCAATTTCACCCCCCCCCCCCATTCAAGTTCCAAAGACCCCTCCATCCATCTCATCCATCCAGGGCTGCCTTTCCACCCCAAAAGCAAGGGGGAGACCGCTTGGGACAGGCGGGGCCTTTGGCTGGGGAGGATTTGGGGGGCAGCCAATGAGAAATTGGGGTGTGTGTGTATGTGTGTGCAGGGATCACTGCCTGGGAAAACCTTCCTAGAAGCTTGGAAAGAAATGCAGCAGCTCCCCCATCTTCCCCCACCCCCCAAAAAACACCCCCTCTGCCTGCTGCTCTGTCCCCAACGCTTTGGGCCTCTCGTGACCCAGCAATTATGAGTGTGGGAATGAAGTGGGGGGAGGCTGCTCCCTTCTGTAGGCCTTGCTAGCAGACAAAAGCCTGGGAAGCCCAAGGGAGGAGTGGGGGCAGGCCTGGCCTTTTGAAAAGGGAGGGAGGGGAGGCAAGACGGCTGGCTGGCTGGCTGACTGGCAGTCGAGGGAAGGAAGACCTCCACCCCAGCCTACCTTCCCTCCAGGCTGCATTTGCCCCCAGGCCCAAAGCCAGGAGTGCAGAGTTGTGCCTACAGCCAATGCTGAGAGTTTCTACAGATGGCATCTCTTCCAAGACCCTCTAGCCCACCTTCTCCCCGCCCGCCATTGCTCCAGGCTGGCCTAAACCCCCCAACTGGGCTGGCATGGCTGGGAAGAGGCTGGCCCAGAATGGCCTTGCGGCCTTGTGCCCGGCCACAAACAGATTCCCACTCCATCCAGCGAGGGACTAATTGGGGGGGAGGGGAGACCTTTAAAATAGCCATTCTGTGACCGCCGAATCCATGGTTCATGTTTCGGGGTCTAATTCCTCTTTTCCACCCAATCGTCCCAGCTCCTTTGCCAGGGTCCTCCTGTGGGGAGGGTCACCAGGGCTCCTCTGGCTCCAGCATCCACACCCAATTGGCCCCCATCCCAGAGGTGCAGCAGTGAGTGGGTGGGTGGACTGGGACTCCCCCAGCAGCCCTGCCCACCGACCTCTAGTTAAGCCGCCGAGCCCTGTCATCTTTCTTCCCCCCATGCAAGACCACTGACCGGACCTCAGGCCTGGGCACTTGCCCAAACCTGCCAAGGGCCAGGCAGGCCTCGCACAGCAAGCTGCCAAACTTTCCCAATCCTGGAAGGGATACTGCTGGCGGGCCACCTCGCACCCTGCAAACAGTGAGAAGGCAGCACCGCGGCACGCTCCACCCACACCCCACTCCGGTGGGGCCAGCTGCATCAGACCACCCCCCCCCCCAGGCTCCATGGGGGCCCTGGGAAGCCCCCAGGCACATTCCCAGAGCACCCTGCTCCCCCGTGACTGGAGCTAAAGAGGGAAGCGGTTCTGTGAGAACATTTCAGAGAAGGCCAGGCTTCCGGATTGGAAGCAAATTTTCCGTTCCTTTTATATCCTGCGGGCTGCACGGGAGCAGCTCCAGCCCCTGGGTCTCCACACACACACACACAGCCCCCGTCACCCCTCGAGCTGAGCAAGACTCCTGAACTGAAGTTCATGGGGAGGAAACTGGAAATAGCTGCCCTTTGCCTCCCGGCTCTGGCCGAGGTCCCTCCGCTTCAGAGCCACACCCTCCCATGGTCCTGCTTGCCAAGCCCCCCTCCCGAGCAGCTCAGCTCCTCTTAGCAGCCACCTCTCCCTGCAGGGAGGAGTTCACGAAAGCCCCCACTAACAGGTGACACTGCCGGGGGTCTCAGCTGGCCCTGAAGCCCCCAGAGTCAGCTGGGGAGGGAGGGTGGTGGTATCTGCACCCTTCCTGGTGTTCCTTCCCCTTAAGGCAGCCATGTTGCTTCACAAAAGGTGGTTTGGGGCTGTTAGAAAGCTGCCCTCCCTGGGACCACCCGGCTGCTCTGACCCTGAATCCCGCCTCCAGGTGGGACTCCTTTGAGGTGACCGCCTGCTTCTCACCCTTCCCTGGCTAACCTGCCCCCCCCCCCCGCCTCCTCCTCCTCCCCCCAGTGTAAGCTTTCTCTCTAATGAGCCGCTTAAACATCCTGACGGATGGAGATAAGAGCTTGTCCAGGGACTCCAAGCCAGCAGAAAGCCGATAAGGAAGCAGCTCCTTCTGGGATCGGGGCCAAAAGGCGCTCAGAGAAGCCTTTCCTGCCTCCCCAGGACTGAGAACCGGGAAGGAGGAGAGGCTAACCTGAACGAGGGATGGAGAAAGGGCAGCAGGAGGAGGAGGAGGAGGAGGAGGAGGAGGAAGGACTAGCCAGGGAGGTAGCTTAGAGCCTCGCCTGCCTGCAACCGCAGTCGATCTCCAAGAAATTGAGGACATCTCCCCTCCATACCCCCCCCCCCCCATCCTCTTCCTGTGAGTGCCTGGCTTTTTACAGCCACAGCAAACCTCCCAAAGCTTCTTGGACAGCTGCGGGAAGGGCGAGGGAGAGATGCCCGAAAGGAAGAGTGACCAATTCCGCCTCTCTTCCATTTCCTCCCCATGTGTTTACGCCTGCATCCTCTCCCCTCACCCGCCCGTCTGCCCTTCGGCCCCCTCCCTCCGTCCACCAGAAAGCCACGTCCTTGCCCCCTTCAGAGCTGGCTGGCACCAGCAGCCTGAGGAAGGGAGAGTGGTGGACACCGCGCTGCCTGGCCTTGGACCCAACACAGCTGGATGCCCTGCCTGGACACCGAGTCAGATGCCTTGAGCTCAGCTTGCCCCCACAGCCCTCGGTCCGGGTCCTGGGCAACAGAGGACACGGCCCTGGCTCTCTTGGGCCCCCGTGGGGAAAGGAGCCCTTGGCTCCCTGGGGCCACAATGAGTTCGGGAAGGCTTTTGTGCCCAGCCCCTCCAGAAAAGGGGCTCTTCTCCCAGGCAGCCTGAGCCCTGAGGCCCTTAGCCTTGGTCCCTGCGCATCCCAAAGGAGCTTGAGGACTGGGAAGTACCACCTCCAGGATGGTGGCTTCCCCAAAGCTAGGCCCCGTCGTCCCCCAGGGAGTCCCCCCCCCACTCCCCAGGCGGGCCTCCCCAAGCTTCCAAAAGGGTTACCAGGGCAGCGGGCGACGGCTCAGCCCCACCGAACAGGGTGTAGGGCTTTATCTGCAACCGGGGTTTTCGATCATCGCGGAGGGAGATGACGCTGTCATCATGCCTTGCTTGGCATCCAGCTAATCCGAGGTCAGGAAGACCCCAAAAGGTTGATCCGGCCCACAGCAGGCGGGCCAGAGGACAGAGGAGGGACACCTGGGTGCAAAAGTAGCCCCTGCTCCCACCCGCCCACCCATAAGAAGAGACAGCAGGCGGAGGAGATGGGACTCTCCTGACCCAAAGCACCTTTCCACCCAACCCCAGCCAAGCGCCCAGGTGCCACCCAAGGGACATGTCCTTCCGCGCCCAGGTGAGCAGCGCTTGCCATAGATTCCCAGCTCAGGCCAAGAGGCCGGCCTCCCGGTCCCTTCCTCACCCTGCGGCACCTGCTTGGCGCCTCCCACACCTGCCTTGGTGGGAGGACCTGCTTGTGGGATGCGACTCCAGGGGGGAGGGGAGGAAGAGAGCCAGGGCCCTACAACCAGCTTGCCAGGGGCACCTATGGAACAGGCCTTGCTAAGGGCTTGGGGAACGCTCCAGTTTGACAGCAGCCCAGGCATGTAGCCGCTGAAGAGCCCCTTGCCAAGCCCCCAGACCCCCTTGCCAGCAAAACCGCAGGATGAGGCCTAAGAGCCGGTGCTCTCCCTCCCCCCAAAAAATCGCCTTTCCCTCAGATGCCCACGTA
This sequence comes from Hydrophis major, assembly GCA_033807585.1. Taxonomy (NCBI): domain Eukaryota; kingdom Metazoa; phylum Chordata; class Lepidosauria; order Squamata; family Elapidae; genus Hydrophis; species Hydrophis major. Next base: position 4,636,070 of record CM066341.1, read on the forward strand.
TTTTTAGCAGCAGTCCGGCAACCTCTTTCTCCTCGGGCAGGGACATTTCCATGCCTCCCACCCTGCAAGCTTTCTCCTTATCACTGAGGGTATTTTTAGCGTGAGAACTCTCCCGCGCACCAACAGATCGCGGAGCAGGGACGGGCCCTGGAAACTCGGGCACGTGATCCTCCGTTCAGGGAAGGAAGGCGCTCAAGCACCGTGGCCCCCAGATGGGGGCCCTGAGGCACAGGAGGGCCGCTGAGCTGCTCTCCCCGGGACTCAGCTGAAGGGAGCTAGGGGGCTGACTTGCGGGCCACCTTCGCCTGGCAGGTGCACAAAAACCTCCTGACTCGCCGTCCGCAGCCCTGGACTTTCTCCCTGCGGTCCCTAAACAGGGAACCTGGAGCAGAGCTAGCAGGAGCTGACTCGCTCGCCCCTGGTGAGAAAGGACACCGAGGACTGACCACTCTGGGTATCTGAGCAGCTGCGTGCCCAGTGACAGCAGCCCCACCGTCAGCTCTGGTTTGCTCTGCTATCGTGAGAAATCTTCGCCCTCCAGCAGCCCTCCTGGGAAATTGGTCGAGGGGAGGAAGGCCAGACTGTGAAAAATAAGGATTGCAAGGAATCTGGGGGAATCTGGCTGGCCCACTGGGCAGGGAAGGAGGCCTCTCGGCTGCCTGAGAAGGCCAGCAGGGCTCACCCAAAGGCGATTCACACCGGAAGAGCTCCCAGGTCAGCGGCAGGACATTCCAAATGGCCGCCAGAGGCACCTGCAGGAGAGCAGCCTGGCCAACCGGTCTCTGTCCTGCCGCCTCCCCTCCAGCCCCAAAGGGAGTGAGCGGAAGAGGGTCCGTGGCCTCCTGGGTGGCCTTCCTTTGTTCCAGAGGGAGGACAGCGCCAGGGGCTGCAATGCAAGCCCTGCTGGTGGGAAGGGTGCCACCAAGGAGACCCCACAAGGCAAACCAAGATCCCTCCCAAAGACACGAGAAAGTGATTCCTGGGCACGAGGAGCCAGTCAGCCCTGGAAGCCATGAAGGCGCCTGGCTGCCAAGAAGGAGACCTCTTGGGAATGAAAGGGGAAAGGCTGCTTTCATGACCCCCAAAGAAAATGCAAAGGCCCCCGGGGGCCCCCAGCCCCACGGGGAAAAGGGCTTGGGGCCTGGGCCATCTCCTCCAGGGGAAGAAGGCCTTCCAATTCCAGCAAGCAAGCAAGTCTCTGAGTCCATGACCTCAGATAACCAGCCCGGGGTTAGGGGAGGAGGAGGAGAGAACCTGCCAGCCGCCCTTCTCAGCCTGGGAACTCCACAGGGCCGTTTCCCATTGGACAGATCCATGGCAGGGAAAATCCTGCCATGCTCCCACGGATGGGAAAATGCTGGCTGGGGAAGCTTCCTTTCCTTTCCTTTCTTCCAGCCTTCCTTTCCTTTCCTTTCCTTTCCTTTCCTTTCCTTTCCTTTCCTTTCCTTTCCTTTCCTTTCTTCTAGCCTTCCTTTCCTTTCCTTTCCTTTCCTTCTCTTTCCTTTCCTTTCCTTTCCTTTCTTCCAGCCTTCCTTTCCTTTCCTTTCCTTTCCTTTCCTTTCCTTTCCTTTCCTTTCCTTTCCTTTCCTTTCCTTCTCTTTCCTTCTCTTTCCTTTCTTCCAGCCTTCCTTTCCTTTCCTTTCCTTCTCTTTCCTTTCCTTTATTTTCCTTCCCTTCCCTTCCTTCCTCAGCAGGAAACGCCTCAGAGGCTCTACGGAGAGAAACACCAACCCAGATCTGGCGAGTTTTAAACCATGGGGAAGCCTCAGCTCTTTGCTCCATCCCAAACACCTTCAGGTGGCCTCAGGTAAGGCAAGCAGATAAGCAGGCCAGGTGGAAGCCCAATCTCTACGCCGTCCAGGGCGGCCATTCTAAGCAGGGTGAGGAAAGGAGCGTATGTGGACCTGGGCCCCCCCTCACCCGATCAGCAGAGGCAGCGAAGGCTCCCCTCCCCCTCCCCCTGCTTTGGGCTCCGAGGGGGGGGGACAGGCCAGAGAAAAGCACAAGGGGGGGGGGTGCCTTTCTTCCCTGGTTGTGACCTTCATGCTCCGCTGGGGTTGTGAAGATACTGAGATCTTGGCAGGGAAACAGACCGTCTGTGGGAACCAGGCAGCAGCGCTCCGCAAGGCAGCTACCGCTGGTGAGATCCCGGCCAGGGTCCAACTGGCTACCCCCCAGCCCCACTCGCTCTTCTTCCTTTCAAGAGGCTCCTGCACAAAACACGGCGGGGAATTCTCTGCTTTGGTCAAGGAGCCTGCCTGAGCAAGCCCCTCGCCTCCCGATCGGGTCACGAGAGGGAGAGCCGCTCTCTGCAGAGGACCAGGTCCTTGGGGGCCCCAATTCCCACCCTGCCCTGCACTGCCCTGCATCCACGACGGACGGACGGTCTTGCCTGGGAAGAAGGCCGAGAGCTCAGGCCTTACATTCCCCACGGTCCTCCTCCTCCTCCTCCTCCTCCGTGCACAAGATAAGGAGATGCCTCTCCCCCCCCCCCCCCCGTCATGCCAGTCCCTCTGCCCCACCCCATAGCCCATCAGCTGGAGAAATGCTTTGTTGACCCCTGGCAGTGAAAAAGGGTAGAAGGGCCAGCTTTGATCTCCCGGGCGGAAAGACGCAATAAAAAAAGGAAAAAAAAAAATGCCCGATGATTCGTACTGTGGAGAAGTCCGTAAGGGAAGGGGGCAAAGCCAAGGAGAATTGAGCCTGAGGCCCAGTCGAAGCCACACTGGAGGACTTGCACCAGAACCCCTGCCCTGCCCTGCCCGTGAACGAGGAGGAAACCGATCGGAAGGGGGCAGTCCATTTAAGTCTGGAACCTTCTCCTTTCCAGGAAGAGGAAACTGGCTTTGCAAGCAAAAGCCTGCCCCCTCCCCACATACAGCCCCCCACCCAGCTCCTCCCCAAGTCATCCCATGTGCCCTCCTCCTGTAGACCAGAAAGGAACATCCCAAAGGACCGCCTCTCCTTCCCTTAGAGGAGAAAGGCTCTTGCCCACCTGCTAACTACTCAGCGCCCACCCCGGTGGTCCCATGAGGACAAGGGAAGAGAACCCGAAGAGCCGGATGAAGTCAAAAGGCCCTGCCGGAGGGAGAGGGCAGGGAGGCTGCGGCCACCTTACCTGGCAGCGGCTGAAAACATCGGCCAAGGCCACCCGGACGTTGAAGTGCTTCAGGACCTGCAGGACTTGGTCCCTGGCCTTCTCTGAGCAGCTCACCGAGAAACAGCGGCCTTCGCCCACTTGGGACCGCAGCTGCCGGAAAAGCAGGAGAGGGGCTTGCTTGGGAGGAGGTGGCGGGGATCGGGCTGCCCCTGGCCAGAGCTGGGGAAGGAGAGGAATCCCCCACGGCAGCCGGGGAAGCTCCCGGCTGGGATTCCCGCCTGGCCACGGAAGAGGGAAGGGACCACCTTTCCCAGGAGAGAGGCCTGCGGTGACCGCTCCTTTCGAGCAGTTGCCAGGGGACGGAGGAGCTCCCCCCCCTCTCTTCTCCCCCCCTCTACGCACTCACCGAATGAAATGGAAGGCCGGACGTTAAAATCACTCGGTTCTCTTCCCTGGCAATCTGGAAAAGAATCCATAAAAAAGCCAGGCTTGCTTTGGGCCACCTTTCACTTCCGGGGCAGCCGTGGGAAACCTATGGCTCTCTGCCCTTCATCTAAGTGGGGCCACAACCCCCCCCTCCACACACACACACACACACACACACAACTGCTATGCCCTCCCCCTGCCAAAGGGTCAGCTCCCAGGCTCAGCCAAAGCCATTGGAGACGGGGACATAAGCCAGAGGATGGCCTGGGGGCTGCTTGCAGGGAGCTTCCACCTGCCAGAACTGATCAGCCCCCCCCATTGAGACAAAGAAAAGAGATGGGGGTGGGGGCAAAAGGATAAGAAGGGCTCATTGATATCTTTGATTAGCCAAGCGTGGCTCAAAGCCACCAAAACATCCTCAAAGATCCATCTCATCCTGGGCACCCTTTTTTTTTTTGAACTATGACCATCTGGCAGACAGTACAGAACAATAATAAAAACAAAGACAAATAGGCTGAGAAACAGCTTCTATCCCAAGGTAACAGCTCTGTTGAATTCTACTGTATGGTGCAATATTAACACAATATCTTGTCCCCTTTTTGGAAGAGCTTTAAGAAAGCTCAAAACATTCTCCTGCTGCCTCAAGAAAGTTCATACCGTTCTCAAAGATCCATCTCATCCTGGGCATCCTTTTTTTTTTCTTTTTAACTATTACCATCTGGCAGACGGTACGGAACAATAATAAAAACAAGGACAAATAGGCTGAGAAACAGCTTCTATCCCAAGGTAGCAGCTCTGCTGAATTCTGCTGTATGGTGCAGTGTCAGTGTGGTGTCGGGGGGTTCTCAATTCAACGCGTGGAGGGATGAAGGATGTGTGTTTGTGTTTATTTTCATGGTCATGATGTGCACTGAAGACGGTGTTTGACTTTGTGGTACGAGGTGCGATGACCATAAAGTAAACTAACTAACCAACCAACCAGCCATGTGGTAGTAGCACTAGGGAGGCCAATTGCCCGGTCTCCATGGAAACAGGAGAAGGGGGGGGGCAGGACCGAATCAAGCTTCATCTCCGTGTTCCCTTGGGCAGCTGAGGACTTTCTTGCGGGTTGAGCCAGAGCTCCGACTGCTCTGCCAGACCCAAGATGGGGCCTGCTCCCACCCGAGAAGGATCGGCCCAACAGCCACCAACCTCAGCAGCCCTCCGGTGCTCGTCATCGTTCCCCAGGATCCGGACATCCACCCCGAGGCAGCGCAGGGATCGTCCCAGGCCCTGCAACATGTTGTCACAGACCACGTGGAAGTCTTGTGCCAGGATGCCAGCTGAAGGGCTGGGGGCGTCTGCCGGGACGGACGCTGGGATCTGTGTGTGGAAGGGAAAACGGGCTCATCCGGGGTCCAGCCCCATTCTGCCAAAGTGTGTGTGTGGGGGGGTGACTTGGTGCCCACCACGTAAAGAAGGAAGAAGAACAGCCGAAGCATGGTTGGCTGCGGGACGAGCCCAGCAGCGGCCCAGAGATTCAGCAGCTGGGCCTCCTTTCTCCGGGCTCAACCCCACACACCTCCTTCCTCGTGGGGGGCTGTCCCTGCTCCCTCCTGGGTGGCTTCTTGGCTTTCGCCCCGGGGTGGCAGTCTTTCCTCATCATGGCCTCCATATCGGAGCTCAGGCCAAAGGCAGCTGGGTCTTTCAGCAACTCTGCATGCACCTCCAGCAAGCAATAGGCATCACAGGCTGCGGAAAGACCACCACAATCAGGGCTTGGTTTCCCATCTATAAACCTACGATAACCCTGCGAGGGAGGGCAGCACCAACTTGGGCTGTCGACAGAGAAGCTGGGGCGGAAACAGAGCGCCTGTCCATAACCAGGCAGGAAGCTCCCTGGAGTGGGAAAGGCTGGGCGGCTTCCCCAGGGAAGCTTTTGAAGGTCCCTCTCCTGCCGCTGCCCCCCACTCAAGGGCCCTCTTGGTCCGGCTGCTCAGCTGGAAAGAGGACAAAGGATCCAAACCTGCATAAAGCATCTGCGTCTCCCGAAGGGGCCTCTTCTCCCAGTTGGACAGCTGCTCTGTCTTGTTGAGGGGCCGGCCCAGGACCTCCTGCACCAGTAGGCTGAGCCCCTTCTCAGGGAGCCTGCTTCCCCAGGCCTTGTCCTTTGCTGGCCAGGGGTCCAGTGCTGGCTGGCAGCTCTTCTTGGAGCGCTTGGGCAACTGGAGGAGAAAGGAAAGGGAAGGGAAGGGAAGGGAAGGAAGGAAGGAAAGAAGGAAGGAAGGAAGGAAGGAAGGAAGGAAGGAAGGAAGGAAGGAAGGAAGGAAGGAAGGAAGGAAAGGAAGGAAGGAAAGGAAAGGAAAAGAAAAGAAAGGAAAGGAAGGGAAGGGAAGGGAAGGGAAGGGAAGGAAGGAAGGAAAGAAGGAAGGAAGGAAGGAAGGAAGGAAGGAAGGAAAGGAAGGAAGGAAGGAAGGAAAGGAAAGGAAAAGAAAAGAAAGGAAAGGAAAGGAAAGGAAGGGAAGGAGGGAGGGAGGGAGGGAGGGGAGGAAGGAAGGAAAGGAAAGGAAAGGAAAGGAAAGGAAAGGAAAGGAAGGGAAAGGAAGGAAGGAAGGAAAGGGAAGGGAAGGGAAGGGAAGGGAAGGGAAGGAAGGAAGGAAGGAAGGAAGGAAGGAAGGAAGGAAGGAAGGAAGGAAGGAAGGAAGGAAGGAAAGGAAGGAAGGAAGGAAAGGAAAGGAAAAGAAAAGAAAAGAAAGGAAAGGAAGGGAAGGAGGGAGGGAGGGAGGGGAGGAAGGAAGGAAAGGAAAGGAAAGGAAGGGAAGGGAAGGGAAGGGAAAGGGAAGGGAAGGGAAAGGGAAGGGAAGGGAAAGGGAAGGGAAGGGAAGGAAAGGAAGGAAGGAAGGAAAGGAAGGAAGGAAGGAAAGGAAAGGAAAAGAAAAGAAAAGAAAGGAAAGGAAGGGAAGGAGGGAGGGAGGGGAGGAAGGAAGGAAGGAAGAAAAGGAAAGGAAAGGAAGGGAAGGGAAGGGAAAGGGAAGGGAAGAGAAGGAAGGAAGGAAGGAAAGGAAAGGAAAGGAAAGGAAAGGAAAGGAAGGAAGGAAGGAAGGGGAAGGGAAGGGAAGGGAAGGGAAGGGAAGGGAAGGGAAGGAAGGAAGGAAGGAAGGAAGGAAGGAAGGAAGGAAGGAAGGAAGGAAAGGAAGGAAGGAAGGAAGGAAAGGAAAGGAAAAGAAAAGAAAAGAAAGGAAAGGAAAGGAAGGGAAGGAGGGAGGGAGGGAGGGAGGGAGGGGAGGAAGGAAGGGAAGGGAAGGAAAGGAAAGGAAAGGAAGGAAGGAAGGAAAGGAAGGAAAGGAAGGAAGGAAGGAAAGGAAAGGAAAAGAAAAGAAAAGAAAGGAAAGGAAGGGAAGGAGGGAGGGAGGGGAGGAAGGAAGGAAGGAAGAAAAGGAAAGGAAAGGAAGGGAAGGGAAGGGAAGGGAAGGGAAGGAAGGAAGGAAGGAAAGGAAGGAAGGAAGGAAAGGAAAGGAAAAGAAAAGAAAGGAAAGGAAGGGAAGGGAAGGAGGAAGGGAGGGGAGGAAGGAAGAAAAGGAAGGGAGGGAGGAAGGGAGGGAGGGTGAGGTGAGGCAGTGTCTGGGCAGCATCCTTACCCCTAGATTTGGGCCAAGTCTTAGGGAAATGCATTTCCAAGTTTGGAGAAGCCGAAATATGGTGGGTGTCGGGGTGTGTGTGTGTGTGTGAGTTTCCCAAAGAAGATCAGGCCGTAGAGGCTCCACAGCATTTGTGAAAAACCCGAGATTGCCCTGAAGCACCCCAAGGTGGGCCTGACCTGCTCAACCCTGGTGTGTGTGTGTGTGTGTGTGTGTGTGCACACGTGTGTGTTTGTGGGTGGGTGAGGAGGTTCTTTCCCTCCATGGGCCACAAATTCCACTTCCCCTCCTAACCTTTTGGTGCACCAGCTGGAGGTCCAGAATTCCACAGAGCTGCAGGTTCGCATCTCTGGAAATGCCACAGGTTGCCATGAGGTTACGCAGGTCTCCTGACATCCCGTAGCCTGCAGAGACACACAAAGCCCCGCCGCCTCGAGTTTGCTTCCCAAATTTGGCTGCCCCAGAGCCCAAAGGAAAGCCCGGCCTGGGAACACGCATTCAATGGATCGTTTCATTAAGGCCCGCCTGACAACCCCGCGGGGTAGGCCGGGCCTACCTTATTCCCCAAAGCCCCTGAAGGCAGGACAAGAAGTCGTGGGTGGAAACTAATCAGGGAGAGAAACAACCTAACCTAAGGAGGAATTTCCCGACAGTGAGGACCATTATCCCAGTGGGTGGAGGTTTGGAGGCTGGACAGCCAGCTGTCTGAAATGGTTTAGGGCTGGACTAGAAGACCTTGAAGGCCCCTTCCAGCTCTATTCTAATTGATTGATTGAACCCTCTTCAGCCAGAAAGCGGGAGAAGGCTAACTCGGGCTGAAAAAACACTGCCCACACGCTAAGGGGCCCATTCGCAAGGGGTCCCATACCCAGGGCACACACTTGCCTAGTTTGAGGATGGCTGGGTTGCCCAGGAGGCTCTGAAAGAAGCCACAGAGAGAGGCCTGCACCTCCTGTTCCCCCTGCTGGAGCAGCCGGAACATGTCCAAGAGGAAGACCCGGCCCCAAATCGCCAGCTGAACCACCGAGACCCGCGGCTTCCCTCCGATGGTGCTGAACGAGGGTCGCCACTCCATGTCGACGCCGACGGCCTGGCCGGGCTGTGGACGGAAGGACAGCGGGTGAGTTATCTCACGATCCCTGAAGAGGAGAAGCTGCAGCCGGACTCCGCTTGGTGGGGCAGGTGGAAGGGCGGGCCCTGGGGGCCCCACAGAGCTTTTGGACAGCATGGCTGGCATGAAGATTCTTCAGGCAGAAGTCAGCCCTTCCCAGATGTTGGGGAGATGGGGGGTCTCCCCGCTTGGGCATCCATGGCCACCAGCCCCCATTAAAGTGACTCAGGGGGTCTTTTTAAGCCGGAGGAGGGAAGGAAGCCCTCACCTGGAGCACCTGTTCCTGGCACGCCATCACCTCTTCCCAGGTTGATAAGAAAAGGACGTCTGCCCTTGGCACGGGGAGATGATAGCAGCCCTCCTTCAGGCTGTCCCAAGCGCTCGGGGCCTGCTGGGAGGCATCGTCCCTGCGGGGGGAGGGAGGGTGCAGGAGGGAGGGGGGGGTCTTCTTTTAAAAAAATAAAAGCAGAAGGAAGGCATTCCCTACGCTCGTAAACAAGTCCCAGAGCCAAAACAGCAGGAGAAGGAATTGTACGCAGGCGGCCCAGGAAGGACGCAGCCCTGGCAGGTGGCGGCACCAAAGGTTGCTTTCCCTTCGGTCTAAGGACGGGGTGGAACAGGCCAAAAAGCCATCCCTGGAAATGGCTGCTCTTCTGAAACAGAAGCCCTGCAAGCAGAACATGAGCCGGCTACTTTTTTTTCCTTGCAAGCCGGCTTCTTGATGAACTGGGGAAGCATCCCAATGCGGTGCCCTCCCTATCTGAAGATGGGAGGGTTATGCTCTTCACCATTTGGACCCCTTTCCCTGCAGGAGGAGCGCCTTGGTGCGCCTCAGACCTCCCAGGGACCTCCTCTGCTCCCCTCTCGTGGGAGTTGAGAGCCCACCACCACGCCACCCAGAAGGGTCCCCCTCGGAGGGGGCTGGGAGCCCTGGCCCAAAGGCTGGAGGAACGAGGCAGGCCTTCCCTTGGGATTCCCTAGCCCTCGGCCGGCCGCAGGGAAGGACCCTCCTCGACCCTCTTCGCTACCTCTCCGGGATGGCTGGCTCGTCCATCCTGGCTGCCAGGCCAGGTGGCAAGCTGTCCCCCAGGAGTCTGTAGTGCCGGGCCCACTGGGCAGCCACCTCAAGGCCAGCATAACGGACCAGGAGTTGCACCAGCTGCTCTTGCAGCCACTGGTTGTCCTTGATGATGCTCTAGAAAGCAAGGAGAGAAGAAGGAGGATGACGTAGGGAGCAGGGAGCCAGCCCAGTCCCACCTGCCTTGCTGGGTGGCGTTTGGGAGTCAAACATCCCAGGAAGACAGACAAGACCCGGAGCTGCCCCAGGTCAGGGAAGGCAAAGGTGAAGACCCCCCCCCTCCTCCTTGGGGGCTAGATAAGCATTTTTGGAGCTACTTCAAATTGAGAGGGGGAGACTGTGGACCTCCAATCCAGCCATGAGGGAAAAGGAGGGTCTTAAGATTTGCCTGCCATTCATTTTGCTTTATGCTTTCATGGAAAACTCTGCTTGAAGGCTTGATTGTTCAGCCTCTATTGTTTCAAGACTTTCCCTTAAGCACCTCCTCCACCCCCAACAGCCCCTACTCCCGTCTTCTTTGGGAGGAAGAGCTGCCCAGGAACATGCGTCTGTCCTTCCTCTCCTTCCGCCTTTCTGTGTGTGGGATTCCCAAGAAGCAGGCCAGCCTGAAACTGGAGCCCTGCAACAGCGGCCTTTCCCACCGTTCCGGTTTTGTTTTATGGGTTCAGCACCAGAGGTGAAACACCGGCTGGGCCGCATTCCTCTCTCTTTCCAGCGAGGAAGGAAGACACAGGTAACGTGTGGGAACCTGGCCTTTTCCCTGCAGAGCCGCTGAGGCAGCAGGGCTGGGGTAACCCAATGAAGAAGCACCAGCTTGAGGGGAGGGGGCAGCGTTCCCTCCTCTCTTCTGCTTTTCCGGGCACGCCAAGGAGGCCATCGCTGGCTCCAAGCCAATCAACCAGGCGGCCTCTGGCAAAAATGGAGGGGGGGGGGGGAAGAGAATCCAGGAGGAGGAGGAGGAGGAGGAGGGGCTAATGGACAGGGATTGCTCAGAAGGGCCCAAAAGGTGAAAACAAAAGGTCAGCCCCTGCAAGGAGTAAAGGAAAGCCGTCCCCCTGGGGCCAGGAGGGTGGCTGAGAGGGCCTAAAGATCACGCCCTATCCCCCAACACCCTGACAGGCACAACGGCTTCCCTTCGCCTTCCACCCAGGCTCTTTTCCATTGGGGAGGGGAGAAGGGGTCACTTCTCCCCTGGCAAAGGGCCTCCTTCCCTTTGGCTCTGCCCCAGTCCCTCTTCCTCTCGGGGGGGGGAGGGGGGGGCTGGGGGAAGAGTCCGCAGCCCCCTGGCCATTCTTCTTCACCTGGGGCCACTGAATGATTTATCTCCCCCCCCCCTCTAGTAGGAAGACCGAGAACAGCCCGGGCAACCCGGATTCATAACCCATCCGCTCTCTCAGCCTGGAGGGGGGGGGGATTCCTCCCTCCCCTTCCCCAGTTGGGGTCTGGGCAGCCTGCTTGCTATGGCCCCCATTTCAGCCGAGGTTGCCCCCCCCCCTTAAGAGGAGCAAAGCGGAGGACCTGGCACAGCCCCCCTCCCTTCTACTGTTGAGCTCCCTTGGGGGATGGGGAGATACCACCCAAGCCCAGCTCCATCCCCCTGGAGCTGCAAATTGAGCCGGAGGCTTGGCTTAAGACGTTCATTTGAGGCATTTCCCTGGCTGCAGGCCAAAGCAGCACACAAGAGGTTTGCAAGATCCTTCCCAAGCAGGAAGACTTCTTCCCAGAGGCATTTTCTCCCTCTTTATTTTAACCTCCCTTCAAGGCCCTTCAGTAAGTGTGCCAGCGCTTTCTGTCCTGCAGCCGTGCCCCAACGCTTGGGAAGGCAGACCGAATGCCCTCAGACACTCCCAGCCTGGCCAGGCGTGTAGGATTCCCCCCTCAGCCCCAAAATTCACCCCCTTCCAAGTCCCATAGCCACATTGGAATAATCACGTCACGGGGCAATTCCTGAGGAATGCCCCTCCAAGCGCAAGGGAGCCCAGGCCCCCCCCCAAAGGAAGAAACCCAAACCTGTGAGGTCACCGTGTGCCCAGAGGAGGAAAGACCGCGACACGACTACCTACAAGGGTGGAGGAACGGGCGGTTGAGGGTGACGGGATGCCTAACTTCTCTGATTTAGAGAAAAAGCATGATTCGCATCGATGGCATGGACTTTGGGCGTAAAAGTGAATTGGTGGCCTGTGGTGCTGACCCGAGGCAGAATCAACCCCCCTTGCGATGAGCCAGAGTTTGTTTCCACCGTTCCCCCGCAGAGCAAGACGCGCAGCTCTACCGGAATAACTGCTGCGGGCACCCAAGCCAAGCCAGCCACAGGGACCTACCTGGCCGGGAGCAAAATCGCACTGACCTGGATGTGATCGGACCAATTTTCCTGCGTCATGGATTTCTGTAAGAGACGTTGCAAAAACACTGCGGTGAAGACACTGGACTGGAGCCTTCGTGGCCTCTCACTTCCCACCACATACCTCAACAAATCTCTTGTGCAGCAGGTACTTCAAGGTGCCCAGGTGTTGCTGGTTGAGAATATGGGGACAAAGCACTGGGGGGGGGGAGGGGAGAAAAAGGATGGGTCAGTGGAAGCGTGAGAAAAGGGACCAAGCAGGGCTCATTCAACCACCTGCCCAGGTCCTTCAACCCCTCAGCTCGGCTCTTTATTAAGTTGCCAAAGTTGGAGACCCCTGGTCTAGTCAATGGAAAAATAGCCATTTATTTCATAATCCTGAAGGACGTGCAGGGTCCAGCCAGAGGTTCTCTTTGGCCAGAACCTGGATCCTCGTGTTGGAAACTGCTCTCTCGGGTCCCTTCAGACTGTGGGACTCCAGTTCCTCCCTCCTCTCTCAATCGGAAACAATCCTGAGCAACCCCAGACTCCGTCCAGCTCCCAACCGTCCCGCCAGAATGAGGGCTTCCCCCCCACGGAACATGCCAGGCGTGCCCACCTGGGTCCAGGCTGTACTTCTGCAGCAACCGGAAGGCTACTTTATTCATCGTCCTGCGGTTGATCTTTTCCGGCCACTTGCCAGGCAGGGCCCGATACTGTCTGAAAGGAACCCAAAGCAGGCAGAGGGAGTCAGTCCGGCCGGCGAGATCTCTGGGCCTCTTGCCAGAGGGCCCTGACCCTGGGCCCAAGGAATTCCCCTCGGCCACTTAAGTAAGGAGATGCCCCTGTGCGTACAGGCATACACACATTTCCTCTCTCCTTCCCTCCACGTGCTCCGATTCATCCAGGAGCCCAGAAGACATATTGGCAGGGCTGGGATGCTATTGGTTCGTCCCGGTTCTATAGAACTGGTAGCTCTGAAGAGCAGCAGACACCAAACTGGTTCGCTGTGACAACTGTCTAGTTTGTCTGTTTGGCTCACCCACCTGCCCGGGCTTTAGGCTATCCTTTATCTGAGTGCCACTCATCAGCTAGAGAAGGTAAATTTTTGCTGGAGCTGGTAGCGCCCTCCCCGGACCGGTTGTTATGCCGGTAAGATCCCACCCCTGCATATTCGGGGCTTCTTTTGAAACTGAATTCACGCAGGAGCAAGGATCTGCAGCACGTTTGTGTGGGGACCTTTGGGGCCTTTGACAGGTGCTCGAGGGAGGCTCCCCTTCCTCACGTCAATTATGAGCAACGGTAAAGTCAGAGCAAAAGCGATGGAGGAGGAGGAAATAATGTTTACTTACTCTGCGGAGCAAATTTCGGGAAAGTGAGCAGCTATTTCCTTTTTGCCCCCCCGAGAAAGAGGTCCTCCCCAGGTGGGCTCCCAGTAGCCCCCTCACCTAGCGAGGTCTTTGATCTGGAAACCAGGAACGGACCAGGAGTCCAGGAGTTGCAAGAGGCTCTGCTGTAGCTCAAGGCTGCCTTCCACATAAGCTTCGACGAGTTCCATTTTGTCCTGAAGCAGCAACGGGACGCATACCTAGGGCACGGAAGGGGGGAAGGCGCACTGGCACTCCACACTCTCTTTGGCCCAAGAGGCTGCGGGAGAGCTACCCAATTGGGCTAAACAGCCCCAAATGCTCTGTGTCCCTGCAGATGGGACAGCTAGCACTTCAGGGAGAAGCAGGAAGGACGTCTGCATTGCGCACGGAATTTTACCTTCTCAAATTCCAGGTCTGGTTGCAGTTTCAGTTTTATACTTAAAATAGCAGCCTAGGAAACAAGGAAAGGTGGGAGGAGAGTTCATAAACCAGTGCAGAGTCAGCAAAAAGGGCTTTGTGCAGGGTGGGATTCTACCAGTTCGTACCTATTCGCTAGAACCGGTTGTTAACATCCGGAGAACCGGTTGTTAGAAGAAATTACTGGCCTAATCCTGTAAGGAAGGCAGGAAGGAAACATTCTGGTGTTGCTTACAGAAACTGCCTCTCCATTAACCCTTATTACATTCTTGGGCAGGACTAGACTTCCTGTCTCAGGAACTTCTCTGGAGTTTTTTTTCCCCTCCTTTGCTGGTACTTTGCTTGTGTGGAGTGACCATTCAGTTATAATGGCACTGAAAAAAGTGACTTATGATGCTTTTTCACACTTACGACTGTTGCAGCATCCCCACAATCATGAGAGGCCAGGCAAGGAGATACATTCCTCGATGTGAGTGATGTTGAGTTGGCCACGCCCAGCCAATAGCATGACCACAAACCACACCCACCCAGTCACATGACCACCAAGTCACGCCCACCACCTAAGCCACACCCACAGAATCAGTAGTTTAAAAAAATTTGAATCCCACCCCTGCTTTTGTGGATGTCTACGCATGCACGCATGCACACACGGGCTGGCCCGCTGGCAATTTTTCAAGGCAGCTCCTTGGGGTTGTCAAAAATGCTCCCTCTGGGCCCCTTCAAGCACAGCCAGAGGGCACCCTACCCCCTCTCAGCGCTCGCACATTTCAGAAGGGGCACATCTCCCTCCGAGGGACCTTGGCCCCAAAGAGTTACCCAACATCTTCAAGCACCAGTGACTGACCCCCCCCCGTTGGTACTGTCCAGCTGTGCAAGGAAACATCTGCAAGCAAACAGCCAAGCTCCGAGGGCAGGAAGAACTCCCCCCCCCGTGTTATCCACCTCTGGTAGGGCTTTTCCTGCGTGTGCTTGGCCCAGGAGCCTCTCCTGGCCCTGCCTGGACAAACAAAGCTTCCCCCACCCCAGAGATACTTGGCCTGCAGGGAAGCCCAGGGGGTCTCTGGCCATTCATTTGGAAGGGCATAAAGTGACCCACCCTCCTTTAAGCATGTGGGGGGTGGGGGATTTAAAACGCAGCGCTCTTCCACAGCTATCTTGAGCCACCCAGACGAACCTAACTTTACCCCCTCCGAAAAGCTGAAGACAACCAAAGGGGGGGTGGGGGGAAATGGAGACCCAAAACCATTCCCAGGCTTCTATTTTGGAAATGAGAGTGAGAGGGGGAGGGAGGAGGCTGGCAAGAAAAAAAACAACAACACGGAGGAGCAGCCTCCATGCCGTTGTTCCCTTGCTGTTATTTTTACATACCCTCGGGACTGGTTGCTCTCTGGAATCCAATGGGAACCAGCGAGGGCAGCTGAGAGTAAGTCAGCCAGTAAGGAGGGAACGCGGCACCCGTTGCAAATGGCTGACTAGCTGCCCATCTGCTTTCCTCTGTGGCCAGGGAGACCACCGCCAACCCGGGGAGACCCTCCCCCCCCCCGGCACCCCCAAGGCTGCCGCCCTTCCCTTCTTTCTGAGCCCGGCGATCTGAGGATAAATTCTCTTTCAAAATGGGGGCCCTTCCTTCCTCCCCACTGGGGATCTGGAGTGGCTCTGATTTCAGTCCCGCTTCTTTCTTTCACAAATGTGCGTTTGTGAGTGTGCGTGCGTGCGTGGGACACACACGTGACCTCCAATCGTTTGCCACCCTCTCATAGGGCTGCAAAGGACATTTCCTGCAGATCCACCTTCCAAATTACTTCGCTGAAAAGTCTGACTGAGGAGGGAAGCCTTTGCCTCTCGTCATCCGAAAGGCCTTCCAAACGGGGGAGGACTTTTCCCAGGCTGCAGCGGTAGCCAGGAGGGAGTCAGAGCAGCTGAAAAACCGCTCCACTCCAGGTAGCCCACAGAAAGTCACCTTCCTCCTCCCAATCTCAAGGCACAAGCTGACACACACACACCCCGTGCTTTTGAAAGGCACAGATATCTTCTTCTTCTTTTTTTAACTTTTAGGAGCTCTTTAAAAAAATGTAAATAAAAGAACTCAACGGACAACGGAGGGTATTCAGGCCGCCCCGAGGCAACCGCCGTTCCTCCAACATGAAATATCGTGACATGTTAAGCCACGGGACCCTGCCAGTCAAAGCTGAAGGGACCTTCCGTGTCCTTTGTGACATCACGGGGGCACCGAAGCACGGCTAGGTGATGGGAGACCGGATTTCATCCTTCTTTGTCTGCCACAAAGGGCTGTTCAGGCAGGCACAGACAAGAGGCCCTTGGTACAGCTGGCTGCAGTTAACTCAGAGGGACACAGACTCCAGTGCCACAGGATTCCCAAAGGAGCCTGGTAAGAGGGCACTGCCCCCCTCCCCATTCACCCTTCTGCACCCGCCCCCACCTGCTCCCCAAGGCTCCTCCCATCACAGTCCCAGAGGGAGAGCAACACTGCCCCCCAGTGGCCAAGCGAGGGCACCTCACCTCCTTGAACTTCCCCTGCTGGCAGAGCTGGTTGACGAAGCCCAGCAAACGGTGAGAGTCTGCAGTGTGGAGCTGATAGATGCTGATCAGGGGCTGCAGCAGGCTGGCGTGGCACCGGGTCAGGCAGGTCAAGAGACGAGCCTGCAGCTCCTCCAGCTTTAAGCCGGAGGGAGGGAGGGAGAGGGAGTGAATTCTAGGCCCAAAGCAATCCAGGCTGAAATTGGGGAGACTGAGGAACGGGGGGACCCCTCTTCCCACTCCAAGTCTGCGGGAAGTGCCAAACTTTAAGGGAAATGGCAACCAATGACATCTGGCCACAAAGGGGGGGGGAGGAGCCCTGTGACCCATTGGAGAGGCGACAGGGCAAGGCCTCTGTGTCTCCCCAGAATACTCCCCAGTCTTCCTTGGACGCCCACTCAGGGCCACGAGGCTGAGGACTGTGCCCCAGCTGAGTCCGGCAGTCCCCTTACCGGCTGATCCCTGGCATGGCTCTTTATCCAGCCCTGCAGCTCACGGACAATGTGGGCCAGCAAGCCGGGCCCTCCCCAGTCCGTGGAGCAATCCAGCACATCCAGAAGCCAGGCCCACGGGTCGGGAAGGCTGGCGAAGCCCAGGTGCATTTCTTCTCGGAGCTAGAAAAAAATCCAGGAGGATTCTCGACTGGCTCTGCTCTGCCAGTCCACGGGCCACCGGTCCCCCGTGGGACACCCAGCTTTTGCGAAGGGTCAGCGAGGGAGAAAGGGAGCAAGCCCAAGCTGACCAGCATAATTCTCCCCTCTCGCCCCCCATGGTGGGAGATTACCAGTTAACCAAGCAGCCCCCCACCCCCCGCTGGTCCCCAGAGGGCCTGAGCAGATGGGAGCAAGAGAGGGAAGAGGGTGGCTTATCCCCACCGGGGGCAGGTGGGCACTGCAGCGAATGTGTACCGCTTCTTGTACGATGCTTTACTGAACTCACCTTTTCCATGTCCCTCCATACCCAGAGAGCCTGAAGTTTCTGGAGCAAGGGGTCTTGCTCTGGAGGGAGAGAAACAAAACGTGAAGCGGTTCCCCTCCACCCACGAGGCCCAGGGCTCCCACATACAAGCTTATGGCCTGGCCCAGGACAGCCCTGCTGAGGGTATCGGGGCCTCCTGAAGAACAACAACAGCAATGCCTTTCCATCGCTCCACTAAATGGCTTGCAGAAATAAAGGCCCGAGGGCCAAAACCCTGGCCCATCCGGGACATTTTCAACAGGGGTGGGTGGGTGGGTGCTTGTTGCAACGAGCTGCCCTGGCTAGCTGCTGCTCCAACCCGAAAGGCCCCCCCCGGGAACACAGGGCCAACAAGAGGCCAGATCAACCGCTTCTGGCTGGGTTGGGCCCTCTGACCTTCCAGGAAGTGCCGCTCCGCAGAGACCCACCTCCGCCTCTCCAAGAAACACCCCTTGGCCTCCCATTCTCCCCACGTAATGGAGCAGGAAATGCAGGCTGGCTGAGACGTCTCAGGGAGAGGGCAGCCCCGAAACTACCAGTTCTCCTGAACAGGAGCTGGACAGGAGCTCTCTCTTTCAACCTGTAGTCCCCCCACCCGAGGAGGGTGGTTGGCAGGCTGACTCTCAGGGGACAGGGCCGGGAAGGTGCCAGATCCGGTCCCCAGAGTTTGGGGTGGGACAGCTGATGCTTCCAGTCTCTGTGGCCTGGGAGATGCTGGGCCAGTTAGCCCCTGACAGGCAGCCACAACTCAGTCTAGCCAGGATATCCTCTTCCCGCAAAGGGTGGCGGTGGTGGTAGCATCTCACCCTGCAAGTGTGGCTGTCTCTGCTTCTCAGAATTGGACATCAAAGAAACGGGGTTTAAAGGACAGTGTGAAAAGAGGAGTGTGAGCATGTGGGGGACTTGATGGCTTGGCATCCAATCCCCCCAAATGTGTTTTGTGTGTCACCCAGAGATCTGAACAATACGGCTCTGGCAGAAAGCAACTCCTCTTGCCGGAGCCTCTGCCTGCAAAGGAGAGGAGGGAACCAGGCCTTCAGCTTGGCAGGCTGACAGCCTGGGGCTCCAGGCTTTTAATCTGAAGAAGCAGCCCCCAAATCCAGTGTTTGTCTTGGAAACAGCTGAACAGGGAGGGGGCTGCCTGTCGCAGGAAGGACAGACAGACGGAGGGCGACAGGCAGAGGCGATCCCTGGACCGATCAGAGGAGGGAGGGCTGGAGAATAGGAGAGAATCCAAGAAGGCAGCCAAAGTTTCTTTGGAGTGCTTACATCTGGTCGAAGCCTGCAGTCTTCTCAAGACTGTGGCTGGGCGAGAATTTCCTGGGACGTTTTGCAAGTATTCATGTCAGGCTTCCTCACCAAGGGCTTTCTAAACTTAAAAACATTTTTTCTACTGAACTTGGCTTCTCCAGGCAATTTTTCCTGTACTGTACTCTCCCCACCCATCCACTCCCATGTACTCTCCCCACCCATCCACTCCCATGGATATCTCTGTCCTACCCGCCACACATTCTACAGGACTAATTCCTTTTAGGATGTAAACTAGCTATTGCCCAAAGAGAATTTAGATTATTTTTCTCCAAAGGTCTCCCGGCTAAAGCTTATTTTATGCAAAAAATAGATAGGGGAACCTGGCATCCCATCCCCCCTCCCCCCGTCCCTGAAACGAGAGGCCAGAAAAAGGGGCCTGGGGTGTTGCTATGGGCTCTCCCCCTCTCTTTTCCTAAAGCCAAAAGAATTAGAAAAGCTTTCTAAATATGCAGGAGGGAAGATCCAAACTTGCGAAGTCCAAGTAAAAGGGGAGGGGGTTCGCACCAGTGGCTCCAGGAAACCTCAGGGTCCAACTGCAGAGGACTAAAGCCCTTCCATGGTTTTAGAGAGACTCATTTAGAGGAGGAGACTCGCAGCCCTGAAATACCTACTTCTCTGCAACAACCTGACAAGTCTTTGGGATCAACCTCACATTTAAAAAACTATCTATTGGCTGGTATCTAAAAACAGGAACCTCCAGAAGGGAAAGGACCCCCACAAGGAGCCAGGAAAAGGAGGAGGAGGAAGAGCCATCAGAAACTGGGCCTCACCACTGGAGTTGTGACTTGGGAAATCTTCCACCGAGGTGTCTTCTGGGGGAGAGAAGACAGCTGCCCCCTCGTCCTGGAAGCAGGAGAGAATTTGGTTATTCGCAACAAGTGGATGACACCAAATGCCACCTCTGCTACTGCCAGCCCTTAGCGGGAGCGTGGGATAGCCTCATTCCAAGGAAAAGATTCAGTCTGAAGGAAGGAGGAGAAGGTCTGTGCTTGTTGAGGAAGCCACTGCCAAATGCTGGGAAGAAAAGCAGCTGAGGCGGCGTTGAGGGCTGACCTCTCCTTGATCCCTTTCCAGATTGCCTAAATGCGGCTTCCTGGCCACTGCCGAGATGCTGATTAGCCCAAGGCCCCCTTACAAAAGAAAGGTGGGGCACAAGTCCAACCCAAGGAACACGACCTGGTGGTCATTCCCTGCATGAAGCACAGGAAGTCAAAGGCACGTGTAGAAGCCTCTGAGCTGGCATTTCACTGGCACCAGGATGGGCCAGGCATGGCCTCTCCAGTGAGCTAAAGGCTTGAAGAAATACATTGGGAGCCAGCATTTATTCTTGAGAAAACAGCTGCACAAGGAAAGAGAGCCAGATGTTTTCCTGGACAATTGCTGAGTGTGCTGCTTTTTTTTGTTTTGTTTTGTTTTTGACTTTGAGAGTTTAACTTAAAAGAACACACACACACAAATTCAGATGCGCTGCTGCTTAGCTGAAAAATTAGGAGCTGCTGGGTGCGCTGCCAACAGAGGATTTCCAGGGATGTAGATATTTTTTTCCCCCTAAAGTCCTGTAGAACACAGGCAGTCTCTGAAGCCGACATCTGTGATCCGTTTAACATTTCTTAGGGGCTACAGACTTCCAAAAAAAACCCCCAAAAAACCACCCACAAACCACATGAAAGTGTCCAGTAAAGCCAAACCACATCAAAACTCTTTGACAAGGGAGAGTCAGCCAGCTGCTGTTCTTGGTGGAGAACTCTTAGAGGATCCACTTCACTTCCAAACCCTCTTTTGGTGCAACTCCATCCAAATTCGAAACCACCGAGAGAATATTCCCATCCACCCTGAGACACAACCAGATCACCACTGGCCCAAAACTCACAAACTCTCACAAAGCAGACACACACACACACATACAGGTGCAGAAACATCCCCGGGTCTCAGCTGCAAGGCTCATCTGGGAAGGGGCTCTGGGGACTCTGCCCTCCAACCGACGACACCAGACTCAGGGGAAGGAACCAGGGGCCGAAGCCCAACAGATGCCCTCGAGGAAGGCGGCTCAGCCAACGGTGCTTTCCGCAGAAAAAAAAGGCCCGCAGCCGCCATCGGATCGCCGGCAAGCCTCCGTGACAGAGGCAGAGAGAGAAGCCCGGGCAGGGACCGCAGAGGAGAGAGGCTGGCCAGCCCCCCCCGCCACCGCCCGGGCCTTCCTCCTCCTCCTCTTTCACCAGCCGTTTCTCCAAGGAGCCCAAAGGCGACCAGGAGGCCGGAATGGAGCCGGCCGCTCGCTCCGGCCCTGAAGAACCAGGGGAGAGCAGCCCGAGGCCCGACTGAGAAGAGAGCCTGCCGCGGGCGTTGGGTTTCTCGACGAGGGACCGGCCTCTCTCCGGCCCCCGGGGCGCGGGGGTCGGACACCCACCTGCTCCCCGGAGGACTCCAGCCTTCAGTCCGGCGGGGCTCTCCTCGCCCGGGGCCCCTTTTCTGGGAGAGCCGAGCCTTTCCGGCCTTCGGAGTCCGACGCTTCCGCCGAGCCGGGGCCGCCTCCCGCGCGCCTTTCCCAGGAAGCCGAGCGAGCGAGCCCAGAGCGCGACGGGCCCCGGCGGCGCCCCCTTTCCCCGGGCCAGGCAGGCCGGAAGTGCCGCTCCGCCCGTGCGCCACCCAAACGCTCCCCCGGGCTCGGCGAACCCCGGGCGGAACCTTCGCTCGGCGGCCGGCGGAACAACGGCCCCGCGAGGCAGGGCGCCGGCCGGGTCGGCGGTCCTGCGCTGCCCCCTCGCGGCCGCCCCGGCGGCGGGATGGGAGGCCGCGAGGGCTGCCCTGGGACCAGGCCCGGTCCCTCCGCCTGAAGGCCGCTCCCCAACAATGGTCGCCCGGGTGACGCGGCCGACTCGGCCCGCCCAGCCTTCGGGCAGGCGAAGGCCCCCGGAGAGCAGTAGCGCTGGCCCACCATGACAGCCGCCCAGAGGTGCAGCTTCTTCCCTCAGGAGCCCTACTACATTCCTGGGTGAGCCCGTGGCTGGAGGCCTCTGGCCGAAGGAAGGCGGTTTGGTGCCAGTCTCCCAGCAGAGCTTCCCCCTCCAGGAGCAGTCTACCGCTGAGCCCAGGGAGGCTGGAACTGGGGAAGGTTGTGGCAGCTACCCTCCACGGCCTTCTCCTTCGCCTGTGGCCCTCAGGAAAGCTTTTTCTGACTTAAGGATTAGCTTGGCTTTCTCCCCCACCCCACCGTGCAATTCTTCCGATCCCTTTTCCTTTTCCACCCCTTTTTAGGGTGACTTCAATCTCTGAATAAAATGGTCATGGCAGATCTCTTCATAATATTGGTACCAAACGCCTTAAATTGGTGCTAAATTAATCCCATTTTTCTAGCATGTTCACGTGTGGATTCATTTCCCTTTTACCTGTTTGTGCCTCTTAAGATATGGAGGCTTTTACCCCCAGGTTCGCTACCATGTTGGGCAAAGTTACGGCCGAACCACCTCCAGGATGCTGACTGACCCTGAGGTCCGCAAGAGCCCATGCTCCGTTCTCACACCTTTGAAAAGACCCAAGTTCACAGAAGATTTCAGCCAGCAGAAACTCCCTGCACCAGACAGGATGGATCAGGGCCAGTCGTACATCCCGGGATACACAGGTGACCATCTGGAAGAAAGTGGGCAAGAAGGCGTGTCCGGGACTCCTGTTGGCTCTACTGCTCTGACTGGACTAAACAACAGTAAACCGTAGCACAGTAACACAGTCAGAGCTATACAATTGGCCAAATAGTAGAAATTCAGAGGGAAATTTCATCCTACCACCCAAAAAATCCTTTTACATCCCCTCCCCTCCCCCCCAAAAAAACCCTGGCAGAGGAAAGCCCTGCTCCAGAGTAGCACTCCAGGGGTGGGCTATATCAGGAATTACCCAAGGGGCTTTCTGCACATGAGCAGGGCTTCACCCCAGCTGCCAGCCCCCATCTCTATCTCCACCGTTTTGCTGGTTCTGTAGGGAACCCCAGAATGATTCCCCCCCCCCCGGGCTCCTTTCAAGGTTGAATTTAGGATGTTGGTTTTCTCCTTTTATTTCCCTCTAGGATTTGTACCCTACGCTGGTTGCTTTCCTATTCCAAGCCAAAATTTGCAGCTCCCTTTGCCACGGGTTCTTCCTCGGCCTGACCCTCCTCTGTGGACAGAGGGCCATCCTGCACCAGCTCACAGAAAAGTCATCCCCTGTCATCCCGGCATCCGGTTAGCCTGTGGGCCCGGGTGGAGGCAATTTGCAGCCACAGCCAGCTCACAGCTGGTCTCCCCGAAAGACGAGCAAAGGTTTCTCTGCCACCCGGACATTGCGCTGGTGTGTGGTCAGGAGGAGGGCCGAGGACCTTGCAAGGCTGGCATGTCCTTGGTGTGCGGACAGGGCTGGAGGGGGCCTCCTTGCCACGCAGGAACTGACCAGGTAGGTGTTTAAAAGCAGACCATGAGATAAGAGACCAGCTGTAATGAGCAGACCGTAGAAAAGAGGCACCGAACTCCTGGGGCGATTCCCATCTGTGACCAAGGTGCAAATAGCAGTCAAGGTCTTTGTCCAATCTCAATGGTAGACAACTCTTTCTGATGGAGTTGCCCCCAATGAGTGCAACAGCATCTGCAAATATTGGGTTTGGGAGTCTTAGGTCTATCCCATTACCCCTGAAGCCCAGAGGAAGCCACAATTTCCTTATGCATCTGCCCAGAACGTGAGACCAGTGAGAAGAGCCCTTCTGACAATATTCATTTGCACCTATGGGAAGGAGTCTTGGGGCGTTTTGTTTTGAAACGTACTTACTTGGAGCTAAAAGTGGTTTACTGGTCCAAGGTCCCTCAACTGGCTTTGTGCCTAACCGGGACTAAAAACTCATTTCCCAGTATTTATAGCCCGAAGTCTTAACAGCTATACCAGCGGCTTCCATTGCTTTGAAAGGTAGTTGCATGTTTCCTGCAGAAAGTCAGACACAATTGTTTTTTTGTTCCTTTGTCCCGCAGCCAACCAGGACTGAAGGAGTGCCTTTGCCACTGGCAACAGAAACAGTGGATGTCAGGCGGTTTGACCGGATCCCCAAACTGGATCGGCCCAACCTCATTCAGCGAAAAGCTATCTCAGGTAAACTATGGGCAATGGTGAGATAAGAGCATCGAGTCTTCCTCCCCTCAAGCAGAGTGCTCTCTTTAATCAGGTTAGAGAAACTGGATTGGAACCCATAGGGCTTTCCTTTCTGAAACAAACACATTGAGCAATGAAGCAGTTTTTGAGTTAACAGTATACCCATCCCTGCCCCAAATCTTCCCGATGCCTCAGCCAGTCATTCCCCCCCTCCATCTCCAGCAGCATGCTCCAGCATGCTATTTTGGGCTGGGAAGTGTTGGATGGAACATCTGCATCTGCCTGATGCCCTCCAGGCCTCCCAAAGAGATGGCCAGTTCTGAGCTCAAGCATAATTTGTTGGAAAAAGTGAGAGCAAATGTATGCCCGGTTACCTTCAGACCCTTCCAGATTCTCACTAGGCAAGACTGATTTTATAAAAGCCACAGCCCCACACCCACCCTTGTTCTGAGCTTTGAAGGAGTAAAAAGGGCTTGTAGCTGCAGCCACTTTGGGTCTGAGCAGTTCCCTGCAACCTTTTTCACAGGATATGCTGGATTTATCCCATGCTTCACCTGGGTTATGGGAGTCAACTACCTAAAGGGAGTGAAAGATGCCATGAATAATTTTGATAGAAACCAGGTAATCCTGGGATAGGGAGCAGGGGGGGCTGGGCCCATCATTTCCCCCCCATCCCAAACAGCCATGTGGCTGGGCACTGATGCTATCTGGAGACAAACTGGTCTCTAGAAATAATTTCTCACCTAGGGAAGATTCCAGGCCAGGAGTCAAATTTAGCTGCAAGGTATCAGCTTTTCTACCTAACACACTCAATTGTCCTTCCTCAGGAAAGGCTGAGAAACCCTATATATAGTTTTGGACGGCGCCTGCCACACACTTACTGGCCCAACACAAAGATCTACAACAGCAGAGGCCTGGTTCCATTCTACACCGGGTTTGTGCCAAGTAAGTGATGAGACCCGTCAAGCTAAGACAAGTTTCTCCCCCTCCCCATTAGCTCCTCAGGGCTGGTGAGATCTGTTCAAAGTAACACATTTGCTCCCAGGGCCTCTGGCTACAGAACTGAACAAGCTGAGGTCATTCAGCAGCTGCAATTTGGCAGACAGCTGCTTAGCACTGGTTACAAAATATGACGAGCTAGGAGAAACTGCAACATTCTTTGCCCTTCTTCTGGCCAGTAAAATCCTTTGTACCCTTTCAAGAGATACTTTTCCTCTGACTGCTTCTGACTGCTGAAGTTTTCCTTGCAGAGAAAGAATGACGCCTTTACACCCTTTCACTCTTCTCAACATTCCACTCAATCCTGTGTAGCCACATGATTCACGGTTTGTCAGAACGAACCAGTTGGAGCATGCAGAGCTGCTGACTTGGGGTTTTTCTTCTCCCCCCAGGTATCCGTGAACATTATGCCCTAACTTTTGGCAACAGCACTCGGAAAGCTTTCTACGATGAAGTACAGCAGAGACAACATAGAGGATGAAAATGTTTTTAATGTCCTTACAGCATCAGACAGGTGACATAAAGAAGACGCAGAACACATAAACAGAGGTCTTGAACAAATAAAAGTTTGTGACACCTTTGAACAAACAGGTGTGACCCCTCCCCCAGTCTCTTAAGCTGCTTCTTCCTCTGCTTCCTCTTCAAACTCACCCTCTTCCTCAGCTGTTGCATCCTGGTACTGCTGGTATTCCGACACCAGATCATTCATGTTGCTTTCCGCCTCGGTGAACTCCATTTCATCCATACCCTCCCCAGTGTACCAATGCAAGAAAGCCTTGCGACGGAACATAGCCGTGAACTGCTCTGAGATGCGCTTGAAGAGTTCCTGGATGGCGGTGCTGTTGCCAATGAAGGTGGCTGACATCTTAAGGCCACGAGGAGGGATGTCGCAGACGGCGGTCTTCACATTATTAGGGATCCACTCCACAAAGTAGCTGCTATTCTTGTTCTGGACATTCAGCATCTGCTCATCCACCTCCTTCATTGACATGCGCCCGCGGAAAACCGCCGCAACTGTGAGGTAGCGCCCATGGCGGGGGTCACAGGCTGCCATCATATTCTTGGCATCAAACATCTGCTGGGTGAGCTCAGGCACGGTCAGGGCACGATATTGTTGGCTCCCACGGCTGGTCAGAGGAGCAAAGCCAGGCATAAAAAAATGTAGCCGAGGAAAGGGGACCATGTTGACTGCCAGCTTGCGCAGGTCAGCATTTAGCTGGCCTGGGAACCGCAGACAAGTGGTCACTCCGCTCATTGTGGCCGACACCAGGTGATTGAGATCGCCATAGGTAGGAGTGGTCAGCTTCAGGGTCCGGAAACAAATATCATACAGGGCCTCGTTATCAATACAGTAGGTCTCATCTGTGTTCTCTACCAGCTGGTGGACTGAGAGAGTGGCATTGTAGGGCTCAACCACAGTGTCTGACACTTTGGGGGAAGGGACAACGCTAAAAGTGTTCATAATCCTATCCGGGTACTCTTCACGGATCTTGCTGATTAGGAGCGTTCCCATGCCAGAACCAGTGCCACCCCCCAGGGAATGTGTTAGTTGGAAACCCTGGAGACAGTCACAGCTTTCAGCTTCTTTCCTCACAACATCGAGCACAGAGTCAACAAGCTCAGCCCCCTCGGTGTAATGGCCCTTGGCCCAGTTGTTGCCTGCTCCGCTCTGACCTGCAAGGGAAGAGGGAAACGAGTGGGAGAATGAACAGCCCATTAGATGAGCCCCTAACGTGATCCTGTCTCAATTGTGCACAAAAGCAGTCCTTTGGCAGCATTTACCGGCCCAGATAGATGCCATGTGAGGCCTGGAAGCCGTCTTGGCCCTATGGAGTGGCAAAGTACCTCTGTGTATCAATGCTCTTGCACGCTTGGGTAGCTTTTTTTGCACCTTCCTGGAATCCTCCTGAAATGCGGCTCCTGCAAACCAGCCTCCCTCCTGAGAAAGGCAGCAATTCCACTCCCAAAACCCACTTAGATCGCCTAAGTTAAGGCAACTAACCTCAACGCCTCCCCCACAGATTCCTTAAAACCTCAGCATCCGATCCTAACGAGCAAAGGATGCGCTGCAGCCTTCCCTTGAATGCCGTGCGAGGCGCGCCAACTCCTCCCTCCCTCCCTCCCTCCCCCCCTCAAAAACAAACCACCCGTCGGCCAACCGATCATTACCCACCGAAGACGAAGTTGTCGGGGCGGAAGATCTGCCCGAAGGGGCCCGACCGCACCGAGTCCATGGTGCCCGGCTCCAGATCCACCAGCACAGCCCGAGGGACATACTTGCCGCCTGCGAAGGAAAGGCCAGCTCAGCCGCCAACACCCAAAGCCCCGCCGCCTCCCCCCCCCCACAGGACTACAAGCCCCATCATCTCATCCCCGCCGCCCCGACGAGCCCCCTCGCCCCCGGCACTCTGCGCGCGCTCAGGGGCGCCACGCTAAGCGGACCCACCGGTGGCCTCGTTGTAATAGACGTTGATGCGTTCGAGCTGGAGGTCGCTGTCGCCATGGTACGTGCCGGTGGGATCGATGCCATGCTCGTCCGAGATCACCTCCCAGAACTAAGGGCGGAAAAGCGGGGAGAGCTGTGAGAAGGAGGCGCAGGCGGCCTCCCGAGCCCCACCCGGCCTCCTCCGCCTTCTTGGCCGGCTCGGCTGACCTTGGCGCCGATCTGGTTGCCGCACTGGCCGGCTTGCAAATGCACGATCTCCCTCATGGCGCCGGAACCGACGGGCGGGAACGACCTCTTCGGCCTGGAGAACGACACAGACAACGCCGACGACACAGCGAATACTAGCTGCGTCAAGGCAACGGACACCTTTATATAGGAGGCGCAAGAAAGGGGGCGGGGCTGCGTAGCCGCGCGCGTCCTCTCAACCTCACTCCACCTTTGCCGTCATCCGCCTTGCCGGTGGTGATTGGGCGAAAATGCTCAAGCTGCGCTGTTGATTGGGCGCTCGAGATGTCAGTCTTAACCGAAAAACCACCCCGCGCTTGAACGTTTTTTTTTTAGCGCGAGGACTTTCTCCCTCGAATTTTCTACCTAGAACGTTACAACGGTCGCCCGAGACTCCTCCTCCTCGCGTTGGTTCTCCGTGCACCCGACCAACGGAAAAAAAAAAAAAACCGAAGGCGACTCTTCTATTGGGCGATTTGAATGACTGATTAAATGACAGAGGCCTCTAATTGGCCGCTGAGAAGAGACGCGTCTCCTAGTAACGGTCGCAGGGGGAAACGCCCGCGCGAATGTCGGCTGGAGAAACCTGTGCGCTACGGCGACTACGTTAACGGTGCTACGTTAAGAGCGCAAGCTCCCCGCGCGCTGCGCTTTCGGGGTGGCGGTTGCAGTGGACGCCAAACAAGCCGCTCCTTAGCAACGGGTCTCCGTTGCCTTAGCAACGCCTCTAAGGCCACTGACAGCATCCTCCACAATGGAGATCCAGGGCTGTAAACAGGCCCCAACCGCCTTGAAGCACTCTAGTTTTTCTATTCTCGGCTGCTAGGCCTTCTCTCCAGCCCCGTTCTCCCCTTCCCGGTTTCCCCAACTGCATTCCCATTGTCCCCTGTGAAGAAGGCGCTGAGGATGCCAGCTGGGCAGAGGCCAAATCCTGGGCCAGGCAGCACCAGCAGGAGACTACCAGTGACCAGCGCTCCACTATTCCTTTCAGGATTGATCAGTTCAGTTGTGTAGTTCAGTTTCCAGCTTAATAAAGCTGCATTTTCTGTCCTGCAATGCACTACATTTTAAGAACATGTTACCTTTTAATCCTAATGTAGCATTAACTTCAAAAGGATAAGAATTTTTCTTTGGAGGGATGTACAATTTCATTGTATGTACACGGTGTATATATGTACAATGACAATAAAGAATTCAATTCAAAATGCAACAGCATTCTAGAACACTCCAAGCCAAGCTTCTCACAAGAATCGGGTTCTATGACACATGCAGCAAAATCAATAGACTAAGAAGAATTAAACCATGGTTTAATA
Source organism: Hydrophis major (assembly GCA_033807585.1). Taxonomy (NCBI): domain Eukaryota; kingdom Metazoa; phylum Chordata; class Lepidosauria; order Squamata; family Elapidae; genus Hydrophis; species Hydrophis major. The sequence goes on from CM066341.1 coordinate 4,664,401, forward strand.
GGAAGGGGGTCCCTGTGTTCCCCACCAGAGGAGCCACTTCACAGCCCAAGGACTCCGAAGAAAAGTTCATATACTGTGTATCAGCCCATTTCCGAGGCAAGTCTCCTATTCCACTTCGTCATAAATGTGATTGTCGTGTCTGTTAAACAATGAGATGGAGAAACAAAAGCCAGTATGATATGGTGCCTGTTTTTTCACACAAAACAATATCAGTGGGGTAGGCAGAATGATTTTGCACATTAAGGGACCAGAACAACATAAAATACTTTCAACAAAGATTTCCACCAATACAGGGGCAGTTCTATCTTCAGCTCCACTTGTAATGATTCCAAACCTGAAATTTGCATGCTGGTTTGGCATTTCCTTCAAGCTGTCCACTACACCATCAAGTTCCCTTTCCTGACTAGTCCTACCCAGTTCAGATCCCATTAATGCAGAGGTGAAGCTTAGATGATTTTGGGTGCCAACATGCATGGCTTTTTCCCTTGTCTATGCCTTTTAAAGGCATGATGGTTTAAATCAACGCCCTGTCTCCTGAAACCTGAATTTCCCTCTTACCGTTTTGGGTCAAGGAGAACGTCTTTGGAAAAAAAACATTTCCATACAAAACAGCTGACACAGCCTGCCCATCTCCCACAGTCCCAGGGAGTGCTAACTCACCCTTGAGGTGTCATCCCAATCTCTGGAGAGCCTCCCGTTCTGGGAAGGAAAGAAAGGTACAGAACATCCTATTAGGGAAGGTGCTAAATGAGCAGAATTTCTGCTCGAAGGATCTGAGACAGGAAAGCAGACAGCTTCCTGTCTACCCCCCCTTGGGCAGCAAGGGAGGCAGGTCAGCAGCTGCAAAGAGGCTGGGGGTGATCATGGGACCACCTCTTTCTTCTGATCACAGTTACCCAAACTCTAGCTGCTCACTGGCTAAAGGTTCACAGAGATGACATTCAGGCGCAAAGCCCCTCTTCTGCTTGGCCTCAGTTGACATGGCCGTGCTACAATTCCCCCAGGCATCTAATTGCTAGTCCCTTCTAGGCCTCTGCAGGAGGAGGAGATCAAAAGACGGAACACTTCTTTCGCCCCACAAAACTTACACAGCTGTAGGGTGTGACTCTTCCACCTTCTCATACTTTTCTACTGGGGGAGGGCTGAAATACAGATGGATCCTGTTGGATGAGAGCAGTCAACCAGACACCCAGGTGTACCGTGGTAGATACTTTCTCACTTCTGTTCCTCCTTCCCAGCCCACCGACAGATCTACTGATGGGCAGCTACTGGACATGGAGGCTCTAGGAGTGTCAATCTGGATTTCTTCCCAGGCCAGATTAGCATTGTAGTTCTCCTCCGTGGGCCAGCGGGAGGGCGGTGGCACCGGACGGATGCCTCCTGCAGTACCCTGCCGGCCAAAACAGGGCATGGGAGGTCCCTGTGCCTCATTTTCACCCTCCGTGGCCTGTTTTCAGCCCATTTTTCGGGCTGTTTTCAGCTTGTTTTTCAGGCAGTTTCCAGGGCCATTTTTGGACCTTTTTCAGGCCTGTTTTGGCTGGCAGAATGCTGCAGGAGGCCATGGAGGGTGAAAACGAGGCACACACGCAGCCCGTTTTAGCTGCCAGAGGCACTGCGGACCGGTCCTTTGGTATTTTCCAGGCCAGCCTCACAGGCTGGATTTAAGCACCCCGCAGGCCACATCTGGTCAGTGGGCCTTGAGTTTGACACCCCTGGTCTAACGCTGCCAGTTCCAGCTGTCGTCCAGTCTAGACCCAAACAGGCTTCCCTGGGAGCAGAGCACACATGAAGTTTACCTTAGCAGCTCACAGGTACAAGCGCACCTACAGACAAGCTTTATCTTAAGGGCTCAGGCACATTGACGGGGAACGAAGCCCTGAACCATTGTTCAGTAAGAATTTCCAGTTTCTTCTAGACAAGGTCAGCTCATGTGATTCCTTATTAAAGGACACATAGGACCAGCAGTGCCTTAGCTGTGGCCTCTCTTACCGGAGGATTTAAAACTTCATCCCAGATCCCTCACACTCACCTGGAAAAGGGCTGAGCCGCTTTGGGGATTATGTACTCCCTCTCCATGGGGGTCCTGGAAGCAGAAAGGAAGGATTGCAGCAGCCAAGGAGAGAAGGGGGTGGAGTGCAAGGGTTGGGGGTCGGCAGGATCTCTGCTACCTAGAGAGGCATCTGCCAAAAGGATCCTAAGCCCAGACAAGGAATCTGCTCCTGGCTTTTAAAGAGCAAACGCATTCTGCCCAGGGCAAGTGCACCCGCCGGCCCTGTTCCCCCAGCCCCATACTGCCTTCTTCCTACTGACTTGGGTGGCGATGACGCGCTCACGTTCTGGTAGTGGAGTTTCTGACGGGTCCTGAAACGAAAAGAACACAACAAACAGCTGTTGGGCTGTGGAGATGGACTTCCACCCGGCAACGGGTGCTTCTGGGTTAGCAGAGAAGCCCCCCCCCCTCTCCCCCCGTCATCATCATTTCTTAAGTCTGACTTTGACTTCCGAGGAAGTTGAGGCTGGAAGGAGGAATGGCCTGAGCCAGAAAGCATATCCTAACCTCCTCACTCCTGCCCCAAAGGCTGCGGTGCCTGATTCTTCATGGTGCAGAAGAGAAGCCGAGAGGTGCTCTGCTTCTCAGCAGTGGCCCAGGGCACATTGAGAGCCCTCTTCAGTCCTGAAAGGGGGCTGAAGGCCTCTTTAGTAGCCAACAAGATCCCCAAATGCTGTCAGAGAGCACGACTTTGCCATCAAGCAAGCCCTTCTCTCTATATTGGTCTCCTGTTAAAACAGCATTTCCACCACTTGCCTTGAGAAGCCTAAACAAACCATAAAAGCGGCCACCATAAAAGAGTCACCCAAGAGAAGCTTTTTTTCCTGGGCATCCTGTCCCGTTCTGCCCTCCCACCTTCTCTGCCTGACCCACCTGGGACCGGGATTCAGCTCACTGACACTCAGGTAGCCGTCCTCTGGAGTATGCCTGAGAGGGACAAGAATGGGCTTCAGTGCTCCAGCAGGGAACCAGCTCATCCTCGCATCTCCTCCTTGAATTAAGCTCCCCAATCCCACACGGGGCCCAACCGACCTCTGGCTGTTTTCTGAACCAGACAAATACTTTTCTCCTCCAGGCATCCAAACTTAATTGTGCAAATAAAGAGTCTTTCAGACCTCCTTGGTTTCTGCAAGACATTCTTTCCCCAGGAGCTTTAAAGCAGTCCCTTAAGAGTGCCCAAGTGGCCAAACTCCAGAAGCTCAAAATCCACACTGGAATAGTGTTCCTCGTTTTGTCCGGGCTATAAAGGAAGAGCTCCTCTGAGGCAGAGCTGTTACTCACGGGGTGGCTGGATGGAGGTGATCAGGGCAAGGTGGCCTCATGGTCATGTACGTATGGTCTGGGCGAGGTGGTCTGCAAGTGGAGGGCAAGAGGCCTGCGTCCATCTTTGGCACACACCTTCCTTCCTACCTACCTTCCTTCCCTCCCTCCCCGAGGCCCACTGCACCAGAAGCAGCAGACCAAACTTGAGACAAGGACCAGCTGGCTGAGCAGACAAAACCCTCCGCTGGCTAATCAGTTTTCTTCCTGATGCTGAAGTCTTCAGGTGAGACCCCACTCTTGCTCTTCAGTTACACACCCTCAACAATCCAGAGGCAAACTCTACCCCTACCTCCCACACCTCTGAGTGCCTGCAACGCCCCCCTCCCCCCCCCCGCTTGATCTGATTCACTTACGGGATAGGAGGAAGAGTCCTTCTGGAAGGAGGATAACCAATTTTCCCTTCCTTCCCTGTTTTCCTTGAGACAGACAAAAGACACAAAAAGAGTGGGGAGCTAGGCAGAGGCAGTGAGCAACCCTGGCCTGCAAACTCAATCCTCTGGCCTGCAGAGAGTTGGCTTCACCATCTCCATCACTGGACCCTCCGGCAGAACCAGGAGGACAGCCAAGGGAGGAGGTGGCACCGCTGCTGCTTGCAATGAATGTCAAGCCCCAGGAAGACCTGGCTGGTTCCATCCCCTAGGAAGCTTCTGCAGGGGCAGCAGGAAGGAGACCCAGAAGAGACCCTCAGGCCTCCCTTCCAGGCCCACAAGACTCACCTTTGTTTATCCACCATCCGCAAGACACAGACCGCCACCACCAGAAGGACCGAAGTGGAAAAGAAGCCCAAGAAGGCCAAGGCAGCCACAATCACTGCCAGGGTCCCTTTGGACAGCACTTCAGGGCAGCTGCCCTCAGCTCGGCCCACTGAAGGCATGTGAAGGAGAAGCAGAGTCAGGGGCAGGAGGGATACCCTCTCCCCCCAGGCCTTCTGTGGACGGATGCCCTGGAGCCAGGCTCCCTCTGCGTAGCTGGGGGCAAGAGGCAGAAACGATCCTCCGAGGCCGCCTCCTGCCCTCCCAGCAGGTTCTCAGTGGAGCAAAGCCACACCGAATTCCCCGGACCACGGGGAGGGAAGGGGTGCAAAAGTCCTCCCTCCCCCAAATCACAGGTAGCAGGGAGAAGCCCTTACTGGGAATGGAGATTTGCCGGTGGGCAGCTTCCACGTGATCCCCAGCGTCTTCGGGATACTGTTGGGATAACACTGGGTTACAGACTCAGACCAGGCAGGCTTTGCATTCTCTTCTTCCCGTTATCCTTCCAACACTCCTGCTGCCAATACCGTCACCCCCACAGCACCAGGGGCTGTGACTTGCCCATTTGGGAACACTGAGATTCCAAGGCGGGGAAGGAGGATAACCGTGCCCTTCCAAACTGGGTTGTCGCAGAGGGCATTTCACAGCGAGGGCTCCCAGAGGCTGCTGACCTTCCTCACAGCTCTTCGGACAATCCGCTGACTGAATCCTTCTTCGTTCTCCTTCTCTTCCTCTTCCCCTTCCTTCCAGTCATCATTCAGAGAGGCAACTGTTTTCTTTTTGTGCTTCGGGTGGAAATTGGCTGGATAAGCTCGTGAGGCCTCTACCCTGCTCATTCTCACTGCAAATCAATGGGAGAATTCTGAGTGCAAAAATGGATGTAGGAGATTTGGCCTGGGTTCTTCCCACCCCGTCCCCAAATCTATATTTTGTGTGCTTGTCTCCCCCATTCCAGTCGTGGGCTGCTTTCGTATATCTCAAATTTTTTGATGCCTGCCTGGGGGCTACAAGTGCACTCGGATTTAAAACCCAAATACTCTGCAGCATGTCTGGCTGCTGGCTTTCTTCCCAGCCCCAAATCCAAGTGGGCTGATCAGTCTCATTACTCACATGAAGCCAAGGAGAGGACGCTTATGATGAACAGGCCGGCCAGTTGCATCCTGGAGCCCTGAGCCCAACCTCTCCCCATCTCCCAGGAGCCCTGAAAACCCCTCCAAGCCAGGCAGGAGCTCCAAGGGAGCCTCTGTGACCTCACAAGGTCCCAGAACTTTGGCCAGCCAATGGGCAGCTCCAGCAGTCACTGCCCCACTCCTCCTCTTAAGGAAGCCTCAGGAAGAGCACTGCCTCAGTCCCTCACCCCAAGTCCTCTGTGGCAGCCGGTGGCTCTCTGCTCCGTCTCCTCCTTTGTCAACTGCCTTTGAGGGTTCTCCATATCTCCAGAGTCCAATTCCTTTCGGCCTTTCCTGCCAGCCCAACTCGGCTGCAATCCACGCTTTGTGACAGGCATTTGGGGACTTCAAGGCTGATACTCAGAAGCCTTCCTGCCCAAGAGACCCAGCGCCAATTTCCCTTTCCTTCCCAGAGGACCACATCCCTGCTCCTGGGATGGCCCACAGAGGGGGAAGGGGGAGGCCACGGCCCTTGGCCAAGGGAGCTCCCCCAAGCTTCGTTCCTTTCCCCATCTCTCTGGCATCGCTCCTTGGCAAGAAACACACCCTAGGCGGGCGAGGAGAAAGATACCCATCCAGCCAAATTTTCCCCCACCCCAGCCCTATGTCTCCCGATATGCCGCAGAGGGGCTGGAGGGAAACGTTGGCGATGGACTGAATTGCAAGGGGGAGCGAGCCGGCCCGATTCACGGAGGAAAAAAAAATACACCGCCGCCGTCCCAATGGCTCCGAGGTAAGCCACTTTATTATGAATCAGGAAATCCATCAAAACAAAAAATGTTTTGCTAGCAGTCTCTGGGGCCGCACACACACCACACACACACACACACACGCACACACACTGGTCACATGCACCAAGGCGAAACAAGGCAGCACCCTGCCAGTCCAGAGTCCAAGGGTGACCCACACCCATCAGATGCCAGCCTCAATTGCAGCTTTTGGGCAAGCGGTAAACACCCCCCGAGTAGCTGAGTTGCTGGTCCCGGACCTTCTTCTGGAGGAAAACCTGTAACTCCTGGATGTCGATCTCGGTCACCATGGGGCCGGTCATCACGAAGATCTTCAGCATGCTGTGGATGCGTTCCAGGGAGAGACTCTCCAGGTTGGTCAGCATGGCCTGGATGTAGGTCCAAAAGAGCTGCAAAGGGGGCAGTAAGGACACAGAAAGGAGGTCAAGGCAGAGATCAGAACCGCGGCGTGGCAGCGGCTGAAGCAAGCAGGGCTTGCTTCTGGGATCCAGTCAGCCCTGAGCGTGAAGGCTCCCGTTGTTGTGCCCAGACAAGGGGGGATCACCCAGCCAAGAGCCAGCGCTTAGACCTCTTCGCCTCCTCCTCCTCCTCCTCCTCCCCCAGATGACCACCTGCAGCTCCTCCTCCTTCTGGTCCGCCTGGGAGGCCATGGCCGAATCCCCCTCCTCGTCGCTGTCGATCAGCACCACCTTCTCGGTCTGGTCCTTCAGCTCCTCCTCAATCACCGTGAAGGTCCCAGGGGGCTCCTCCCTCAGCACCCCTTGCTGCAGCCAGAGGGTCATCTTGCGCCGCAGGGAGGCCGCCGGCACCTTCAGAGCTTCACTCAGCTCCTCCAAGGTCCACGTGCCTGTAAAGAAGCCCCCCCCCCCGCTTAGAGCCCAGCAGTGCCACGTAAGGAAGGGCCCCACCTCCAAGGAGGATCTCCCAGTAGGAAACCTTCCCTCCATCTCTCTTGACGCTGCCAAATGCCTCCCCGTGGATTGGCTCCCAGGACCCACATCCTAGATCTCTGAGGGCCCTCCCCTCCCTTTGCGGGAGAAGGCAGAAGCGGGAGGCCTACTTTGGCCCTGGAAGTGCAGGATGACGGCCGCGTGCACCGGCGACACAGACAGGGAGAGCGTCCGGTCCGCCAGCTCCACCTCCAGGTTCACCAAGCCCAGGTGATGCTTCCAATTCAAAGTCCTCATAGCCTGGGAAGAAGCCGAGAGGGAGCATTACGGGTTGCTCAAGCTGAAGGACCCACATGTGCAGTTCCACACAGGAGCAGGCCGCAGGCCGCCCTGGGCGAAGGGAGAGGAAGATGGCAAGAAAGGAACAGCCGAATCCTAGAAGGGACCTGGGCCGTTCCCAGAGGAGAAACAGAAGGCCGCCTTCGTGGTTGGCTGCCAGCTGCGCACGGCTCAGCTTCCCGCACTCTCTCCTACCTTCAGCTTCTCGTACTTCTTGGCGTAGGCCTCCATGGCCTCCTTGATCTGCGCCGGGAGCTCCAGTTTCTCCTCCTTCAACGGGGGCCAGAACTCGCTGGAGAGGATGATGGCCACAAGGCTGAAGGGGGGTCTTTCCTGCTCAGGCAGCTTCTGTTCCTCATCGCGAATGTTTGCGTTGATGCGCCGAGAGTCTGCCATGTCCTGTGTGGGAGAGAGGGAAGGAAGTGGGACAACCCGAGCTCATCTGGACAGGCCACCGTGGGGCCGAGTACAATCAGCCTTCGGAGGGACCAGGGTGGTCTGGAACACCTACTTTGAGCATGACCTCACAGTAGTGCATCTGGGCCTCTCCGAAGCGCAGCTTCAACAGTTCCACATTTCGGATCTCCCTGAAGGGAGAAGAAGGCAGGACTGTTGCCGAGGCCTCTGCTGCTTACCTCAGAGCCTGCACTCCTGCAGAAAAGCTGCCCTGCCCTGGAGGAGAACGCCCCACAACCCTCCTTGTCCCTGGCTGCAGCAGAGCGAAGGGCGGCTTTCTGGCTCACGGGGCTCCCTTTGCTGGCTGTGCCTCAGGGGACTTGGCGCAGCTGCGGGAGCCTCTCGGGCCTCACCTCTCGGCGCTGTAATTGAATTGATGCAGCAAGCGGTCAGCCAGCAGCGTCCGGTACTCGTTGATGAAGAGGTCTTTGCTGCCGTAGATGCTCACCAGCAGGCTGATGATGTCCGAGGAGCGGCGTTTGGAACTGGACTTCCCTGGTAAAAGGTGGATGTAATGGGCAGAGGCCGGAAACCTCACAGACCCGGTTCCCGTCTTCCCCAAAGCGTCTTCCAACCGCAGCCGCAACTCACCTGGATCGGCATCGACCGGATCGGGCACCCAGTCCTCGGGTTCAGAGACATCGTCCTCGCTCTCTTGGCCATTCTCCAGCGTCACCGGGTCGGCTTTGGAAAGCTCATTTGCCAGGTCGGCCGATCCTTCCGCATCCCCCGTCAGACCAGCCACAATCTGCCGCACGGTATCCTCCCTGGTCCTAGGGATGTGTGTGTGTGTGTCTGTATGTAGCTTATGGTCTACCACCCAACCCTGACGCCACATCAGCAAAAGCAAGGCAGGGCATCTGGAGAGGCGCCCAGCAGCCCCTCTCACCTCAAGTACTTCCGGATGGGCTCACAGGCTACTTCCAGGATCACCATAGAAGAGTCCAGCTCCCGCAGGGCTTTGATGGCAGAGATGTAAAGGGTGATGATGTCTGAAGTGTTCACCCCTGAAGCAGAGAGCGGGGAGGCTAGTTGCAAGGCTGAGAAGAGGAAGGGGGGGAGCGGGAAGGGGGGGCTTTGGTGCTTCAGAGCCGTCATCACCCACCGGGATGGAGGAGCCGCAGTTCCAAGGCGCTTTTCAGGGAAGTCAAGAGCTGCTGCCGCTGATTGGTCCTTTCCAGGCAGTACTTCAGGTCTTCCACGGCAGGCTTGGACTCCGGGAAATCTGCAGGAGGGCAGGAGGGGGGAGCCTGAGGAAGGACAACCCAGCACTGCTGCCTGCTCTGCAGACAGGATGCTCAGGTGGGTGGGTGAGGGGGCTGCCAGGCTCACCCCGGATGATGCTGAAGAGCTCCTCGATGCGCATGCTGGCATACAGGCGGTAGAAGAACATCTGGACGTGGCAGCGCCATCGCTTCAGGGTGCTGCTGGCAGCCGGGCTGGGCAGCCCGCCGGCACTTTCTTGCAGAAAGACTCGGCTGAGCCAGCCGATGACCTTGTCGATCCACTGGGGCAGCAGGGCAGAGAAGGCGAGACCCCTTAGCCGGGGGGGTTGTCTGCGGGCAGGGAGAGGAGCCGCCCCGGCTGCCCAACCTCTCCTCGCCCGCTCACCTCTTGGAAGTCGCCCAGGAAAGAGCGCTCGTACTCGCCCCGGCAGCGCCACTCCACGCGCTCCTCGATCATCCCGTGCAGAACGTGGGTCACGGCGTCGGCGCTCACCCGCTCCAGCAGGTTGAGCTCGTGGCTGGAGGAGGGGAGACAAAGAGCCCGCTCAGAAGCCTCGCCGACGCCCCCGACTCCGCCCGGCCGCCCCTCTTCCCCCCGCCGACCCCGGTACCCACAGGATGGCGTTGAGCTGCTGGAACTGCTCCATGGCCAGCGGGCAGCAGCAGCGCTCCTCCCCGCAGCCGCAACCCGAGCCGCCGCCCGCCTCCTCCTCGGCCCCGCCGTGCTGCCGCATGTAGATGCGGAAGCTGCGCCCGTAGAAGCGGCGGACGGCCTGGCGGAAGTCGGCGGGGGGCGCGGAGAAGAGGACGGCGCGCAGCAGGGCCCCGGCTCTCTCGCGCGGGCCGCCCGGGCAGCAGCGCCCCGCAGGCCGCGCCCACTCCTCCAGCAGGCCCAGGCCGCGCAGGTAGGGCTCCAGGCGGCGGCGCAGGAGCCCGAAGGCCTCTAGCAGGCGCCGCGGACACGGCGGCTCCCCGCCGGCCCGGCCCCAGAACTCGGGCGCCAGCCGGGCCTGCAGGTCTCGCTGCAGCACCTCCAGCAGCCACTCCTCCAACGCTGCCAGCAGCCCGTGGCGCGCCAGCACCGCCGCCGCCGCCCGAAGCTCGTCCCCCGCCGCCGCCGGGGTCCCCGGGCCCTCCGGACCCAGCCCCAGAGCGGCTGCCGGCACCAGGCCGGTGCTGAGGGCGTGCCAGGCGGCCGAGAGCTCCATCGCGCGGGCGGGCGGGCGGGCGGCCGTTGGAGGAGGAGGAGCCGCCGGGCGGGAAGGCAGCCGGGCGGAGAGACGGCGGCGGCGATGACCCAGCAAGGCGCGGCGCTGCAGAGCTACAACAACGAGCTGGTCAAGTGTAAGCCGGGCTCTGGGGGGTGAGGGGGGCGGTTTGAGGCGGCGGCGGGCGGCGCGGTTCCCGGGAGGCCCTGAGCCGCGCGCCGCCCTCCGCAGGCATCGAGGAGCTGTGCGCCAAGCGGGACGAGCTGAGCCGGCAGATCCGGCAGGAGGAGGAGGAGAAGGCCAAGCTGCAGGGCGACCTCCGCGTGCTGACCGAGCGCCTGGCCCGCATCAACGAGACCCTGGCCCACAAAATGGCCTCCCGCAACGAGTTCGACAAGACCATCGCCGAGACCGAGGCGGCCTACATGAAGGTGAGCGAGCCCGGCCCTCCTTGCCCCCCCAGCCTCGCCCTCCTCCTCCTCCTCCTCTTCCAGCCCTCCTGACCCCAGGCTTCCCTTTCCCGCCCGGCTCCAGATCCTGGAAAGCTCGCAGACGCTGCTGAACGTGCTGAAGAAGGAAGCCGGGAACCTGGCCAAGGCCACCGAGTCCAAGAGCCTCCCCGCCAAGGACAGCTAAGGGTTGGGGGGCACTAAATAAAGTGGATGTGTTTTTCAAAAGGCGCCTCCTGCAGCTTTCACTTGGGGGGAGAGGGAGGCAGAGGGTTTGCATGGGGGGGGGAAGGCTGGGGCCTTCCCCAACCCCATTCTTCACACACACACACACACCCCTTGCCCCCCAACGCAGGTGGGCAGCAAGAGGGAAAGGAATTTCCAGCACCTGCCCGACCAAGTGGCTTTCTTTGTGTGGGACACAGCCATCCAGATCCTCAGAGGAGGGAACGTGGCATTTTTATTATTAAATTTTATCGGCCACCCATCTCACCGTTTTGAGGCAACCCTGAGCCCTGAGGGAAATTTGGGTGGTGCTGACCTGGCATCTTGGAAATGGTGGGTGGCTGCTGCAGTGCAGGGAGAGCGAAGGGACAGGTAGAGGAGGTGGAACCTGTAGCTGCCGCCTCCCCTGGCAGCACAGAAAGGTAAATAGAAACAGCAAGGAAGGCTTCCTAACCCTGCACGGTGTTTGCTCTGCCTAGAAAGTGAAGCCCAATTATATTTTTGCCTAGCGAACAGAGATTGGTCTCCGCCATCCAGCTTCTTTTTCCTCCAACCTTCTATGCTTTCACAGCTCCCCTAATCAGGAACCCAGCAAAATGGCCAGACGCTATAGGATTCCGCAACTGAATATTAAGAGGGGATCTATGCAGGTCCACGTTGGAATTCAGCGATTGCACAAAAGAGCCAAATAAATCACCCAACAACAATCATGAAGAAATCACATGTGTGGTTTAATGAATCTAGGAAGCCCAAAGTGACAGCATTCAGGGGCAGAATACGAACATGTGCAGCAATTTCATTTCTGCAGGCAGATCTGGTGGAGTGTAAGATCAAAGCCCCAGCTTCCTCCATTAACAATTAAGTGCAAAATATACAAGTGTCAATTAGCTTGCTTTGATATTAAGATACTAAAGAAAAAGAAGACAAACTCCAGGTTTAAAACTTGGTCCTTTCACGTGTGGCTGAGCCCCTTCTGTTTTTGCTTGGAGTGTAGCTGAAATGCTAATGAAGAGTGTTTTACTTTGGTTTCCACAACCTGAATGCGATGCTAGCTAGTTAATCTGTATAATCCTCCTTCAGATGGTCAGACCAGCAGCTTTGCTCGAAAATATGAGAGCAAAAGGTTATCACTGTACTTGGAAGAGGAAGGATCAGAGAGCCAGGAGTCTCCATCCGTTCTCCAAAGATTCAGACTTGAGCTGAGTCAGTGCTGAAAAACTTGGCTCCAAGCGCTGGGCAGCAGTGACACAGCACCGAGTGGCACAGCAAGTAAAGGATTGGCCACCTGACCTAGAGCTTCATTCAGATACAGGAACTCTTAAAAGCAAGCAAAAAGTGTGCAGCTGCAAACAAGACTATAAGGATCACAACTGGCCAACTTTCTACAGGATTCCACAAAAATGGGATGATGCAGCTGCACAGCTGAGCTTCTGCACCATTTGGTCCTAGAAATGCAAGCATCAGATTAGGAGGGTGCATGTTTGCGATTAGCCCTTTGGGGAACTGGAATCTTCTTTAAAGTAAACAAGAGTTCACTAGTACAGTTAGTCTGTTAAAGGCAACATTGTCATTATTTGCCAAGCTGAAAAACTCAATGGCCACTTCTGCTAAGTGTTTGGAGCATAATTTCCCCAAGGTGAGTTCTCAGGCAATATTTTCCGTTAAGTTACAGCTTGCTTGCTTGCTTGCTTGTTTGTTCGGTACCCAGCTCATCGCTGAGCCATCTTGCTGGAGGGAGCAGCTCAGCCTCGTGGCTCAACAGCGGTCTGAGCATTTGGCAGCCCATTCAGCATCTGGCCACCTCAGGCGATTTGTTTTTCTCAGAACAGGAAGGCTGCAGGTAAAAACCCCCCCCCAAACTGCCAAACGAGGTGCATTTGAACGTGAGGCCCTCCGGGACACCTCAGTACCTGAGGATGGAAGAGAAGTTTGGCTTAGCGTGCCACCTTTGTCTCTCCAGGTATCTGGAAGGGAAAAGGTGCGAAGAATATATTCAGGGGCGCTCAGGACTCAGAAGTAGAGGGCAGGTTCGCTACTGAAGTCAGACAGGTGGCTTTTTTCGGCAGGGGTGAGCTGTGAGGAAACAAAGATAGTTGCCATGCTGCTGTTTATTTTTCCAGAGAAGAGAAATAAAGCAAAGCAAAGCCCTCTGTCCCATTTGCTAGAAAGGGCAGCCGTTCAAAACTGGAATGACGCTGAGTTTTACCTGTACCACCAGCTGAGCTGCTGCAAGCACAGAACTTTGCCTGCTGCCTCTGCTTTATTGCAGAAAAGTTTGTTTTGTTTGTGCATTAAGAAGCTGCCACCCACTGATGCATCCCACCCCACCCCAAGGCTGCAGGCAAAAGGACAAGAACACGCCTGCCCAAATCTTACCATGACCTGTTGCTCTGGTTGGTCAGCCTCCTGTGGAAGAGCTCCGATGGTTGAAGGCAGCTTCTGGTACTGTTGCTCCTGCCACTTGTTGAAGCCTAGGGAGTGCTTTGGAGTGTAACCTGACAAACCTATCAAAAAAGATGAAGTCCAGAATGAACGGAAGAGGAAGATGGGGTGGCATGAGAAGAGATTCCACTGAGGAATCCCTGAGGCTGGAAAGTAATTATCCTCTGCAAAATCTCTACTGGACATCCAGAAGGACGTGGAAGTTTAAAGTTTCAACTTCCTGAATATTTTTTTTTTCTTTCCTTCTATTTTACTAGGGACGTTGCCGTTTTAGCTGCAGGTGCTTAATACCTATTCTGTTTCTAAATGTGGAAAGTACGGGATAATAGTGCCATTGCCTCGCCCAACCTCGTTCCAAAAGTGACATCATGATTGGGGTTCTGCCATAGCTTCAACCCAAAAGGTTTTCAAATAGGGTAGAAAAGGAGAGGCTTACCTGAGTTGATTGGGTGTGAGTTGACAGTACTGCTCGGATGAGGAATGCGAAAGGCAGGCTTCTCATCTACTTCTGTGGCATATTCCTCTTTCTCCTCCTCCTCCTCCTCCTCCTCCTCCTCCACTAAGGAGCTCTCAGATGGATATTCAAACATGGTTTGCAAGCTGGTCTCATTGAAGGATATTTTCATCTGAAAGAACAGTAAGAAGTTGCTTTGCAATTCTGCTGCAAGTTTCAGTGAGGCAAATTTCTCGCTCATTCCAGCTGGAATCCTTCAGTGTTTTTATCTGATTTCTATAGCCACCTATTTCAACAGGTGACGAGTGGGAATCAACAGGCAGACAGAACACTTTTGAATGCTTCAGGAAGTTTCCCAAGAGGATACAGAGCAGATTCATAAGCCACCTGGTCATAATTATTGATATCCCACTCTATTTTTACAAATAAGGCAGTGAGCATAATCAACTCATCTTCCCCACAACAGTAACCCTGTGAGGTGGGTCAGGCTGGCCCAAAGTCACCCAAATGGCTTTCATGCCTAAGGCGGAACTCGACATTTACTCTCTTTCTAGCCTGGTACCTTAACCACTAGGCCAAACTGAACGTATAACTTTTGCTCCATTTTAGAACCTCAAATCATCTTCGCTCTCACCACTTAAAGAGTCTTGTTCTGAAGCAGCTACTTTAAAAATAAAGTAACTGATGTCCCAAACAAAAGCAATCTTGTTTAAAAGAAACATCAACGGAGAAGCTAAGACTACAATGCTCGCATATGGCCAGTAATCCAATTTCAAGCATTGAAAAGAAAAAAAACAGAAGGCTAGTTCTCCAAAGTCTCTTTTAAGCTATGGAAAATACATCACAAACTGCAACCTGAGGTCCTTGTGGCAATGGCCAGGTGCCTGGTGGTCCCATTTACAGTTTCAGCAAGATAGAACTAGAACTTTAAGAAAGCAGTCTCAACACTGAGCTTAAAGCCTTATGAAATCAATTCATGCAAAAAGCTTTTCAGTTTGTGTAAGCATCCAATGGAAAACTTTTGCCCTCATCAGCGCAGAAGCTAATGTTTCCTTGGTTCTCACACTACTTCCAGGTGTTTCCTTATTTATCTCTCCTTGGATCATCATTTTGCAATTCAAATGCAAACAAACACTGGGCCAAAATGCCACAACATGCCTGTTGGAAGAAAGAAGGCCCGTAAAGTGGATTGCCTTTCAGCCCGTAATCAACACCCCGAAGGATCCTGCAAAGGAGAGCAGGATCAGGTGCCACTGGGGAGATCCAAATTTCAGACACCCAAGTTTGTTAACACACACACACACGGTTTCTAACTCAAAGTATCTCCCCAAAAGGGAAGATACTGCAAATATTGGAACAGCAAGCAACTTAAAACCTTTGACTGTGGCCAACTTCCACAGTCCACCAAGTTTTATTTTAAACCACCTTGGACCAAGATCAAGAGGTCTTGGGTCCAAGCACATCCTCAGTCTGGGAGGACTCCTCTCTTTCACTTTCATCTCGTTCACAGAGCTCCTGCAAAGAACTACAACCGCTACTTGAACTCCAGGAAGAAGGGCAAGAGAAGGGCAGTTTTCATCACCAAGAACTAACTGCAGTCCTTTGAAAGTAGTCCTCTTTGGATGAAGTTGGCAGGCTGTTTTCTGGCCAACAGGGATCCTGTGGACATAAAGTAATTTCCAGGAATGTTTTATTCTGACCGGAACAGCCAATCAGGCCACGTTCAGCAGCTCTTCTTCCAGCAGGGGCCTCTCATCAATGCTCCTGTGTTTTCTTTGTTGATAGCAACCTTAACTCCCAGGCCAAGAGCCAGTTAACTGACCAGAGCAGGAGCTGAACAAAAGGAGCACAAAGGTTCTTCAAGAGGCAGGTTTCCCTCTGGCAACTTCAAAATATAAAAGCCAACCTGAGCTGGGATAGGGGGAAGCCCTTCCACAGCTGGAAAGGGAGGGGGAGCTCATTAGGCAACCTATTGAAGGACAAAGAAAAACTGGCACTAGCCCTCAATGAGGTGGCACTGGGCGGGGGTGGGGGGTAGAAAAGTAGAAAAAAATGTGTAGAAAAAAAGTGTAGAAAAAAAAATACTTTGCCAGCTAAGAAACAGTGCAGCAATGTCTCAAAGGGAACTTGAGCTACAAGGAAATGTATACACAATTCCCTCCTCCAGCCTGACCCTTGATATTGCATAATAATTTGATCACTTTTACCTCACTTTCCCACCCTGCGTCTGCCACACCCTGTTAGAGGAATCTGTACCAATGGCAAGTCAACTGCATGAATCAGAAGGAAACAGACTCTGGTTGGGTATGAATTGGTTTGGGAAGTGACCCCAGCCTAGCACTGGCCTGCATTGCCCATCAGTTTCTAAGCAGTTGTAATCTTGCAGAACACAGGAGTGTGAAAAGATAGGAAGCCACATTTGCCCTCTTTAGCCTGTCATCTTGAACCCTGATCTGTATGCATAGACTATTACTCTTTCGCCAAGAGAAATTTTTATCCCCCAATAAAAGCACAACTTTAAAAGTTCACTATTATTTAAAAAAAAAAACAACTTTCTAAACATAAACAATGCTTGTTTGTATAGGATCCACCACCACAGAATCACAACGCAGCACCGAAGCGCCCTGGGACAAGGAGGGTCCTTATCCTCCACAATGGATGAATGAAATCAAGCGTGCAAAAACTTTTCCAAGTTCTTGTTTGTGATTTCACACAGCTAGCTCTGCCCTTGCATTCAAATCCGGCCTATTTATACAGTGAGCTACTCAGAGTGAACAGTAGCGCATCATGTTCCCCAGGCTCCCTTAAAGAACCTATGAAATGGAGAGGCCCCACGGCAGTTGTACAAAAGCAACCCAGCACTCTTCGGTTAAGTCCTGCTCACCTCCGCACGCTGCAAAAATTCAGCAGAAGCATAACCAAAATAAGGACTGGTCAGCCACTGTCAACTGGTTACCTTTTTACGCTGAATATCCGATTTGCTCATGCAGGACTTATTAAGAGAAAGGTAGCCGCCAATCACTTCGATCTCATTGACGGTGGGGTAGCGTTTTTTGAGGTGACCGGATTCCTGCTGGAGGGCTCCCATCTGGGCTTTTCTTTGGCTTTGGTCTTCCTCCTCCTCCTCCTGGACCCAGGCTCTGCTGAAGAGCTCTGGGCTGGCTGCGGGGGGCTTCCTTTTGGGCACTACGGTGAAAGTGCTGGTGCGGGGAATAGAAGCAGCAGAAAAGGGCCTGTAGGTGGGCAAATCAGGGTACTCCGTCAAGGCACTTTCTCGGGGCACATGGAAACCCTCCAACCTGGGGCTTAAGACTTTCAAGGGCGGCATGGCTGCCACCAAGTCCTCGTCTATGTAAGTCACGGGCACCGACTTCTCCTCCTCCTCCTCGGGGGCAGCGGGCAGGGCCTCTGCGGGCGGAGGAGGGCCAGGGGGCTCCTCTTTCCGATGGGGCACGAAGAGGAAGGAGTTGCGGGAGTTGAGGCGCAGGCTGGCCAAGGCGCGCGCCTGGAGGTCGTGAGCAGGGATGGCGACGAGATCGGGCTTCAGGGCCGGGCGGATCTCGAAGGAGCAGCTGGAGCTGAACAGCGGGGAGGGCCTGCTGTCCAGAGTGGCACTGGACAGTGCGGGCGGCTGGGGCGAGGTCTCAGGGGCAGCAGCAGCCTCGCACTTTGGCTTCCCTGCATCAGCTTCTGGTGGACAGGAAGGCGCGGGGCTCCGGGAGGATGGCACGGCTTTGGAGACAGCAGCCACCCCGCGCTGGCCGGCACTGCTGGCGGGAGGGAGAGCGACGACCTCCGCCGCCTTCGCACGCCCGTTGCTGAGCGCGGGGGCGGCTACGAGGCCGGCGCGGTGTCCCCGCGGGTTCACCACGAAGGAGTTGGAGCCGATCTTCTGCAAGAAAACGCTGCTGCCGCCGCCACCCTGAGGGCCGGGCGAGGGGGCCGGGCGGGCGGCGGTGGACCCGGGCAGCGGAGGCACCGGCAGGGCAGGGCCGTCGCCCCCTCGCTCCCCCTTCCCTTGCGCCGCGCGGTCGAACTTCTGCAGCAGCCTGCTGACCAGACCGGAATCGGGGCCTTCGGCGAGCGGCGGCGGCGGCGCTTCGGGCTCGTAAACGACGACTTGGACGGCGCGGATCTCAGTGACCGGAGGAGAAGGAGGAGGGCCGCGGTGGGCGAGCAGGTCCCGCAGGGGGCTCCGACGACCGAGGGCGCTGCCTTGCGCGGCCTCCGCCGGGTCGCTGGACTCGATGATGAGGATATTGTCGGCGCGGATGGTGCGGATGCCGGGCATGGCCCCGTAGAGCTGCAGCAGCTGCGCCAGGGCCGGGGACTCGGCAGCCGGGGACGAGGGGGAGGAAGCCGGCCCCGGGAGCTCGCAGGCGCCCCGCCGCCGCCGCCGCCGCTGCTCGCTCTCCAGGCGAATGAAGGGGTTCTCCCGCAGCGGGCCCAGGCTCTCGGCTACCACCGGCCCAGCCTCGCGTCCGTCGGGGCCCTGGCCGGACCGCGGAGCAGAACCCCGGCCGTGCTCCAGACCCATGCCGGCCGCCAGTTTGGCCCGCTTCCGCTCCAGAAGGGCCAGCTTCCAGGCCGGCGCCTCGGCCGCCGCGCCCTCCCGTAGACCGCTCATGGCGAGCGGGCAGGCTCCCCCCTGGCCGACCGGCCGCCGCCGCCAGCCACTTCCTGGGCCCGCCGGCGATGGCGCCGCCCACGGGCCGCGGAGGAGACGCCCTTGGCGAGAGGCCGCGCCGATTGGCTGCCGCGAAGAAGTCCCGCCTCGGCGCAAGAAAAACGATCCCGATTCGGCCCGTCGCGAAGTCTCGGGGCGTTGCTGGATTTCAAGCGTGGGAGCCGCGTCCGTCTCAGTCGACAGCGCCATTCATTGGACGGGAAGCGGCACAGCCCCGCCCAGTCGATTGCCATTGGGTTTTTTTTCGTCAGATAAAGCGGAACGCTGGTTGCTGAGGGCTTGGAACGGAATGGCGCTCTTCGGGCGGAGGCCACTTCGGGCGCGGCGCAGCGCTAAGCGGGAAACTTCCTTAGGTCTAAAGGCAACGCTCCGTACAATCCCGTCAAATTAGACACGCGTCCCGTCCCCGCACTGCGCTGGGCAAGAAGCCCCGCCCACGCGCGCGCAAGCGAGGTCTATTGGGCAGGAGTCGCGTCTTTTGGAGAAACTCGTCAACCATTGGTCGAGAGCCTTCCTCCCACTAGCTGGGGATTCTGGGAATTGGAGGCAGGCAAGAATGGAACAATTTAGCAGCCTTTTCGCCTCCGGAATCTCCGAGGTGGCTTTCCTGCCTCCGCCGCAGCCCTTCTGCGGGCGATAGGGTAGAGCTACTCGGACAGAACTTCCCGCCGTCCCCCTTCTGGGCCGCTTGCCCTCCCCACGCTTCCTTCCTGGTTCGTGTCTGGCCATCTCCATGCGCTCTTAAGAGAAGCTGAGAACGTAACCCATCCAAACCTGCCATGCAAATTTAAGGCTGCACTGGGTTTGCCTGCAAAACTAGTCCACCCGAATTAAGATATGGTTATTTCGTTTTTAGGGTCGGTGTATTGTGAGTCCAGGCAATTGGGTTAATTAAATACGCCGTGTTCCAGCGGGCCATGAGTCAGCATATTGCCCAAACAGTAATTAGGACTGCAGAAAAAAAAACCAATTCCTACCAACCTGCCTTCCATTGAGCACTTGTATCCTACAGGAGTCAAAAAGAGGGCTGTGAAAATATCTACAGACCCCTCACATCCTGGACACAAACTGTTTCAAATCCTTCCCTCAAAAGGACGCTATAGAGCCCTGCACACCAGAACAACTAGACACAAGGGGTGTTTTTTCCTGAACACCATCAAATAATTCCCACAACATTGTCCAACTATTTACAAAGTCTGCACTACTATTACTAAATCTTCTCATCACTCCTTATCGCCTATCCCCTCCCACTTGTGACTATGACTGTAACTTTGTCTCTTGTATCCTTACGATTTATATTGACTGTTCCCTGGTATGATTTGATGGCTTATTGTACCCTCCTGACTATCATTAAGTGTCATACCTTATGATTCTCGACTCTTGATGAATGTATCTTTTCTTTTATGTATACTGAGAGTATTTACACCAAAACAAAATCCTTGTGTGTCCAATCACACTTGGTCAATAAAGTATTATATTCTATTCCATGTTATATAGCTATATTTAAGGCTGCGATACATGCTCATCTGTTTTTTTTCACATTTTTTCTGCTGGAACTCTTCCAGCAATCCAGATCATGACAGTTATTAGCTAAATCTCTCCATGCTGCCCACACGAGCCAAATCAAAATCCTTAATCCTGAAATTGCATGTTTCAAGCCCCCGACAACATGCAACTTTAGAAAGGAAGCGGTGGCCACAAGCTTTCAATCGAGGTTGCTGGACTACAAGCATTCAACAAGCGCTTACTTCATTTTCAACGACACACTTATAATTTTAATGCCACCAGTTTCATTGGTGTCTGCCCTCTGCAAGAAGCCCTGCTCACTTTGAATGTGTGCAGTTAGCAATTAACTTGGAAGTATACCCTTGCGAAAGGAATCCTGTATCAAAAAACTGCCTGCCATTTTTCAAATATTTGTTGTCAGCTATTTCTCAAAAAGCTTTTCTTTCAACATTTAAAAACCAAATCTCAGTGTTGGGAAGAAAAGCAAGAGGCTTACATACTGGCTCTACATTTTTTTATTCTTGATTTTAATCAGAACTCGCCCAGATCTTCTGGCCCTCAGAAATCAGAGTCCAATGGCAGAAGAGGATAAGGAGCCGCCATTACGCCCCCAGAGCACAAGAAGCATTACCAGTGTGGGCAATTCTCTGCCCCCCCATGGCGTGAGCTTTCAGTCCTCGGTGCCAGGAAGCAGCCGCAGCCGGTCAGAGGGTCTTCCAGGAGAGTCCCGGTCATTCCTGCCAAGGCTGCCAGTGGGAAGCGCCTCCTCCTCCTCCTCCTCCTCCTCCTCCTGCTAATTGACTCGGCAGGCGCGGATCATGAGGAGCTGAAGCAGGATGAAGACGGGCGACATGATGAGCCCGTACCAGAGAGGCTCGTGGCTCTGCTCGCCCAGCTTCTGGCAGAGCAGCATCTCGAAGACAAACTTGAGGCTGAGCAGCGTCAGGATCCAGAAGAGGCGCAGCACGGCCAGGCGCTTCTCGCCGTCCTGGAAGAGGCGCACCGACACGATGGCCGTGAAGTAGGTGCTCAGCCCGTCGGCGGCGAAGAGCGGCGCAAAGACGCTCCACCAGCTCAGCCCGGCCGCCGCGCCGTCCGCCTTCAGCGCCAGCAGCCCCGAGGTCGCCAGCAGCGCCGCCGCCTGCAGCAGCAGCTCGAACGGCGCGAAGCCCAGCCACTGCACCAGCTCCCGCAGCGAGAACAACATCCTCGGCCACAGGCTCCGCGGAGCCGCCCCGGCGCTTCCGGCGCACTCAGGTGACGAAGGCGGGCGCGGGCCTCGCGCGCGAGGGGGGTTGGGGGGGGCGTGGCAGCCCCAGCCAGTGGGCCGGCGCCTGCGCTTGGCCCCAGCGGAGGGAGCGCCGCCGAGCGGCCGGCAAGAGCGGCTTTCCCGTCACCTCCCGCTGCGCGCATGCGCCCTCCTTCCCAGGGCGCCGCCTGAGGCGGGAATGGGCGAAGCAGGACCGGCGCTTCCCCGCGGTGCCGCGTTTCTATCCGCCGCTCGGCTGTCCCGGCGCCACGGACGAGGTCAGGCGGGGCAGCTGCTGTTCCCGCGACCCGTCAAAGCGGCGCGGCGTTTGGCCGGGAGGGAGAGCTCCTTTGGGGGGCGGGGGGTGGGGGCGAGGTCGCTGGCCGTAGAGAAGCGAGAAGCGCCTGTAACTCCGGACGGGGCTCAAGATGTTGGCGTGCAAACGGGAGCATCCCCACAAGACTGAGGTGCAGTTGGGATACTGTGAATTTGGAGGGAGGGCAGCTTCCCTGAAACCTCCAGGCTCCAGTGTGGAGCTGCTGGACGTGACTTCTAGTCCCCTGGGAGTCTCTCAGGCGGCCCTCCTCCTCCTCTGCATTCCTGAAATGTGCAAAGACACTCTTAAGTGCTAGTTTTAAAATATACGTGTGTGTGTGTATGTATGTATACATATATGTATTTATATACATATATATGCATAGTATTTAAGTTTCTTCGGGTATTTTCCCACGTCAATATTTGTGCTTTTATTATAGCGACGTTTTGGCAGAATCTCATCTGCCAGAAAACAAACAAACAAACAAACATACATACATACATACATACATACATACATACATATATATGTATAATATATTTTTCTATCTATATATTTGAGAAAGATAGATAGGTGATAGATTGGTAGATATAGATATAGGTAGGTCGGTAGATAGATAAATTAGGTAGGTAGGAAGATAGATAATATAGATTAGATATAGATAGATATAGATATATAGATATTTGTTTTCTGGCAAATGAGATTCTGCTGAAACGTCGCTATAATAAAAGCACAAATACTAAGATGTGGGAAAATACCCGAAGAAATCTAAATACCATACATATAATACCCACGAAAACATAAGAAAACATATATGTGTGTGTGTGTGTGTGTGTGTATGTATACATATATATATGTATATATGTATATACATTTATACATATACATACATCATACATACGTACATACGTACATATATACATACATCATACTTACACACACATACACACACATAAAATAAGGGGCACAGATCTTATTTTATTCCACAAACGCTTCTACGGTCACATGTAGGCATTACATCTCATTTTATACATGGGTAAATTTGGCAGGACAAACCTGTTTTGTCTAAAACAAGGCCGTGTTTAGCCTTGGGATCTTCTTTGAATTGCTCAGGAGGTGGCAAGTAGGTACAGCTGGGCTGAAGTCGAGAGAAAAAAAATCCGTTTTCTCTTTCCCCTGTTTCCACTGACAACTTAAACTGAGAAAGTTGTGCCTCCTCATGTCTGGATGTTTCCATCCTGCTCCCCCCTTCAGATGGCAGCCCGGAAGATGCTTGTGCTTTATGGCAGCCAGACAGGAACTGCCCAGGATGCCGCCGAGAGGGTTGGCCGAGAAGCCAAACGATGCCATTTCCACTGTAAGGTTGAGGCCCTGGATGACTACCAGGTGGTGAGTAGCAGCTCAGGGTCTTAAAAATGGTTCCAGCTTACATATCGATAGAAAGCCATCCCACCTCAGCTTAAGTCGTGGTGTAGATCAGTGGTGGCCAACCAATGGGCCGGGGACCACTGGTGGTCCGTGAGAAAAAGTTGGTGGTCTGCAGAGAAATGTCTCCCCCAAAGCAATTACTCCAGGCTGCGCAGGAACACAAGGCTTGTGTTGCTTGCATTGCAAACAACACGAGATAGTGAGGGGAGGGGGAGAAGGGTGGAGGGGGGGATCTTGCCTCACTCACCCCACGTGCCTGACCTGGCCACCGGGCTGCTTCTTTCCACTTCTTTCTTCTTCTGCTTTTGGGTGCACGCAAGGAAAGCAACAGAAATCTTTCTTTCTCTCCCCCAAACTCTGCCAGAATTGAGTCTTTGGGATCCTGCAAGGCTTCCTGCTCCAAGAGGCTGCGCCAGCAAAGACTCATTTCTGGTGGAATTTGGAGGAGAGAAAGACAGACTTCTGCTGCTTTCTTTGCATGAAGCCAAAAGTCTCTCTCTCCCCGTGACAACGGAGCTGGAGATGGTATCCTGCAATCCCAAATAAAGAATGATCAATTGGTAGGAAAACAGGGTGGGGAATTTTCCTGCAGACTTTTTTTTAAGGATTTTCCCAGGGTCTCTGGTCCGTGGGATTTAAAAGTATGAGTTTGGTGGTCCCTGAAGTCCAAAAGGTTGGCGACCCCTGGCCTAGACTCAGCTATCCGACCTGTGGAAGAACTCCCTCCCTTGTTCCCATACCTATGCCCCCTTAGAAGGCAGGTAGAAGGGAGAGCTTCCAGCCAGAGGTGGTCATGGTTTTTCCTGAATTGGGTGGGAACTGCTTTTCACATTTATTAATTTTTAAATTACATTTTAGCCCTTTTGTTTCACTTTTTATTGATTTAATTCATTTCAATAGCCACCCAGCTCAACAAGTGGTGCTTTTGCCATTTTAGCTGCCCCAAATATAATTGGTTGGTGGCAATGAAATCAATGTTCCTGAAGAACCTTGAGGGCTTTGTTGAGGAACTGATTGTGACTCTCTCTCCCCCTCTGTTGCATGGCTTCTTGGAAGGCAAACCTGATTCATGAGCCGCTGGTGATCTTTGTTTGTGCAACCACAGGACAAGGAGACCCTCCAGATAATATGAAGGTCAGCTCCAAGCCCCTTCCCTTGTTCCTTGGGAGGGTACAGGCCATGAACATGAACCCTTCCATCACTGATTGTAGGACTTTATTGGGCTCGAATCATTTGGCAGCAGAGCCTCCCGTCTACGAGTTGACCCTAGGAAGCCTCTGGGCAGAGGTGGAGCCCCTTTGCCTGTTGTGGTTCAGTGTGGCTGGCTGCAGCCCGGGAATGCTGACCTGGCTGACCCCCTTCTCTGCCTTTTCCTTGCCAGCTGGCAGGGCTGATGGCTGCCATTCAGTTTTGGTTCCCCCTCTGGTGGGGCTGGTGCCAAAGTCCATGCAGTGAGCAGGATAAGGTTCCTAGGGGGGAAAACTTCCATATAATGTCTTCCTTTGGGGACTTCTTTAATTTTCCAGAATTTCTGGAAGTTTATATTCCGGAAGAACTTGCCTCCCACTTCCCTGTGCCAGATGGACTACGCTGTTCTGGGGCTTGGGGATTCCTCATATCCCAAGTAAGTACCGCTTCTCTCTCTCTCTCAGGGAAATTAATAGGCCAAGCATGGTAGTTTATCATTCCAAACGCAGTGAGAGGAGGAGGCTTTTAACAAGGTTATTGTCCCCCTGTGTGGTGTCCTGGCAAACAAGGTGCTTCCTTGTGTTACCTTGATCCAAAAGACCATTCCTTCTCTGTAGCTCATTTCTGCCTTCTGTTTCTGTGGGAATGGAGGTTCTGGAAGTTTCCCCCCAATTCCTCAATTGCTGCTCAGCATGTGGTTCTGTTTCCTGGTCCAGGTTCAACTTCATTGCCAAAAAACTGCACAGGCGGCTTCTTCAGCTTGGAGGCAGCCCCCTTGCGCCTGCTGCCCTGGGTGATGACCAGCATGACTTGGGGTAAGAGAAGAATACAGTGACTCGTTAGGGAACTCTGAAAAACCACAGGGTGTGAACTCATAAAATATTTCTCTGCTCTTTTTAGAGTTGCCAACAGAAAGGGAGGGGGGAGCAGTGTAGCAGCTGCAAAAACGAAATTGCATTCCATCAATGTTTTCATAGATAATTTCCAGGTGACGGAAGTTTCTGCTGTGCAAAGTTCTAACTGGAGAGTATGATTGATGACTCTTGGCTACGGATGTGTCCCATTGGAGAATATGAATTATGATACATCCAAGGAGTGGGAGGAAACCAGGGTCAAGGGTGGCTGTGCTGTCCAGACAGTTTAGAGTTTATGGGATTTGGGATAGTTAGTTAGGAATTGAGAGCTGTCCCCTTAAGGGAGTGCATCATGATCAATGTAGTTAAGGTATCCTGGGAAATGTGGTCCATGTCACGTGGTCACATCTGTAATCCTGATTGGTCACTAAATTGACTCTTGTTCGGTTGGGGGAGGCTTCCTCACTCTTGCCTGAAGCCATTACCATGTGGCTTCTTCAATCATCATGGAGTTGAAACCTTATTATCTTTCAACACCACAATTCATTGTACAGGACAGGCAGAATAGTGACAATGAATGATGTGTCTCAGAGTCAGCTACACCCAGGCAGCGCCAGCATGTCTTCTAATAAATCTTTGAGCTTTGACAATCAGGCTAGAGACACATGATTTAAATGGGGGTCACTACCGGAGCCCTGGCACAGAGCTTTTCTCTTATCCCCTACTCCAGTGGTGGCTAACCTTTTTGGGCTCCTGTGCCAAAAATTGTGCATGCGCTTGGATGCTCGCACTCGTGTGCCAGCACCCAGAAGGCAGTGCGCGTCCCCCCTACGCATGCGTGTGCAATCCCCACCCATCCCCGCCACCTTCACCTCACAGCTGATTTTCGGCCTCCCAGAGGCTTGAGGAAGGCTTCTGCAGGCTTCTGCAGGCCGAAAACTAGCCCCGTTTCGTCACTTCTGGTATTTTCGGAAAAACAGGAAGTGATGAAATGGGGCTAGTTTTTGGCCCGCAGAAGCCTTCTTCAAGCCTTTGGGAGGTCAAGAAAGGCCTCAAACCCGCCGAAAATCAGCTGTGAGGCATGCACATGCGCAGTGAGGTAAGTTTGCCTGCAGCTTGCACACTGGCAATAATGGTTCTGCATGCCACCTGTGGCACACATGCCATAGGTTCGCCATCACGGCCCTAACTTTCTTTACCATTCTTCTGCTTCTTGGGTCAAAAGCTTCATATCCCACTTCCAGGTTCATAGAAGCTGTCTCCTGCCCAGTCGCATGGCTCATTGTGTGTGGTGGCCATTGGCCTCTTTTCCCACCCTTGCTGGAGGCGCCAGTCAGAAAATGTGGGCGCTCTACGAGCTCATGGTTGCTGTACTGAACCCAAAGAAAGTTGTCTTCTGAAACCCATTTGTTTTCTTTTTTAGACCGGATGCTGCCATCGACCCCTGGCTTTTGAGTTTATGGGAAAAGATCTTAGCTCTGTATCCTCTTCCTCCCGGCCTCTGTGTGATTAGCCCCGATGTTTTGTAAGTACAGCAAGAAGGAAAATTGATGCAGGAATGTGGGTTACCTTTGTGCACGTGTTGGGTAAAATAAAATCGAAACTCTTTTCATTTTTGAACCAACCCAAGAGAACTGGGTTGCCTTTAAAGGGAGGTAAAGGGGAAAAAAGGATGGGTTTCCCACAGCTATTCAGCAATCTCCTGCCTGCCCCACCTGCTGTTGTGGTTCGCCAGCAGCAGGTGTGGACAGCTGAAGTCTCAGAGAGCGAGGACTCAGACGAGGGGCCTGCATGGGATGCAGGGATGGGGCCAGGACCATCAGGGAGTGGAGTGCTGCCTTTGGAGATGGTGAAGGCTGGCAGCAGTGAGGAAGAGGTCCCTGAGGAGCCTGGGCCCAGTATATATGCACGCAGGGCTGCTCGAAGGAAAGAGTAAGGCTGCAAGGTAATGGCCCCTCCCTGAGAAGATAAAAGCCAGATGAGAAACTGCAGTTCTTTGCAGAAAGCAAACAAGTTTGATCCTCGAGCCTGGTGGACGTAAGGAATATCTGAGTTGGTGTTTGGAGACTCTTTGATTGATGGTTTAGGAACTTTATCTGTTGTTCATGGTAACCTTGCCAAAGCTTGGCAAGGCTCTTTCTTTTCGGAGCTAATTAGTTGGACGCAGCTTTTTATCTGTCAAGAAACAGGATTCGTAAATGAACCAGGAAAAGGTTGTGCTGTTACCTTTGTGTTTACTCTCGTGGAACCAGGTTTGGGTCAGAACACCTGCTGGGGAAAGGCAACTTATCACCCCAATTCTGACTTCCACAGGTTACCACCCAAGTACACCTTTCAGTTCCTGGATGAGGCCTCTGGTGACCTCCGCAGGGCGACGCCACAACCGGAGGGTGCATTGAGCGATGTTCCATCAGAAAGGAATCCTTTCTCTGCCCAGATGGTTTCCAACCAGAGGGTGACCTCCGAATCCCATTTCCAAGACGTCCGTCTTCTTGAATTTGATATCACTGGCTCTGGGATCGAGTGAGTTTCCTTGATTCATTTTTGCTGCTCTCTCCTGGGTCTTCAAATGGAGTGCGCTGATAAAGGGTTAGAAGAGGACGAAGAAGGGAGGGTCCATTGCCCAGCGTCCAAGTTAGTCCCTGGTTGCATTGCCTGGTAAAAGAGGGCAAGGGAACATCTCCCACCCAGCCCTCATTAAGAGTTGCCACGACTTGAGGAGGTTGCAGGCAGCTTTCTGGGTCCCCAACAAGGTTTCCCAGGGCAGCTTGGCTGAAAAGAAAGCAGGAACCCTGAGAGTCTCTGAAACTGATCCCCAGCAAGGATCCCAGGTCTCAGGCCTTGCCTCTCCCTGGCAGATACGCTGCAGGTGATGTTGTGATGATCCAGCCACACAACGACGCTGAGGAGGTGCGCCTTTTCTGTGATCTCCTTCGCTTGGACCCAGATGCCTGCTTCACCTTGAGGCCAACAGAGGCAGGTATGAAGAGTTTCCCTCTGCAGGCTCTTCAACCCAGGCAAACGGGAGCCTCTCCCCTCCTGCTGGTTGGCAGAGGAGTCCCGCAGCAGCTGAGCGAGCTTGGGAATTCCCTCCGACTGCCCCCCCCCCAAGCTAACTGCCTTCCTTGTGCAGCAAGAGCACCAGAAATGCTGACCTTTAAGAGCTGGTCAAAGTGTTCTAAAGAATTTTAGTGTCTTCAAATGCCAGGCTCATTCTTGTTCCGAGGGATCCCACCTGAATCCGTCATCTTGGACATCTTACAATTTTCTGGACAGGGTCTGGTTAAAGAAATCTTAGGGAATGAACCAGCCCATTTACGGTAGATGGATTTTGTCACGCCTCTGTTGGAGTCTGACTCCGAGGGAGAGGTGGAACAGCTGACAGGAGTGGGAGTGTGGCTCTGGTGGTTGTGGAGGAAACTGGGGAAGGGCACAAGCCAGATGGGCATTCAGAGGAAGACCCAGGCCCACCCCCTCTTCAGCTAAGTGCACGCAGGAAGGAGCAGATAAGGGAGAAACGTGAATGGCATGGTCTAGGGGGGAGGAAAGGGCCCTGATCCCCTTCATGGGCTGCAGCTGGGAGGACTGTTTAAAAGGACAAACTGCACATGGCAAAGTTGCTGGAAGCGAAGAGTGCATTATTCTTGTTGAAGCTTATTTGGGTTTTGGCTTCCTCCCAACTGTGGTTGCTGCGTTATCTCGTGGAAGTCTGCAATTTATCATCCTGGCCTGCCGTATTAATTACCTCAGTGTGGTTTGTGTTGGTTTTTTTTATTTCTAATTATCTAATTATCTTTGGTTTTGGACTGCATTTACTTCCTCCGTAGATTGTTTTTTTAAAGAGTTTGATACCTAGCCGAGGATGATTGGACATTGGGGCCAAGTTGGAGGCATTAAAGGGAATTTATTCTATTTTTGTGACTTGGCTAGATTTTATATTTAAACAAGCGAGATTAGCCCCTTTCCCAAGGAGCTTTAACCCAGTAGCCTTTCAGCCACCCACAGTCCTGTTGATTTCTTGGACCTCCTGTATTCCAGGTACACCTCTCCCCGCTCATCTGCCCCAGCCATGCACTGTCCGTTACCTGGTGACCCACTACCTTGACATAACGTGTGTCCCTCGTCGCTCCTTCTTCGAGTTCCTGTCCCACTTCTCTCCAAATGACCTGGAGCGAAGTAAGCTGCAGGAATTCAGCTCAGCCCAAGGCCAGGAGGAGCGTTACGCTTACTGCAACCGGCCCCGCAGGACCGTACTTGAGGTAGGCCAAGCCAGCTTCCTTTCCGGATCTGCACTCAGCCCTGGGGAAAGGCTGCTGTTTGCTAATTGGAAGATTTTTATCTTGGTCTCCTTGCCTGTCAACAAACTCAACCACGTTCCTCGATCAGTCCAGATCACCTTCAGACCTGCCAGGAGCCATTGCCCTTCAAATAGCTTTGCCCTTTTTAGTTACGTAGCTGTGATTTTGTTTGTTTTTCTCCCTCTGTGAACTCTGGGTTGGAGAAATCCCGTCAACTCTGGTGCTTGAGATCTCACAGCCATTTTACCCACGTGCTTTCTGCCCCAGCTGATCTGGTTCCATTAAAAAAACCCTCCAGATCCTCTGCATCAGGTTCTCTTTCAGGATTGGCTGCTTGAAAAAAGTCCTTTCCAGCAGCAGAAATGTTGCTGCTTCCTTTGCTGCGTGGAGTTCAGTTGACACTTACCTGAATCAAGCCTGTTTTTTTTTCCTCCTTCCCCAAGGTCCTCTGCGACTTCCCCCACACAACGTGTGCCATTCCCTGGAATTACCTGCCAGACCTCATTCCACCAGTCAGGCCCCGGGCCTTTTCCATCGCTTCCTCAATACTAGTAAGAGTGTGTGAGTGCCTGGAGGAGAGGGGAAGGGAGTGGGGGAGGGAGTTGTTTGCTTTGAACTGATGCTAAATGGATTGGAAATAAAAGGATGCTTCCTTCACACGCGCACACACACACACACACACTACTTTCTCCCCGTGCCCAAGTTCAATTCTGCCAAGGGCCTCCATCCGGGGTCCAGGTCTTTATTCTCACTCTCTGTGCCCCCCCCCCGCCTTTCTCCTCCCAGATGCATCCCAACCGGATTCAGATCCTCCTAGCTGTGGTGCGTTACAAGACCTCCCTCAGTAAAGCTCGGCGGGGCCTGTGTTCCACATGGCTGGCCTCTCTCAACCCACAGGACGGTGAGCTACCCTGCTTTCGCCCCATCAAGACCCTTGTGAACAGAACAGGAGAGGGGGGTGTATTGGGGACTATTGATCGGTCACGTTTGTGTGCCGCCGAACTCCTAACAACTCCACTGACAACTATCAAGAGAAGAAAATAGCAGTAAAACCACTTAAAATAAGAATAAACTTTGTGCCCTTTCTGTTCGAAGATCCCGAGTTGATGCTGGGAGAGGCACTGTGCCCACCCCACGCCTCCTCAGTTTCCTTTCCTTTCAACGGCTTCTCTCTCCTTTTCCAGAGGTGGTGATGGTTCCTCTGTGGGTGAAGAAAGGGACCCTAAGATTCCCGGGGGAACCAGCCACTCCGGCAGTCATGATCGGGCCCGGCACTGGCGTGGCAGTTTTTAGAGCGGCAATACAGGAGCGAGTGGCCCAGGGCAAAACAGGTGAAGTCGCTGCGTGGGCGAGGCAAAACTTCTAAAAGTCTGGCCAGTTGATTTTCAAAGCAGTCGCCCAAGAACCACCTGGGACAGCCGTGACGCGTACGGCGTGGTCTCGCTTGTGGTTTTTGGCTGGAGGGGCTGTGGATTCACCTGTAGTTTTCAGTAGGGTGGCGCATGGGAGAATTCGGCGATATTCCCGTCTCCGCTTGTGTGCCACGTCAGAGGCCTCTCGGGTTTTTTTTAGCAGCCCCGTGAATGGCCACTGTCGGAAGTGCGGTCTCTTCCGCTGCTTTTATTCCAGCTGTCAGCCATTAAATGCCCAACATGCCCCTGTTTGCCCTGTCCGCACTTCGGTCAAGCGGGAACCGGGATTGGCTCTGCTTTCCTGTCCGGCATGGCATCGATCGGCCAGTCTCCCTTAGACGATGATGATGACCTGGGCGATGGCTCTGCCCAGGGGATTCCAAAGAGCCTTCAGCAAACAAGCCCAGCTGGCCCTTCTTTCCGCCCAGTTGGCTACTCTGGCCTTTGACCTTCCTGACGCCGCCCCCATCTTGGTCTCCCCCCAGGAGGGAACTGCCTGTTCTTCGGTTGCCGGAACAAAGCCAGAGACTTTTACTGCCAGGAGGAGTGGGAAGAACTGGTGAAGAAGGGCCTCCTGATGCTCTTTGTGGCCTTCTCCCGGGATCAGGTAAATCCCGCGGGCGCAGCCTCGTGCAGGGGTTCGCGTGCCTTTCCAAGGACAGGATGCAAGCGTGTGCCTCTCAGCCAGGATTGCTGAAATGGGCATTGGAGGGGTCAGAAGCGGGAGGGAGGGAGAGCGGGGGGGCCCACCTGCCATCCGGAAATTTTGGGTTTCCGCTCCCCTGAAATGGATGTGGGGCAGATCGAGGAGGGCTCTGGAACGGTCCTCTGTGGAAGGCTGGAAGCAGGAGCCATGTTTGCACTGGAGGAGGTGGAAGGGGGCTATATCAGCTGTTTTTCCTCTCTCCCACCTGCTTCTGTAGCTTGGTCAGCTGGGCTCCTTCTGTTGACTCGGGGTGAGGGGCTGTCTCACCTTGGAGAAGCCGGCTGGGTGGCAGGTCCTTACTGAAGGTGGAAAGGATCCAGTTCTGCCTGAGGGCCTTTGGCTGGTGACCTCCAGGGTCAGAAAACCACAGATTGCGGTGCTTTGGGTCACAAGATCCAGCCATCCTCACTGCCCCTCACTTTGTTTCACTGGAGCAGAAGGAGCTTTCCATTTAGCCTAAGGTCTGGATCCATTGTTGTTCTGATAGCTTAGTTCACTTTATGGTCATTGCACCTCGTACAACGAAATCAAGCACCATCTTCAGTGCACGTCATGACCCTGAAAATAAACACAAACACACACACATCCTTCACCCTCCGCACATTGAATGGAAAACCCCCGACGCTGCACTATGCAGTAGAATTCAACAGAGCTACTGCCCAGGGATAGAAGCTGTTTTTCAGCCTATTTGTCCTTGTTTTTATTCCCCTGTACCGTCTGCCAGATGGTAATAGTTAAAAAAAAAAGGGGGTGGGGTGCCTAGGATGAGATGGATCTTTGAGGATGTTTTGAACTTTCTTAAGGCAGCGAGAGCTGCAAAGCTCTTCCAAAGAGGGGAGAAGGCAGCCCATGATCCTCTGGGCAATGACGTTCACCCTCTGGAGCGCTGTCCGATCTGCCCCTGTGCAGTTGGCAAACCCTACAGAGGTGCAATAAGTTAAGATACTCTCCCTGGTGCAGCGGTAGAAGGTCACCAGCAGTTTTTCATTCCGTCGTTGTTTCCTGAGAAGTCTCAGGTTGTATAATCTCTGTTGGGCTCTTTTGACCAGGGATGCAATGCGAGCACCCCCAGGTCAGGTCCTCTTTTATGATAACAACCACAAACTTAAAACTAGCCACTTGCTCCACTCGGTCTCCATTGAGAAGCAAGGGCTGGAGGTCTGTTCTGTTCCTTCTATAGTCCATGATACTGAATAAATACGGGCTTGATATGCCAAGAGTGCTGCCTGTTTCCAGTCAGATTCCCAGGCCTGACTCTGGCTCCCTTCTGCATTAACTGAAGAAGAATCTCTTTGTGGGCAAAAGGTGTCCAGTTCTCTCCCTAATGGAGGTATCAGATTTTTTTTTAAAAAAAAATCCACCTTACATCAAGTGTCCTTCCAGGAAGTGGTTTGCTGCTCAGGAAAGGGTCAGGTGCATTGGGTCAGGTGTGTAATAGTCCAGCTTCAGCCCTGCCTCTGGCTTGACTTCTGTCCCATTTCTGCAAGCAGATATGTGTGTGGAAACCGCATGGTGGGAATGGTTCCTTTCCTTTTACAAATTCTCAGCCCTGCGGAAGGGGCTCCTGGCCATCTCCTTCCCTTTTGCAGCATTCTTTGAAAGCCCAGAGGTAGCCAAGCCCGTTGGCCTCCTGTGACTGGTCTTCTGATGTGCCTCACGCCCAGGAAGGGGTGGCACAGGGTGTTCCTGCTGAACGTGCAGCTTGGCTCTGGCCAAACCGTCAGAAAGATGCCTTCGGAAGAAGGCCAGGAAGAGAACAATTACAGGAGTAGCCCTGTGTCCTGCCCAGCTTCCTGCGGCGGCTGCTTGAGAACACGCAGTTGGTGTGGCCTTTTCTTTGAAAGCCCGAGCGGAGCTTTGTCACTCCACATGTTTGAAATGCTTCCCTTCGCTAAAACCTTCCTGGGAACTCCGGTGCTGAGGCTGGACTCCTGCCGTGATCCCAGGCGTTCCGATGGTTCGTCTCCCACCAGAGTTGGATGTGGTTTTCCATGTTGCTGAGGTTCCTTAGCAGCCTTTTCATTTTGCCCAGGGAGAAAAAGAAACCAGAGATCAGACTAGAGTATAGTATGAGGAAAGTGACAGTATAAGAACGAAGTTTTCCCTGTTTCGTATCTTTTCATTGGGCAGCCCAAGCGTGTCTCCGTAGAGGCCAGCGTGTGCCTTCGGGGAAGAGTCACTCTCGGAACAGCTTCCCATTTGTTCCGGGTACCCTCTGTTTGGGCTCCTATGCGATTGCACCCCAAACCCAATTCGAGGGCTTCCCAGTTGGACGGTTACCAAGCAGCCCCGTCTTTGTCTCTGCTCCCTGTTGGAGCCTAAATCGCCTGAGGTTGCCTGACCTTTCATGGCGTCTCCCCACAGGAAGAGAAGATTTATGTCCAGCACCGTATCAGAGAGAAAGCGGCGCTCGTGTGGGAACTGGTGAAGCACAAGGAGGCCCGCATCTACTTATCCGGGTGAGTGCCAGGAAGCAGCCTAAAGAGTTAAGCCATTGTCCAGTCACCCTCAGCACCTGAGCAAACTCCGGCTCCTGTTTACAAGGATTTTTTTTAGCATATCCAGCCCCTTCAATGCCGGTGGAGTCCATGGTGGCTCCTCCAAAGGGCTGCTCAGGGACAGGCCTGGTGCTTTGCACTCTGCACTTTCCCCCCGTTGCTCTTGGCAAGTGCTGTCGGACAGAGTCCAAGCAAAGGGTTCTTGCCACCCGGGGACAGAAAGCCAATTCGTAGCATTGGGCGGCACGAGAATTTAGAGCAAACTCACATCACGAGGAGCCTCAGGGCAAAGTGGTTAGCTAAAGGCTGTTTTTGTTTACCCAGTCCTTTTTCCCGCACACCCAAAACTCAAGCCAAGTTTACCCCCAGTCCATATGTTTGCAGCCTAATCCATCCTGCCCTCTGGAAATGGGACCTGAGGGACTTTCCTGGTCCCAGGGGAGTCAGGCAGCCGCGCTGACTCAGTGGCTACGGCTTCTGGGCAGAGAGAATGGATCTTTTGCGATGACAAGAGCTGTTATCCGAATTGCTTTTAACCCTCTGCCCTCCTTCCCACGCTGGGGCTCCGGTCCTTGGTTTTACGTCTGCATCGACTCCAGCGTTGGTGGCATTTCCTGGGTTCTTAAGCCTCGCCTTCTTCCAAACGTGTGGCCTGTTTGCACCTTTGTGTGTATCCTGGGCGGAAACACCTGATTCACCTTCCTGCCCAGGCCAGGGTGGAGGCCGCATCAAGCCAGTTCTGGGGCCAAAACGAGTTTTTTCACATTTTTACAGACGGGAGGGAAGCCTTGAGGATGAACTGGGCGTTGCATGGTTAGCCCAGATGCAGGTTGCACACTGTCTCCTCAAAGTTATCTGAAGTTTTAAACATCACAACTCTTGACACATTCAAAGCAACTTTTCACTCATGGCCAAAAATAATCCCTAAAAGATTCTGGGGAAAGAAAACCGATGCCAAGTTTTTCCAGAACAATTTCCTGAATTGTCAACCCCCCCTTACTTTCCCCCCTCCCTCCCCATTTCAAGGTATTTAAATATGTTTCTAGGATTTGTTTTAACACCTAAAAAAAAAAAAAGGTAACAGTGACATTTGATACCTGGTATTATTTTATACAGAATTTGCATTAGATTTTTGTATAATTTCTTGGTTATATAAAGCATTGATGTGGAAACAACATACGGGGATCGGTGCACGCAGATTTGGTCCTGGTCTCCTCTTTCTATCAGCTTGTAAGTAGCTTCATCGAAGGAAGGTCTGGCTCCACCTTGGCCAGGCAGGTGAGCCACGGCTGGAGGGCCATTAGCGCTCGATCCTCCCGCCCCGGGGCACAGTGGCGTCTTCTCAGCTATCAGCCAGGTCGGGGTCCTTCTGTGGTGGCCCAGGCAGAACTGAAACTTTGCACCTTTCTGCAGCCCTTCAGGAGCTCCTGTGTGCCCACCAGGCCCCGATGCTTTGCTGTCACCAGTTTCTCCTCCTGTTACGGCAACCCCTCTCTTCCAGAAATGCCAAGCAGATGCCAGAGGACGTGGCAGAAGCCCTGAAGTTTGTTTTCCAGTCGGAAGGAGGCCTCTCTGCTGCAGAAGCGGAGGAATATCTTGCCCTCTTGGCACAAACACACCGCTTCCAAGCTGAGACCTGGTCTTGAACTGTCAAGGAATCTGGGATGGATGGGGAAGCTTATCGCCAAGGACCAAATTGCTGTAGCGGGTGCGGTGATCACCACCAATAAATCAAGCCAGGCCATTGGAGAATATCACCGCTCGGCTCTTGCCTTTGACTGTGAGAAGGGCTGGTGGAAGGGCTTTACCGGTGTCCACTGGGACATCTCCGGGTCCCTTTTGCCTTGCTCCAAAAGGGGTTGGCGGTCCATGGCAAGAGAACCCTGGGAAAGATGCCCAGCCATAGCCAGGACACAGGTTGAGAAGTCCTTCCTCGCTCCGCAGGCATTCAAAGGACGGTGGTTTCACTCTTGCATGAGAAGACGTGAAAGGAGCCCCACCTAACTCCCCTAAATTATATTAAATTGTGGCGTGCGAGTGTCACATCTCACCCAATCGCTTTTGCCCCTACAAAATTTGCAAAAATAGTCGCCGGACAGGGAATTTATAATTTTTCTCACAGTAAAAAGTAGAATTCCTTCACGGTGTGCAAAAGGGGGAACATAACATCTTCTGAAATCTGGGCGTCAAAAGATCAAGGGAAAAGTGGAGGAAAGCATGTCCTTCGATTTGAGTAGCTGCTCCAAGCAGCCCCAGAAGAGGTCAGGCTGAGACTGTTTTGGCCAGACTGACCTTCGTTCCCTTGTCATTTTTGAGGTTTCTTGTCTGGGCCCCCCCAAAGCTAACCTGGCTGGGGCTTCTGTTCCTGCAGCATGAAGCAGCTGGCTTCACGGGCAGCCAAGGCCAGAGGCACAGGGGCCAGGCTGTTTAGCCCAGCAGCCAGGCTAAGTCCAGTCCTGGCCAGTCCAGACTTGGGACTCCTCCAGATGTCCCAGATTTGACCACTCCTGCCCTCTCTTGCTGCCAGCTCAGCCCTTCTGCTGTTGCTGCTGCTACTTGTGCCACCCATGAGCAGAGAAAAATAGGCTGGCCCCCACTGCTGAGCCAAGCTCCTGACCTCACTCCTTCCGACCTGGAAGTGGCACATGGGTGCCAGTGGAGAGCTGGGGAACATGGACAGTTTAAAAAAAATAAAGAAAACAAGGGTAGAGTTTGCCTCCCTCCAGAAGCAACATCCTCCAGGTCTCTTGAATAGGATCTGGCCTTCATGGAGACGCTGTGCAGGAGGGTCCGGGGTGGGGAGAGAGAGGACGAGAACTGAGGCCAACGGGGAGACAGAATCGGCCCCTCGGCCTCCCTTATGCTGCCAGCAGTCGTCCCTGTGAGCAGGGCTGTTGATTAAGCTGCAAAGAAGACCCCCCTCCCTTCAAACAGGCAGTGCTTAGAATGGCAGCTGCTGCTGCTCAGAGCAACACCCCCTCCTCCCCCAGGACAAGGCAGCCCAGCCCAAAGAAGGGGGGCAGTCCAGCTCCTCCCAACAGAAACGCAGCGAGAGCAGGAGCTGCGCCTGCCAGCAATGCTGCCCATGGAGCAACCTGGATGGTCCTACCTGTTCAGCCGGCCCCGCCCCCTGGCCTGCAGCCGACGGGAAGCTGCTCCACCTTCGATTCAAGAGTCTCGGTTGTCGCAAGTTGAAAGAGGATCCCAATTGGTGCCAGCCTTCCAACTGGCAACTTGTTTGGGTCAGGCCGCCCAGCCGGAGAGCACAGGGCCGTGGAGCCCGGAGCTCTTCCCAGGTGAGACTTTCCAGCTAGGCGAGATGGAAGCCTGCCATGTCCCACGGGCAACTTCAGCCCCGGGAAGCAGAAGACGGCAGCTGCTGATCCGCTTCCAGACTGCCTTACCTTGAAGCTGGGAGCAAGACGGGGATGGGGACAATCCCCTCGGATTCGGCCCTTGGGGCAGACCCGGTTGTTCTGGTTCACCCAGAGAAAGAGGTGTCTGTGTTCAGGGCTGCACCCTCCTTGGGTGACTTTCAGCAAGGCTTGCTGGAGGAAGAGTGGACTGGTGCCCAGCTTATGGAGGAAGAGGAAGAGGAGGAAGAGTATGGCAGTGAAGGCAAAGGGCCCAGGAGAGGGCCAGCAGCAGGTGACCCCTCCGGATTCAGGGAGGAGGAGGAGGCAAGTATCGCTTCCCCCGTTTGGCATCTGAAAGGAGGTCTGGATGAGGTGGGAGTGGATTCTGGAGGCTCTCCAGTGACTGAAGAGGCCTGTGGCACAGCTGGGCCTGCAGCACTTGGGCAGGAGGAGGAGGAGGAGAGCTGCCCGTCGGGAAATGCGCCCCAGGTGACATGGGGGGAAAAGGAGGAAACGGAAGGCTCTTGCCTGCTGGGGAGCCAAGCACTGGACAGGGGTGCCCAGGGGGCCCTGGTGCAATCCTGCTGCATCGAAGCCGAGGACCCTGTGGGGGACGAGCAGGAGTGCCCCATCTGCACAGAGCTCTACGACCAAGATCAGCGCAAGCCAGCCGTGCTCAACTGCAGCCACGTGCTCTGCAGCCAGTGCCTGCAGGCCATCCTGCAGGCAGGCAGCATGGTCGACATTGGCCGTGTGCAGTGCCCCATTTGCCGCCAGAAGACTCCCATGATGGAGTGGGAGATCTGCAGGCTGCAAGAGGAGCTGCTGCTGCTGAGCGCTGCCCAGGGCCCGGCGCCTCCGGCCTTCAGTCCGCTGCCGCCTCGGCAGCCTGGGTTCTGGGGAGGCCTGGCGCACCACTTCCACGTCCGCTTCCACACCGGCCGCATGATGGGCTTCCTCCCCTGCCTCCACTACCCAGCCTGCCTGGTGGGTCGCCTGGCAGAGCTGGAGCGGCGATGCTCCTGGTGCTACCGGATGGCTCTCTTAGCTCTTGCCGCAGCAGAAATGCTAAGCCTCTTGCTGGTTTTTCTGCCCATCCTTTTGCTGCTGCTGCTGTTCCTCATCCTGGACAAGTAGGACTCCCAATGGCCTGGCTCGGCTCCCGGGGCTTTGAGAGAGCGTGGGGACCCCCTCCCCCCAAACACAGCCTGCAAGCTGGGAAGGGCCCGCACTCAGTGCTGCTCTCTGCGTGGCCTCCCTGGGAACTGATCAAGCTGTGGCACGCTGCCCACTCCTCCGACAAAGCAAGAAGCCGGTTCCTTGGGAGAGCAGAGGACGGTGGCCTTTGCAGGGGGCGCAGCTGAATTGGAGACGGCTCTGAGCGCCTGAGGAAATGGGCCTTCTTATCGGTGCCAGCTAGGAGCACCTGGCGCCTTGAGGCTGGGTGGCAAGAGGGAGGGGCAGCCAACCAGGTGAGCTCTTGGCAGCATGGCATCCTGTGCTTTCAGAGGCCCTTTGAGGAAACCGGCCTTGTTTGGCCCATGCTAGCCTTTGGGAGTTCTCGCCCAGGCCCTGATCCTTGCTCCCTTCGGGGGCTTTTCTCTGTCCTCAGCCCAGCCAGCAAAGACAGGAGGCTGGCCAGGAGCTTCTGGCCTGGGTGTCGCAGGGAATGGTGGCTGCCGACAACAATCATCGTCCAGTTGTAAGAGGGCTGAGGGAAGAGAGGGAGGTGCCAGGCAATCGGGCCAAGCAAGCGCATGGGGTTTCTGGCTTGCTTGGCGTGACTCAGCAGGTGCCAGGCGCCCTCTGCTTGCTTGGTGGAGGAGCCGCTGGAGTGGCCAAGCGGAGGACAAGAGTGGGGAGCGGCTGGCACGGCCTGCCCCAAGCCGAGGGGAGGCAGCCCGCCGGTCAGCAGCTGCCCAGAAGGCCGCTTGGCTTTGTTCCACTGCAGCAGCCTCTCTGCATTGTGTCCCGCAAGGAGGTTTTGTAGCAGCTGCTTCTCCAGTCTGACCACCTAGAAGACCCCCCCCCCCGGTGCCCCTCT
The DNA here is from genome assembly GCA_033807585.1 of Hydrophis major. Lineage (NCBI taxonomy): Eukaryota > Metazoa > Chordata > Lepidosauria > Squamata > Elapidae > Hydrophis > Hydrophis major. Next base: position 4,703,675 of record CM066341.1, read on the forward strand.
CTCCTGCCCCTGCCCCTCCCGAATGGCAAAACGCCAGCTGTCTGGGGCAGACCCACATAAAGGCTTTTTCCGAGAATGGCTGTCTCGCTTTCAGTCCTTTCACTGCTCTTTCCTAGCAAGGTGTGTAGCTTTCCTTTCTGGCCAGGGTTTCCATACCATCCTGGAATCAACTCTACTTAGTGGAGCAGACAAGGGTCCCTTAAGGGTGGCCCCTTTGGGGAGGGGGAGGCTCACGAACACCTCCCCTCTGGGAGAGCTGGACAGGGAAGGGGAGGGCCGTGGCTGGGGGGAACTTGTTGTGTTTTGTGGTCTCTCAACAAAGGTGGGAGGAAGGAGGAGGGGAGGGCAGGAGGGGGCAGAGGGAGGACAGGGTTACGCCAGCAGGCGCTTTAACACTTGACCCCAGAGCCTGTTCTCACCTAGTGTTGTGCAGCAATGACCTCTGTGAGGTGTTGTGTGCCGATGTATTATGGTGTGGGGTCTCCTACAACACAAATATGAATCATTCACAAAAAATGACCCTGGGAGTGCCGTTTTGTGTGTGCGTGGTGTGTCTCTGAACCCATTTCCAGGGGCCGTTTTGCCCCGCCGTGACCCCAACCGCCACGCCTCTCCTAGGCTGCCCCCCCCCTTTTTTTTTTTCAAGCATTTCTCACTTTGTTGCAAAAGCTTCTGACAGAAAGAACCACTTCCTCTTTCCACCTTGCGGCCAGAACTACGTGGAGGAACAGACGAGAGAAACGGCGGAGGAGGCAAAGCAAACACCCCTCCACCCACCCACCTCCCATTGACCTCGAAGCAGCAGCTCAGGGTTGAGCTGGGTATCTTGAAGGAGGCAGGAAGCCGGTGCAGAAGAGGAATATCTGGCGAAGGCCGAGCCGGCTTGGGCCTCTTTGCGACAAGTCAGGATAAGAGCAGGAGGGGGAGCTGCTTCCCCAGGAAAAGGGGGAGCCGGGGTGTCAGAAGCCACGTTGCTGCTCTCTGTCCTCCTCTCCCCGCCCAGTTGCATCTCTACAAACTGGTCCAGAGAAGCTGGTTTGAGACCCGCTGGAGGAGCCCAGGTTTTCAGCTGGTTTGTCTCATCTTTTCCAGAGAAGGGGCTGAAATTGTCTTGCCTCTGTGGCTGGTCCCCCTATGGTGCTGGTTGGTTAGGGCAAGGAAAGGGCTGAGCCATCTGACGCTGAGCACTCTGGCTGCAGACAAGAGCGATCAGCGGAGGAAGTCCCACCTCTGCGGCCCAGAGCCCAGTGGTTCTTCCGGCACCCAGTCCACCGCGAGGGCTCTCTGCGGGTTGACCTCTTTCCACCCCTGCTCCTCTCTCTCACACATACACACCCTCTCTCTATCCACACACATGAATGGAAAGCACATGTTGGTTCAGGAGCATTCTTTATTTAGATTTGGCTGAGGGGTTAACAAGACCACCAGGTATAAAACAGGATCTTCTTCGTCAGCCATCTTGTTTTCCAGCTTGACGGTTGCAGCTCTCTCTTTCCCTCTCCTGTCCACCTGGGCTTTGGGCGAAGGGACAAGCGGCTGTGGGCCTTTGGCCAAGCCAATCCCAGACCTTTCCTGAACCAAGGTGTTCCTGGGATGAGAAATGCCCAGGCTGTCACTGGAGAACTTGAGATGGACCCTGGAGCCTTGCCTCCCCGCCATCGGCTCCCTTTCCTGGAAACGAAGCCGAGAAGAGCCTGGAGAGGCGGCTCTGCCCTTCGACCGATGTTGGCAATCCCCGGCTGGGCAAGAGTCAGCGTCCCTCTTTGGAGGATTGGGCTCCCACCGGCCCTTGCTCCCAGCCCTCCTTGTGCTGCGGGTTCTCCAGATTTCAGACCCAGCTTAACCCCTTGGTGACCCATTGCCCATCACGGCCAGCCTTACCGGTTGACTTCTAGAAAGGGCCCACGGGGCAAGTGAACGCAATGGCAAATCTCAGCTCTGCATGGGGAGACGGATCACCCAGGGATGCCCTTTTCTCTCAGCCTGACTTCTGGGGCGTGGGTTGGACTCGGATCAAGTTATGGCTTTTGTTTTTTTTTTTGGTGTTTTTTTATTTTCTAACTTGGCACAGAATGTTTTGCAAGACTGGCACTTCCTCCCGGACTAGCCTTTGCCAGAGGAAGTGGGAATCTTCTTCCCTCCAGCCTGACACTGTCATGACATCCCAGTGATCAAACTTTGCCCCTTCAGTCAGGGAAGCTTTTTTCCATGGACTGAGGGGTCTTTAAACACAGTTATCGGGGCCTGGCTACAGTTTGGGGGTGATGTCCCACAGACTGTCCGCTCCTGAAACTGCCCTCGACGGAAAAGAGCACCTTCCTTTTCCCGGGAGGAGATTCCATGCCACGGGCAGGAGGGGCACTGTTTGCCATGCCTAGAACCTCCATTGCCAGGGGGCACACCTTTCCCTTTGCCCCAGGAGACGCAACCCAAGGATCACTGCACTCAGTCCATTTTATTTCAGCAGCGAGGGCCCAAACAAAATGCATTTCTGAAACGGGCTGAGGGACGCATCCTCCAAAACGAGGATTTTAAAACTGTACACTTGTTTTCCGCTTCCCTTAAGAATTTGCACCAGGAAAACAGGGTGATTCTTCAGGAATTCCTGTTTGCAATTGGACTTCAGTTGGCAGCACGGGGTGCATTTCCAACGCTTGGCTGCAGAATCAGAAGCTTTGGCAAAATAACTTAAAACTGGCGTCTGCCTTGTTTTCCAGCACAGGCCCCGCCTGGCATAATTTCTGTATTGTTCCAGGGTCCTGCCTTGGCTCGTCTTCCTCCCAACTACCGCCCTATCTTCCCCACCGGGACTCAAGCCGTGAGCTGAAAGGAAAGAGAACAAATCCAGCCCTTGAAGATCCAATCCAAGCATGGGTTAGGGTCTCTCAGATGCACAGAGGAAGGGCAGGCGAATGGAAGAGGACGGCAGTGGGCGGTCGGGCCTCCACAGCACTTCCTGGGTGGCTCTTCCAAGTGCCACACCCGGGAGCAAGCCCTCCCGACTAGGGGTGCCCCGCCCAAGATTATTTCCTCTCCTCAAAGCGGCAGCCATCCCAACTCAAGGGGCACCTGCAGCCGGAGGGTTGCTGATCCCGGAGGGCCTGTCCAGTCGGCCTTGGCATATCCTAGGAGCCGCAGGAGCCACCCTCTTTTCCCTCACACAATCCCACTGCCGAGGCCGGCGAGAAATGGTGGGCAGAGCGGGGCAGGGGTGGAGACACGGCTTACATAATGGCGCACGAAGACAGCGGGTTCCGGACATGGCAGGTGCAGGCTGCCCCACAGTACTGGCGAAAGGTCTGGTAACAGCTGCGGTCTGTCTCGCCGCTCCACTGCGCCTGGTTGGCCGAGAGTGCTTCAGCCGGCAGCCTGTTGAGGATGCTGGTGTTGACCGCCAGGGCAGCCAAGCCGTAGTCAGTGAAGAGCACTGTCTCCCTTTTGCACGTGGGGCAGGAGATGAACTTGTACTTGGGGCAGGACTCATAGAGGATCTGCAGGCATTCCTCGCATACCGAGTGGAGGCAGGAGAGGATGCGCGGGCGTTTGTTGGTGAAGTTGTAGGTGTGGCCACAGGTGGGGCACTCCAGGGGCTCAGGCGGAGTGGAGGGGCGCAACACGTACTGGTTGACGATCACCTCGTCCGGGGCCGGAGCTTGGCGGTGGTAGCAGAGGTCAGAGCTGCCCTTGCGCTGCCCTGGATACAGCCTCTCCCGACGGGGCAGGGGTGGGGTCCTCGACAGCCCCAGAGATCCCGGGTTGTGGTCTAAGGCTGGGATGTCCCCGCAGGCCTGGTTGACGATGATCTCGGACTCCGAGGGCCAGGCCCGCTTGGCCACCAGGGGAGGGTCCCGGCGGGGGGCCGGGGCGTAGCGTGACTGGGAGCCCTGCAGCTCAGAGAACTTTTCAGGGTGGATGATCTTCATGGCCTCCATTTTGAGGATGACCTGCTGCCCTTTCAGACATGACATGAGGAGGCTCTTAACCTTCCTGTCCGCAGCTCTGGGTCCCCCGAAGGCCTCCTGCATGAGGCTAGATGGGGCTTGGGGCAAGCCAGGCTTTGAACCGGGCGCGGACCATAGAGGGGCAGCGCTGGATGGGGACAGCAGGGCAGGGACGCATCCTGCAGCAGGGCTGCCAAAACGGCTCTGACTGTCGCGCCGGCTGTGGCCTGGGCCTTCCACGCTTTCTGGGCAAGACAGGTTGCCAGGCCAGCGGTGATATCCACACCAGATTTCTTTACCCACAGACCCAGCTCTCTTGGGTGGCAGGGTGTTGGGCCTAGTTCCCAGGAAGCATGCTCAGCTGGGCCACCAGGAAAGGAGGCCAGGGAGAGCGCAGGCTGGTGGGCTGTCTACCACCCTGCCGGTATGGCTGATTCCACTCGAGGGGAAGAGGAGCAGATGGAATGCAGTTGGGGTGTCCAGGGAGGCCCGAGTGCTCCCCTCCCCTTGCTCTGCCTTGGTTCCTGTTTACGGTGCGGGGAGATCCTAACAACGCTCAAGAATGTGTTTTGCAAATTCCTGAGCTGTGACGTGTGCACCTTTTCTCGGTGCTCTTCCCTAACGATCAGGTCCCGGGAAAAGGCCCCCAGGTGGGGCACGGTCCTGCTTCGGTGCCAGGCAGAGGGTTCGCTCTGGGTGAGCTGCCCCTTCTTCACTTAGAATAGGCTCGGCCCTTCAGACCCCTGGAAAACAAAGCAGAGCAGGGCAAGTCACCAGACGGGCGGCAGTGTTTGTGGGTGCCTTTGCTTCCCGAACCCCAAAGCAACAGATAAAAGGCATTAAGCAAGCGGAGTCTCCTTTCAAAGTACCAGCAATCCCATCCGGCATCTTCCTGAGCCTCTTGCTCAAATCCCCACTAGCAATTGTCATTTGTTTCTCCGTTGTTCCCTGACTTACTCAGTGCCCCCTTTTTGTGTATTTACTCTCCATGGGCTAGGAGCATTTTTAATTCTCCTCTGCCTGCTGCTCTGAAGCAACAGTGCCAGGTGGGGGCAGTGGGCCCTCTTCGCTCAGCACTGACTGTCCCTGACCCTCCTACTCAGAGATAGCAGGGACCAAACCGGGCACCATCTCTGTGCCAAGCATGTTATCTGGGCTTCAGCTATCACTCCTCCCTGGAGACAGGTCTGAAGGGTCTGGCGCTCTGGACTAGGCCAAGTGTTCTGCAAGACGTTTTTGAAACCTCAGCTTGTGGGGAGGGGCAACAGACAGGGCCTGGGCATCTATGTGAAAGGATAACCCTGCAAAAGACCCTCCGGCTCCCAACACACTCGGGACATGGATGGAGCACAAGGCTGACCTTGAGGGCCACGTGGAAATGTTTCAAAATGAGCCCTGGACTCTGAAGGCAGGTCTCCCTCGCCTAAATCTCCCCCACCCACCGCCTCCCAGTTTAGACTGGGGGAAGGTTTGGGTGAGGGCTGTGCCAATTTCCGTCCACAGCTTCCAGGAACAATCGGCTCAAGCAGCGCCAGCCAAATTTCCAAACTGCCCTGTGAAGAGAGTCACCGGCCCTTCTGCATTTGAGAGGCTCGACTCCTTCTCCACCTCAAGGCTCCTTCGCTCTCATGCCACAAACCTGGCCACGGAGGCCGAGTGCAACCAGCCGCTTTCTCTTCTGGGGGAATCTGGGAACTCCAAGCGGCCAACGTTAGCCTGCCTCTTCCTGAGGGAAGGCTTCGTTTAAAGACCAGAAGCCCGGGGGATGGGCCGTTTGTTGCTGAAGAAAGGCTGGGATGTGGGGATCTAAGGCTGTGTTCAAATGCAAATCTAAGGGCTGTAGGTGACACCATTGGTTAAGGTTCACCAGGGACAAGTCAGGAGGCACTAACCTTTTAGGGTGGAACACTGCAGTTTTTGAAGTCATGGGCTCACAGACCCTTTAGGAGCCGTGATGGGGAGGAATCGGTGCCATGAGGTGAGAGCACCAGCCCTGCGTTCGTCCCAAGCCCTGCCAGGAAGCTTGTTTTGCAAAGCAAGGAGCGAAGAAGGCTCACGGCCAGGAGAGACCCGGAGAGCAGGAAGAGAAGACCGGTTGCACCTCTGCTCTGCCACACAGCTCAGGCATCCTCCTTTCAGCTGCTTCTGGGGACTCAGATGCAGGTCCCGCATCCCTCTGGAGCAGAAATTGAGGCTAGTCCCCAAGAGAGAGACGCTCCTGCTGGCCCATCTCTTCTAGGTGGCAGAGACGTTCCTGGGGATGGTGGTGAACGAAGGACACGAATGGAAGAGGAGGAGGGGGGGGGGGGGGCATCTTTTGAGGGAAAGTGCCTGGCGAATTCAGGCCACGATGGTGACCGTGTCCACCACCCTCCCTCCTGTGGCCTGTTTGGTCTCGGACAAGCCCATCTAGACTGCTGTCTTTGTAGAGGAGGTTGCCTGGTGAGGCCTCGCTACTCTGGGGCCCATGTTGCTTGGCCCGGGGCAGATCCTCCGGCACCCCCTTCCCCCCTCCCCCATCGCGCTCCCAGATCCTCACCTCCGGCGGTGCCCTCCCGGCTGTCCAGGGACCCGGCATCCTCCGCAGCTGGCTCCCCAGCAGGCTGGCGCCGCTCCAGCGGTTCGTCCGAGGAGGAGCAGGTGCGCGGAAAAGGGGAGCGCCCGGCCGGAGGGTCCTCTCTCTCGGTTTCCTAGTCGGCCTCAAGGCGGAGCGGGGATGCTTAAGCTGCGCCCGGGCGCGATTGGTACCCAAGAGAGGCCGCGGCGGCGGCGGCTTTGCCTCCTCTCCTGCGGCGGCTGAAGGCCGGAGGTGCGCGGGCTCACGGGGATGCCTCGGCCCGAAGGCGCGGGCGGGGTCGTTTGGTTCTGGTCGATGGGGAAGCTGCTGGGTGGCCGCGGCCGCCGCCTCGCTCCGTCCCCCTCTCTTTCCGCAGTGAGAGCACTGCAGTGATGCAGGCAGCCCCGTTCGCTCGGCTCACGTTTCCCTCAATCAGCAGCAGCAGCAGCAGCCGCCGCCGCTGCCGGCCCGACCTCGCGGGCTGTGCTGCCTTAGCGCCCGCCCGCCCGCTCCTGCCAGCCAGCCGCGCTGCGGAGAAGCTTCTGTCGGCAGGTCGCGCAAGAAGAAGAAGAAGAAGAGGCTCGCTGGCCTCCGCTCCGCCTTCCTCGGCCGCCCGGCCGTTGCGAAGTTACCCTGGGCGGCGGCGGCGGCGGCGGCTGCGATTGCAGCAGCTTCCTTCCGGCTCCCGGGTGGCCCGGCGTTCCCTTTGCACCCTGCAACGAGAGCCCTGCGGGGTAGGTCGCTCTGCAGCCCAAAGAGCAAAGCACAGGCCAAGGCAACCTCCACCCCTGAGCAGTTGGGCTGGGCAGGAGCCCAAAGGAGAGGAAGGGGCTCTGCAGCCGCCGCCCCCCCTCCCAGCATCTCCATCAGCTGTGGCTCAGGCCAACACCCCCCCCCTTCTTCTAGCCCCCCCCCCCTCCACAGCCATCCATCCCAAACTCACTCAGCCTGCTTGCCTCCCCCCACCCAATGGAAATAAACAATGAAAGAGGCTCTCAGCCAGGCAGGGTTTCGGCCTCCTTTCTAGCACCCCAGGCCCCCTGCTTTCCATTCCCCAATTTCAGGATCCACCTTGTAGAGTTTCCATCTTGGCCTCAATGAGGAGCAGCTCACTGAATCCCTTTTAATCCCCACCTTTTTTTTCCTCCATGTCCGTAAACTGCTTGGAAAATAAGATAAGCAGTAAGACTACAATCAAAGTGGTTTCTTTTGGCTCAGGGTGCCGTGCTGTTGTTTTGAGCAGATTTCTCCTCTGGGACTATGCTGGGCCTTGGCAAAAGTTATTGAAGGCAGGCAAAGGGGGGGGGGGAGGATCATTTTGTTCCCTGTGGTCTGTACCCCACATGGGTCCGGGACACCCACAGAAGGGGCAGGGAATCTGCCTTCATTGAGGACTGTCTCTTCAGTAGAAACGATGGAGGTTATTTTTTCAAAAAAAAGTGGCAGGGAAATCAGGATTGTGGGATAACAAAATTCCTTTGTGCTTCAAACTTGACAGCTTGAAGACTTGTGGACTTCCAACTCCCAGAATTCCTCCTCCAGTCACGTTAGATCAGGAATTCTGGGAGTTGAAATCCACAAGTCTTAAAATTCCCAAGTTTGAAGGACATTGGACATTGAAGGAGGGGGGGCGATTGGGGGCTGTGGGCAAGAGGGCGTTCACACAGAGGTAGGCCTGGCAGATGCCATCCTTGAAGATGGACTTGGAGGCAGGGCAGCCTGTTCCCACCGAGGCCCCATGGCAGAAGATATGGAACAATCCAAACTCGGACCACACGTTTCCTGAACAGTTTTTATCCCAGAGCTATAATCGCACTTAACAATGAACTTAAGGACCATCATCAGTGAGCTGTTGGACAGTATTACGTGGTCTGTTGTGTGGATGTTTGTGTGTTTTTAGGAGGTGGGGAATTTTGGAGGCTTTGGAGGTGTTTGGGGATTGTCATTGTGTGTTGACACCTGACACTACTAGATGACCTCGCTAGGGCTCCCTGCCTTAGAAGAGTGAGGAAAATCCTCACATCCCAGTCAGCCCTTCTTCACTCTCCTACCATTGAGTAGGAGATAGAGAAGCAGAGCCAGCTGCACCAACGGGCTGAAGAATAGTTTCTACCCGTGGACTGTCAGACTTCTGAATGGAAAATAACTTCGTGTCAAAATAGTATGACAGACTTGCGGGGCTGTGGTGTTGTGCAACAAGGTCACATAGTGTGATAAGATTGGGACTGGGTTAGGAATTCCTGTCCTCACTGTGAGTTGTGTTGCACGAAGGGAGGCTCAGCCAATCTCATTGTACACAGGTTGTACTCTATAAAGAGAACAATATTTTTTTTTCCTTCAAGGAGTACTCAACGCTTTGTGTGTTATTGATGAGCTGTGTCTTCCTTCTGATCTAATAGCCTTACTCATATGGAAATACAGGCAAATTTAATTGAAACTGGTTGGACTAACCAAGCGAGGGAAAGGATGAGGAAATGAGGCTGCGCAGGCTTCATTGGCAGGCTCCTGGCTGAGAGCTGCAAAAGGCAGAGAGGGCACCGTCTTTTCAGCCAGAATCTTCCCTGCGGAAACCAAACAAGCCACTGGCAACTTGCTCAGAGAGATACTCTGACCTGGTATGATAACAGTAATAATGAGAATAGCATCGCTGTCCCCGATCATGACTTGGGCTGGGAAATTTGCTAAGTATGACTAAGAGGCAGCGCGGGGCAGGACTTAGGGTGGAACCCACATGGGGGAGGGGGTGTGCCTGTGTGTGTGATAACCACAGGGAGGGGCCCAGGTGGCGGAAGTGCTGGTCCCGGGACAGGAAATCCTCAGTTTCTCCTCCAGCCGGAGACTCGGTGGGCGGCTACAATGGCCAGCTTTCCTCCGCCCTTGGAGAGGGGCGGGCGGGCGTGGGGAATCAGGCCAGCTAGGCCCTTGTTGGCAAGAGGCAACTGGATTGGCCTGGACTTCCCCATGCTCACAAGAGGCGGCCGCGTGGACCAGGGCTGAGTGGAGCTTTCACAGCCCTTGGATGGAGAGCCCTCCGTGGGGCTGAAGTGGCGGGCCTGAGCGGTTGAGCTTCAGGGTGCCAGAGGCTCTTGGGCTTGCTGGAGGTTGTGAGGACAGTGCGGCCTAGTGTCGCAGGCACAATAACCCACGTTGGGAACCAGCAGGGAGGAACGGGGAAAGTTAAGAGTTTCCTTTTCATTTCATTTCCGTGTGCCTAGACATCTCCAGTTTCCTTGCTTGAAGAAAGTTACACCGCCCGCCTAGTAGTTCTTTTCATATGTCGGACAGTATGTAAGGCAGGCAGACCCAGCGCACCTTATCCATAAGATTAGTTAACCTGGGGCCTTTGAGATAACACCCCCCCTCCCACCCCAGACTCCTCAGCTCTCAAGCCGAGGGAGAGAGGGAGGGGAAGCAGGCCAGGGCTAAGGGAGGGCTGACCCCTAGCGTCAGCTCTGGGGAAAAGCACTTGCCCGGCCTGCCTGTCCCTTGGGGAGAAGGGCCGGATAACAGATAATCAGAGTTGGAAGGGGCCTTATAGGTCATCTAGTCCAACCCCCACCCAAGCAGGACCTATTTCTGACCAATGACAGTCCAGCCTCTTCTTGAAAGCCTCCACGGATGAAGCTCCCACAACCTCCAAAGGCCATTTCTGTTCCATGGGTTGATTGTTTTCCCTGTCAGAAAGTTTCTCCTGATTTTCAGGTTGAATCTCTCCTTGGTCACTTTCCATCCATTATTCCTTGTCTGGCCTTCGGGTGCCTTGGAAAACAGGCTGACCCCTTCCTCCTCTCCGTGGCAACCCCTCAACTATTGGAAGATGCTCTCCTGTCTCCCCTGGTCCTTCTCTTCCCCGGTCTAGCCAAGCCCAGTTCCTGCAACCCTTCTTTGTATGCCTTAGGCCACCTTTGACAGGCCCTGGGAACCTTTCTGTCCCCAGCCTCAGGGTAGGAAGAGCCCCTCTCTGTGGGGAGGGGGAGCCAGGCACCCTGTGGGGGGCAGTGAAGACTAGGGGTTGCTGCCCCAGATCTCTTGAAGTCCCCTTCCCTCCCTCCTCCAGGGGGAGGAATGGCCTCCATCAGGCAATGAGTGGGGGGCATCCCTAGCCCCCTGCCCGGTGGGCCCTGGGATCTTTTGCCGCTGCCGGAGCCCTGCGATTGGTGGCAAGGCGCAGGCGGAAGGAGGGCGCCGCACACACACACACACACACACACCTCGGGGGGGGGCTTTTCCCAACGAGGGGGCGCCGCCTGGAGGTTGCGCGTGGAGCCCCGGAGCGGCGGGCTGCCCCGGGTGCTCGGCACGTCGGCCGACCTTTGCTGGGCGATACCGCTGCCGGCTCCTGCCTGGAGAAGGTCGACCTGCGGAGGCGGCGCGGCCGTCAGGTCCCTCCCTGGCCGGAGGCGGAGCGGACCGTTGCAAAGCGAGGGCAGCGCCGGCCGGGAGGGCGACGTCTTCTTCCCGACGTTCCTGCCAGGTAGGTCGGGAGCGCGCTGAAGTCAAGGCTCGCTTGCCCGGGCAGCGACGGCGGGGCTGGGTTTCGAGGCTGCCCGAAGAAAGCGGGCAGGCAGGCAAGCAGCAGAGGCGTCCAGCTAGCCGTCTAACCCAAGGGAGGGAGGGGCTGGGCTGGCAACCTGGGGCGGCTCAGCTCTTCCACCGCTGGGCGCGCTTGATTTCCGGGAGCCTCTGCGTCGTGAGCCCCCTTTTGCCTTCGGGAGGGAGAAGTCCCACGGGTGCAGCTCTTCCCGGGAGAAGTTTGCTTTTCCCGGATCCAAGCATGGGGATTTCCAAAGACAGCCCCCACCCCCACCCCCCATCGCCTGGGCGAAGGTCACCAGGGGGGCTGCCCTCCCAGAAGAAAGAGCCAGGAGCGAGAGAAACAAGGCCCACCGGTTGAAATTCAGCCTGTTGAAAGTTGTGGACCAAATGCTGGGGACAACCCACTGCCTCCCCCCTCGTTTTTTTTACTTTCCCGGTGCCCTTGTGTTGTTTTGTGTTGCCCGTCACCAGGAAAAGTTGGGAGGTGCCCCAGGCCAGAAGGAAGTTAGTACTTTGGAAACGGGGAGGGGGGGGCTGTATTCCAGCCTCCTCCCCCACCCCATCCACAATGCCCCTTTCTGTGTGCCTCTTCCAGAAGAAGGGTGGTTGTGGCTGGTTCCTGACTTCTGCCAAAGTCATTTTACCAAAGTTAGTTTCAATTTGATTCTTTTTCATGCCTCCTTTCTTGCTCTGCTATAAAAAAAAAAAAAAAATCTCCTTTTTGTCTCCAAGCGTCCGTGCTTTTCTTTGGCGACTGGATAAGAGAAGCAGCAGCTGGGCAGGTCTGGTGCCACATAGCCCCACCCCCACCCCCTCCATAGGGGCCGCCGCAGCCACTGTTCCTGCAGGGAGCATTGACAGGCAGAGAGCAGGCAGCCATGGACCGGGGTTTCACCATCGAAAACCCCTATGCCAGCGTCGCCATTCCTCAGGCTCAACTGAAGGACGACTTCCTGAGTTACTACCTGGGGGAGGACTTCAATCCCAACGTCCTGGGCTGCTGCTCGGCAACCCCCCAGAAAGAGGCAGACCCCAAATCTCCCTCTCTGGCTTGGAACGGCCAAGCGCAGGTTGAGTCGCAAGCCAGTCCCATTAACCCCTACGCCAGCCTCAAGGCTCCTCCCAGGGTGGACGCTCCGGAGCCCTTCTGCTGGAAGAGCCACGAAGAGGCAGCTCCGGATCCTGGCGGTGGCTGCCGTTGCCGCTGCTGCTGTTCACCTTGCTGCAGGAAGTGCTGCTGTGTCATCTCCTAATCAAGGAGCAGTCGAGGCTGGACGTGGCTGCACTCACCTGCCCCACGGCCGCCCTCTGCCAGAATGGTGGGTGCCCTGATGCCCGGGGAGGGAGGCCTAAAGGAACAGTCAACATTTCTTTCCCCCATTTCCACTGAGGCAACATGGACAGCAGAGGAAGGCGCTCCGGGCCAGCCTTCAATGAAGAAGGAGTTGAAAAGCTTCCCCTGGCAAAGAAACATGCATCGTGGGTATGACACTAACCGTGGATCTGGAGCTGGATTTGCCCCCCTGTCTGTGAGGACCAGCCAGAGCCTGCCGTGCCTTCCCTTACCTCGCCTCACCCCTGCCCTTTCCCTGGAGGGGAGTGGGTAGAAGACAAATGGAGGCAGACTGGGCACTGGACTGGGGCAGGCACGTAAGCTTGCTTGTTCAGGGTGGGGCTCTTGGCCTCTGTCCTTTAAAGGGAGGCTATGGTGAAAGTTCTTTGTTGATAAGGAGGGTCATAAAACTTGCTGTTGCCCAGCCAGCCTGTCTCCCTGGTGCTCCTAGGAGGGGCACCCCTGGCTCCTCCTTTGCCCAGTTGTTCTGCATCTTGTGGAGGCCTTCTCCTTTTCCTTATCTTCGCTTCTCCCTGGCTTGGGACCTGCTTCGTGTGCCTCCCAAAGACGCACGCTCCAGAAGGTTACCCAGGGGCGTTCCTTGGCACAACCCCAGCAGGGTGAGATTCCACATCTCCTTGCCAGCCTTGCCCTGCCACCCTTGCTGAATGTGGCACCCTGCCTCGTTCTCCGCCACGCCCTGACAACCCTGCCTGGCTTCCCTTTCAGACTCACTGGCCATGGAGGCATCTGTGCCAGACTAGTTCGGAAACTGTGGGTTTTTGGAGCTGGCTCCCTGAGGCCTGGAAAGCAGAGTCCAGCTTTGAGCCAAGGAGAAGAAAACAAAATTCATTGCTAAGGCTGTCTGGATAGCAGCGCAGCCTGTTAGCGCAGAGTAAAAAAAGCCAAAAGAAAAATAAGAGGAAGGGCGTTGCTTTCGGTTTCTGCACTGGGCAACCCACGGACCATCGGCTCATCCGTTGGGAGTTTTTTCCTGACCAGATTTCTCAGTTCCTTCAATACTGGTGGAGGTCTCTCAACTGGTCTTCTTCGCTGGGAGACATTCAGAGACATTTCTGCCTTGACAATGGCCCATAACGAGAACTATCTTACGTCGTCAAACATCAGCACAGGAAATTTTTGTATTATGATAATCTTAGGCCATAGAAAGTTTTATAAAATTTGCCAAATTTCAATGCCGCTGGAGTCATGAGTCCTGGGTTTCGGACACATTCTGTGAGTTAGTCCGTTTGAAGTACTTGGTCCAAAACGTTTCGCCCTCCGGTCAAGTTTCGCCCAGTTACGGGAAAGGAATCAAGAGCTGTCGTATGTGTGTGTGATTTAGTGTGTGCCAAAGGGGAATTCTGGGCTTCCCTCCTTCCTACTTGTGACCAGCTAAGGAGAGGGGAGCGGGGGGGGGTTCAGATGGAACCAGAAATTGGTCAGCACACAAGCAAGAAGCAGAAGGCAGGCATTTACCACCTAAATGTTCCCCCACCCCCAGAAGGGCTAACTCTCACCCCTTTCCTCCTCCCCTCACCCACGGTCTCATGGGAACCCATTTAAATGAAACATCCCCCCCTGCATTCTGTGAAGGGTTGAGGAATGTGGCCAGACAGGTGCCTGCCCCACTGCCGGCTGTTTGTTCAGGAGGAAGCCAAGCAAGAGAAGGCTTGCTCTCGGTCTAGCACGCTCAACCGTTAAGCCCACAACAGCATTTTTTTCTCCACGGTCTTTCCTTCTTCAGCCCCATGTCTCGACTTGCAATGTGGCACCCCAGAATGTCTACGCCCCATGTGGGTGAGGCTTCACGGAGTTAGGCCGTGGTATGTTCTTTCCCCTGATCTTAGTTATGGCAATGTTGTGGTTTGCCGGTAGCAGATGCAGATGGCTGAGGTCTCGGAGAGCGAGGACTCAGATGAGGGTCCTGCGTGGGATGCAGGGGTGGGGCCAGGACCATCAGGGAGTGGAGTGCTGCCTCCGGAGCTTGTGGAGGCTGGCAGCAGTGATGAAGAGATCCCCGAGGAGCCTGTACCCAGTGCGTGTGCACGCAGGGCTGCTTGAAGGAAAGAGCAGCTGCAGCAGCACAGGCGACTCGGGAGTAAGGCTGCAAGGTGATGTCCCCTCAAGGGATAAAAGCCAGCCCTCAGAGATGTGATTCTTTGCAGGAAGCAAAGAAGTTCTTGCACTTCAAGTCTTGTGGAAGTTTGGACAATCCTGGTTTGTGTTTGGAGACTTGGTTTTGATCAAAGGTGGGATTCAACCAGTGTTACTACCGGTTCAGTGACTACGTCTTTGCCGGGGCAGCCTCTTGGAACAGGAGGCCTTGCAGGGTCCCAAAGACTCATTTCTGGTGGAGTTTGAGAGAGAGAAGCTTCTGCAGGCCTTCAGGAAATACCAGAAGTGCCGAAACGGGCCCGTTTTTCGGCCTCTCGAGGCTGCAGAGGCTTCTCTCGAGCACGCGCATGCGGGGGGGGGGGCACATAGCATTGTGAATGCCGGCACTTTCGGCACACCACAGCGAAAAGGTTCACCATCACTGACCTAGACAAACGAGCATCCTCGCCTCGCATGCTCCCCCGCCACGCCTCTTGTTCTCCCCGTTGCTCAAGGGGGCTGCCTGAGGCTCCTCTAGCTAGCAGCCCCTCTCTTCCAGGTATCCTTCTCTCAGCCTTAGAACACACTCTCTCTCTCTCTCTCACACACACACACACACCTCGACAGAAGCCCAAGGTCCAGACCCTGAGGCTGAGTTGATGAGGCCCTGTGGAGAAGGAGGGGCATAGGGGCCCTGAGGCCCAGGGGTGGTGGCAGATGGCTCCAGAGGTGCAGGAATACTTAAATCCTAAGGGTCCTTTCTCCTGTGGGTGGGAGGTGAGCACTTCAGGTGCAAAAGGTGGTTTCATGACTGACATCCAGAGCAGTGCTGGGGGGGGGGGGATGAGTTGGAGGAGGCAGGCAAGGAAGGGAGCACATAATTGTGTTTCTGTGGCTATGTTGTTGGCCAGGACAACCGTAACCCTATCTTGTGAAGTTGGCCTCCTCATGGTAGATACAGTACCACCAACTGTGCCTGAAATGTGAACCTCTCGTATAATTTCACAGCGTGAGAGGCTGCCCGCCTCCCTTTCTTTCTCGGGAGGAGAGCGAAGATGCAGCAGGAGCAGGAAACGTAAGTTTCTCCCCACAGAAACCAGCCTGCTGCTGATTGCATAGCCCCAGATCCCCACCAGCCTCCACTCTTTGGTGAACCCTTTGCAGGGGATCTTGGCCTGCTGACCGCAGCCTGGAGGCCGTTTATAGGGGTCTCTCCTTTTCGGGGTGCTGCATTTGGCAGGGGTTCCCATCTAATTCTCTCGCTTTTCACTTGAATTAAGGCTCTGAAGGGATTGGCTCGGCCAACTGGCTGTCCCCGGCTTTCAAGGGGTAGCTTCACATGAAAACAGCAGGTGGGGCCACACAGGATCCTCCAAGGCACCATCTAAAACCTGAAATTCCTTAGCCAGCATCCCAGCTGTCCACATCACAGGGGAAATTGTGTCCCTCCTCTTTTTTTTATTTTTTATTTTATTTTTTTTTTACTCTAGTACAGGGGTGTCCAAACTTTTTTTTTGCAAAGAGGGCCAGATTTGGTGAGGTGAAAATGTGTGGGGGGCCCACCCTGCTGTGCGGTGAAGAGAAAAACGCCGGCCGGTGGGGATGAATGACAGGTTGAGCCGGCGGGGATAAGAGGCTGCGGGACGCTTGAAATTTGAAAACGGGCTGCAATTGGGCCCCTGGGCCGGATTTTGGACATGCCTGCTGTCGTAGTTCAGAGTTTCTGAAAGAGAATCGGGTGTAGACTAAGGAGTTTCAGACTGACAGGCATTCAGAGGCAGTCCTGGAGCTTTTGACCGAGCGGCAACTGAGACCCGCTGGAGCTGCTGCGCAAGTCTACTCCACGGCTGGCCCTGAATGGCTCTTCTCTTGCATTCCTCCCTGCAGGACTGCTCTGCCTTCCGGGCCTGAGGACGACGAGGCAGCCAAACCCGGCCTGGAGATCACTGTCTCCAATCCCAGCAGCCTCAAACTCGAGTGTGTCGTCTGTTACTGCTCCTATGACCTCTCTGCCCGCCTCCCTCGCCGCCTCCACTGCGGCCACACCTTTTGCCAGGCCTGTATCCGGCGCCTCAATGTGGTGGCCAATGAGCAGTGGTGGGTCCCGTGTCCCCAGTGCCGGCAAAACACCCCCACCCCACGCGGAGGGGTAGCAATGCTTGACTTGGACCTCGCGGCCTTCCTCGCTGTCAAGTCCGAGAAGGTGCTTCCCCGGCACGGAGGCCGGCTGCAGCCGGATCAGCTCTCCAAGGAGAAGCCGGTCCTCACGGAGCAGCCGAGCGGCTCGTGCCAGGAAGTTTTACCTGAGCCCCAGCCCTGCTTTCCCCGGAATGGCTGCTGCTGCTGCTGCTGCTACAACCCCATTCTCTGCTGTGGAACTGCTGCAGCCTTTCCGAGCTGAACTAGCTTCCTGCCTGCCTTGGGGAGTAACTGGCAAGGGAGAAGAAGCATTGACCCATTGCTGGACTTCAGATTCCAGGATTTTCTGAAAATGTCATTCTCTTTGCTGCATCTTGCAGGACTTCCCTGTTCTGGTGGTTTTCTAGCACAATCTCCTGACCAGCCCAGGAGATGCGCGTAAGCCTTCCAGCCCCAAATCTTGCACCAGATCCACAGTACTTGCTTGGTGATGGCAAGCTGGGCATTGCTACAGACTGTAGCCAGCTGGTCTTATTCCTCGGGGTACGTTCTTAATGAGGTGTTTTATTTATTTTTCTTAGTTACACCTCCTGGGCTTCCCTTGAGTTGATACTTTCGCTGCTGAGAGTGTCCAGAGGATAAATCTGATCTGCATGTGCCTCTCTAGTAGATCCAATGGCTCGGACTCTGCCTCTAGTCTCTTTTTAGTCTGCTTCCAGAGAAGCTCTAGTTTTTACAGAGAAGGGAGGTTTCTACATGGAGATCCATTTCCTTGAAATAGAACAGGGTCTCCTGTTTAAGCAAGGGTCCTACTAGAAGACCTCCAAGATCCCTCCAACTCTCCAGTTCTGTCATTCTGCTCTTCTCCCCTCTTTTATCCTCCCCTGGTTCCTTTTTGTCCTTTTGCTGCATTGGACACCAGGCATCCTTGGAGCAAACGCCCTCAGTCCTTCTCTGTTTCCCATTTTGGAGAACACGCTTGGGGTCTGATTTGGTTGGAGGGCTGAACCTCAGCAGCCTCCATAAGTTTTGTAAAAGATATATTTTCTTAATTCTTTAAGTTAGTCTCTACATCAAAAACGAATGTCTTTCTGACAAGAGTTCACAAGTGAAAAGAATATCACACTGCTATGCTGCTGCAACAGTAATATTAAAATATGTTCTGGTATGTCATAATTAGAAGAAAATAATGTTAACATTGATGATCTACAGAGGTGCTAATTTCATGAGGAGTCGGTACTACATAGTAAATTTTGATTTTCAAATCCGTGATACCCAAGTGATTCTCAGACCCTTAGTCAAAACGTTGTTCAGTAGTGTGTTCTCATCTTCATCCCCTTTTAATTTCACTGGTCGAATTTTGCACAAGTGAAAATACTGAATTTAGCCCATCTTAGATGTTTGAATGACAAGCAGCCAGAGCTGTATCAAATCATGAAGGGATCCAAAAGGCTTGCCTGCTTCTGCTTTCCTGATTACTGGATCTGTCAAGTCATATTTTAAGCTTGAGATGCTTTGATTGTTTTTAATTAAAAGTCACCAATCTGCCTTTCCAAATATGAACCTGCTCGTGATTTTTCCATGCCTCGGTAATGGTTGATATTTTCTATAAGTGGCTGTTATTATTATTTTTTTAAAAAAGCAGGCAAATTCTTACTCACGAGGCAGCCACAAAGGCTTAACAACCGGACCCTGAAGGCACAGAAGGACTTTAGGTAGCCCCAAACCAAAGGGAAGCCAGCCAGGAAACCTCTTCAGGAAAAACCTCTGTGGAAAAGGCAAACCATGGGTTGCACCTCTATTTTGGGGCAAGCCGTGGAGGGTCTCTGCAGATGGCGGGGCTGGGGAGGCTCTTGCTTGTGGCCAGGTGAGAAGATGGAAGCCCAGGTAGGAAGCATTCAGGCAGGTACGTATGTCTGTCTGTCGCAAGAGGCCTCTTGCTGCTCTGGCCCTTGGAGGAGGAGCAGGTTTCTAGGGAGGTTTTGGGTTTCTTCCCCAAACCCCTAAAACTTTAACCTTAGACTGTCTACTATTGACCTCATCCCCTTTTCTAAGAGGTCTGTAGGGGGTGTGCATAAGCGCACCAAATGTGCCTACCGTCCCTGTCCTATTGTTTCTTTTTATTTCTCTTATATGTATCCATTTCATGTATTCATAACTATGTTTATACTTATACCTGTTATCTTGTAAGCGGTTGACAAATCAAATCAATAAATAACATAAATAAATAAATAAATAAATCTGGATTCCCAGGTCACCCTCCATAGGACTGGCCCCCGTCCTTGCTACAGTTCCTGGGTGAGGCCCGGTGAGGCCTAGTGGTAGAGGCCTCACCAGAGAAGCCTGCCTCGAGTTAGCAGGGCCAGTGGAGGCAGGTAGGGCCCAGAGGGTCTCTGAGGGGGTCTTGGCCCAGCCACGAAGAGAGAGAGGAGAGGTGGTGCTCTGGCTTCCTGATCCATGGGGCAGAGGAGGATGCCCAGAGATGGGGCCGGACCCCTTGCCCCATGTTGCACGATGGGGTAGGATGGGGGGGTGTTCCCGAATAATTGGGCAGCTCTTAAGGGAGACCCCAGCTTGGCTTGATCCATGGTGGAAATGTGTCCACTTCAAGGTGTTTTCACATCCCAGAAGCTGCCGAAGGAAAACAACAGTTTTTCCTCTGGTTTTAGGACCCGTTGAGATGGGTGGAGCAGAATCGCACTGGAAGGTAGTATGGGGGTCTTTGGCATTGCTCCTCGTACATTCTGGTGAGTGGGTACTTCATTTAATCCTTTATCTCTGAGGTTATCACACTCTCCCAAGTTCCTCTCTTTCTAAAATATTTCCTTTTATTTATTTATTAATTTTTTTAAAGAATGCTTTATTGAGGTTTTTTTTCCATTTATACATAATACCAATAGTTATTAAACGGCGCTGTGACATTACATACACATTTATGTGTCCTATCAAAACTTAACAATACATAATACTTTCATACCTTCTTATTTATTATATACATTATTTACATTTTCTACTCTTATATCTATTATCAATCTGAATAAACCGTGTTTCTCATACTGCATTGTATTCTGTGTCTGTTTTCCCTTTTAATTCCATAGTTAATTTATCTATTTCCACACACTCTAAATTTTTTTATTATTATTAATCCTTCAGGTGGTATGGGGTTTTTCTTTCTGTACTGAGCATATGAAATTCTTGCTGCTGTTAATATATGTAATATAAGATATTTTGTCTTTCTATTATAGTTTTTTTATTATTCTTAAGAGGAATAATTCCGGGACAAAATCAATTTTGTTTTTTAGTTAACTCTTCTAACCACGTTTTAATCCTTTTCCAGTATTTTTTCACTTTGGGACATGTCCACCAAGAATGAAACAAGGTACCTTGTTGTTGTCCACATTTCCAACAATTTGGTTTTAAATTTGGGTAAATCTTAGCCAGTCTGGAGGGTGCCAAATGTCAACAATAGAACATTTTATATTGGTTTTCCTTATAGGTAAATATTTCCTTTTAATGTCCTCTCATTTCTTCTACTGTTGGGTCTGCCAAAGCTCATTTTATTATTTGGATGGAAAGATTTTAGCCTGTGGATCCTAACAGGCCCTGTGAGTCTGGCTGTGTGAGTGAGGACAGAGAGAGACACAGAACCTGCTACAGTAGAAGATTGCCTGCAGAATCAGTGCCAAGTTGATGTTAGACCAAGGAAGAAAGCTGGCCCATAGTTAGAAGGACAGATCGTCTGGGTGCTCCGCCATTGCCTGTGATAAGTGGCCATACTTGGGAAGGTTGAATCTTGGCCTGATGTGTCAGGAGCTGCTGTAGGGCTAAGTGGAACTAAACACCGTAGGACTAAGGCTTAGCCCTTTTCTGTCTAGCAACAAAAACCCTGATCCAAGATGCATCTTTACTGCTTCTGCATGCAGGACTGGGGCAATGCCCCCCAAAGTGGATCCCATACAGAGACGAGTTCTGCCTCTACCTCCCGGCTGCTCCTGCTCTCTCCTGGAAGGAGGCCAGAGTCTTCTGTCAGGACCAAAATGCAGATCTAGTGGTCATCAAGGATTATAGCAAGCAAGTAAGAGGTGGTATTTGTAATCCCCGCTCTCTCGGGGGATAAAAAGAGGAGGATTGGGTGGGGGGGAGGGAAACTAGCCATGCAAGGGGTTGGCTTGGGTCCAGCTGCTATGAAGACAGCTCTGTTGCTGCATTAGCCATAGGTAAGCTTAAGCCCACCCACTTTCTGTAGGAGCAGAGAAAATGCTGCTGTGGTCTCAACCTTGCCTTTGAAACTTGCCTTGGCACAGATGTTCCTGAGGGACCTTACCGAAAGTGCCAGGGGTCATGCGTCGTACTTCTGGATTGGACTGGCATGGCGAGAGGCTCAGCTCACCTGGGTGGATGGCACTCCAATATCACAGAGTTGGTACAGGTGAGGAAGGAAAGAGCTTGGTGTTTGGTTGCCTGGTGTTCCAAGAGAAGGGAGGATTCAGCCAATGTACACAAAGCCTGCAGAGTTGGCCTCCGTCAGCCTTTCCTCTCCCATCGTCTCAGATAAGAGATAACAGATAATCAGAGTTGGAAGGGACCTTGTAGGTCATTGAGTCTAACCCCCTGCCCAGGTGGGAGACCCTGCACCATTTCTGACAAATGACAGTCCTGTTTCTTCTTGAAAGTCTCAAGTGATGATGCTCCCACCACTTCCAAGGGCAACTTCTGTCCCATCGATTGGTTGTTCTCACAGTGAGAAAATTCCTCCTTATTTCCAGGTTGGATTTCTCCTGGATCAGTTTCCATCCATTATTCCTTGTCTGGCCTTTGGGTGCTTTGGAAAATAGCTTGACCCCTTCCTCCTCTCTGTGGCAGCCCCTCAAATATTGGAAGACTGCTATCCTGTCTCCTCTGGTCCTTCTCTTCCCTAGACTAGCCAGGCCCAGTTCCTGCAACCGTTCTTCGTATGTTTCAGCCTCCAGTCCCCTAATCATCCTGATTGCTCTTCTCTGCACTTTTTCTAGAGTCTCGACATCTTTTTTATAATGTGGTGACCAAAACTGGATGCAGTACTCTAGGTGTGGTCTTATTAAAGCTTTATAGAGTGGTATTAGTCCCTCCCTTAATCTCGATTGTATCCCTCTGTTAATACAATTTAGGATTGCATTGGCTTTTTTGGCTGCTGCTGCTGCTGCACACGGCTGGCTCCTGTTTAGCTGGTTGTCCACTAAGACTCCAAGATCCCTCTCACGGTTACAGCTATTGAGCTTCTTGACTGAGGAGGATCTTCCAAGGTCACGGAACATCCAGAGACATTCTTTTTTTTGCATGGAATCCCCTTTTAAATCTCTGGCTCAGTCCTTGGTGTTGGGTTCTTCCATTTCCCCAGCCGCTGGCTCCAGGGCCATCCCGGGAAGAAGCCCTGCATCCAGCTTGTGGGCATCTACGCTGCACAGTGGAGAGACTGGGACTGCGAGGCCAGCACCTCATTTATTTGTGAGAAGCCAGTAAAAGGTAGGGCAAGGAGAACATTGGACTCGCTCTTTCTCCCTCCCAACCCCAAACCAGGAGGAGGAATAGCACAGGACAGGTGCTGTGGAAAATGGAATTCAATGAGGGTTAGGGTTGCACCATGGCAATGCAGAGAAAGGCATCCTATGTCTCCTCCTAATCCAACCTCACTCAGTCCACATCTGTTACACACACGAGGCAACTCATTCTCAGGACATGAAAGCAAAAGGAGCTCCCTGCTGAGTTCTCACCTTTGTGGTAGAGTGCTTCTGAACAGGGAGAATTATCTCTGCCCTTTCTGGAGAAAGCAGAAGGCTTTGCTAGATTCCTTCCCCTTGGCATGAAGTCAGTTTCTCTTTGGAACCGCAACCTGGGTGTTTGAGAATCTCCACGGACATTTCTGAAACCCGCATCTTTCTCTCGTCCAGATGCCTCTTCCAGCAGCACCAGAAAAGTACAATTCCGCTCTCGCTGCTACGCCTTCTATTTCCCATCCTTGCGGGAACAGAGGTCGTGGGGAGAGGCCCAGTCTTTCTGCCAGGAGCTTGGAGGGAACTTGGCCATTATCCACGATGAAGAGGAGAACGTTTTTCTCTCAAGTACGATGTCTGCCGATTCCCCGGGAACCCTGAGTCCTGATCAGCTTTCAAAGTTCGACAGGCTGATCAAAAGTGACCCAGTTGGAACGGTCAGGCTCAGCCGCTTTTCTGCTTTTGGTTTTCTGAGAATGCCCGTGTCCTCCCTGCGCGTGCTGGGTGGAGAAGAAAGGGGCCCAGGGCTCTTCAGGTGACTTGTCCCTGCTGGTTCTGCTCCTCCCATCTTCTCCAGGTGCTTTTCCTGAGGATGGCTGGCACCTGTGGATCGGTCTGCACCTGGGGGCCCTGTGGAAGTGGAGCGATGCCTCGGCCCCCACCTACCTCCGGTGGAACTCAGGTACTTTTCTGGGCCCCTGCGTTACATGGCTGAAATCTGTGATTTGCCTTGACATTTCCCCTTTTTTTTGAAGAGCATTCTGGGTTATAATTAAAATGAAATCATAAATGGCAGAACAAAAAACAAAAATCCCTATTATCCTATTACAGCACAACATTTCTCTAACGTTATTGTGCTACATTAATGAAAATGATGTTGGAGTTTTATGGTACAGAGTGAGGGTGTTCACAGTCCTGTGATGACCCAGGGTGGGATACAAAATAAACACAGTCACAAAAAGCAGGTGAAGCCCCTTTAATTCCTTTCACTTTGCTTCCAAGCTCCAAATATCCTTGACCGGAGACAGAAAACTCCCCCACAAGCAGTTACAAGAAGTAGGAAATGCCGTTTAAATTACAAAGAGTGAAAAACAACACAAACTAGGCAAGATAAGGGCTTAAAGACGTCCACAGATATCAGAACACACACTGGGAAGGATGCCAAACTCAGAGAGGAACAATAAACTAGAGATATTTCCATGCTTTGTGTCTATCACTCGCCATACGCATGTCTGTCCTCTTATCCAGTTGTCACAGCTGCAGCCCATGAAGAGGATCAAGGCCCTCTCCTCCCCAGTAGACCACATCTCTCCCTTATCCTTTCCTCCTTGTGTGCCCTAGGATAGGGAGGGGATAGGCCTGGGTCCTTCTCTGACTGCCCAGCCGGCGTCTGCCCTTCCCCAGTCTCCTCCACAACCTCCGGAGCCACACTTCTACTCCCTGTCGGCTGTTCCTCTTCTCCCTCAGTCTCCACCAGGGACATGACAAGACCATTCACGGATTTTAAAAAGTTTTACACTACTTGTGGGAATAGGCTGCAGAGTGTCCTGGAGGAGTGGGAGGCTGACTGAGCCCAGCATTCCCCCTCCCCCTTCCTCTTCCTTCCCAGCCCCGGCTGTAGGGCAGGACCAGTGTGCGGTACTCATTCTTCAGCCCCTGGATGGTGGGCAGCATGGGACATGGAAGGCCAGACCTTGCCAGGTGCACCCCGCAGCCGAGTACCTAGGTTTCATCTGCCAACTCCAGTATGGTGAGTGCAATGAATTGGGGTGGGAATTGCCAGGCACCCAGGCTGCATTTTCTAATAGCCCTCAAACTGGCAGCTTCTAGATAACCGAGGAAGTGTGAAAGCCTGTAGATAGAAGAGTAACCTCTTACACTTGTGTTGTATTTTCCCACGTCATTATAGTTGTGCTTTTAAAGTTGTAGCAAGGCATGATGATGGCAGATGAGATTCTGCCGAAATGTTGCTACAACTTTAAAAGCACAACTATAATGATGTGGGAAAATACCTGAACAAAGCTGAATACCATACATATAAATACCCACGAAAACTTAAGAATATATATATATATATATATATATATATATATATATATATATATATATATATATATATATATATATATATATATATATATATAATTGTGTTTTCCATTAATACAACTCAAATCATATTCATATTTTAACAGCGTTTTAACATCTACAGACATTGTTATCTTATAGTCCCTAATACATTTAATATGGATTCACCAATAACTGTTATCTTAATCTATAATTAGTTCTATCTTATATACTTATATATTTTACATATCCACAAATCATTTTCTTCAGGTCTCTTACAGTTAATCTTCTCTTCTTATTCCTTATATTTGTTCTCTACCCATTCATACCATTTGTGCCAGATTAAATAATACTCGGAGTTCTCCTTTTCTTTCATGTTTAATGTGAGCATGTCCATTTCTGCACATTCCGTTATTATTTTGTTGGAAGTTGGGTCCTTTCCTAGGCTGGGAGCCTCACATCTGAATACTATTTCAGAACCCGGCTATAAATTCCCTCCCAATTCACAGGTTGCTCTTTCTGGATTCCCTTGAAGGAGGCCTAATTCATTCTGCTCTTTGTTGGCAGATTTCTGTGGCCCTCCAGAGGCTGTTCGGTTTCTCCTCCCTGGTGGGATGGACCCTTATGCCACAGCTGATGTCACCTTCTCTTTGCCTGGCCATGCCACTTTCTCTCTGGCTTTGACCTGCTTCCATCCGAATGGCACCCTCTTCTTGATCATCTTTGAGTACAACACCACTCATCTCCATGGCAGCATCTTTAGCGAACACGGCAGGTTTTTGGTGCACAAGGACTATCCTTGTGCCCCTTTGCCCCCCGGCCTCAACACCTGGAGCTTCATCAGCTACCCAGATGGCTTTGCCTGCTTCTTCAACCACCAGGAGCGCTTCCGGCTGTCGGACAGCCAAGAGGTCTTCCTTGCGAACGTCAGCTCCTTGCAGATAAGTGGAGCCACCGTAGTCAATGCTTCCCTGGGTAGGTCGGTCCAGCCAGCCTCAAGCAGGCACAGCAAGGGGCACAAGCAGCCCCCTCAGAAGGGAGGTGGACAGGCCTGGCCTGGCCGGTACATCCCAACCCTACTCAGTTAGAGAAGGGTCTGAGCATGGGCTGCTGCTTCTTTGGTGGCCGTTCTGCTCTCCTCCTCATGGAGGGAGCCCTTCTGGGAGAGCCCAACTCGTAGCCAGGCACTGGAACTACGGAGGCAAGAGGTCCCTTAGTCAAAGATGGCTGCCTCCAGATCAGAGGGAAAAGCAGAATTCCCTTGGAAGGGACACAGCGCCTCTGTTGCCCCCCTGGGATGCCCTCACCCCTTGGCATCTTCTTCCAGAGTATCCGCTATCCTCTGACTTGTACTTCCGCCACGGGAGCAGCCTGCAGCTGGAGGATGCTGTCCACCGCTACCTGGGCAACTTCACCCTTGGGCTGTGGATCCGAAGCTCCTTCCTGGGCTCTGCTCGGATGTGCGCAGTCAGCTACTCCTTGAAGTGGCAGCAGCGGGCCGAATTTGCGCTCTTCCTTCTCTCCCCTTCCGGACTGGAATTCCACACCAAGGGGTGAGGGGAGCAGGGCCCTGCACCATCGACCCCTACAAATCCGCAGACCCTTCCCCTGGCGACCCTCTCTCCCCATTGGCCACACAGTCCTCCTGCCTGGGAATGAGCAGCGCAGAGGGAACCTTTTCCCCATGCCCTGCTCTGGTTCTGCTTGCAGAGCCCTGCTGTTCAGGGTCACCCGAGTCCCCCTTCTGGATGGCTGCTGGCACCACCTGGCTGTCTCGGTCACCAACACTCCCAGCTTGGCTCCTTTCGAAGTCTTCGTGGATGGAGAGACCTGGCAGCCAGACGTGTCTGAAAGCACTGGCTTCCTGTGGAAGGGGCTATCCCTGGGAGGAAGACTGAGTTTAGGGCAGCTGGAAGGCAGCCGCAGGGGTGAGTCTTGACTGAGTATCTTGGGGGATGATTTATTTATTTGCTTGCTTGCTTGCTTACTTAATTACTTGCTTGCTTACTTACTTAATTACTTGCTTGCTTGCTTAATTATTTGCTTGCTTACTTACTTAATTACTTACTTGCTTGCTTACTTAATTACTTGCTTGCTTGCTTGCTTACTTAATTACTTGCTTGCTTGCTTGCTTACTTAATTGCTTGCTTGCTTGCTTGCTTACTTACTTATTTAATTTATATTGCACCCTATTCGCCCATGGCGACTCAAGGCAACTTACAGAATGTAAAATCATATTTTAAAAAATAAAACAAAAACAAAAACAATAAGAACTAACAAAAAGAATCAAATAAATTAGTAAAGTACAATAGAACACAATTTGGGAAAACAAAAACCAACTCCCACCCCTCACCCCACCCTGACGACAGCGGGTCACACTAGCCATCTGATGGGTTCCATCCCTCTCTGGGTTCCCACGGCCCGCTGGCAAAACCAGGTGGTCTTTGGTGCCTTTCAGAATAGTATTAATGAGGGGGCCATTCTAATCTCTGGGGGGGATGATGTTCCAGAGAGAGGGAGCCACCACGGAGAAGGCCCTTCTTCTAGGTCCCACCAGGTGTATCTCTCTCAGGGGTGGGACCCGCAGCATCCTTGCTCTTATTTGCACCGTGGTATTCGTGGCAGGTCTGCACTGGAGCCAGGAGCAACAGCCATCGCCGTCTCAAGTGACCTCCACGCACACACACACACACTTTTCTCCGTAAGGCGAGAGAAGCATCCTGCCTTGTAGCTCCTCATTTATCTACAGGGTGTGTGTGTGTGTGTGTGTGGCATAAGGCAGGGGGCTTTGCTGACCAGGGTCCCCTTGCAGGGGCCAGCTCCTACGTGGGGGATCTGAGTGAAGTGAACCTGTGGGACCGAGCCCTTTCCGAGTTCTCGGTGAAGCAGCTGTCGGCCTCGAGAAACAGGTGGAAGTTCCCTGGGAACGTGGTGAGCTGGAGCCAGCTGGTGGTGAAGAGGCCTCCGGGGGTGCAGATCAGCCCAGCCAGTGAAGAGCCAGGTAAAGTCAGCCGGGACGGAGGGGGGGAGGACTTTGATGGGGTGGGTGGACACCAACTATGGCTGCCCTGATGGGGGAGTTTCTGTTGGGGCATCGAGATAATGCAGCGGCCGGTCCGTGGGTGCTGAATTCACCTTTGCACATCCCAGCTGGCCTCTTCGTTCACCTCTCTTTGTTGGTGGTTTTGAGCAGCTCGCTTGCTCCACAGGAGAAACGGGGATCCCTTCCTTCCCTGCTTCCTCCTTTTTGGGATTTGCCTCCAGCTGCTGCCCAGTCCTGGGTCCACTGTCTGTCTGGGGATGAGCCCCCCGCCCTCCCCCAAAAGAAATTAAGACAACTGTTATTCACGAAAATTCCAGCCCATCATCCTCTTCCAGAGCTCTCACAGACAAGGGTTAAGATGAGTTAAGGTCCTGGGGGCGCGGGGATGAGTCTGCCTATCGAGATGAGGTGGACCAGTTGCTTTCGTGGTGTGGAGAGAATAACTTGGTCCTCAACACCAATAAGACCAAGGAGCTTATAGTGGACTCTAGAAGGAACAGATCAGACATCCAGCCCTTGGTTATCAACGGAGAGCAAGTGGAGCAAGTGGCCAGATTTAAGTTTCTGGGTGTTACCCTAAAAGAGGACCTGACCTGGGGTGCCCACATTGCATCCCTGGTCAAAAGGGCCCAGCAGAGATTATACTACCTGAGGCTTCTCAGGAAACAACATCTCAATGAAAGACTGCTGGTGACCTTCTACTATAGAGAGTATCTTAACTTATGGCACTTTTGTATGGTTTGCCAGTTGCACAGGTTCAGATAGGACAGCGCTCCAGAGGGTGAACGTCATTACCCAGAGGATCATTGGCTGCCCTCTCCCCTCTTTGGAAGAGCTTTAGAGCTCCTGCTGCCTTAAGAAAGTTCAAAACATCCTCAAAGACCCATCTCATCCTGGGAACACTGTTTTTTTTGGGGGGGAGGGAACTATTACCATCTAGCAGACGGTACAGGATAATAAAAACAAGGACAAATAGGCTGAAAAAACAGCTTCTATCCCTGGTAACTCTTATTGAATTCTACTGTATAGTGCAATATTAATGCAATATCAGGAGATTTCCATTCAATGGCACAGAATGTGAAGGATGTGTGTTTGTGTTTATTTTCATGGTCATGATGTGCCCCGAAGATGGTGTTTGATTTCATTGTATGAGATGCCACGACAATAAAGTAAACTAAACTAATTCACTCCGGTGCTTTTGAAAATATATGGTGAACCAGAGTGTTTTGCTTCTCCTCTCCTTCTCCCCCCCGCCCCCGCCCCCGGGTGTTCCAGCTCGTCCTTTTGTGTGGTTTGGCCTCCTCCGGATTAGAGGGAAGGATTTGGTTCTCTGCACAGACCCAGAGCGGTCCATCCTCCATCTCCAGCCCCTGCCTGGCCCATGTGCCTCACGGGCTCTCTGGGGATTGCAGCTGAACGGTCGACTCCGTAACGTGGCAGACCCTCCTGCCTGTCTTCTGGTCAGTCCTGACTTATTTGCATCTTTGATGGCCTGTTTTGCTTGTTTGTCTTCTTTGTCCCTGAAAACCCCTGGCTAAGTCTGAAGACTGTTCTGACCCAAACCTTGTTCCAAGGAAACAAACACAAAACGGAGGTAACAGCAAACCCTTTTAATGATTCTTTACAAAGTCTGTTCCTTCACGGTTAAAAGGCTGTTTCGAGCGAATTGTCTCTGATAAGAACGAGCCTTGCCGAGGTTGTGCAAGGCTGCCAAAAGCACTAGATGAAGTTGCCATAAAATATTCCAAACAAAAAAGTCTTCAAATACAAACCAAGATAGTCCTAACTTCCACAAGTCTTGAAGGGCAAGAATTTCTTTGCTTCCTGCAAAGAACTCCAGTTTCTCAGCTGGCTTTTATCCCTTAAGGGAAGGGCCATCACCTTGCAGCCTTGCTCCCGAGTCACCTGTGCTGCTGTAGCTGCTCTTTCCTTCAAGCAATCCTGCGTGCACATGCACTTGGCACAGGCTCCTCAGGAACCTCCTCATCACTGCTGCCAGCCTCCACAATCTCCAAAGGCAGCTCCACTCCCTGATGGTCCTGGCCCCATCCCTGCATCACACGCAGGCCCTGCATCCAAGTCCTCGCTCTCCGAGACCTCAGCCATCCGTACCTGCTGCCAACAAACCACAACAAAGGCTGGTTTTGTGAGGGTGTGGGCCCTCCAGGGTCCTTCAGACCAAATGTGCTCAAGTAATTTAGAAACCAGTTCAACGTTATAGCCACGTGAGCCACTCTTGGTCTGTTCTGTGCAGGTGGCCTCAGGTGGCTCCTCTGTCCTGAGCAGCTGGGACTGCTCTCCGGACCCTCGGAGCAGCTTCCGCCTCTTGCCGGACATGCGTCTGCAAAATCTGCACTCGGGGCTCTGCTTGTTTCAAGAAGCCGCCAACAACATGCTGTATCTGGGAAAATGCACTCCTCAGGCCTTGTACTTTTTCCTGGATTGGGGTAGGTCCTCACTTTTTTCCCGTCAGGAACTCCGTGCTGCCATATGGGCGGCGCAGCCTTGTGTTCCCACGCAACCTGGATTAATTGCTTTTGGGGGGGGGCACATTTCTCTGCAGACCACCAAAATTTTCTCGTGGACCCCCAGTGGTCCCCGGCCCACCGGTTGGCGACCACCGCTCTGGGCAAAGAAAAGAGCTGGGATGGATTGAATGCGTCTCCTGGCCCCATCTGCCCCGCCCTGCCCCCCAAAGCCCTGCCCAGGATCGGGGTCCTTGCTCCCTCACTCCCAGGCAGGAGGAAGCCAGCTGTGTTCTCAGGCCACCCTCTGCCTGCTCTTTCCTCCCCAGATGTGCACTGCCCCCATTCTAAGGGCTGGAGACCTTGGAAGGACAAATGCCTCTTCTTCGTGCTGGGCGCAGCTCTCGAGTGGAGCCAGGCGCAGAGGTTCTGCCAGCGGTTCCACGGGGGAAGCCTGCTCTCCCTGAACAGCCCGCAGGATCTGGTGAGCAGTTGAGCTTTGGGGCCGGGAGCTTCCGGCAGGGTTGCCTGGAGCAACAGGGCCCATCCAGTCTACATCTTCTTGGGAAGATCTGAGCACAGCAAGGGGAGAAGGACCTTGCCTCCCCTGGGGATGGTCTGCTGTGGAATTGTGGCCAGAGATTTGGGTGGATGGTGAGGAGCAACAGGCGGTTCTGGTGGGTTTGGCTTTTGAATCCTACCCGGCAGAATGCACCACCCCTGTGTGTGCATTGCAGATGTGGCTGCAGGGACAAGTGCCAGGGAGTCTCTGGACAGGATTGCACAGCAGTGGCAGGGATCTGTGGAATTGGCTGGATGGCTCCCGGTTCAACCAAGCGCTGAGGCGGTAAGAGGCCTCCCCACCCCTGACTCTCCCCTCCGAAAAGGTCTCTACTAGGATGCATCTACTCCACCCAGAAAAATGGCCAAAGCGAACTCTATCCAAGCCGAGCAGGTTGGCCTGTAGAGCCACTGGTATCTTCACTGACTGAGCCTGGTGTGTTGTAGAACCAACTGACTTCCCCCACCACATCTTCTCCTCTTTCTCTAATTCTTTCCCACGTAGCTTCATGTTTTCCCTGGAGCCATCCAGCATGGCAATCTGCATGCTTGCTCTGACCTCTGGCTTCCTGAAGGCCGAGCCATGCCACAGGCCTCACCGGTGGATTTGCCAGGCTCCGCGCCAAAGCGGTAAGAGCTGGTGGGGAAGAGCACGACTCCTTGTCCCGCAGCTCTGCTGTCTGGAGGACAACTTTTCCACACAAGTGACACTTAGAGGAACCCACCCACCCCCCAATGGCAAGGTGGAAGCTGCAGATAGTTAGGGTTTTTGGTCATAGTATTGCAGCGTGAATTCGGCGCCAAGTTAAAAACAGATGGCTGAGGCTTCATTTTAATTTCTTTATAAACACATGAAGTAAATTTTACAATACCAGCTGTAGATTTCTCCCAACATGGAGCAAACTCATGCAGAAGCAGGTTCGTTACAGGTTCAGAGCCGAACATGAAACTCAGGAGCTCAGAAACAGACATCAGTTTCCCTTTAGTTCAGCAGACAAGCAAGCAAGTTAGTTTCATTTTCAATAGACAGACTCAGAGCTTGATATGGAGCCACGCCTAGGCTACTTCTAGTTTCAGTTTCCAAACAGTCCTCATTGGCTGACTTAGTTACTCTGCCTATTCCCTGGCTGACCTTGTTACCATGCTCTGTTCCAGTTCATGAATATACTCTTTGACAGTTTTGTGGCTGATAGTAGAAGGGTAGGGTGAGGTGGGATAAGACAACAGGGGTACCTAAGTATGGCCAGGAAGGAGACAGAACTACAGGGAATAGGAGGCCGAATTGCCCTCTCGGGCAGGGCTCTAAAGGTGGGCTCAAGAAAGCCTCAGTCTTTGGTGGTGGACAACACCTTCTGGCCAGTGCTACATTGTATGGATCCCCTTTCCTTCCTTGCCTTGGTTCCTCCCGTTGCTGCACTTCTAAGGGTTCCTTTTTCATTCCCTACGCAAAGGCACACAAAGGGAAAACTTGTGGGAGGGGGCTCTAAAAAGAGCAGGAGGGGCGATGCTGGCTGGCCTGCAGGGACCATTGCCTGGGACCCTCCCTGCTAGAGGTGAGGTGTGCTCGCCTCTCACCTGCCCTCTTCCATCCCCGCCAGATTTATACATGACTTTCCCTGGGAAATCCTTTGTGGGCACCGAGGCTGCAGACCTGAGCTTCCATTCGCTGCAGGATGCCAAGCGGCAGTGCAGCGCCTTGGGTGAGGGCTGCGATGTTGTGGTCAGCACCGCGGCAGGCCACCGCCTTATGGTGGGGAGACGCTTTGTCACCCTGGAGGACCCTGGAGCAGCCACTGCCGCCGCCGTGCATGTCAAAACAAGATGCTCCCCTGGCTACTCAGGGCAGGACTGCCAATGGATGTGCCCGCGATGCGAGACCAGCTTGAGCTGCAACCCACTGACGGGCCTCTGCGATGGCTTCCTGTATTACCGAGAGGCTCCTGGTAGGTGAACTGGGAGGGCTTCTCTTGGAGTGGCCCGGGACCCCCGCTGGCTCCCACTTTGCCTCTCCCATAGCTCAGGCTTGGGAACCCGGCTTGTCAAAGATGGTGCCCCTTCTTTGGGGCAAGAGCCTCGCCCTGGAGAAAGGGAAAGTGCTTGGGGTATAAAGGTTGGGGAGGTGGGTCTTCCAGACAGAAGGGGCGTGTCTGCCTCAGCTTCTTGCTCCAGCTCCCCTCTGGGATGAGATCCATGCAGCAACCCCCCACCTTGTCCATCAAGCTGATGGGGTTTTTGTTCATAGTATTGCAGCATGAATTCAGTGCCAGAAAAGTAAACACAGACGGCCGAGGCTTCGTTTAACTTCTTTATAAACACATGAAGTAAATTTTACAATACCAGTTGTAAAACCAGCCCCCCCACCTTGTCCGTCAAGCCGAACCCTCGTTCTCACAGCCCTCGTTGCCTCGCTGAAGTGCCTCCCGCTTGAGGTCTGGATATTTGAGCAAGGAAGTTGCTGGTCTCATGAGCGCTACAGTAGCCAGGTTGAAGCCCAGGCCGTGTGCAAGAGGTATCTGGGCAGCACAGTGAGGAAGGTGCCAGCCCCGAGCAAGGTGAGGAGTGTGGGTGGCATCTCTCCCACCACAAGATGGCAGCCTGCCTTGGGCTTGTCCCCTCCTCTCTGGCCCGCCAAACCCTTCCTGTGAAATGCAATAATCTAGTTCCGTAATGGCGAACCTATGGCATGCATTGTCCTGGGTGGCATGCAGAGCCATTTGTGCGGGCACGCGAGCCCAGCCAAACTTAACTGCGCTGCACATGCGCACACCTCCCAGCTGATTTTCGGCCTGTTTGAGGCAGTTTTCGGCCTCCCAGAGGCTTGAGGGGAACCTCTGCAGCATCAGGAGGCTGAAAAACGGGCCTTCCGGAAATACCAGAGGGGCCCGTATTCAGCCTCTGGAAGGCCTCTGCATTCCGGGGAGAGAGTTTTCACCCTCCTGGGGGCTCGAGGGAAGCCTCTGCAGCCTTTGGAGGCTGAGAAACAGGCCCGTATTTTTCCGAAGTGCCAAAATGGGCCCGTTTTTCAGCCTCTGGAGACTGCAGAGGTTTCCCTTGAGCCCCCAGGAGGGCGAATAAGGCCTCAAACAGGGCGAAAATCAGCTGGGAGGCAGTGCAGGTAAGGGGGCGGGAGGGTGTTGCGCATGCATTGCACTGTGGGTGCTGGCACACACGTGCTTTCGACACACCACAACAAAAAGCTTCGCCATCACTGATCTAGTTGCTCCATCCAGAGAGGTTTTTGCAAGGACGGCTTGGATACCTGGAGCCTTTAGAAGCTGACCTGTCTAGTCCTTCTAGCCCTCATCTCTCTCTGCGTCATACTCAGGTCCCAGCCAGCCCCTCTGCAGATGGGAGAAGAGGCTTCCAGCAGCCAGGAGGCACACTTTGGGCTTGCCATCGAGCTGAAGGTATGCCTTCACTCCACACAAAGAACAAACCGGGTGGGTGGGTGGTTGGGTGTGAAAAAGGCAGAAGGACCTGAGTTTTCGCCCACAAATGCTTTGCTCTGAAATCAGCATGGATGACCTGCTTCCTCCGGGGTTTGGCAAGGAGACAACCTGATACAGGTCCCAACTTTATCGGCGTCCCTTCAGAAACTTTTCTTCGGGAAAACTTTTTTTCTTTTTTAATTTTAAATTTTATTAAACATACACACACAAAAAGAAAGAAAAAGACATTTAAAAAACAATGATCCTAACCTCCATAGCTGTCTTACATCGCTAAGTCACATAAAAAATAATACACATATACATTCTATATACATAGTATATAATAGATACGTAAACCATAACCGTTTATTATTTTTTTGATGCTTTCTTTCTTCCAACCAGTGATAAAACTTGTCCCATATTTTTTAATAATCAGATTTGTCCTTATTTTTTAATTCTTTTGTCAATTTATCCATTTTTGCACACATCCAAATTTTCCTAATTATTTCTGTTTCACCTGGAGTTTCCTTTCATTTCCATTGTTGAGCCTATGCTAATCTTGCAGCTGTGGTGACATGGATTATTAGATGTATCATATTTTCCCACATTAATTCCTAACAAGAAAAATGCGGGTCTATGTTCTATTTCGATTTTACACCATCTCTTCTAACCATTTCTGGATTTTCCGCCAAAAAAATATTGGGCTTCTTTGCAATTCCACCCTAGATGATCCTACGTTCCATTTTCCTTGTTACGCTTCCAACATACAGGGAAAAGATTTGGGTACCTTTTAGCCAATTTTGCGATGGCGGAATATGCCATCTACAAAACAATTGATATTAATTTTCTTTAAAACAATGTGGCCAAGAGAATATTTGAGCTGAATTCAGACTCAGCAGGCCACAGAGTCCAGCATTCTGCTCACTGCCACAATAGGAGCCCTCGGCCAAGGCGGGAGGCTATCTGTGCACTCCCCCAAGTGGCCAAGAGCGGGAGAGCATCTCAGGAGGGCTACCGATGGGCCTTAGCCTTCTTCTGTATGCATCCTCTCCTCGCTGTTACTTCACACTCACTTGTTATTGATGTAGAAAAGAGGGGCAGTCTTTGTGCCACTCTACAAGTGCCAGAGCTCATCCTCTGGCATAGAGACTGTGTGGGGTTCTTTCTTCCAGTGGCAGAGGCAGACGTTGCTTCACACCGTTCACCCTCTTCCCTTACAGAGGTGACTCTGCCTTCATTCAGGGAGAAGCTACTCATTCCCTATCAGGATGCTGCTACTGCTGCTGCTGCTGTTCCTGAGCATAGGCAGGCCTCACGGCAGGAAGCCGAAGATGCTTGCTACCTGCAGAAGGAACGCTGTATGGGGATCCTGAGCTTGAAAGGAGCTCATTACACGGTGGCAGGAACGGTGCTGGTCGACAGCCCTGGCTCAGATGCTCTGCTCTCTGTGAAAGCAGGTCAGTGCCTCCCTGTCTTGGGAGGCAGGGCGAGGGGCTTCTCTCCTTGGTCATCTTAGGATTGGTCTGGGCTTCCCTGCCTCCTGAACTCACCTTCTGTGCTGCAGAGGAGAACTCAGCGGATTGATGCCAACATGTCTGCTGAGGCGTTCTCCAAACGCCCACAGACAGGGCCCGGGAGAAAGAAATATGGTCTCCTGGTTCTCTCCTCTCAGTGTGGGGCCTTCAGAGGTAACCTGAACATGGTCCTTCTGTTCTGACCCACGCCCTTTCCCGACAAATCAAACATAATCCAAAAGGAAGAAAAACCTTGTGATGCTTTTACAAAATAATTAGCTGTGATAAGCACAAGCCTTGCCAAACTTGTGTGAGACTTGCCAAAAGATAACAGACGAGAAATAATGTGCAATACAAGAATCTTCAAATCCAAACTCAGGATACTGGAACGTCCACGAGGCTGAGTTTCAAAACGTCTTTGCCTTCTGCAAAGAACGTCCGATTCACAGCTGCCTTTTATCTTCTTGAAGGAGGGGCCATTACCTTGCAGCCTTACTCCTGAGTCACCTGTGCTGTTGTAGCTGCTCTTTCCTGCAAGCAATCCTGCGCTCACGCGCACTTGGCACAGGCTCCTCAGGAACCTCCTCATCGCTTCTGCAGCCCCCACAATCTCTGAAAGCAGCAGTCCACTCCCTGATGGTCCTGGCCCCTCATCTGAGTCCTCGCTCTCCTCAGATGTCCGCATCTGCTGCCGGCTAACCACAACACTTTCCATTGACAACATGGTTGATGAACACTCCTCATCAAAACCTGTAAAGGTGTCATTGGTCCCCTAGCGCGCACGGCCAGGCAGGGAAGTGGCTCTGAAGGCCACGGGCTGGCATGGAAGCTGTATTCTTTGTTAAAGTGAGCAGCCTCGTGCAGCCTTCCTTTGGCAGGTTTTTGTGTATTAATTTGAACGGTGACCTCTGCGTGCTCTGCCTGAAAACCCAGCAGAACCAATCATAGTTCTTCAGGAGCTGGTAGCAAGGGTGGGAACGAGGGTGGTCCTTTGGAAGAAACCCAGGTCTTTTTTGGGAGGGAAGTGATGGCCTTTCCAATGCCTTCTCCGCTTGCAGCTTGCTCCCCTGGGTTCTGTGGAAAGCACTGCCAGAGGCGCTGTTCTCCTTGCCTGAGCACGCACACCTATAACCCTCTGACCGGCCGGTGCGACGGCAGCCTGAGCTGCGTGCATCGCTTCAGCCCTTCCTGTCTTCACGGTAAAGTGCACGGTTTTGCTTTGCGAAAAGTTCACAAAACACCACACGCTCCTCATGCCTCAGGTCTAAATATCTAACTCGGGCAACGCACAGCTACATTATTAACACAGTTCACGTTTCCTCTTAGGTCTGGTGCATTCCAGGTGTCCAAGGGGCCCCGGCTGGTGGTTTTGGGGCGGACACTGCTACTACGTGGAGGAGCAGGGCAGCAAGAGCTGGCCAGAGGCCAAGGCTGCCTGTCAGGCCTATGGCGAAAACATGTCCCTCCTGGTTCTCAGCAGTGCCAAGGAAAAGGCCAGAATTTTTGGATGCTGCTTCAATGGGGGGAGGGGGAAGAGTGCGGTGGCCAGGCCAGGCCAAACTTCCCTTGTGCCTAGAGGTAAAGCAGGAGGTGCTTTCTTGGCCCTGCCGAGCATCCTCCTTGTTACATAGCTGTTCATTAATAACAATGGAAATACACTGAGATATTTAAACCAGGAGTGGGATTCAATTTTTTTTAACAACCGCTTCTGTGGGTGTGGCTTAGTTGGTGGGCATGGCTTGGTAGTCATGTAATTGGCTGGGTGTGGCCAACTCAACATCACTCACATCGAGGCATGCATCTCCTCGCCTGGCCTCCCGGGACTGTGGGGAATGCTGCAACAGTCGTAAGTGTGAAAAAGGGTCATAAGTCACTGTCTTTCAGTGCCATTGTAACTTTGAGTGGCCCTTCCACACAAGCAAAGTACCAGCAAAGGAGGGGGAAAAAACTCCAGAGACATTCTTGAGACAGGAAGTCTAGTCCTGCCAAGAATGTAATAAGGGTTAACAGAGAGGCAGTTTCTGTAAGCAACCCCAGAATGTTTCCTTCCTGCCTTCCTTACAGGATTAGCCCTGTAATTTCTTCTAACAATCGGTTCTCCGAACTGCTTAGAATGTTAACAACCGGTTCTAGTAAATAGCTGTGAACTGGTAGAATCCCACCCCTGATTTAAACACTAGAAGCAGGGAAGGCATCAAGACAAGCCAGGCAGATTGCTTTTAGCAAGACCACGGTTGGCTGTCTTGAGAGTCAAGCTTGGGCCTGTTTTTCCTCCCCTTCATGCAGCCCCTGCAGGGCCCTGAGCTTCTCGGTCTCTGGGGGGAAAAGCACAGGGCCCTTCCTCAGTAAGACCGAGCAAAGGTTTGAGAGTGAGGGGGTCCCTTTTCCCTCCCAGGCCTGGGTGGCAGCCATGGTGCAGAGGGGCAGCTGGACAGGGCTGAGTGACGCAGACGGAGACGGAGTATGGAGGTGGGAAGGAGGCCGAGCGGACAGCCTCTCTCCACCTTGGTGAGCACCTTGGGGGTAGGAAGTTGCTTGGGGGGAAATGTTGCTCCCTGTTGTGGCCCTCTGAAGCTGGGGCTTCTCCCTGGTGTTCTGCTTCTCCCCCCAGATCTTTTCCCTGGGCTCTTGGAGGCTTCCTCATCCCACCCCCCCAAGAAGCCACTCACGGCCTTCCCGTCTCATTTGCTGGGCTGACCACTTCCTGTCAGCCCCAATCCCCAGCCGTTCCCCACCCCTGGAATGGCACCTGCCCTTCTGTTGGACCTCCAAGCGATGCTCAGCCAGGCACATCTCTGTTTGCTTCCCCTGTCAGGTTCCCTGATATGCCTCTTGGGGCCGGAGGCTGCTTGGAGATTCATCACAGGGATTTGGCCACCTCCCCGTGCTCCCACCTCAAGCCCTGGGTGTGCGAGGGGCTCTGGGGTGAGTGGCTGGCTGGGCCGTGGTAGGGTCGTCCTACAGCCCCAGGCGCAGAAGTCCGGCACTGACCGGGCCTGCCTCACAGCCCAGCTCCTCATCAGCACGCCAGACCAGCTGTGCTTCCTTTGGCAAGGAGCAGGATGGCGGCCTGTCTGCCAGTGCTTGGGAAAGAAGAGGTATGGGCGTGGCAGGCATTCTCTGGGCCCCATGGGTGTTTTCTTCGCTCATGCCCCTCTCCTCTCTGGCTCAGCACCCTGGAGTTCCTGCCCAGCTGAGCCTGGCTGGAGCCACTGGAATGGCAGCTGCTACCTCTGGGACTCTTCTTCTGTTGGGGCCTGGCCAGTGGCCCAGGAGGCCTGCCGGAGGTTCAGAAACACAGACCTGCTGTACTTGACCTCACTACAGGAGATGGTACCATTTCCATTCTAGGCCTCCTTCCCACGCCAAGTGTACCAAGGGACCGCTGGGGCTTCTGCAGGTGGCTGGCAAGCAGGGACTACCTCCCTCTCCTTGCGCAAACCACGGTCCCTGTCCTCCACCCTCATGGCTCGATTCCCCCTTTCTTTCCTCCCGTTGGGCCAGTCAGGAAGGGGTAGCAGGTTCCCACCAGGGAGACCTTGGGGCTTCTGGGCAGTGGGGGCAGGGAACACCTTCTTCTCCTGGGTGATCGGAAGACTGTGGATCCCTTTATGTTTCATCCAGGACTGGGTGCGTTCACACTTCCAAGGCACTTTCTGGACAGGCTTGAATGACCGGAAGGAGGAATCGGTCTTTCGCTGGTCAGTCCTGGAGCCCCTCAGCAAGCAGGTGGTCCAGTAAGTGGCCGTAGGAGTGATCTCCTTCCTTACAGCGGAGTGTCCTGCAGCTGGAGAAGGACCCCCAGTCTCAAATTTCCCCTGTGGCTTAATGAGAGGAATCCGTAAGGTTCAGCACCCTGGCCAGCCCTTCCCCATCTGCTGGGGCCCCTGAAGCCTCCCCCAACTGGCCCACCACGGCCACTAAGAGGCCTCCTGCCCCATGTTGCCATCTTGTGCTCCCCCTGTCAGGGGGCTGTATGGGCTGGGTGCCAACCCTGGGGGCCCTTTTGGCTCTTCTGCATGGAACAGGTACCTGCGAGACGATGTGGCTAACGGAGGGCTGAAGGACTGTGTGTGGTTTGACTCGGCAACTGGACTTCTGAGGGATGCCAGCTGTGGGGAGGAAAGGCCCTTCCTGTGCAAATGCCCTGAAGGTGAGAGAGGAGGCTGCGGAAACAGGGTGGGGCAGGAATTTTGCCAGTCCTCCCTCTCCTTGCCTTCTGCTCCCCCTCTTAGCTTTCCTGTATTCACACAACTTGGGGAGCAACAGCAGGCATTGACACAGAAAGGCTGTCCTGGGTGGGCTGCTCAGCGAAGGCTCCAAAGTGGGCCCTTTCCAGGGTCCTTTTGTCTGTTGCAAAGCCTTCAGAACTTCTGCTAAGCCCGTGTTTATCGTTGCCTCGGGGTCGCCAAGACCTGTATTTAGCGAGCCACTTCAGCTGTTTCTTCTTAGTTTTGAAAAGCAGCTTTATAGCTTCTTAGTTTTGTTTTTTTTTTTTAATGGGAAGCAAATGATTCCTCTTGTGTCCCTCCCTTTCCTTCCCAGCCACAGAGTGGTTTGATCAGTGGGCTGGATACGGCGTGGCGGGAGAGCCGTCGCTGCTCTATCCCTCTGCAGAGACCCTGGAGGGGGCCAAGCGGGACTGCCTGCTGGAGCGCCCTGTGTGTGTGGCTGTGCTGGAGACAAGGTCTGGCTTCTACCTGCTCAGCAGCAAGGACGATGCCAGCCCCAAAGCAGACTCAGTGCTCCACGTGTGGAACAGTACGTGTCTGATGGGGACCGCGAGGATGGGCAGAGGGAGGGGGCTCCTTCAAAAGGGAACCTGTGTGTGCAAAGGCTCCTCTTTCAGCGGGGAAACGAGGCATCCCATTTATGAGCCTCGCTCTGAAGTCAGGGTTGAATGTGATGCCCAAGGCCAGTTTTTGATTCCTAGGCATTCCCACGATTCACACTGGCACTGTATTACATGCCCGGGGGTCCCATATGGACAGATTTGCCTTCTGATAGGGGAGAACTTACCCCAGAACTTTGGCTAAGGGGGGATTCTTCCCTGGTGTGCTCCGGAGTTTCTGAGAGTCAGCCCTGTTGTTTAACCAGGTTGTAATATTTCCTGGTATTTATTTTATTTATTGATTTTATTTGTCAATTGCTTACAAGATAATAGGTATAAGTACAAACATGAGTAAGAATATAGGAAATAGATACGGATAAATGGGGACAATAGGACAGGGATGGTAGGCACGATGGTGCGCTTATGCACGCCCCTTATAGACCTCTTAGGAATGGGGTGAGGTCAGTAGTGGATAGTTTGAGGTTAAAGGTGGGGGTTAGAGGATGTAACAACAGAGTCAGGGAGTGCATTCCAGGCATTGACCGCTCTGTTGCTGAAGTTGTACTTTCTGCAATCAAGTTTGAAGTGGATTACATTGAGTTTCTATCTGTTGTGTGCTCTTGTATGGTTGTGGTTAAAGCTGAAGTAGTCATTGACTGGTAGGACATGAAAGCAGATAATTTTGTGTGCTACGCTTAAGTCTAACCGTAGGCAGCATAGTTCAAGGTTGCCCAAGCCCAAAATCTCATGCCCAGTATCAATGTTAACAGATTCACCCGCTGAGATTGGCGGGTTGAAGCAAAAACCTAAGAGCTGCTTTAAGAGATGGAGGGACTGGCCTCCTTGTCCTCCCTCGGCCATTTTGCACTTCTCTTCTGGCCCTCAGCGTCAGAAATGTCCAAGTGCTTGAGAGTTAGCTGAGAAGAAAAACAGTGGATCTCGTCTGATGTGGGTTCTACAGTCACCACAGTTATCCCCGTGTTTCCCAGAAATGGGGCTGGGGTCTTGGTGCACTTGCCCGTCAGGCCTGGTTTTGCTTTCTTTCAGTTTGCGCGGAAGGATTTAGCGGCTTGGCCTGCCGCAAGACCTCTGCAGGCTCAGCCCGGCCAGCCTGCGACTGCAGTGGCAGGTTGGAGACCACGGCAGAGAAAGGTGAGGGTCCAGGAGGGGGCATGGAACTCTTTAGAGACCAGCAGAGGCCCAGTGAACTCTCCAACAAAGAGAGGCAGCTGCTCTTCCTGCGTATCTGGAAGTCAGACAGTGACGCAAAACATTGGTGTTTATTTCAAAAAGGACTCCATGTTCCTCTCTCCTTCCCGCCTAGTCCATGCCTTGAAGGCCCTGCTCTGGTGTTTCTTGCATAGTAATGGGAAAGGGCTTCTCCTGAGGAAGCTGGGGTCCTTTTGGGAAAAGGGAATTGGGGCACAGCTTCTGCCATTGGCTTTTAGATGCCGCCAGCTCTGCCGTGCTACCTTTCCAGAGCATCTTTACGTTTTCTTGCGTCGAGTAAGAACTATTTCTGTTGACTTGACCTACTTAGGTTCCACCAAAAGTACACTCAGAAAGATGGGTAGGTTGTGTTTGTTTCACTCCGTTTATCTGGAGAAAATAGAAGCTGCTTGGCTCCAATTTCCAGATCCCTTTAT
This sequence comes from Hydrophis major, assembly GCA_033807585.1. Lineage (NCBI taxonomy): Eukaryota > Metazoa > Chordata > Lepidosauria > Squamata > Elapidae > Hydrophis > Hydrophis major. Next base: position 4,745,580 of record CM066341.1, read on the forward strand.
AGCCTGATTGAACCCGACGATGGCCAGGGATGGGCCCATCTCTAAGGTGGCCATATGCTTCCGTCTTGCTGCAGTTTGTGGCATCCCTGTGCAGACCTGTGTGGAGGATTGCAAGCAAATGACTCCTGGGACGAAGTGCTCATTTTGCATCCCTGTCTGCACTGGTACGTTAGCTTAGAAGCCTTAGGAGCATGGGGGAACGCCCCACGGTTGTGGGATCCATTCTATTCTGAGGTTCCTTCAGCTAAAACATGTCGCACCGGTGCTTCTCCTCGGTTGACTGGATCCACTGGCACCTGGTCATCTTGCCAGCTGGGCTCAATGGCCTTCACCTGGGCAAAACTGGCCACTGTCTTGCTCGGTGCCTCCCTCTGGAAGCAGCTGCCCTCCAGGGTCCCTTTTGCCTTGTGGGAAGGGCTGCAACCCCAGGTCAGAGAGTTTGCTACCAAACTCTCCCCCACCTCCCACCACATCCCCATCCCCACCTCCACCTGCAATTAGCCAGGATCTTTTGTTCTTTCCCCATGCAGAGGCCAGCCTGAGTTTTCTGGAGCCTGAAGAGTTTGCTCTTGTCACCATGATCCAGTTCAAGGCGTCCCATTCCCTCAATCTCACGGCTGAGGATGAAAGGGACCGAGCGGTCTCCTCCAAGGTCATATATGATGACGCCAAGCATCCATGACAGAAAAGGAAAGCAAGAGGCCAATAAAGGCTGTGGAGGTGCCGAGGACGGTGTTTCCGTGGTCCTTCTGTTTTGTGAGACTCCTGCCCCAAAACCCAGGGGCCACTTTGGTCGAGCACGGGGTGGTCTCTACGCTGTAGGGACAAGGAGTTCAGTCGTTTCTACAAGTGGTTTTGAAGTTTGGAGCCCAGGCCCTGGGTGGCATGTGGGCTGGGGGGTTTCTGCGCTCTGCCCCAGATTCCCCCCCCCAATCTACCCCCCCCCCCAGGGATCCCTTGGGAATTTTGTATTTTCCTTCGTTTTCACTAATAAGTCAAAAAACTTTTGCAAAATGAATGCATGGCCATTCTCAGCCTTCTCTAAAAGGGGGAGCAGAGGGGGAATAAGATTGACAGCTGGGCCAGCATTGGGCTCCACTCACCTGCCCACCTGTGAGAGGGAAGGCAGGTGGCCAGGCGCTCCTGTGCTTCTCTCTGGGAAGACGGTCAGAGGGCACCTTGCTAGAATGCCCTTATCCTTAAGGCTGGCAAAGGCAATTTGGGAGAAACTTCCCGGAGATGGCTCCTTGCTGTCGTTCCTTCTAGGAAAAATAGCAATAGCACTTAGACTTATATATTACTTCACAGTGCTTTACAGCCCTCTCTTAGCAGTTTACAGAGTCAGCCTCTTGCCCCCAACAATCTGGGTCCTCATTTTACCCACCTCGGAAGGATGGAAGGCTGAGTCAACTTTGAGCCCATCAGGATCGAACTCCTGGCAGTTGGCAGAGTCAGCCTGCAGTTCTGCATTCTCACCACTGTGCCACCACGGCAGATAGATAGATAGATAGATAGATAGATAGATAGATAGATAGATAGATAGATAGATAGATAGATAGATAGATAGATAGATAGCAAGCAAACCCTCTTAGACTTATATACCACTTCACAGATCTTTCCAGCCCTCTCTAAGTGGTTTACAGCGGAGGTCTCCAACCTTGACAACTTTAAGACTTGTGGATTTCAACTCCCAGCTATGCTGGCTGGAGAATTCTGGGAGTTGAAGTCCACAAGTTTTAAAGTTGCCAAGATTGGAGACCTCTGGTTTACAGAGTCAGCCTCTTGCCCCCAACAATTTGGGTCCTCATTTTACCCACCTCAGAAGGATGGAAGTCTGGTGGGATTTGAGCCTGGTGGGATTTGAACTGCCAAATTGTAGGCAGCTGGCTGTAGCAGAAGCAGCTTGCAGTACTGCACTCTAACCACTGCACCACAGAGGCTCCTTGCTGGAGTGAACCCAGCATTCCCACCTTCCACCAGCTTTTTAACAATGGCTTCCTTGTTAGATGTCACAGTAATCTCCAGTTGCGTCACCCTGGCTGTTACAGAGAGATTTCCCCTCAGACCAAACCCAGCGGCTCTTGCTAGTCACTTCTCAGAATAGCCGACCCTGTCAGCTTGTGGTACTTTTGGGTGAGGAGCTTTTCTTGAGCTCAGCACTTCCCCTTCTACCTGGGGGAGCCTTGCAGATTTTGCATCTCAGAGATGCTCCTTGGCAGGAGACGGGGAAGCACAAACCTTTCGGTAAGTAACTTTCCTGGCACAGGCCAAGACCCGTCTGTGTACAGAATGTAGCCAGACCAGGAGGGGCAGGCATCAGGTGGTTCCTTAGGCCAGGACACCAAGAGGAAGTGGCTGCTTTGTTCCTTGGCACAGCTGCCTGTCAAAATATTTGCTAAGGAAGGGCAGAAGCTTGACTCCGAATCAAGTACACACCCAAGAGGTTCTGCTAAAAGTTGCTCCAAACACAGGAAAGTGTGCAAAACCTTTAGCAGCAAAAGGTGTTGAGAGAGGAAGCTCGGCGGCCGACCTTCACCGGTTCCTGACTCTCCCATTGCTCGAAGCGGTGGAGCTGAGGAACAGATGTGGAGCCTCTCCAGGGGTGGGCCCGAGAGACCCATGGCTTCAAGCAGCAGGGCCTGGGCTTTGCACTTGGCAGCCACCAATCATCGCCACTGCCCTGGTGGCCGAAGGCAAAGAGCCCTCACAGCCCTCACCATCTTCCTCTTCTTGCCAAGCTTTCCTACTTCTGGCTGTCCAGATGTTTGCAGCTGCTCCCTGGGGAAAGTAAACTGTGTGGACCGGGGGCTGCGTTTGGTACCTCTCCAGTTGCCTACAAACGCCACCGCCCTCCTGCTGGAACACAACCTCATTGCCACCCTCCAGAACGGCAGCTTTGCGGCCCAGAAAGTCTTGCGCCGCTTGAGCCTTCGCAACAACGTCCTGACCAGCATTCACCACTTGGCCCTGGTGGGCCTCCATGAGCTGCAGGACCTGGACCTGAGCAACAACTCCCTCAGCCTCCTGCACCCAGACACGTTCCTCCCGGTGCCAACCCTGAGGACACTGAGGCTGGGGCACAACAGGCTCCTGAGGCTGGGGCCAGAACTCCCTCGGGCCCTCCCCCATCTCAGGGCCCTCTTTGTCCACCGCAATGCATTGAGCGACCTCCCGACTGGCTTCTTCGAAAGCCTTCCTTCCTTGTCTTACCTGACCCTTGAAGGCAATCCCTGGATTTGCTCCTGTGGCCTCTGGTCCCTTTTCCTGTGGCTGGCGAAGAACAGGGACAAAGTTCCAGGTAAGCAGCCACTAGCACTCGGTGTCTGAGGCCCTCTAGGCCAGGGGTCACCAACCTTTTGGACCTCGGACCACCAAACTCACAATTTTAAATCCCGCAGACCAGAAACCCTGGGAAAATCCCCAAAATAGTCTGCAGGAAAATTCCCCACCCAGTTTTCCTGCCGATCGATCGTTCTTTATTTGGGATCGCAGGATACCGTCTCCAGCTCCTTTCTCAGGGGGAGAGAGAGAGAGAGAGACTTTTGGCTTCATGCAAGGAAAGCAGCAGAAGCCGCAGAAGTCTTTCTTTCTCTCCCCCAAACTCCGCCAGAAACGAGTCTTTGCCGGCACAGCCTCTCAGAGCAGGAGGCCTTGCAGGGTCCCAAAGACTCATTTCTGGCGGAGTTTGGGGGAGAGAAAGAAAGACTTTGGCTGTTTTCCTTGCCTGCAGCCAAAAGCAGAAGAAGAAAGAAGTGAAAAGAAGCAGCCAGACGAGGTGCATGGGGTGAGTGGGGCTCCGCAACCAAGATGGCCTTGCCACTACTGGCTCTCTGCTGCTCTTTCTTCCAGAGGCGAATTCGTTGACTTGCAAACGCCGAGCATCCCTCACCCAGTATCCCATCTCAGCCCTTGGAAACGCATCTTTTGCACATTGCCAGCCACCCCAGATGCATCTCCCCGGCTATGCCTTCCTCCTCCTGATCGGGCCATCGACTTTCCTGGCCAGCATTTGTGTCGGCATCCTACTGGGCTCGGTGGCAGTGGCGCACCTGAAACTGAGGAGGATGGGCTCATGCATTCGGCCACTGGCTTGGGTAAGGCGCGCAGGGACCCCCCCGCAGTAAGCGGGTTTCGCTCCCAAACAACGGTCCTTTGGCACTCTTCCCCATGTCTCTGCCAGCAGAACTGCAGCATCAGGAGTCCCCGTGGCGCAGTGGTGAGAGTGCAGTACTGCAGGCTACTTCTGCTGACTGCCGGCTGCCTACAATTTGGCAGCTCCAATACCACCAGGCTCAAAGTTGACTCAGCCATCCATCCTTCCGAAGTGGGTTAAACGAGGACCTAAATTGTTGGGGGCAAGAGGCTGACTTTGTAAACTGCTTAGAGAGAGAGCTGGAAAGCACTATAAAGCGGTATATATGTCCAAGTGCTATTGCTATTTATATAAGGGTTTTTGAAATCGTTTCTGTTTCAAATACTTTGTGCATAAAATCCCAATTCCTCTCCCAGCCAGTGATTTGGGCTTGCACATCACCTATCCCTATCCAAAGATCCCTACTTGGGAACCCTGGTGTAAGAGCAGTCCGTATTCAGTGGTACGAGGGAGGAAGTGCCTCTTCTCCCACTGAGGTGGGCACAGGGGTGAGGCAGAGGGTGGAGCATCCTTTCCATGACACTCGGCTGCAGGTGGTATTGGTGTTTCCTGAAAAGCACGGCGCCCTCCTCCCGTTTCTTGGAGCAACAATAGCCCCTTCTGAGCCACGCTTGGTGAACTTCACAGGTTTTCCACAGAAAGGGCGACGAGATAAAACGGGGGCTGCCAATGCAAAGAGTGCCATGGCCTTTCAGTGCCCTGGAAGCCTCTCCGCTGGGCTCTGGGCCCCTTACTCTTTATACAGCGCTTGTCAGTTTCCCAGGTCTGGCACAGCCAGAGGTCCCCGATTTAGTGAGTGGCAGCCAGGAAGCAGCTGAGACACAGCCTCTGCAGAGGACAGAGCCTGCATTTGACTGACAGGAAATGGGGAGAGCAGGGTTGGGCTCCTTGTCCTCAACCAGGGAACATCTGAATACCAAGGTGGGGCCCCCACCACCACCATACCCATGATGCACAGGCCTGGGGGCTTCCCCTTATTCTCCTTGGAAAGGGAAAATCAAGACGTGAGCCAGTCCTAGTCTGGACTGGGGGTGTGGGGAGGAATACACAGCGTTCAGGTCTAAGCTGGAGCAGAAAGGCTGACGGTGCAGTGGTGGGATTCAATTTTTTTTTACTACCGGTTGGTTCTGTAGATGTGGTTTGGTGGGCACGGCAGGGCAAGGATGCTGCAAAATCCCCAATCCCTCCCCACCCCACTAACCTGCTTTGCAGCTCCGTTCTCCTGGGCAGGGCAACTAAAGAAGAACCCAGCCAATCAGCTGGGACTCAGGAGGCGGAGAATAGATGAGATTGGCGGGGCCAGTCGGAGGCGGGATTTGCCAGTTCTTCAAACTATGCCAAATTTCCACTGCTGGTTCTCCAGAACCGGCCAGAACCTGCTGAATAACCCACCTCTGGTGCCCAGTGAAGCCTAGCTTATCAAGGGAACTAGAGGGGTATCTGTGCATCCCTTCCTTGCTGGAGCTTGGACCAACAGGCACTGCCCTGGAGAGACAGCACAGCCGGGCATTGGCTTGCCAACCTCGGAGGGGCTCCGGAAGCAGCTCACCCTCCAGGCCGGCAGTTGGAAAACATCTCCATGACCCGCCCAGCCCCAACACACACTTCGGTTGGGCTGGTTGGATGGGGCTACACGGCAGGTGTTGTGTTTTCTGAAGCCAAAAAATGGTGCCCGTTTTCTGATCGGAAACAACAAAGCCACAACTAGGCCATGTCTTGAGATCAGCGTTTCCAGCCATGATATAGGTGCTAAAATCCAGTGCCTTCCTGATGGCCATGTGATCTGGGAGATCTAATCCCATCTCCTGCTTTGTCCCACTATCATTTCTTCAGGTGCAAAGAATTATTGAAGGCTCCCTTCCTGTTCTCCCCAGAAGCAACCCTTTTCTTTTCTTTTTTCTCTTCTTTCTTTTCCTTCCTTCCTTCCCTCCTTCCTTCTCCAAGCAACCCTTCTCCTCCTGCTGGGCCTTCAGTGTGGTATCTTCTCCAGTCTCTGCAGGTGACTTCCACCTCCACCTCGCATGGCATCTTATGCTTCCAGCTACTGCAACTTGTCAGGTATTTTCAGTATTTATTTTTGCTGAACCATCCAAGAATTCCAGAGTTGTCGTGTTTGGCCCCACTTTTACAGCTGACTTCTAAAACTGGGCTGCGTCTGGGGAATTGGGAGCACATCGACCAGCCAGTCTTCCCCAGTGCCTGTAAGAAGCAGAGAAAGACTTTGCAACAAGTCTTTGTGGAAATTTTATTTTAAATTCAGACTGAGGAAGGAAAATATAGACTGCTGCCTCTTGTTTTTCCTCTTTGCTGTGAATTTAAACAAAGAAGTATCCTTGCAGATACACACGCACACACACACACAGGCACGAATATGTCGTTTTAAATTAATGGATTTAAATTCACTGTTACAAAAACCCATAGCAGAACTATACGTAAGTATGATAACTCTTAATTATTGAACACTGCTTCTTCAGTCCGGCTCTGGGCACCTGTCCAAGGTCATTTGCTTTATTTCAAAAAGATTGGTCAGAATTACAGTTCCATCTCTACTTACCTAGGAGAAGGTCCCAGTGAATGCAATGGGCCCCACTACTGAGTAAGCACGGACAGAACCCATGTAGGTGCACACAGTCCAGCTTGGTAAATTAGGATCCAGGTTGAAGGGTACATAAGGAGGTGTTGTGGGGGGGGGGGGAATCCGGTAGAAGGAGCAGGCGGTGGTTGTGTGTTGAGGTGCCTCCTCCAAGTTGGGAGTTCTTGAGAGGCAACCCAAGTTGGTGCTACTCTGCTAACCCCTGGGCAATTGCAATGTGAACTGTGCGGAATCAGGTTGGCTGGCTCTCAGAAGCGCTGGCAGCACCGGAGCGACACTCTAGCCTCGCTCACTCGGAGCTGCCCAGGCCTCCATGGCTGCATGGCGAGGCCGGCTGGCCCCTGCGGCCTCCCCTGGGCTCTGACCACACGGCACAGAGAGGGAGAGACGAAGGGGCACTTTGGACCAAATGGGATTATCTTAATCTGGATTGGGATTCTGCACCCACAATGGCAAAAACAAATTTGGGCTTCCAGTTTTAACGCCCGAAGGGTATTTTTATAGGATTAGCTAAATTAAACTCCTAACCATCCTAGAAGACAAGCCAGCATTTGGTGGCAAAGAGCAGCTGGAGTAGGGATAATTTGGTCCTCCTGAGTGTGGAAATGAAAAATATTGTGAGGATCGAGGGTCAAGAGAACCAACACAATAACTCTCAGCTGGAGAGCCAGAAGGCTTGGCTTCCTTTCTAGAAGGCAGTGGCACATGCTGGACCACGGGATAATTGGTTGTGGGGAAGGGGTGGTTCTGAGGAGCGCTGTATTGGGGGCCAGGGGAGGAAAGAATTGGGACCTTCTCTCTCAAAGGCTAGAAGATCTTGGCAGGGGCCTGTTTGCCAGAGGAGGTTTGTTAGAAATCTCAATGCATTTAGCCGTAACCATGGGAGAAGAAAGGAATGATTCCAAGACTGCCACCCCTGATCCCAGCCCAGGAAAGGAGCAAAGGGGTCAGCGTCGGGGTCCATCTGTCCGTCCGTCCGTGGCAGGGAAAGCACTTCTGTCTTCTGCAAAGGAGGAGCGAGCTGCAGATTTGGATCGTCAGCCAGCAAAGCGTCGCTGAGAAGCTGGGAACTTCCCATCCTACCGGAAATGTTGCTTTACCAGGTGGGAGGCGTGAGAAGGGTTGCCTAAAACTCCGTTTCACAAATGAACCAAGAAGTAGTCAAAACAGAGAGAGAGAGAGGGGAGGGGGAAATTCCCCCTTTCCCTTCCCCGTCAGAGAAAACCTTGGCTGTCCTGAGGGAACATTGGCAGCCGAAAAAAGGGCCATGGGGCTCACTGGGTGGGACGTGGTGGACAGAATGCTATATATAAACATAGGGAGTGATGAGCTGTGGGGCTGTGGGCCTCTTTGCTGCCCCGATACAATCTGGAAACCGTCGGGTGAAGTAAGGTGGGCTTAAGAGGTTCAGTGCATGCAGGTAACAATGACGAGACTTGTCCCCTTTTCCCCAAGAGACCCGGTCCGATGTGCCATCCATCCTCTCCTTGGTAGCGGTGGGTGTGTATGTGTCTCCCTCAGAGCTACCTTCTCTGTGTGTCTTGGAGGAGAAGTAAATGGAGGTCACGCTCTAGAAAAAAACGGAGGTGCCGCCAGGCCCCAGGTGTTTAGTAGTTCATCCCAAGGCCGCAAGTGATATTGGTCCCCCTTGGAGAAAGCAGGGGTCTATCGGGGCCGGAGGGAAGGAAGCAATGCAGACGCCGTGGGTGGATAGCCAAGGCTTCCCTTTGGTGTCTCCAGAAGGGCCCCCGGAGTCTCCATTGGTCCGTCCCGAGATCTCAGACCACGGTGCTGACCGAGGGGTCAGAGAGGTTGAGTTGCCCAGCGATGTCGGTGGGGTGATACTGCTGCAAGAGACAAACAGACAGACAGATAGGCCGGATGTTAGGCGGGGCAGGGTCGGCTGCGAGCAGCTGATGCAACTGAGACGCAGGTCCCGATGGGAGATCGCTGAGGGATGATGCACGGGGCCCTCTCTGCCCCTCGCTTCGGGCCACAGCCTGTGCGCGCGGAGTGCCAGTGGAAGGTCCCCTTGCACAGGATGCAGCCCACGAGGGAAGCCTGGCCAGGGCCGGGCCCAAAGTCTCTTCCCCAGAGCCACCAGGAGTCGGTGGCACTCTCCCACTTAGTTTTAGCACCCTGGGACATGGCTTCAGTGGCCAGGGAGTGAAGAAGGATGCAGCTCAAATTAGCTTGGTTTGTAATAAATTGGGGAGGTAATTGCTAAGGGGGGGTGGGTTGTGGAGACAAGGCCTCTGGAAGGGTCTCTGCTGTCCCTGCTGGAAGAGGGAGGGCCAGTGCTTGTTTGCCCTCTTGGAGGAAAACCTTTTGGGGAACAAAAGCAGATCCCCTCAATTTATTACTAGGACATTCATTAGAGAGTTCAAAGCTACTAGCAATAGTTCGTGGCAAAGATAACTTCACATTGCCCCAGATATTTTTTTAAAAAAAGTGCTGCTGTGAACACCTATTTTTTTAAAAAAACAAACAAACCAAGGATTGGCACACATGAGCGGAATGCGAAGGGAATGCCCGGTGGGAAGCTGTGGCCTCCTTTGCCCCCTCCTTGCCTGGTGGCAGTGCTACAATTGTTGGTGCCCCCAAGCTGGGCCGCTGTTCTCCTCTCCCGCCTCCTCCGCCTGCCTGCCGGGACAACAGAGACCTGCATCATCTCTCAGGGATTTCCCGCTTGGGACAGGGTGGTGGGTTGGGTGGACGTGTTACATGACAGCCTCTGCGGCCCTCTGGTTCAATTGCCTGGGGAGCAACTAATTCCCCTCCTGGCACGTTTCAGCCGTGACGGCCCTGGCGTTCCACCAACGTCCGGCCAGTCAACGTCTCTTCCTTGTAGGTGGGACATTTCAAAGAATGCTCATGCCAACCTCCCCCAACCCCGGCCACTTCCCCTCCTGCCCCCCGCATCCTCCTGGCGCCCTCCTCCCGGGGTCTCTAGGGCCTGCCGTTCGCCCCTGCCTGGGCCCTCACGCTCCTTGCCCATTACAGACCCCCGTAATACAGGACGTGGGTACAGGACAAAAGTCAATCAACATTCAGGACAAGAGCCCACCCTGTGCTGAGCAGCTCCTGAAGCTGGGAGTCTCTACAGGGCTATCTGCACTGCAGCTCACGGATGCTGGGCGTGGTGACATCGCGGGGCTGTCTGTAGGGAGCAGGCGGATGAATGGCACATGGTCTATTACAGAGGCATTGGCTGCAGTTCCAGAGTTAAAGGCAAAATCCAGCTGTGCAAAGAGCATCGACCCTCACCACGGTGCCCCACACAGAATGCCACTTTGCCCGCCCAACAAACCTGCAGCATTTGCCCTTCGAGAAGACTGAGCAACCCATTGAGAACAACCTTCCCCTCATTGCATGTCAACCTGTCTCTCTTCTTCACGCGAGACTTGGAGTCCTAAGGGTTTTTCACCTGCCTGACCTGCCCTGGCCTCCAAACGCAGCCATGGATCTGCCCACTCAGCTAGCTGCTATGTCTGTGCCTGGACGCGGAGGCTGCTTCCTGCTTGATGCTGATTTTGGTCCCTAACAAAAGCCCTGAAGGCTCACTGGATTAAATCCAACCCGGCCTCCGGTTCCTATCGTGGCCGGACAGAAACCTTGGGGGATTTGTGAGCATTGCAGAAATCCTGGCGGAGTCGATGTCCTCGGCCTAATCGCCCCTTGGGAGGACCCTGCTTTGTGGCCTCCCTGGGCCCTTGGGATGAAAGCTGCCTGAACTAGAGATGGCCATGGGACATCAGGGCTGGGAAAGCTACCCGCTAATTTTGTGGCGTTTTTTCCCCCCAAGCCCAGAACTGCCACGTGGATCGGTGTGATCCACTGATCCTGCGTTCTAGTAGGATGGGAAAGGGATTTTACAGGCGTAACCAACAGCTCTCAGTTCTTCCGTCTTTGAGTCCGTTTCCAGCCCATTCCCTCTGGGAAGCCTAGAATTGGAAACGCTCTTGGACCCCGTGAGACAAAACCAGGTCTCCAAGGATGGATCCTCGGATGGCAGAGTTGCTGTCGCTGGGAACTCCGGAGAGGAGGGACCATTTCTTCCACAGAAGTTTTGTGCCTGCCCTGCCCTGGGTTTACTGGGACCAACGATTTGCTGCTGGCAGTCTCACCCGGAGGCTGGCACTGGACGCAGCTCAGCCTGCCTTAAAACACACACACACACATGCACACACACCAGGCTGGGCTCCATTTTAAACTGGGGAGGCGTGCATAGGCTGGAATTGAACCGGAAGGCTCGGCTGCAAAGGGTAAGGTTTTCCCCGCATTTATTTTTTGGCCGTGAGCAGAATAGGCGTAGCCAGCTTGGGCAAGGTAAGGCCCAGATAGGCTCCCTTCCTGGAGGGGCCCTTGGCAAACAAGGCTAGCCTCAGGGGCCCTGCCAGCAGTCACAGTCCTGCACTTCGAGGAAGTAGAGTTGGGGCCCCTGGAACCCCTCCGGGCCCTATTTGCAAGAGGCCAGCAGAGGGTGTGCAAAGAGGCTAGTTGGAGAGTGCAAACGCTCAAGAGCACCCGCTGCCAGCCAAGCGCCCTTCGAAAGAGAGGCACCCTGGGGGCCGCCGTGCCCCCCTGTTTTAGTCAGGTGCTCTCTGCCTCTGGCCAGGTGCCCTTCCCTGCAGTGGCCCAAAAAGGAAGCTGCTGAGAGTTGTGATCTGGGGCCCCAAGGGCTGCTTGGGGGTAGGGCTTCCCCTCAGGCCAAGCTGTGCTGCTGTGCCCTCCACGTGGCCAGCCTTGGAGGCAGTGAGGGAGGGAAGCCGCCGCCTGGCCCCTCCACTCCCCCACGGTGGCAGGGCCAATTGCCCTTCCCTTCAGAGAGAAGGGAGCTGGGCCTTCCCCCAGAGATGCCTGGGGGCAGAAAAGGAGCACCGGGTGGCTCTGCTGGGCCATATCACGTCCCCCACAAGAGTGGGTCACAGGGAGGAATGAGGGGGTCCCTGCCTTGGGTCCCCTTGTGGGGTAGGGGGTTAGATGGACGTTGTTCAGACAGAGTCACTGCCTTAAAGATTTGCTAAGGTGCTGATAGGAAGGGGGCTGTGTGCGATAGGGAGGCCACCCTGCTAAGCCAATGGGCGTCTGTCCCACATAGGACTGCTTGTAAGAGGCCACTGTGTATCTTGTGCACCAGTACAGGGTTCAGCCTAGTTACTCAATCCCCCAAAGAGGCTTTCAGGGAGAGTCACTGGGGTGGCTCGACTCCCAGACAGGCTGTTGTTTTAGCTGGCTTTGCTATACCATGTCCAGAACACCGTTTGGGCTTCTTTCCTGGGACGTACCTATCCATCGGGAGGAGACCTCCAGCCTCTGACTCTGCCCCAGAGACTGCCCAAGGGCCTGTGGAAGGAGGAGGCATTTTAAAGTCGCCCCAGCTTAGGGGCTGCTCTGAGAGACAGGGTTGGGGGCTGAATGTCTCCCTCGTACAAAACTGGACCAGTATCTTGGGGGAGCACCAGCAGTCCCCTGGCCCTACGCTGTGCTCCTTTGTCCTGAGCAAAGGACGGGTGGCACCCATGGAAGGAAGCGGTTTCTTCAGAGCTTTCCTTCGAGGTGCATTGGACAGAGGAAGTTTTGGGATCTGAATGTCTTTCCTCCTTTGCAGGTTTTGAGTTAGTTTGTGTTTTTCTTCTTCTTCTTCTTCTACAGGTCCAAGTTTTTGAGTTCCATGGCTGAGCTCAGCCGCAAACCTGCCCAGTCTTTGGGGAAAACTTTCTCACTTCTTCTGCCTTACTCTGGGGCGGTGGGGTGTGAGAAACTCCCCGCCTTCCTTGGTAGCTTCCTGTAGTAAAACCCTCTTTATGAACGATACCCTCCCTCAAAAGGAAAAAAAAAATGTTTAAATAAAAATAAATATTTAAAAGTTTTATTTAAGCTCACTGCAAGAAAAAAATAGTTTTGTGAGCCAATTCCTGGCGGTGTGCTGCAGAGCAGAAAAGAGAAATTCCAGGGCCTCCTTCCCAAACATTTCAACATGCAGTCCAGCTCATGCAGATGGGAGATGCCCTCCCTTGCTCCACTTTGACATGCAGCCCGCCGAGGGGCGTGTTGAAAAACAGAAAGCGGAGAGCAAGTGTTTCCATGAGCTTCTCCTTTGGCCAGGGTGTTTGGGTTTAAAACAGAGGAGCATTTTTTTTCCCTCACTGGGCTGGATTGCTAAGGTTTGGGGGCAGATACACACCAACACACAGCAACCACTTTTGCTTTCTAGAGCTCTACATTCCAAAGAATTATTGATTGCCAGCTTGCACAGCTCAGTCCGAAGTGTTACAAGCAGAACGTTGCCGCTTATTCACAAAAAAAGTAAAGTAAAACAATATTATTATTTTTTTTTAAAAAAATGTCCTCTTTCTTTTGAAAAACACAAACAGAAGTTACAAGTAAAGAATACAATGAACATGTGGCTCAGTGTGAGGTGAGACATTGTCCAGATTTAGAAGGGAAGAATTTAGAGGGAGGGGAGACTGTGAGTGCAGGAGGGGTCGGTGACCATTTTTAAGCATATAGGTACAAACAGGGACAGGGACACTCAGAAAACAGTGGGGGAGGTGGGAGCTGATTTTTGTTGGTATCAGTAAAGTGAGCAAAACTTAAACCACAATTCTAAACAGAATGAAAGAAAAGAATCCAAAAGAAAGAAAGAAGTCAACTAGAACAAGAGACTCATTGCAGTTATCTCCAAACTCTTCACAGAACACTACAAAGCATTCATAAACCTCCTTTGCCCTCTTTGGCTTTGAAACTTGCCAAGGGACACGGGACTGGACTCACTGACTGACTGACTGACTGACTGACTGACCGACTGACCAACTGACTCTTGACGGACATGAGGCTATGGTAGGTCACACGGTCACCTTTGGGATGGGTGTGTGGTAGTTGATGGGATGGTAGAAGAAGAAAGAGAGAGAGAGAGAGAGTGAGAAAAAGAAAGAGGGCACAATTGTTTTTCTTCTTCTTACCGTGTCTTTGGATGACCTACGTCTCTTGAAGCTGGAGGCCAGGGTAGAGGTGATGGACCTAAAAGTGGCTTTCTTTTTAGGGTCTGGTTCTGCTCTACCACTTTTTCTATCCTAAAATGAATATGTATATAAGCGATTAGATCTCCATTGGGTGGCTTGGATCTCTACACCTAGATGAACACAGCCCCATGTCACGATCCTGGATACGTCTCTTGTCTGTCTTCTAGGGCCAAGACAATGCCTACCATCTCTTGATGGCTCTCGGTCCCAGACACACACGAGGCCCTGACCCTTGGCTCGGGAGTTACGCGAGGGCCGATCGGTTTGAAGGTCTCCTTTGGAACTAAGTTGAGATGTGGAAAGGATCCCCTTTAAAAGGGCATGGGGTGGGGGCAGAGCCAGCAGCTGGCTTTCCACTGCATTTTATGCACTCCAGATGCCTCAGCTGCTCCACTGGCCACCCCAGGAGAGACACAGACACGGCGTCAGGGGTCCCTAGGGGAACACCTCACTCCCTACCCATTCCTTCCTTCCTTCCTTCCTTCCTTCCTTCCTGTCACAGCTGTCCTAACTAGAGAGAGAGGTGAGACACTTTTCACCTACCACTAAATAAAAATGCTCAGGGCCTTTTCTGAAGGTGAATCCTACGGCCACAAGAGAGAGAGAGGACTGCATTGGAAGAGAAGGTCATTGTATGTTAAAAAAAAGTATTCCAAAAATTTCAGCGATGCTTGGCGTAAAACTTGAACTTGTTTTTTCCAACATAAAATAACAAGTAAAAAAATAAAAACAACAAAAATCTCTTGAAATTAAAACTTAAAACAAGGAAAAGAAAGGGAATAAGCAAAGCATTACAATTCTGAATGATACTTTAAGGATGCCAGGAACTCAAAGAAACAGAATGAAGAGGGAGGAAAAAAAAGACAGCTGTTGGGTGGTAGGCAGTCAAACCTGGTCAGCACCGTGTGGTACTTGCTTTTCTTGCGGGACAGGGTGATTGGGGGAGCCCAGCCGATCCGAATTCTTCCCATTCTTTTTCTCTTTAGCCCCTTTGGGAGAGGAAAAGGTGAAACCAGGTGTGGTTCTACCAGCCCACGATGGGGGTGACCAAAAATGTATCCCACTGGTGCATGGAGCATGCGCGGGGGGAATACATTTCCTCCTCCTTTCCAGTTATTCTCCATGACTCCGACACGCATGCACAGAAAAAGAAAAGCTAGCAAGAGGGCAGGAGGGGATGGGGATGGGCGTTTTTGTTTTGAGTTTCTTTTCTTTTTTCTTTTCTTTTTTTTTTTTTTGTGCCTTCCCATGGCCTTGCCAAAAATAGCCATGGGCAAAACTGTGATTTTTTTCCCCAGGTAGCAAAATAAAACCAAACCAAAAAAAAAAAAAAAAAAAAAAGTTATAGATATATATTTGCTTTTTTGTAAATTTTTTTTTTTTTTTTGCTTGAAGAAAGAAATCTTTCCACTTGCCTACCTTCTAGCAATGTACCAGATACTAGTGGTCTGAGGAATCCTCCTGTGAAAAAGTCTTACATTGTCAAACGGATCTCTTAGCATTCGTTCTCTCTTTATTTATCAGCCCTGGGGTGGCATGCTTGATTGACCGCCCCACGGAGTCTTTCCCCACCCTACCCCTCCCATGGCCCAGGGCAGGACTTTTTCTAGAAAGTTGGCAAGTGAAAAATGGCAGTGACTAATGTGCTCTTGTTCTGGATTCACCCCTCCGGCAGGGCTGTGGGGCTGGGCAGGGCAGGTAATCGAGGGAGGTTCATCGGATCATTGATGGTTGTGTGACCGGGCGGCTCCCCATCGGCTGGCTTGCCTTATTCTGGTACCCTCCCCCCTCCCAAACCCACCTACCCCCAGCCTCAAATGTGCTGGAGGAGCACCAGGTGGAAATGGACTGCCAGAACTCTCTTCGCTTTCCCTTCTCTGTACAAGGGACTTCTTTGGGCTACCTTGCAAAAAAAAAAAAGGGGGGGGGGTGTATTACACTGAAACCGCTTCTCTCGTGCTTCTCCATAAGGGCACGCCGTTTTAAGAAACGGTGCCTCAAAAGCCAGCGGCCTCCGTCTGGGACACTGAAGGCGGCTGCAGATATCCTCGCTCGCTCAGCAACAGGGCATTCTGATTTGATGGCCGAAACCTGGTTGGTTTGGTGGGTGGCGTTGGCATGAAGAAGAGGGCAAGCGGGGTCTGGCTTAAGATTCTGGCTGAAGTCCTGTACAGACCCCGCAGGGGAGTGGGGAGAAATGGCCAGTAACGCCAGCCCCCTGACCTTGACCCAATTTGCTGGAATGTGAAAGGATGAGAAAAGAGCGTGCAGGTTTGTGCTCGTTTGAAAAGTTGCCCTTCTACTCTCCTCTTCTGCCAAAGGAGGCGATGCTAAAGGAACTAGGGCCATCGGTGGCGTGACTGTCATCTTCAGCCATGTAATTGAAAGCACAGCCGTGCACTGGATTGCCTAAGGCCTCTCCCCATCACAGCCTTAGGGTGCCACCATTTTTTTCTCAGCATTGGACACCTGAATGGCCAGGACAGAAACGGGGAGAGGGAGAAGGGCCCTGCTGGGCCACAGCCAGGGAAGAGGAGGCTGGCTGAGGGCCCCCAGCCTGTCCAATTTCTGGATTTGCAGAGTGCTTCACTGGCCTCCCCAGAAAGTAGTAGACGGGGCTTGGGGCGTGTGTGTAACACCCCCCCACCTTCCTCCCTCCACCCCCGTGGCACTGCTGCCTCTGCCAGTGGCGAGCAGGAAGGGAAGCCGCTGGGCACCCCATGTAGCACGGTAGTCACTGATTGGGTGAAGTAATGGGAAACAAAAAAAAACCGCACCTGTTTTGGAGGTGTCGCTCTAAAAACGGTCTGTCCTACCTGCAGGTTTTTCCGCCACACATTAACTGCCGCGAACGCCAGTTGCATCTGTTTCCTCCGGGCGTCTTTATGCCTTTTGTATGCTATTTCTATGAATATTAAAAATATCCCGGCCACAATACCTCCAGCCACCAGCATGAAGACACCTGAAACAAGCAGGAAGGTTAACCCAAAGGAGACATCTGCACGGAGACTGCGGGGCCTTCTCCGGCTCCCCTTCCTCAAGGCTTCAGCCCTTTGGAAACACCCCTCTTGGGCACAGAAGTCACCGGGCCAACCACTTTGTTGGAGGCTTCCCAGTGGAGAGGTCTGGTGTTTTGGCAGTGCCAGGCGAGGATCCCTGCCGTTGCTTCGAGCTGGGCTGCTTTGATGAGTGGCAGGGGGATAGGAGGGGAGCATCCCTGGCCACACCTCCCAGGGCAAAAAAGGGTTGGGTTTTTCCATTCTTGGCTGAGCCATTTGAGCGTACCCACTTCCTCGTGGGCGTAGAGGCAGGCATATGCATTTTTATTTATTTCTGTTGTGTTTATGTCATGCATATTGGAGGGGGTGACCCTTTGAGAGCTGTATACAAACTAAATTTCATTTTAATGCATACCAATGAGTATACATTTAAAGTGACAATAAAGTGCATTCTAAGCCGTTTGCTCCATGATTAGCAGCATTCGAGCAAAGCCAGGTTTTATCCTATGGTTCCGTGGCTCAACTAGGCATATCAGAGCAGCCGCTTGGCTCTCATGGTGGCTCCAGCTTCCAGGCTGCCAAGAGCTGCTGAGGCAACCTAGGTAGCTGAGCATTCTCCCCTCGTGACCGTGGCCCTCAGCCAGACGGAACCCTCCGTATTGCTTTTTAGGCATGACCACCGGCACGGCCAGCCTGATGTCTGAGCCTGGCTCTTGGATCCCAAGGCCAACTTGAGGGAAGCGTGGGCTCGCTTCCCTTCCCCCAGGGACCAAACTCAGCTCAGTTTCACCAGTGGGTCTTTGGGTACAGCCCCGGAGTTCTGCCTTACTCCCACTCCCATTGGGTACATATCACCCTGCCAGTTGAAAACCTTGTGGGTAGAGTCACACCCTGGTTAAGATTGCTCAGCTTTTGAACTGATAGGCCTTCAGTTGCGCAAATCCACTTCCAGCTGATTAGTTTTTCAATCCGTTATGCTGATCCAGAAAAAGGTTAATTCAACTACAACCCTAGGGACTTCTGTGATAACAGCTGATGCATCACTAAAGTCAAACACATGCTGAATTGGAAGAAATGGAGGAGAGCTTTTTTTTTTTTTAAAGGTTGGGGGGGGGGGTCCAAAGAAAAAAAAATAGGGGGCATGAAGCAGGTAGGAAGCAGCCACCTTACCTGCCATGTTTTCGAAGGTGAGTGTTGCTGGAGCATTGCTGCGGGAATCACACTCCTGATATCTCACCCAAGTCTTGTCAAGTTCTTCCATGAAGCCATTCTCGTGGAGGCTGAAAGCAGAAGGAGGGGGCACGGATGATTCTCTGGGGAAGGAAACCACCCCCTCTGCATGGAGAGGAGAACGGTGGGGCTTCCTTCTCTGCCCCAGTACAACCTGAGCTAAGCTTTCCAATGGGGAGAGATTTAAACTGAGCTCTGTACTCTCTCTCTTACTTCTCAGGAAGGATTTCTCCTCCCCCATGCCCCCACAAGTGTTTTATAGGGTTATTGATCATTCTTCTGTGTTTCTTGTATCTTGGATGGATTGACTTATCCAGCCACTGGCCCCATAGTCAAGAGAAGTGGGCTGGAATGGAGGGCAGTGAGTAAAGCAAAGAACTACAGAAACACTACTCCCTGCTCCCGTCTAACCATCGCCCGGAGGTTTGCACCTGTCTTAAGTTAGTACCCTTAGTGAATAGCACAGGGTGTCGTGTGCTTGGGGCTCTGACACAGGAATTCTTCAACTACTGACAAATTATCTTTGAAGCCTAGTGTTTTGAGAGGCATGCTGTCTTTCTATTGTCATGCTCAAAGAAGCATACTGGCCTTTGATCCCACCTGCCCCCTTTCCCCAAAGCCCTCTGCTCTCCCCTCTCCCTGCCCCCCCTCCCACCGGACAGAGTACGGACTTGAGGATGGCCAGGGAGACGTTCTGCTTCCAGGGACTGTCCTTGCGCATCCCAATGCCGAAGCCCGACCGGAAGAAAAGCTCCCCTGTAGTCACCAGGTCACACTTCTGTGAGGCTTCGAATTCTAATACAGCCGAGTCCCAGATGAAGGCATGGAGCTTGCTGTGGTGGAGATGGAAGGAAGGCCATCAAGTAAACGTGGGAGAGATTGAAGCAACGAGGCACGACGAAGGAAACCCAGTCAGTCACCCACCGTGTCCACTGATCAGAAGAGCCTGCTTGGTCATTTCTGTGTGGGGAAGCCGCTGAGCCCACTGCCTCCACTGTGGTCAGATCATCTTAAAGCAACAATGGGCTTAAACTGGCTGCAGACAGGATCTGCGCCTGGCCGGCTTCCTTGAGCCTGGGAGAGACTGGACAGGCTTCCCTTCCCAATGCAATTTCTTTCCCTATTGTAAAGGCAACTGTGCTGGAAGAGTCAGCTAACCCATCGTTTACTCCAGGAAAGGGACCCCAAGAGGAGAAGCCATGGGAGAGACGGGAGCGCCGCAGACGAAAGACTTACTTGTCCCGAACAGCCTGGATGGCTTCGGCAGCACTTTCGTAATTGTGTTTCTCCATGTGCCGGTACATGGTGCTTAGCTCCACCTGCCTCCGGAAATAAATGTCTACCGAGCTCTGCTTCACCGTGGCGTAGATGAACTTGTCCGAAGGGTTTCGCAACTGGAAAAACAAGAACAAGAAGATTTTACTTACTTGGCTCCCCAACCCCCTAACTCCTTTGCTCTCCATCAAATCTGAACCAGGGCTATATTGGATGGCCAGGGCTGTGGAGCCTTCGTCACTGACAAATCTTGCTTTTTGTGATCCTTAGAAACACACCCTCTTTTGGGCAATATACACTGAAATATTTGAGTGCCATTTCCCGAGTCACAGGCCAGCGGAAGGTCTGTTTGGAAGCAATAGGCTGTTCTCGTTACCCGAGGATCGTTGATGCCCGTGATTCGTTCCTCCGGTCTGTCTAACACCAGGAAAGCAGCCAGGTTGGCAGTGTAGGAGGCCACGATAATCATGGCAAAACCAGCCCAGACCATGCCAAGGATGCGAGCTGAGAAACTTCTTGGGGCACCTGATAAGAGTCAAGAGAGCAAAGAAAAAAAAAAAGGAATCCGTTGAAGTCGGAGAGGGAGAAATGGAAAGTTTTTTCTGTGCTTGACAGAGAAGGACCAGGGGGGGGGAGGGGACATGCTAGCAGTCTTCCAATATTGGAGGGGCTGCCACAGAGAGGAGGAGGCCAAGCTATTTTCTAAAGTGCCTGTAGGCCAGATGAGGAATAATGGATGGAAACTGAACAAGGAGAGATTCAACCTGGAAATAAGGAAGAATTATCTGACAGGGAGAACAATCAACCCATGGAACAGAAGTTGTGGGAGCGCCATCACTTGAGACTTTCAAGAAGAGACTGGACTGCCATTTGTCAGAAATGGTGTAGGGTCTCCCGTTTGGGTGGGAGGTTGGACTAGATGACCTACAAGATCCCTTCCAACTCTGATTATCTGCTACATGGAACTTGTAAAGACCCAAAAGAAAAGACAAGAAACCGAGAGAGGTCTCAGACTCAAGGGAGGCATTCCTCCTTCTATTGATGCCTCTCCTCTCTGATCACAGGCTCAGCCATTTCCCTCCCCAGAGGGGTCTGGGGCTCACCTTCTCCAATGCCAGAATTCAGAAGGACCCCCCAGGAGAACCACATGGCCGATGAAAGCGTCAGGGCGTCCTCTTCCTCCTCTTCACTGTTCACTTTGAATCGGCCGAAGGGACTGCAGAAGAGAAAGCAACCCCACTTAGCTGAGTTCTGCCCCATCTAGCAAGAGCCGCTATCGGCACAGATGTGCCTGTCCATTCAAGAGCAAGTTCCGGTTCAGTCTGAGGGTTACCGAAGAGAAACAGGGAAGGAAACTGCAAGGATTTGAGCTAATAATGGCTGACTGGGCCAGGAACTGCAGGGCGGGGCTGGCAGCAGGAGAGAATGCCACCTCCGATTGTTGAGCATGCATGCAATGTCATGCATGCACAATAATGATTGACTGGGCCAGGAAGGGAGGGGCGGGCAGGGGAAAATGAGGCAAGGATTGTCGCACATGCACGCAAATGTCACACATGTGCAATAACAAAAAAACGGTTCCGGGAGCGGAGGAGCAGGCGGAGAGGGGTGGGGCCAGCCAGGAGTCCGTTTTATCCGTTCTCCAAACTACCGGGAATATTAACAACCAGTTCTATAGAACCAGTGCGAACCGGTAGAATCTCACCCCTAGTTTGAGCGGAATGTAACTTTAGTCCTCCCTTCCAACTGGATGGCGCATAAAACATGCAAATGGAAGCATATCCTGAGACCGTTCAGTGGCTGCTTAGCTGAACTGATGGTGATGGCCTTTGGATTTTTCCACCTTGAGCAACAATCGTGGTCAACATTCCGGATCCCAGCATCTCCATTTGCAGAGGTTTTTTCATGACAGCCCCTACCCACCCAGAGCCGCACATGCACCATGTCTTTCCTCCCCATTCTGAGGATGAGGGTACCTGAAACGGTCCAGCAGGTATAACATCACAGCCACCACATGAACCGACAGCCCCACCAGGAGCCACAGTGTGCTCTGGAATGGTTGCATGAATGAATCCAGGGTGCTGCGGGGGATTTCCTGCAACACAGAAGGAAATCGTGGCTGGAAAAAGCCTGCAAAAGAGTGGGCTGTCTCCAGCCAGAATCAGGAGATCTGCTGAAAACAGGGTAGAACACACCAACAAGAGCCATTTTCCCATCGCTGCCACTGCAATGCTGCTGGGAAATCCTCAGCAGGGTAGGAAAGCGGAAACTCTTACCCTGCCACTCTTATGTCTTCACAGAGCAAGCGGAATTCTGCCCCCCAAGCCTGAGGGAGTCCATTCAAGAGCTCTGGTGGCCGTGCAGTGGCTAGAACGCAGAACTGCAGACTACTTCTGCTGATTGCCAGCTGCCTGCAGTTGGGCAGTTCAAGTCTCACCAGGCTCAAGATTGACTCAGCCTTCCATCCTTCTGAGGTGGGTAAAATGAGGAGGCAGATTGTTTGCGGGGGGCAAGAGGCTGACTCTGTAAACACTTCGAGAGTTCTGGAAAGCACCGTGAAGTGGTATATAGTCTTAAGAGCTACTGCTATCACTATGTTCGTCATAATCGGCTGGAAAGCATAACCTTCCACACCGTATCAGGGAGGGTGCTGTTAAATTTTATTTCTGCAGCTTCCCTTCACTTATTGTTAGGAATGAAGCCATCCTTGCCTGATAATACCCAGCCCAAAATTAACTGTAATAGGGCTGGGTATTATCAGGCAAGGATGGCTTCATTCCTTTTACTGCAAGCTCCATCTTTCCATCCTAGCTGGGGGCCTGGGATTCAACTCCCATTGCTCTTCATATACTTGCCCTGTCTGTATTTGTGCATTACCTTCTTGACGAGGATGGTCAGTCCTTGGTACTTAAAAGGCTTGGAAAACTCAATATATTGAGCCCGCTCGTTGTTAATGGTTAGTGGGGCCACAATCATGTCGGCCTGGCCACTCAGCAGCTCTCCCATCATCCCGTTCCACTCCTTCTTGTTGCTGTTGTTCACCTGCAATTAAAGCCCCAGCCAGGGTCAAACTTCCGTGGTGTAGGTCCGTCCAAAATGAGCCTCTTCAGTCAATGTCTGAGCTCTTCCCTCCGGAGTAAGTCTCTCCATAAACCATTTAGGACTTCCAAGCAGAGAAGAAACCAGAAGTGCATCATATGGACTATGGCTACTAGTAAGAGCAGCAGGGGTAAATGACACAGTTTAAGCCTCCCCAAAAAGAACAGGCTCCAGAACAAGGGAGCTGTTTCTCAACTTGGTTGAATGCTGACAAGGTGCAACCTCCAGATATTGACGCACAGCGGTTGGACATGATGGTAACATAGACTTACCACCCCCCCTTTTTTTGAATGGAAAGAAAAATAAGCAACGGTTATAAATGCAAAGCAAATTGAGAACGATTGCCATTTTTTGACTGTTTTGGCTCCGTTTCACTTAGACTGAGAGGAAGGTGGTATTCTTACCCGTTCTTGTGTGCCAAATTTACCGTCACCCACTAGATGAACTTCATAGGTAAAATTCATTGTCTTCGCAAGCTTGATGAGTAAGTCGATGCAGAAGCCATAGCAACATAACATTACACTGGGGCGCCCTGTGTTGCAATGAGGAAAGAAAGAGAAAGAAAGGAAGGAAGGAAGGAAGGAAGGAAGGAAGGAAGGAAGGAAGGAAGGAAGGAAAGAAAGAAAGAAAGAAAGAAAGAAAGAAAGAAAGAAAGAAAGAAAGAAAGAAAGAAAGAAAGAAAGAAAGAAAGAAAGAAGATAAACACACTCTGAAGATCCCATGTGCACTAGGGAGCTTTCAGAATAGCTACTTCCTGTTTCCGTGATGTGGCTAAGGAAAAGATAGGAAGAAGGGCAGGGAAATGGTGGGCAGAATTAGGCTCCTTGAAGGATATTGGACAGCCATGTAAATGTTCTGCATGTCGATTTAAAGCACTGCAATTACCCTACTCTTCGTTCCAAAGAAAACTGAATTCGCTATCGAATATTATTGGAATGCAAATAAAGGAAATAGCAATAGTAATGGCACTTAGATTTATATACCGTTTCACAGTGCTTTACAGGCCTCTCTAAGTGGTTTACAGAGTCAGCTTATTGCCCCGAACAATTTGGGTCCTCGTTTTACCCACCTTGGAAGGTTGGAAGGCTGAGTCAACCTTGAGCTGGTGGGATTCGATCTACCAAATTGCAGTGGGAGTAGCTTGCAGTACTGCACTCTAACCACTGCGTCACTGAGGCTCCATCGTATCAAGTACCTTGGAGATCCCTCACTATTCAACTTATTAAGCTACTGGCAGCGAACGTTGCCAATGGAGAGGAAGTGGGAGCCACAGTCCTTCACCTGGAAGTGGTGGGTCTTTGGGGCATTGAGGTGGGTGGGAAGAAGGTTCAATTGGGGTTTTAGCTTCTGGGCTGAGGGGTTCACCTGGCAAGGTCTCGTTGGGCCCCGTACAGAGCACCTGCTGCACCAACCCCCCCGTGCTGTTGAGCAGCGGCTTGCACTTCCCGTCAGCCAGGGTGGGCTTCACATAGACAAATGGCTCCTGGTGGATTGTGACTATCTGTGGAAAGAGAGGCCAGAAAGCTTGGTAAGCCTTGGAGGAGCCCCTTGCTCTAAAGTACAATACAAACTAGGTGGATATGACCTCGTTGACGACCCTCACTCTGTCAAGGACCTTGGAGTATTCATATCAAATGGCCTAAGCACCAGAGCTCACTGTAACAGCATTGCCAAAAAGGCATTAAGAGTTGTAAATCTAATTTTACGATGCTTCGCCTTCGGAAATATCCAATTGCTAACTAAAGCAATCAAAACCTTTGCTAGACCAATGCTCGAATACAGCTCATCTGTCTGGAATCCGCACTGTATATCGGACATTAATACAATTGAGTCAAGAAGTATTTCACAAGAAGAGTCCTCCACTCCTCTGCTCGCAAGAGAATACCCTACACCACCAGGCTTGAAATTTTGAGCTTGGACAACCTTGAACTATGCCGCCTACGGTTGGACTTAAGCGTAGCACACAAAATTATCTGCTACAATGTCCTACCAGTCAATGACTACTTCAGCTTCAACCACAACAATACAAGAGCACACAACAGATGCAAACTCAAGGTCAACCGCTCCAAACTTGATTGCAGAAAGTACGACTTCAGCGACAGAGCGGTCAATGCCTGGAATGCACTCCCTGACTCCGTTATTACATCCTCAAACCCCACCACTCCTTTACCCTCAAACTATCCCCTATTGACCTCACCCCATTCCTAAGAGGTCTGTAAGGGGCGTGTGTAAGTGCACCATCGTGCCTCCCGTCCCTGTCCTTTTGTCCCCATTTATTCGTACCTATTTCCTGTATTCTTACTCATGTTTATTCTTATACTTATTATCTTGTAAGCGATTGACAAATCAAATGAAATGAAATCAAATAAATAAATAAATAAACAAACAAACAAATGTCTGCTCAGGAAAGGTAAGGTTCAGCAGTGAAAGCGGTGGCCACAATGAGCCTACCCTCCACCCACCCCCACTGACTGCCAGGGACACCCTCTGTTTCTCCCTGTTGGGTGAACCCGGCAGGGCAGCCCCCACCCCCAGAACCCAGTTTTAATTCTCTTGCTGGAAATGAGGCCACAGGGCTTCCCCCCACTGGTGGCATTGCCGCCACCAAGCAGGAAACCTACCTTTAGTTTTGTAGACATCTCGTAACCCTGCGGTGTTTCTGTTTCCCCTCCCGGCCAGACAATCTTTCGGTCATTGGGCAGAAACTGTGAAGATGCAGTTCAGGCAGGAGGGTTACAAACTGAGGTGGGCAGAGGCTTCAGCCGCTAATTATGGCCACGTGTGACTGTATGTGTTTATGCTGTGTTGTCACACTCTGGAAATTCACAGGAGGCCCACAATTCAGGGTCTCCCTTTCCAGAGCTGGATTAGGAAGATTCAGTAAATGGGCTGGTACGTACGTGGCTCCCGTTGTAGACTCCAACTTGCACCAGTTTGTTGTTCTGGAGATTCATGACGCTGTAGTTGGCATATTTTCGGTCCCCGTCTTCATTAAATTCCACCCTGCCAGTCACGCCTTCTGCATATTTGGTATGCATCAGCACCCTAAGAGAAGTCATCTCATTTAGGCTCTGCGGGCTGCCCCCTTCACCTCTTGGGAGGGTCTGGGGGACGTACTCGGGGTGGTCTTGGTCAGGTAGGCGAGCGTTGGAACAGGCCCTGTCACTCAGTGATATAAAGCCTCAGAAGCCGGCCCTCCCTCTCTCCTCCTGGAGGATTTGCTTGGCCTGTGGCCAGCGGCAAAGGCCCGAAGAGCATGGGTAGGAGGAGGACCGCTACCTTTTGAAGAGGGGCCCAGTCTTCCAGATGTTAGTGTTCCCCACACAGCCTCGGGGTGGGTCGGTGATGTTCTCTTTCTCAAACAAGTCGTGCACAGCCTGGGCCACCACTGCCACAGCATCTCTGATATGTGCAGATTCGTTCTTGCCATTCATGAGCTGTAGACCAATCAGTCCTGAAATGGTCAAAGAGAAGAGACTCAGAAGACCCTTCTCCGGCGAGCTCCATTTCCACTGGCCAAGGACTCTGGGGGCACCAAGGGCAGTGATGCTGAGCTATTTGTCCCCAGAATCTGCTTGTTGGAGTAGCACTGCCTTTGGGCTTTAGCTGATCAACCTTATTACATGAAATGGTACAACTATAAAAAAGGGGAAGATGAATCTGTCCGTGAAGCCATTCTGTCCACGCTGGGCAGGGAAGGGCTCCAGTTTGCCCCCTTACTGCTGACTCTCCCCCCCCTCTTGTAAATTCCCTCCTCTGGCAACCCAGAACAGAAACCTCAGCAGAGCCAGACAGCCAAGAGGAAGGCAGAAGCTTGAGAGGAGAGTCTGGATGAGGAATGGTACCTTCTGGTGCATTGCGCAAGGCGTTGCCCGAGATCTCCCTTTCTCCCACCAGCCATACGTAACCCGGACCGGTCATGTTTTCTTTGGCTGCTGCCATATACACGGTGGTGGCATCGTCCTCGCTGGAAGAGAACGGCGATGTCACTGGCAAGGAATCTCTTGCCCTTCCTTAATGCTCCCCTTCATGGACCCGTCTGCCAAGTTCTCCCCTCTACCTTGGGGAGACCTCAGGAAGAGAGGGAAGCTCCCAAAGGTTTCTCCAGTGCAGAAGGCAGGAGTCCAAAGCTGGGACCTTCTCTTTGTCTGGCTTAGGCCCGCTTCAAGAGGGAGGCCTTAAGGGAAGAACGCTCTCACAAACTGACAGAACAGGCAAATTCTTGGGTGGTGTTGTGGTTTGCCGGAAGCCAGTGCAGATGGCAGCAGAGTTGGACAGTGAGGAAGAAAGGGGACCACTCGGGGTCTGGAGGCAAGGGTCCAATGCAGGGATGGAGCCAGGACCATCTGGGAGTGGGATGCTGCCTTCGAAGCCTTTGGAGTCTGGCAGCAGCGAGGCAGAGGACCAAGAGGAGCCTGTTCCCAGTGCGCATATGCGCAGAGCTGCTAGAAGGCGAGAGCAGTTGAAGCAGAAGTGGTGACTTGGAAGGCGATAGCCCCTCCCCAAGGGATAAAAGTCAGACCTCAATGACAAAAGCTTTGCAGGCTTTTCCTCCTTGAAGCTCTGTTTATTCTGGTCGGTTTTTTTCTGGTACTTTGGGTGGTTTCTATTATAATTAATTTGGATACTTCTGTTTTTGGCAGCATTCCACAGGATATTCCAGGCATGGAAGGGCTACCACTTCCTGCGATCTCGATACTCTCCCTGCTGATGCATGGCTCTTTGGGCAGTTGCAACCGCTGCTGGCTGAGGCCTGTCCTAAACAAGTGTGAAAAGTTCATTTCTGGCCTTGTAAGACTCAATTTCACACTCTGCAGAGGAAACTGGCCCTGGGACAGGTGAAGAGAAAGTTCCTCTCTTCCTCCATTCCCCCTTGTGTTCTGACCCAAGCCTCGTTCAAATCAAATAAACACAAAGTATATATAAAAGCAAAGTTTTTAAATGCATCTCTGTGAATTCTGCTCATTCACAGCAAAGAGGGATTGAAAGTAATTGTCCCAGATAAGAGGAAGCCCTTTGAAGGCTACGAAAGGCTGCCAAGAACACAAGATTAATTGCAGGGAAATATCCAAAACCAAAACAAACCAGAACAGACAGGACTTCCACAAGAACTTGGAGTTGAAAGAACTTCTTTGCTTCCTGCAAAGAAGCCAACCCCAGAGGCTGGCTTTTATCCCTTATGGGAGGGGCCATCATCTTGCAGCCTTATTCCCAAGTCGCCTGTGCTGCTGCAGATGCTCTTTCCTACGGGCTCCTCGGGGTCCTCTGCCTCACTGCTGCCAACTCCGAAGGCAGCTCCAAAGGCTTGCTCTACAAGCTCCGAAGGCAGCACCCCACTCTCCGATAGTCCTGGCCCCATTCCTGCACCACGCGCAGGCCCCTCATCTGAGTCCTTGCTCTCCAAGACCTCAGCTGCTGGCGAACCACAATATTTGGGCAGAGAACAACACTGTGTCAGATCAAGGCAGAACTGATATTAAGCAGGGGTCTTAACTCTGCCCTCAGCCCCATCGATTGATCAATCGTGTGTGGCTACTACAGAGGAGAGGGTGGGGAGGAGAAGACCTCCCCACTGCAGAGGCCGGATGGGGTGGGGTGGAGAGGAGCCCGAAAAGGAGCAAAGTGTTTGCTTACTAGAAGGAAGACGGTGCAGGTCCCAGTGGGACTCCTCCCATTCTATAGCTCCTTGGTTAGAACTCTAAAGCTGTTGTCACCTGTCCAGGTAGGCAGCTTTTTCCTGTCCTGTCTGCGGGCCTGTGGGTTTTCCTTGTGACTGTGCCAGGAACCAATCTGACTTTGACTGGATCCCCATCCAGTGTTTCATTTACCTCGCTTCTACTGCTTCTCGCAGGGGGCCCACCAGGAATAAGGGGCCAGGACATCGTTGGATCCAGTGGCTCCAGCTTCTGTGCACAAGGCCTGAACGCTGAAAGGCAGGTGGCAGTTAGGTCGAGGGCTTACCTTGCGGAGAGGATAATCACCCGAGCCTCCACTTCTTTGGCTTCCAGTAGCAGTGAAGTCACATTTTTTGTTCCCGGTTCAAACTGAAGCACCTTCTCGGCCTGCAATTGGTGTGAGCGAGACGGATTAGTGCAAAGGCCACCGAGTTGGGTCAGAACCATGCTTTTTAGGAAAGAGAATTCCATCCCTCTTTCAAAGCACTGCTAGGCATGGAAAGGAAGGGCAGAGGGAAGTTATTTTTTCTTTTCCCTTTTTTTTTCTTTCTTTTTCTCTTAGGGTTTTTTTCCCCTTTCTTTGACATTAATCGATACTGTTTTCTCTTTACTTTTTTTAAAAAAACTTTTGCACTGTGCATGCAGTCACTCAAGACTCAAAGAGAGGCGTGCATTTGTAGAGAAAAGAGGAAAAAAGGCATATGTAAGTATCATAGATACATATTTGTTTATTTGAAATGCAATTGAAAACTCAAACCAGTGTTGTTTTTCAGAAAAACAAAACCAAACAATAAACCAGGGGAACTCAAAATTTTTGAAAATGCACAAGGTTCATCTTGGGAACGTGGGGAATCAAAGTGAAAGTTTCACACCAAGGAACCCTTTCTTTTTGTCAGGGGGGTCGGGGAGAAGAGGAAAGCAAAGGGCAGCAGGAAGGGATTGGTTCAATTTTTCAAGAAAGAAAGAAAAAAAATACTTGCAAGTTGATTATTGCTTTACATGCATGTCTCCAAAACAAATATTTCCAGGGCTGGCTTGCTACATTTCCATTCTCAGGGTCCAAACAAACTTATCCCAACATAAAATAACGTGCTACCAAAAACATGGAGTTTGCTCGCTTGCTTGGTACATATTTTTTTTTGATTCTGATTTTGATTTTTAATTAATTTTTCCTTGTGCCTGTGGCCAAGTTCATCATTTTGCTAGTTAGGTTGGTGGGCGGCGTGCATTGTCCATGCAAATATACCTTGGGTCCTCGCTTGCTGTCATAGGATAGTTGTTCGAGGCTGTCATAGTTCCTTTTTTTACTCTGATGAATAATGTGCACAGAAAAAATATGTAGACACAGAAGAATATTATAAACAGCTGAAAAAAAATGACGTGTAGTAAAGCAATCCAATATCCAACTCTTTCTCCACTGTTTGTGAAAAGGAATGCTATAACCCTGGAGCACGCAAAACCCAGGAGAGAAGGGGGCCTCTGGCCCCTCCCCAGTGGAACCTGGCTCCCCTCTTGCTTGCTATGTCTTAGGGCCACCCCCTCTTCATCCTAGGGCACGCATGGAGGAACGGAGAAGGGAGCAACGTGGCTTATGGGAGAGAAAAGGGCCCTGATCCCTTTCATTAGTTACAGCTGGGAGAACAGGATATAAGAAGGGGCATTTGCGCACAGCACCTTGCTGGAAGCACAAAGCATGAATTATCTTTGTCCAGGCTTATCTGGGTTATGCCGTTCTCCCAACCGTGGGTGCTTCGTTATCTTTTGGAAGTCTGCAATTTATTACCCTGGCCTGCCGTGTTAATTACGTCAGTGTGGTTTGTGTTGGTTTTTTTTCATTTCTAATTTATCTGTACTTTGAGTTTGGACTGCATTTCTTCCCTTTGTAGACTGTTTTTGGAAGAGTTTGATCTCCAGCTGAGGATAAGTGGACAGTGGGAGCCAAGTTGGAGGCATTAAAGGGAATTTATTTTACTTTGGTGACTTTGTTATTTTTGTGCCACGCCCCTTTGGGTCATCACAGTAGCTGGTCTGGATAAGCAGCTTTCCAGATGGCTGTGCAGACATCCAATAAGACCTCTAAAAGGAGGCCAGATGCAGACAGATGCAAGAGCGGGGTGGGTGGGTTGCTGCACAAAGATGAAATGGGACATTCCTTCTCATCGCCTTCTCCAGCTTTCAGAGTGAGAGAGAGGGAAGCATGAGAAGAACTTGGGTGGAATAAATTGAAGGGAGTCCAGGTTTCCCCTCCATCATCTACACTTGAAACTCCTAAGGCCAAACCGCCATTCGCAGCTGGTTCCAGGGTTCACAAGGACACAGGCTCTGGAAATGGAGCCTCTCCTGAACTATGGTGACTGCATGGTTGACAGGGAGATTACCCTATCAGCTTTGGAAGCCCTATTCCACGCTGCACATAGCCTGGGAGAGTGGAAGGGTGTGTGTGTGTGTGATTTCAATTAAGGAGCCCTAAGTAGACAAAATAAAATTATTTTGTTAGTCCAAGGTCACTTTGAGCATAGCGCAGGATGAAATCAGGATCTTACTTTTGGACGGATCGTTGATTGGGCCATGCGATGTGATGACGGCCAAGAGGAGATGGATTTTTAGTTGGGGAAATTGTGGAAAGCCCCCCAAAACTTTTAGATTCGGGTTGCCACAGATGTTCCGGGTACTATTCTAATTAAAGTACTTTTGAGATATGTTGGTCTTGGAGTCACTGATTGGAATGGAGGCTTGCTGAAAGGTGGACACTCCCTTTTATGGAAAGTACATTGAAGCTGTTAACATGCCAAGCCACGAGTCATAGCTAGGGCTTTGTGGGAGATCTCTGAGCCGAGCCACATCCCCTTAGAGAACAGGCGGCATCCCAGAGGGTTGTAATCCTAATGGGACTGTCTAGATAGCACTGAACCGAACCATCCTTTTGAACCATCCTGGCTAGGACCATGCAGTCAAAGCAGCAAAACAAAAAAACGAAGGGATCCCCCGAGTCTTTGCAGGATCCACTGCTCTGACCTTCCGCCCTGCCATCTGAGCCTCTGGCAGAAGTTGGGAAGCGCTTCAAAAATACCCTCTCGCTTCTAGTCTAGAAGAGTGTTTTCTAAACTTGGGGTAACTCTATTCATTGATAGTGGGCTTTGGTTTCATTATGTTCAGTGGTGGGATTCAAATAATCGAACAACCGGTTCTCTGCCCTAATGATTTCTTCCAACAACCAGTTCACCAAACTGCTCAGAAAGTTAACAACCGGTTCTCACCAACCGGTGAGAACCGGCTGAATCCCACCACTGGTTATGTTGCTCAGACAGGGTGTACAGACAAAAGGTTCTATGCGCCCTTCAAAGTGACTTCAAGACCGGGGCTTAGTCTCAACGAACCACTTTTTCTGACTCAAGGCAGAGCCACATTCTGCACCTTGCCTGTCCACAGGAAGTCATTGTATCTGTCTCGTTCTTAGTTTTGCCTGAATGGAAAGTTAGCTGTTAGCATAAATGGTGGTGCCCAGTGCCAATTCCCTTCTGGAATTGGATTTCTGGGTCTGCAGAAATGAGTACATGATTCTATGAGAGCGGAGTGGGGTGGGGGGGTGAAGGCAATGGGTTGGGGGCACCATACAGGGTATGTTATTGCCACAGCCTAAATATAGCTTGGACTGCTCGCACATAACACATTGCTTCCTCCTTCAGATTCTCCTTAAACGACCAGGAGTAAATACCATATTTGCTTCAAGCACAGGGTGAATGGCTCATGCAGGTAGAAGTTGTCTGGGGGAGGGCAGTTCATTTAATTTTAGAAGGGGGGAGAGGGAAATGGTGATCCTCATACAGGCCTGAGGGCCAGAAAGCCCTGTATGTCTATCACCATGTAGCTGCTGACAGCCAGAGAGCAGATGGGAGCAAGAAAGGCAGCTGGCTCTGTTGCTGCCGTTCAGAAGTTGGAGGAGGGCTTATCTGACCTTTGAGTAACTCAGTGAAAGGAGAGTGAAAGAGAGCGACCTACTCTCAAGTCACCTCTTGGCCGTAGGCTGCTGGTCTCGCCACCTGACCATTTCATCAGAGGGACTCCTTAATCAAGATTGTCCCCCCCCCCAAAAAGAGCTACAGCTGCAAGGAGCATCTGATATAATATCCAGATGGTCATTAACCCAGCTGGTCTAAAGGCCCTGCCAAGCCATCATTGTCAGATCAAAGAGGAATCAGTGCCCAGGAATCAGGTTCGTCTATGTAGGTCAGCTCGTAAAGAGAGCCTGGGTGCCTCTTGACTGACATGTCCTTAGACATTTGCAGGATTTTGGCATTTCTGGGCGAGGGTAAGATCTCATAAGTGAGTGTTGTCCATTCATTACAGGAAAACCTTTCAAACATAGAAAAGCAGCCATTCTTATCTAGAGTTCTTCCTGCTTTGCTCGTTGTCTGTGTGTGCAGAGATATTTAGTTGAGGAGGGGAATCTTTTGATGTGATTCTCCCTCTCTTTCCTGCAGAGGTCTGTCTGGACGTGAAGGAAAATGGCTCTGATTTCTCTTTATTAGCTGTGTTCGCCAGAGAAGGCCACGAAGCCAGTGAGTTAATAACAGCCAGGAGAAAAAGGCTACAGCACTTCTGTGCCATAATTTACTGTTGTTGTTTTTTTTTATAATACGGAAGAAAACTTTTGCCTTACAAGTTATTGTATCACAATAAAGGTGATATTTTAATGCTTTGCAGGGAGGAAGAAGGGGCTCATTCTAAGTTTCTCTGAACTGGATTACGGAAGAGGGTGCGTCAATCGTACGATGCAAATTGATTGGCAGTATACATTGTAGAAAGGGGTGAGAGCTTAGAAGGAATGTCGGAGCGGCTCAGGGAGAACAGGAGAGGCAGAAAGGCATGTAAGGAAGCTGGGAAGCGAAAGAAACTGGAAGCAAGGATTGTGCAACTGTCCAAGACCAAGTCTGACCCTAAAGTATTCTAACAAGACCAGGCCAGTAGGAATCAGGGAGCCCACAGAAGTACTAGGACTTGAGATGCTCAGCTAACCATTTTTCCTTCCTTCCTTCCTTCCTTCCTTCCTTCCTTCCTTCCTTCCTTCCTTCCTTCCTTCCTTCCTTCCTTCCTTCCTTCCTTCCTTCCTTTCTCTTCCTTTCTTTTCTTTCTCTTATGTTCTCTCTCTCACGCTCTCTTTCTCTCTCTCTGACCCCAGCTGGCCAACAAGAAGCCAGGAGGCCTTGGATCGCTTCCTTGCTACTCTGGAGAGCTTTCGCTTTATCAGCACACTCGCCATTGAGAAATGGGGATTTGCAAAGCTCCAGGTTATGTTTCTCCTCATTTCACAGTTGTTGCCGGTTTCGTTTGCATCTTTTTTGTTTTTTCTCTCTCTCTTTTTTTTTTTTGCTTTTTTAATGCAGAAGGTTTTCGACCATGGTAAAGCAAGTGAAATGAATAAGAGTACAAAGTTTCGTTAGGTACTACTCAAGAGACACCGTTGATGTTTAAAGCATAATGTTAGTCATGTTAACAATGGGAAGAAAGAAGGTGTTTTACATACACGGCTCTACGTACATACAACAAGCCTGAGACTTTTAAAGGTTCTGCTGTATCCACAGAAGTTTAGGCAGCAGAGCGTGGGGGATACTGACCTTGGATTCCTTCTCTTCCAAGAGGGTCTCCAGCTTCTTTTGGGCAGCTCGCCCTTCATGGTCATCGCTGACAATGAGGATGATATGGTTCCACTTGTAAAAGCGCATCATCTCGAACCAAACGTTGGACTGGTGGGAGTAAGGGGGCACCGTTCGTAGGAAGGACAAGTGGATACTCTGCAAACGAAAGACAGGAGCCAGTCAAATGTCTGAAAAGAAAAGAGCTACATTGGTGGGTGGGTGGAAGGTTTTCCGCACAAGTGGTCGTTTTTATAGAGAATCCAGAAAACAAACTGTAGGATTTTGATTTTGTTCTCCAGGGATGGTTTGTAAGCCTTTTACTTTGCCCTGATAGATCTTTCTAAAGCTTAATTGCTTTTGAAAAGATCTTGTTTCTCTGGGCTGACCACTAAAAGATCTATAGATCACTCTCAGGCGGTAAGCAAGGACTCTTATTCATTTGTCTCTCAATGGCCTGTCTTACTTATTCTGAGTTCTAGGAATAGGAAAGTCATCAGCATGTCTAGAACAGTGGCTGCCAACCAGTGGGCCAGGGACTGGTCGTCCGCAAGAAAATTTTGGTGGTCCGCAGAGAAATGTCCCCCCCCCAAAAGCAATTAATCCAGGCTGTGCGGGAATACAAGGCTGCGCTGCCCACATGGCCTGCGGGAACACAAGGCTTGCGTCACTTGCATTGCGAACAACATGAGGTAGTGAGGGGAGGTGGGAAAGGACGGAGGGGGGGAACTTGCCCCACATGCCCCACACACCTGGCCTGCCCACCGGGCTGCTTCATTCCGCTTCTTTCTTCTTCTGCTCTTGGCTGCATGCAAGGAAAGCAGCCAAAGTCTTTCTTTCTCTCCCCTAAACTCTGCCAGAAATGAGTCTTTGGGGACCCTGCAAGGCCTCCTGCTCCAAGAGGCTGCAGCAATGCGACAAGTTTCACAAAGACTCATTTCTGACAGAATTTGGGGAAGAGAAAGAAAGCCTTCTGCTGCTTTGGCTGCTTTCCTTGCAAGAAGCCAAAAGTCTCTCTCTCTCCCCCTGAGAACGGAGCTGGGATCCCAAATAAAGAACAATCGATCGGTAGGAAAATGGGGTGGAGAATTTTCCTGCAGACTTTTTGGGGGATTTTCCCAGGGTCTCTGCTCCGTGGGATTTAAAATTATGAGTTTGGTGGTCCCTGAGGTCCAAAAGATTGGTGACCCCTGGTCTAGAAGACAACAGCCAAGATGACAGGGGGCTTGGAAGGAAAAAAAACTTATAAAAAAAGGTTGATGGTGCTGGTATGTTTATCCTGGAGAAGGAGAGACTACAGGGAGACACGATGGTTGTCTTCAAGTATCTGAAGGAATGTTGTGTAAATTTGAGGGCTCAGAATTGTCCTAGGGGATGGACAAGAAACAAGGAATTTAATTTACAAGAAACACAAGAAGTGAGAGAATATTTATCTCTTATCATAATATATGCACCCTAGTATCAGCAGTAATAATAACAGTCGTCAGGATAATAATGAGTTTGTTACCTTATCTGAATATATGGACATGCGAGTTGTCAGCCCAAGGACAGGAATCCGATAGAACCCAGCTGTGTATGACACTGGAGTTGGTGTCAAGTGGTCATTTGGAGCTGGTGGGTGGCTCACTAAGATGGCATACACCTGTAGGGTACAGAACACCAAACATCTGGGTCACACACAGGACCCTGTCTCTGCCCCAGAGACACCCGCTGTTTCTAATGCTAGTAGTTGTGCCAGTGAAATGAACAATGGCCTCCAGAACAGTGAACGGCGGGGGCAATTATATTCTTCAAGCATGCCTTTCCCTGGCTTCTGTATGACTTTGTAATTTCTCTACTACAAAAGGAGCCGATGTTCTACAGAGATTTTTCTGTATCGCCCAAACTTTTTTTAAAAATGTGCTTTCGAAATGCCACAGAAAGCATTATCCATTTGTGAGTTCTTGTTTAAAAGAGGAAAAAGATGTTTTTTTTTAAAGAGAGGAGATACCTGGTGAGACTGCATAGCCATTTGCCAATCAGTTCTGCCCACTGGAAAAACCAAACGGTCGCATTAG
Source organism: Hydrophis major (assembly GCA_033807585.1). Lineage (NCBI taxonomy): Eukaryota > Metazoa > Chordata > Lepidosauria > Squamata > Elapidae > Hydrophis > Hydrophis major. Next base: position 4,781,319 of record CM066341.1, read on the forward strand.
AACTAATTGTGAGCACTGATAAGCGGAGAAACTCTGTCGGTGCATGACTGGTGTGTTTAGAAGCCTTCACATAACTGATTTATAGCGCCAGAGACTAAGAGCCTCTGTGGCGCAGTGGTTAGAGTGCAGTACTGCAGGCTACTTCTGCTGACTGCCGGCTGCCTGCAATTTGGCAGTTCAAATCCCACCAGGCTCAAGGTTGACTCAGCCTTCCATCCTTCCGAGGTGGGTAAAACGAGGACAAGAGGCTGACTCTGTAAACTGCTTAGACAGGGTTGTACAGCACTGTGAAGCGGTATATAAGTCTAAGTGCTATTGCAGGCTAATTCTGCTGTCTGTCTATCTATCTATCTATCTATCTATCTATCTATCTATCTATCTATCTATCTATCTATCTATCTGCTGTGGTGGCACAGTGGTTGGAATGCAGCATTGCAGGCTAATTCTGCCCACAGCCAGGAGTTCGAAGGAGTTCAAAGTTGACTCAGTCTGCCATTCTTCCAAGGTGGGTAAAATGAGGACCTAAAATTGTTGGGGGCAAGAACCTGACTCTGTAAACTGTTTAGAAAGAGTTGTAAAGTACTATGAAGGGGTATTTAAGACTAAGTGCTATTGCTATTGCAGGCTAATTCTGCCCACTGCCAGCAGTTTGATCCTGACCAGCTCAAGGTTGACTCATCTTTCCGTCCTTCCAAGGTGGGTAAAATGAGGTCCCAAAATTGTTGGGGGCAAGAGGCTGACTCTGTAAACTGCTTAGAGAGGGTTTTAAAGCACTATGAAGGGTCTAAGTCTAAGTGCTATTGCTATTGTCTTGTCCTCTTGGCTTGAATCAGGCTTCTGTTTTTTTTCCTGCTTATACAGAATATACGCTTGGGACTTAAGAAGGGTCAGTGTCTCTGAGCTGATATGGATAATCCTTCACTTACAACAGTTCATTTAGTGGCTGTTCAAAGTTGCAATGGCACTGGAAAAAGTGACATGACCATTTTTCACACTTGTGACAGTTGCAGTTGGTCACATGGTTTCCATCCAGATAGTTGACGATTGGTTCCTATTCATGACACAATTTCACTCTCCTGAGCTCATGCGATCCTATTTTGCGATCCCCTAACAAGCAGAAGTCAACGGAGAAGCCAGATTCACCATGTAGTAACAACCATGTTACTAATTTAACAGCTGCAGTGGTTCATTTAACAAAAAGGGGCAAGAACAGTCATAAAATGGGGCAAAACTAAGAACAAATGTCTCATTTAGTGTGGGCTCAATTGGGCTGTAAGTCAAGGATTACCTGTGCTCTTCTTAGCTAGCCACTTATGAAAGTATAATTCCTGAACATCTCCTTTGGTCAGGACAGTTTGCATTTCTGAAATATTGCAAATTTGTTTTTTGTTATGGAATTACAATTCCATTTGAAGCTTTTTTTTTTTTTTTTTTTGCTTGATCGTAGAAGTATCTGGGATTTTTAACTATCATTTCAAACACTTCTTTGGCTGGAAACAGCAGCAAGCTGTAGTTTAGCATTTTATGCAAATCAAGAAAACTGAACTAATCCTGGGACCGTATTAAGGGAACCCAGACAGAATTGGTATTAGCTGTGACATTCCGTTTCATTACTCTTCTATTATTAAAACAAAAGCAGTATTTTATTATCTCCTGGCTTGATTTGGGAGATAGGTGTTATCCTTGTGATAAAATTCTGCTGGCTGGTGGTAAAACCAGCTTCACCAACTGACGCCCACTGGGTGTTCTGGGCAGTAACTCCCAGGGTACTAGTTTGGGGCAAGTTGGAGTAGATACTTCCTTAGCCGCCCCCGGCGTGTGACATGCGTCAGCTTTCCTGAGGCTGTTTGGCTTCTGCTGACTTGCAAGAATCTTTCCCAGGCATTTCCAGGGTCAAAAGGAGTCCTTGCGGAACAGGCAGGCTAGATAATATGATTTATTTAACTGCACATTTAGTGTGAAAGTATAATTTCTCTCCAAGGGTTGTTTCAGGTGAAAGAGTCCGTTGAGATTCTGAGAAAGAGAATTGGGCTGTTCAGATCCATGGAACCTTTGAGCAACCGCTAGCATTTGCTTGGCCGTCAAGGGATGGTGCCCTGGATTTGCAACGGGCCAAATTAACCAATGATGTTGTGGTTAGCAGGTGCGGACAGGCTGAGGAGAGCGAGGACTCAGATGAGGGGCCAGGACCGTTAGGGAGTAGACTGCTGCCTTCAGAGATTGTGGGGGCTGGCAGCAGCGATGAGGAGGTTCCCAAGGAACCTGTGCTAAGTGCACGTGTGTATAGGATTGCTTGCAGGAAAGAGCAGTTACAACAGCATGGGCAACTCGGGAGTAAGGCTGCAAAGTAATGGCCCCTCCTTCAAGAAGATAAAAGCCAGCTGTGAAGCGAACGTTCTTTGCAGGAAGCAAAGATGTTTTGAAACTCCAGCCTCGTGGACGTTCCAGTATCCTGAGTTTGGATTTGAAGATTCTTGTATTGCACATTATTTCTCGTCTGTTATCTTTTGGCACGTCTCACACAGTTTGGCAAGGCTTGTGCTTATCACAGCTAATTATTTTGTGAAAGCATCACAAGGTTTCTGTTCCTTTTGGATTGTGTTTGATTTGTTGGAAAAGGGTGTGGGTCAGAACAAATGTATGCAGATATTTTTCCCCCCCTTCTGTGACGTATACCATCCAACTGCTTTGGGGGAACCAATTTGGAGGGAAAAAATCCCCAATTATCATAATGCATACGTTAGGTTTCGTGCTCATCAAAATGACTATCGACCAAGTTAAACCACCAATTTATCCAGCCCCTAGGCAGATTGCAAGGACTATAGGAAAGCCTCTAATCTGAGCCTTCCCATGTTGGAGGGAAGGGATGTCAGAGAAAGCAATGACTCTGCTTAATCCCCCACCGGTTCCCTGTAAAAAAGATGAGTGGGCTTACTGCACGAGGCCAAACCAGGTTGCAGGGTGTGTGTGTGTGTGTGTGTGTTTGTGTGTGTGTGTGTGTTTCGGTGGCTGAGTGATGCTGAAGCCTTCACCAAAGGCAGTGCCTCCTGCTCAGCCATAAGTGGTTTGCAGAACATCCCGCTTCTGGGCCCTGCAAGCCTTTCCTGGCGCTGCGTGGCAAAGACGAAGCATCGCCTTCCCTGCCTGCTCCTTTCCTAGCCTTCCTGTTTGCCACCGTCTGCTGCTGTGGCCGTCCTTCCTCCCTTACACTCCATCTTCTGACTGGGTGCCTGAGAGGGACAGCAGAGGAGAGGTCTTCAGCTCCCACTCCTGTTCCCTAGCAACCGGCCTTCCCAGGCATCCTGCCCAGAAAAATGGGAAGGAAGGCAGAGGCAGAGCTCTGCTGATGGCCCTTTTCCTTCCGGAATTTCTCCTCCTCTTCTCTCCAGACCTCCCCATGGGGGAGACTTTTGCTCTGGTCCTCGTTTCTCCCTTCCTATATCCTCCTATAGTTTGTCTCAACAGATTTGTCCCTTTGCTGCTTGTCAGATCCTCGGTGGTGGCTTCCGAGCCCTCCTGCTCTTCCTGTTTTGTATCCCTTGAATGAGATCCTGACTCCCATCCAGTCCCTTCTGGGCCTGCTGACTGGATTTCTTGGGGGGTTACGAGTGAGCTCAGGATCCGTGGAAGCAAAGCATCCCTGAGGTTTTTGGGGGAAAAAAGACGAGATGCAGAGTGGATTTTTGGGAAGCTGCTTGGGATACCTCAAAGCAGGCAGGCAGGTGGTTAATCTGCATTCTTCTGCTGTTTTTGGCGTGCGGGAGCTTCAAGAATTGCATCCAATTGCCTCTCCTTGGCTCTGGAGCAAAAAGGAGAAACCAACAGGTGGTGGGGTGGCAGCAAGCAAGCTTGGCCTGAGGAAACCTGGCTGGGTTTTTGGTCCTCCTCTTTCTCTCTAGGAAGCAGGTTTATTGGCATCGAGGATGTATTTGCGAGACCCTTCCTTTTTAACCCAGTGTGGAGTTTCTGGGTTACGTTTTCTAAAAGAGAAAAAACTGTCTACCTGTAAACCTGCAAGGGGTGTGTGTGTGTGTTTGCAGGGTTGGTTTTGTGATCTTTTCTCCCCCCCCTTCCCGGTTTGTGAGAAAGCTTGTGTTTGTGCCCTTAGCGGCTTTGGATTGGGGTGTGTGTGTGTGTGTGTGCACCAGGGTTCAAGCCCCAGCGGGGAGGCTTCTTGGTTGTGTGTGTGTGTGTGTGTGTGTGTGTGAGGGGGAGTGCTTGCTCCCAAATAATGCCCCACCGCGACTGGAGGCGCCAGCAGGCAAAGCGCTCCTCCCTTCCCATTGGACGGTTTCCCTGCCATTCCACTCCCCCTCCCAGCCTTGCAAGAGCCGCCCCCTCCCAGATGCACGTGTCCTTGCCCCGTGCCGCCCTTGGCCCATTATGTCAGCCAGATTGATCCACCCACCCCTCCCCATTCACCCACCCGAGTTTTCCCTCCCTCCTCCACCCCGTGATGCTCTCACAGCTCATCCTGGGCTGGGGCAGAAGAGGAGGAGGAGGAGGGAAGGGGGCTTTGGGGAGGGGGGAGGGGGCTTTCTGGAAGGGGTGTCTCTCCCCCCCCCCCATCTTCTCACCTCCCTCCACCCCGCTCTGGGGCTCCGCGCCGCCAATTCCTCTGCCTGCCTGGGGAAAGGAGGGAGGGGGCGGGTTTCGAGGGGGGAGGGGAGAAAGGATCAGGCGAAGAGCCTGGCGGGCGTCCGAGCCCTTGCAAAGGGGGACCGTATCCCGCGCCTTTACCTGGCTGGAGATGAGGTCCTCGCAGACGGAGAGAGCCATCTGGATGGCATTGGGTTTGTGGGTGACGGAGGTGGCGTTCAGCTGGATCTTCCAGATCCCGTGCCGTTTGTTGGCCTGGCTGATGGCGTCGCGGAAGACCTGCTCGTGTTTCTTGGTGCTCAGCACGGCGCCGAGGTTGATGATTTTGGGCTCGCAGCCCGCGCGGGCTACCGAGAACCAAACCAACACGGCCAGCAGGAGCAGCCGCATGGCGCCCGGCGGCCCGGCCGAGCCGCTCTCCGAGGTGCTGAATTCTCTCTCCACCCACCCCCCACCCACCCCCGCCCACCCACCCCCCAAACCGCCGCTCGGCGGCGCTCGGTCGGTCCGTCGGGCGGGCGAGCGGGAGAGGGTGCCCGGCGGCTCCGCCAACCTGCCACTGCGGCAGCCGCGGCGCGTCGACTGGGTGGCGCGGGGGCGAGCGAGCGAGGGAGGGGCCCCCGGAAAGCCAAGCCCCGCCCGGCCAAACCCTCCAGCTCCTGAGGGAGCCCCCACAAACCCCACTTTCCACGCTTTTCTAGAAGAAAGACCCCCACACACACACACACCCCGGAATCTGAATAGAAGAAAAGGGAAGTCGGGGGATGGAGGGGTCACCTTGGGGCTTTTGCCAGGAAAGAGCCACCTAGGGATGCCCCCCTCTGTCCTCCCTTTCTGCAACTCCCCTCCCACCACCTCCAAGGACGAACACCCCTCCTCCCCCCCACCTCCGCGCCCAAACGGTTTTCAGTTTTTGCAAGGCAACCGACCCAAAAGCAGGTGACCTGTTTTTCAGGCGAGGAGGAGATGCTTCCTCTGGTTGGGGGTGCAGCCCAACTGAAGGAAGGAGGGATCTAGAGGGAGGAGAAAGGATGGAGGGATGGATAGACTGGCTGTGGAGGAAGAAGAGGATCTAGGAAAGCCAAAGGACATGGCGAGCAGGAGGACAGCTCACCCGTCCTGGGGCAGGGAGAGGTGGCGGGGACGTGAGAGAATTATTTCCCGACATACCGGACAGAACAGCCCAGCAATTTATGGAGATGTGCCCATTTGCAGCTGGGGACCAAATGGAAAACGTAGGTCTCCTTCCTTTCCCGTGAGAGGGGACAGTGAACCCCCCTGGGGCTCTATGGCCCCCACTGCAAAGGGGACAGGAGGCTTCCCTGCAGTGATCATGTTGGACAGGAGTGTCCTGGTGGGCAGTAGAGGCCGGGCAGTGGTCCAGGTGTTGCTCTACCTGGCTACTCTCCTCTAGACTCTACAGTGGGGTTTGCCTGGTTCTGATCGCTTCCTGAGGCCGCCGCATAATTCCCCAAACAGCAGACCAGCAGATTCCTGGGCTGGCTGCTTAGGAATCGTCCCGTGGCTGTCAAGACGAGTAGACACAGCCTCTCCCTCCTTAACAGATAACAGATCATCAGAGTTGGAAGGGACCTTATAGGTCATCCAGCCCAACCTCCCTGCCCAAGGGGGAGACCCTACACCATTTCGGACAATTGGCAATCCAATCTCTTCTTGAAAGTCTCAAGTGATGGCGCTCCCACAGCTTCCGAGGGCAACTTCTATTCCATTGGTTGATTGTTCTCCCTGTCAGAAAGTTTCTCCTTGTTTCCAGGTTGAATCTCTCCTTGTTCAGCTTCCATCCTTTATTCCTCGTCTGGCCTTCGGGTGCTTTGGAAAATAGCTTGACCCCTTCCTCCTCTCTGTGGCAACCCCTCAGATATTGGAAGGCTGCTATCCTGTCTCCCCTGGTCTTTCCTCTTCACTAGACTAGCCAGGTCCAGTTCCTGCAACCATTCTTTGTATGTTTTAGCCTCCAATCCCCTAACCATCCTGGTTTTTCTAGAGTCTCAATATCTTTTTTATAATGTGGTGACCAAAAGTGGATGCAGTACTCTAGGTGTGGTCTTACTAAGACCTTATAGAGTGGTATTAACACCTCACTTGATCTTGATTGTATCCCTCTGTTAATGCATCTTAAGATTGCATGAGCTTTCTTGGTGGCCGCTGCACATGACTGGCTCCTATCTAGCTGGTTGTCCACTAAGACTCCAAAGGTCCTTCTCACAGTTACTGCCATTGAGCCTGGTTTCGCCGAGTCTATATGTGTACTTAATGGAACCCTGGACGCCCCTTCGCTTCTGATGGCAACAAATGCTGGTCCCTTATTTATTCTCATTTGAAAGGCCTTCAACAAACGCAGGAGGGGGAGCCTTCCTCCTCTTAGCAGCTTTTATCGCCACCAGCAAATTAAAGGTTTTGTAAAGATGCAGAGAGGCGGGCAGGCATTCAGTATAGACAATGGCAAATACTGCCGAAGTGACGGGGTTGGATTGAATTCCTATATATATATATATATATATCTTCACTTTGACACCCACAGACCTCGATGAAGATTAAGCCCACCCCACCTTGTTCAGAACAAAAGGACTGCGTTTTCCACCTCCACCCGCCCTTTTCCAGCAGCCCCAGAATCCAGCCACGCAAACCGGTCCTGGTGACGTCTTTAAAAAGTGCACGTTGCTATAGAAACACTTCACTATGTTGGTGTCCCACATCTCCCAAATGTGCTTTGAGAACAGGAATGAAAATAACAATGGTGTGTTAGCCTCGGGAAAGTGAGGCTATGAGAAATTAGGGGTGCGGGGGCTTTGCAATTATCTCAGGACCTTCTACAGAAGCCAGAGAGCCTGGTGTGCTTTGGTGTACTTTGGCAAGCATTGCTGCCAGTGCAAGATACTCCCTGCCCCCCTCCCCCCTGAGTAAAGTTTGTGGAAGCACCCCACCTCCCCACCCTACGGTCCATTTGGCCTTTCTGAGTTCTCAGCAGCAGGGCCGATCTGGCGGTGGGTCCCCGTGAAGCCCTGCCTTATCATTTGGGGTTCCAACCCTCCCCCCCCCAGATTTAGAAAGGCAGTTACAGTAAGGTTAACAATGCAGCTGCCCCTCCGCCCAGGTGCTGAAGTGCCTCCCTACAAGCGGGCAGAGCTGGCTCACAGGCTCCCTTAGTTGTATGGAGACCCCCCCTCTGTGCCCCTAGGAGGGTCTCTCGCCTCCCAAGCAGGAGATCCTGGGGGCTTCCCGAGCAGGCAATTCCCCCTCCATCTCCCCATTGCGCCCCTTGGGGAAGCAGGAGAAACAGGGAATAATACACCGTTTGCCGATTTATCGTGAATTACTTGGGAACCGTCCTGGCTGGAGAGGGGCAGCTGCTGAAAGCTTCCCTGCAGACATTAGGGGGCAGCGAGGGGACAGAAGGCAGGGTTGCCTTTTCTTTTCTTTTTTTTTTTAAATACAAGTTTTATTAATTTTTTACAACAAACACAAACATATAAAACATAGGACATAACATAAAAACATCATCATTCTTCATAAATTTACAAGCAGTGTATCGGTTGGTTTACCAGTCCTTTTTGTGCATCCATTTCATAGTCATCATAATAATTATGTTGCATAATAACTCATATCATCAATCAACAACCATATATCCCAATATCACTATTGAACAATCATTTACTGTAATTTAACTAATTCATACTTAAGCGAGATAACTATAGTTTAATTAATTTATTTTATAACAGATCATAAAATCATACCAAATCTATCTTAATAAAATATTCTTAAAATATTATCAAAACCAAAAAGAAAAAAAAAAGTATATTCGTTATATCCTAGGTTTCTAAATATTCTATTATTATATTGTATTATCTAACCATTGATAAAAAAGATCCCAAACTTCATAAAATTGTTTATCTTCTTGTTCTCTAATTTCAAATGTCAATCTGCTCATTTCAGCACATTCCAATATTTTCTTAATGATTTCTTCCTCTAATGGTATTCTCTCACTTTCCCAATTTTTAGCAAATACAATCCTAGTCTCTGTTAATACATTTACAATCAAATATTTTAAATTTTTATTATATATATCAGGCAAGATTCCCAATAAAAAAATCTCCGGTTTCAAGTCTATATGTTTCTTTGTCATTTTTTCCAACCATATGCAAATTCTAGTCCAGTATTTCCTGGCCTCCTCACAAGTCCACCACATATGGTAATATGAACCAGGAATCTGATGACATTTCCAGCATTTTTCAGATTTGTTCTTAAACATTCTTGCAATTCTTGTCGGGGGAAAGTACCACCTATAAAACATCTTATACAAATTTTCTTTATATGCTGTTGACATTGTCACTTTATAATTTTGACACAACTTTTGCCATTTTTCTAAATCAATCCCATATCCAAAATTCTTCCCCCAAGCAATCATTGTTTCTTTAACTTGTTCTTCCTCCAGTTTAATTTCCAACAAATAATTATATAATTTTTGATCACTTTTTCATCAGTACCTGCCAATAGCCTATCTAAGTTAGTCAATTTATCATAGAATCCTTCCATTTTAGAATCTTTAAGATACCTTGAATGTATTTGCGCATATGAAAACCAATTCATCTTTATACCTTGTTCTTCTAAATTTTGCATCGTTTTAAGTTCACCCTTTTCATCTAGTAATTCCCCATATCTAACTGTTTGTTCCTTCTTATAGGTTATAGGATAAGAAAAAGCTTCAATAGTTGATAACCAAACTGGGATTTTCAAATAACATTGTTTCTTAATTTTCTCCCAATTCAACCATAACGATTCCTGTATATAATGCCTTCTAAAATAACCCTGCGATTTAGTTCCCTTATACCATAGAAAAGCATGCCAACCCAATAATAAATCATGTCCTTCTAATGCCAACAATCTAGTCTTTCTTTAGCCCACATTAAATTTGCAGCTTGATAATACAACTCCCAATTAGGAAGGCCAAATCCTCCTCTAATTCTAGCATCCTGTAAGAGTTTTAATTTTATTCTCGCTTTCTTACCTTGCCATATATACTTCAACACACTTTACTTCCCTAAATCCTTTTTTAAAATGACAGATGAATTAAATCTAAAAGATATATGGAGAGAAAGAAATGCTAAAACTCAACAATATACTTTTTATTCCAGTAGACATTTATCATGGTCCAGAATAGATATGATTTGGACATCAACAGAATTATTATCCAATATTCAAGAAATAAATATTGAAACAAGTACATGGGCAGACCACAATCCAATGATAATTAAATGGAAAGGACAAAAAAGAAAATCTAGATGGACATTAAATAATACTATTTTAAAGGAAAAAAACTTTACACAATGGATGGAAAAAAGAATTGGCCTTCTTTAATGAAAACAAAAAAGAAGATACTTCAATACAGAATGTTTGGGATACAATGAAGGCATATGCAAGAGGATTAATAATAGACTATACAAAGAAAAAGAACATTAGGAAGAGGCAAATGATTAAAGCTTTAGAAGATGATCATAAAAAACTGGAAAAAGAATTACAAAAAACACCACAGAAAAAAAGATATTAAACTTAAAATGGATATAATTAAACATAAAATGGATCAAGCAGAGAAAGAAGAACTGGCACAAAAAATTAGAAGTGCTATACAGAACTATTTTGAAGATGCAAATAGGCCAGGTAGATGGTTGGCATATAAATTGAGAAAAGAGAAAGAATCAAGGAAAATATTACAGTTAATAGACAATCAAGGTCAAATTTGCCATGGTAATAAAGAGAAAAAGGCAATTATTCGAGACTTTTATGGACAATAATATAAACAGGAGGATCTTGATGAGGAAAAAATTAAACAGCATTTACAAAATGCTGACCTACCTAAGACCTACCTAAGACCTACCTAAGACACCTGATGAAACTGGAGAAATGCTAGAAAGTGCTATAACAATGATGGAATTAACTGAAGCACTTAATAGACAGAACAATGGAAAAGCACCAGGACCAGATGGTCTCCGGGCAGAATTTTATAGAATACTACAAGAACCGTTGAGCACTTCACTATTAGAAGTCATGAATGAAGTTATGACAAATAAGAAAATACCTAAAACATTGGCAGAAGCTTATATTACACTTATCCCAAAAGAAGGGGTTGACCCATTACAAATTAAGAACTATAGACCTATTTCCTTATTGAATGCAGACTATAAAATCTTTGCTTCAATCTTGGCAGAGAGGCTAAAAAAATATTTTAAAAATTTTATTCACTCTGATCAGAATGGTTTTTTACCAAAGAGACAAATTAAAGACCATATGAGGGTAATCCTGGACACATTGGAATATTACGAGGCGCACCCTGAAAAACAAATGGCTTTGATATTCTTAGATGCCCAAAAGGCATTTGATAATGTGAATTGGAGATTTATGCTATTATTATTGGAACAGATGGGCTTTGCTGGAAAATTTATTCAAGCAATAGAAGCCATATATTATAAGCAAATGGCAAAAGTAACGATAGATGGAGAATTCACAGACTCTATTAATATTAAAAAAGGTAGAAGACAAGGATGTCCATTATCTCCTTTGTTATTTGTATTAACTTTGGAAGTGTTAAATAGAAATATTAGGGAGGATACAAATATAAAAGGAATGAAAGTTAAAAAGGAGGAATTCAAATTGCAAGCCTTTGCAGACGACCTGGTCTTTATTTTGGAAGATCCTCTAGAGACAGCTTTAAAATTATTGGGAAAGATAGAGATGTACGGTGAGATGGCTGGCTTGAAAATAAATAAAGACAAAACAAAGATTTTGACAAAGAACATGCTATTAAGACAAAAGAGAAGAGCTGACAGACCTATTGAAAATCCAAGTTACGAATAAAGTTAAATATTTGGGGATATATTTGACTTAAGGTGTGCTGCACTGAAAGAGAATAACTATATTAAACTTAAACAGCAGATAGCATCTAACCTGAAAAAATGGGAAAATTTACAATTGTCATTGATAGGTAGAATTTCAACAAGTATTAACTAGAATTTTATATTTGTTTCAAACAATACCAATTAGGTTAGGTAAGGACTATTTTAAAGAATTAAATAAAATTGTGTTGAAGTATATAGGGTCGCCTTTTCTAACCCCGCCAGCCCTTCCCCTTGCCCAGAGTTTCTTCCAGCTCCGCTTGTCGCCCGATGGCCACCTCGGGTGCTCCTGGCCTCGTTGGGCTGGAATGGGCCCGTGCCGCGCTCTGCCGGAGCTGCCAGTGGCAGAGAGTTCCGCCGGCGGGCGTTGAGCCGCCCACTCTTTTAAAGGATGCAGGTGCGCCGAGGAAGCCGAGCCGGGGAGGAGGCGCCCAAGTGGGTCATTCTTTGCGGCTGGGACGGCCCTGGCAGACTCCCCCCCACCCCTGTCCCGGCTGGAGTTATAAGAGGCGCGAAGACGGGCTGCAGGCGGGCTTTTCAGGATGAGGCTAGTCGCGATCCTAGCGGCTGTTGTCGCTGCTGCTGCCGCTGCCTCCTTCTTCCTCCTGCCCCCGCCGATCCTCTGGCTTCTGCTGCTGGTGGTGGCCGCGGCCGGCGGCTGCGTGGCCTGGCTAGAGATGCGGCCCAAGCGGCTGATTCGCTCGCTGGACCAGGTGGGCTACCTGACTGAGCCCGGCTGGACCCGCGCGCAAAGCGCCGCACGGATGCGCCAGAACCGGCGGATCGGCCAGGTTTTGCCTTTCTACCCCAATGGCTGGTTCCGGCTCTTGGGCTCAGCCGAGCTGGCCCGAGGGGAGGTGCGCAACGTGGCTGCACTGGGTGAGTGGCTCTGCGTTCCCACGGCGCTCCAGGAAGAGCGGAAGAGGGAAGGAGGGAAGCGGGCAGCCGAGGTCCGGAATGCGGTGGAACAAGCGCCCCTCGACTCTGTCAAATGGCAGCGGAAACCCTTTCCCGCTCTCAGCTGAAACGCGGGGCCAGTGGCAGGGATATCAGGGCAGGGGCACAGATTTTTATAACAGATAATCAGAGTTGGAAGGGACCTTGTAGGTCATCTAGTCCACACCACCACCACCACCAACCCCCGCCCAAGCGGGAGGTCAGCTTCCGATGGTCCGGCTCGTGGAGTTCCGAGGATTGGGGAGTGGCTCTACTCTGTCTCCCTCCCTGCCTTGGTTCAGCTTGGCTTTTAAAACAAGAGGGGCACTCCAGAAACGCCGAGAGTCCCATTTGGTGTGGGAGTGAAGGTGCTGGCCTAGAAGGCGAGGAGCTGGCAAGGATTTGGCAGGGAACGGACTGGCCCCCTGGGCTCTCTCAGCCCAACTTGTCTCACAGAGTTGAGGCTTTTTTAAAAAACAACAACAAAAAACAAATTTTATTAATTTTTAAAAACAATACACAAACAAACAAAACGTAGAATTATAATTACATAGGACATCTTTTCTGAAAAACAAATAAAACATCTTATTTAAAGACAGGATAATTCCAAATGATCACATTTCCATATGAGCACAGTTTAATATGTATATTTATCTTATCTGTTCAACTTCATATCTTTTCCCAACTTCTCTGTATTTCTCCCTTTCCTTCTATTCAATCATATTTCTTTTGCCTTGAATTGTATATATTCATTGTATCCATCTTTCTTATTTACAATTTCGTTATTCTCTTCCAACATTCTTCTAGCATTTTATTAATTCAAACATAGACAAACAAAACACAAAACATAAATACATAAAACTTCTTTTTGGAAAGCGGCTTACCCCGGGTTACATCTTTTTGTAGAGACGTAAATCAAATTCATGCTCACTTAATATACTATTTCATATCTTATTTAACATTCTATATTTTCTATATATTTTCTCTCTTCATTCACCCTCTTCATTCTATTTTATTTATTTCATCTCAATTTAGATAATTATACTTGCCTCTTTTGTCTGTTCTCTTTCAATTATCTATTTATCTTTTCCTTCTAATACAATATTTCTCCTGTGGTTGAAGTATGACAACTTTTTATCTTTTCCCTAAATTTAACACTTAAAATAATACATACTTTCCATACTGATTCTGCTTAGTACATTCTAACTATTACATTTTAGAATAATAAAAAAAGAGAATTAAGTTTATATGATAGTAAAACAATATTCCATAGAAAGTTAAACTCTGTTGTTAAATATTAAACATTTTTATACATTCCCTTTAATGCATTATTGACTCATATAATATTTCAGTTTTCTAACTCAATTTCAAATACTAATATCTGCAATACAATCTTATGTACTTTTGCAGAATCATTTTTTAAATTATAATTTACCCTTTGTCTCTGAAAAAAACCTGTTGGAAGCCCATAGGTGTATAAAAAGTGTCAAATCCAGCCTAGATTCATTGTGCCACAAACCAAAATAATAGCTTGTTCTCCAACAATATGGCCTCCCCCAATAGGAAGTCCCAGCATGTTTTATAGGCATGAAATGAAATTAAGCCCCTCCCCACAAACGAAGGCCTATATTAAAACATGCGAAATGGGGGGGAATGGTGGGGGGGGGCTTGCCGTTAGCAAGTACTTTTGTTGCACATCTGGGTATGGTGCTGCCTGCGTTGACCCCGATACGAAGTGCCCCACCAATGCCGAGGTCAACATCCAAGCCATCGCCACCCGCCTGCCCGAAGATGCAAGGGGGGAAAATTAAGTCACCCCCCGAAAAGATGGCCTACCCGTTGTTTCGGGGCTCAAAAAAAAGAAAAAAGAAAAAAAAAAGACCTGGCCTTATTATATGAGAAACACGGTAATAGATTGGGCGCAGCGAGAAATCTTACTTTTAGTTGAGGGCAACCACCCAGTAGGGGTAGAATATGCCCAGTTTGGGGTATGCTCAATACATGGGATTGTGTCAAAAGAGCTTCGGTTTACACAAGGTGGCATGCTTTCCCAAGGCCAAATTAATAATAATAACAATTATAATAATAAACAGTTTGCACAATTCATTTATGAAAGTTAGATCTTTTATCCAAGATCTGATCTCCTTATCAATGGGTTATGAACAAGAGCTTACTTGATTTGGGCTGTGTGAAACTGATGCTGTGCCCATGGATGCTCTCATCAGTTTGGTATGCATCCCCACCTTTTTTTAAAAAGCTCTATTTGGCTTCTGTGATGTGGTGCAAGAGGTGCAGTTATTTTGAACATTACATAAAGGTGGGCACACCCTTCATCACAGGGCTGTCCCCAACTCAGAAAAGTTCACTTAGGCACCAAACTTAAAATGGCACTGAAAAAAACCCGGACAGGATTGTTTTTCACAGTTATGACCTTTGAAACACCCCCCTTGGTCGCATGATCCAAATTCAGGTGCTTGGCAACTGGTTCGTGCTTATGACCGTTGCAGTGCCCCAGGGCCATGGGGAAGTGAAATTCACTTTACAACTGTAGCAAGGGAGGTTGTAAAAATGGGGCAAAACTCACTTAAATGTCTCATTTAACAACAGAAATTCCGGGCTCGATTGTTGGTTGTAAGTCCAGGGCTACCTATAGTTATACGAGCTAAAAAGAATCCATACACCCCCCAAATATATTTCCAAGGCATGCGACAGAGAAAAGGCTTCTAGATGAGGGAAGACTTAGCCAAGTCAGGCCAATTTTTTCACCCACTAATATTTCTTTAACTTGCTTGAACTTGTCCTTCAAAGAAGGGAAAAGCCACTCTTGCCTGGGGCATAATTATTGATGTTCTTATTTGTACAACACTTGCTCAATGCCATCCCTCTTTGGCACCGGGTAGACTCTGCAATATGGTAATATTTTAATTTACTTTCTTTCAGTAATACCTTACCCTAATTGTTAAATTAATAAGAAAAGCCATTTAGTTATTTGTTTGATTGTTTGTTTATATTATGCCTTTGCAAATAATTCAAGGCAGCAAACTTACCTAATATTCCTTCCTCCCACAACCACCACCCCTTGAGATGGGCTGGCTGAGAGAGAGTGATGGGCTCATGGTTTCTCACGTAGTCTCAGCGTTCCAGGGAACCTCCATTCCGATCAGTAAGTCCGAGACAAGCATAATCTCAAAAGTACTTTTTATTAGAATAGCACCTGGCACATCTGTGGAATTTCAAAACTAAAACTTTCCTGGACTTCCTCCCACAATGTCCCAAACTACAAACCATCCCTTTTACTCCTCATCACATCACATGAACCAATCTCAAAGTAAGTTCCATTTCTTCTTGCGCCAACCTCTTTGACCTTGAACTAACAAAATCAGTTCTTTTGTCTACTAAGAGCTACTCAATTTAAATCACCCCCTCCCACTTTCTCAAGCTATGTGGCAGCGATGAATAAGGATTCCAAAGCTGAGACGTGGCTTCCACAGCTAAGGTGGGACTAGAACTCACTGTTTCCAGTTTTTAGCACTTGACCAAACTAGCCCTCCCTCCTCATGGCACAATGCCAGCACATTCTGAAGTGTATTAAAAACGATTCCATTCCTGCACCACCATGAATATCTCTGAAATAGTTCCAATTTGCCTGCAGGTTTTCTCTCTTATCGCAATAAACCCATCCAGAAATCTGTCATGTGTTCTGATCCATTGCTTTATTGTGCTATCAAATGTATTGCACAACCTGATTTGTCTAGGCAGAAACCAACATTGTTCTTCTGCTAGCATTACTAAAGATGCTTTGGGACTCAGACTAGGCCAATTGGTAAGAGATTAGGTAAGAGATTGGGACATTAACTGGCCATGTTTGCCAACAATTCTTAGATTGTTTGATCCTTCACTCCTTCTGGTTGGGTAAAAAAAAGAAGAGGAGAGGCATGGAGGCCGACAGGTTCTTAGCATGATCTTGTTACTCTTCTCTTTGTTTTTTTTCATAAACAACTCAAGGCGGTGAATACCCTTCTTCCCTCTCCTGGGTTGCTCACAAGAACAGCCCTGTGAGCTGAGTTGAGCCAAGAGAGAGTGGCTGGCCCCAGCCAGCTCGCCTGCCTGAGGCAGGCCTCACAGGGGTTTCTCAGCCAGCACCTTCACCAAGACACCAAACTGATGTAGTGACCTCTTGTGTCTCTTTTATAGTTTTTCCCCCCATAGAGCAGAGCAAGAAAAGCAGGTTGGAGGCAGAGAAGAGTTTGTTCTTGTGGTGGCATTTTGGCTGCAATTAGGCCCTAGAGTAGTACCCGTTTCCTTAGGTAGGGCAACTTGGACGAAATGTCCTGGAACGGTCATCCTTTCCCCACTTTGTGTCGAGTTGCCAGCCTCACAGACTGCCTCGCTCGCTCGCGTTGGCCGAAGACTCTGAGAATCTTGCTCATTGTCAAGAGCACAGCAACTCCCCAAACAGATGTGTGGAGCCACTGAAAGAATTTCTCAGCCCTCAGAGGCTTCTGGGACTCAATTCACACATCAAGGGGGGCAGCAGGTGGAGAAGAATTACTCTGTGTGATACACCTGGCAGGGGCTATGTCCTACCTGGGCAGGGACCATCACCAACCTTTTCTGCAGTAATTAGGACTGCCAGATCTTCTTCTGAGAAGCGGGGCATGCTGTCTTTTTACGTCTCCTTGAAGGGGTTGGGAAGTCTGTCCTAAATAAGTGTGAAAAGTCCATTTCTGGCCTTATAAGACTCAATTTCACACTCTGCAGTTGAAACTGGCCTTGGGACAGGTGAAGAGAAAGTTCCTCTCTTCCTCCAGTCCCCCTTGTGTTCTGACCCAAGCCCTGTTCAAATCAAATAAACACAAAGTATATATAAAAACAAACCTTTTTAATGCATCTCTGTGAATTCTGTTCATTCACAGCAAAGAGTCATTAAAATTAATTGTCCCAGATAAAAGGAAGCCCTTTGAAGGCTACGAAAGGCTGCCAAGAACACAAGATTAATTGCAGGGAAATATCCAAAACCAAAAGTCTGCGAAAACCAGAACAGACAGGACTTCCACAAGAACTTGGAGTTGAAAGAACTTCTTTGCTTCCTGCAAAGAAGCCAACCCCAAAGGCTGACTTTTATCCCTTATGGGAGGAGCAATTGTCTTGCAGTCTTACTCCTATGCGGCCGCAGCTGCTCTTTCCTTCGAGCAGCCCTGTGCGGATGCGCACTGGGCCCAGGCTCCTCGGGGTCCTCTTCCTCACTGCTGCCAGCCTCCACCATCTCCAAAGGCAGCATTCCACTCCCTGATGGTCCTGGCCCCATTCCTGCATCACACACAAGCCCCTCGTCTGAGTCCTCATTCTCAGAGACCTCAGCCATCTGCACCTGCTGCCAGCGAACCACAACACCTTGAGGATCTGGAGAGCCGCTGCTGGCTGTCCGAAGTAGCCTTTTGTGTGCCAGCAGCAAAATGCCTTTCCAATCTGCCTGTGAGCATCTCGGAGGAAACAGACTCACACCCATGGACTATGGTACCCAGGCACCTCCTGTGAATTTTTTGTAAAGGATGTGCAGGCCTGTCTCAGTGGTTAGTAAAAGGGGTTTGATCCTGACTCACCTTGTGAAATAGATGCTGGCATTCTTCCCAGCAAAGGAAGAAAAACGTACTTTTCTCATTCTCTCCATACGCCCAGGGGAACAGTTTGCTGTGTTTCGAGATTTGGACGGGAAAGCGTGTGTTCTGGACGCCTACTGCCCACACCTCGGGGCCAACCTTGCAATCGGTGGCCATGTGGTGGGCAACTGCATTGAGTGTCCTTTCCATGGCTGGTTGTTCTCTGGGAAGGACGGAAGCTGCGTCAAGATCCCATATGCCAAAAAAGGTGACAGGGTCTCATTTTCTGTTTGGGCTAAGGGAGAAAGCACCAGGGAGTTTAGGCCCGGCTGAACGTGACTGGCTTAGAATAGAACAGAATAGAAAAGAATAGAATAAAACAGAATTCTTTATTGGCCAAGTGTGGTTGGACACACAAGGAATTTGTCTTGGTGCAAATGCTCTCAGTGTACATAAAAGAAAAGATATATTCAACTTGAGTCAAGAATCATCAGGGACAACACTTAATGATAGTCATGGGGTACAATAAGCAATCAAATCATACCAGGAAACAGTCAATATAAATCGTAAGGATACAAGCAACAAAGTTACAGTCCTACAGTCACAAGTGAGTGATAAGGAGTGATGAGAAGATTAATGGTAGTGTAGACTTTGTAAATAGTTGGACAGTGTTGAGGGAATTATTTGTTTAGCAGAGTGATGGCGTTTGGGAAAACACTGTTCTTGTGTCTAGTTGTTCTTAGTGGCTGTGGTGTTGCAACCAAGGGTGCCCCTGAGCATCACGGAGGGCCTTTGTCTGCTATGGGGGTGGGATGGGGTGGGGAGACATCTCATTTTGACTCTCCAGGGGATGAGTTGGCTCAGGCATCAGGTGAGCCATGCCTAGCAACAGGGGATCCAGAATGGATTTTGTTCCTTTAAATTCCTTCCTAGAAATGTAGCTAGTGAGAGACCTCCAAAATTTTGGACACAATTTTATTTGGCTGATTATTTTTAAAGCATTAGTAAATTGCTAAACCATTTCGGTCTTCTTTTCAGTGCAGCCACGAGGACAAATAAATGAACTCTTGGCTTGGCATTAGCTTGTATGCATCGACGATGGGAAATCCTACACTCTTGGGATGGAGTGTCAGTCGATAAAGAGGCACTTTTTATCTTCTCGTGCTTCATATCTTCCAGTGCCTGAATTTGCAAGCACCAAAGTCTGGCCATCATGTGAAGTCAACAACATGATCATGGTGTGGTATCACTGTGATGGCACAAGCCCAGCATGGCAAGTAGCCGAGCAGGAAGAGGTGTCGTCACCCAACTGGGCCTTCCGGGCTGCAACGGAGCACTTTGTCAGCGCACACATCGAGGTAGCTTGGATCGCCGAGGGGAGGCCAGCGGTGGCACCTTTTCAAACTGAACCTGGGGGTACGGGATGGAGTGGAATGGGAGAAGTGCCAGGGTGCAGAGAGGCGGTTCTGGGCTTTGAAAGTTAGATGGGCTTCCGCCAGTGGTGGGATTCAAATATTTTTACCACTGGTTCAGCGGGTGTGGCAGTCGAAGTGACTCTCTTGGTCTTGGGGAAAGGTGTGCTTCTAAGTTGCCTCTGGCCAAGCAGGGCCTAGGTGAATGTTTCCTTTCCCTCCCGGGCAGGAAATTCCGGAGAATGCTGCCGATTTAGCCCATCTTTCCTTTCTCCATAATCCCTCGGTCTTGACTGGAAGTGATCTACGCTTCACGGACAACCACCGCTGGGCATTTTTCAGGCACACCTGGGAGGTAAGGCAACCAGCAACTGGTTCCAAATGCTGGTGGGCCAAGGACACTGTGCTGCTGCAACTTTAAACATGAACACAAGAAGGGAGGAGCGGGCAAAGCTGCCTACATTCCTATATTTGGAAAGCCAACAGTAAACATGTGCCAAAAGCCTCGGCTACTAAGCCTCGGAGGAGGACAGGCATGGAGGAGACCCCCTTCCCTGTCGTCCTACATTGCCTTGAGTTGCGGATAGTGGCCCCCACCTCCCACCCTGGGCTGCTTGCATAACAGTCGTTATGTGTGGGGAGTCTCCAGAACGTAGGTAATGCTGGAAAGAAAGAAGGGGTATGTGCAGGGTGGGATTCAACATTTTTAACAACCGATTCTGTGAGCGTGGCTTATATGGTGGGTGTGGCTTGGTGGTCACGTGACTGGGTGGACGTGGCTTGGTGGTCATGCAATTGGCTGGGTGTGGCCAACTCAATATCACACGCATCTCCTCGCCTGGCCTCTCATAACTGTGGGGATGCTGCAACAGTCGTTAAGTGTGAAAAATGGTCACAAGTCCCTTTTTTCAGTGCCGTTGTCACTTTGAGTGGTTACTCCACACAAGCAAAGTACCAGCAAAGGAGGGGAAAAAAACTCCAGAGAAGTTCCAGAGACAGGAAGTCTAGTCCTGCCAAGAATGTAAGAAGGGTTAACGGAGAGGCAGTTTCTGTAAGCAACACCAGAATGTTTCCTTCCTGCCTTCCATACAGGATTAGGCCAGTAATTTCTTCTAACAACCGGTTCTCCGAACGGCTTAGAATGTTAACAACCGGCTATAGCCAATAGGTGCGAACTGGTAGAATCCCACCCCTGGGTATGTGTGTGTGTGTGTGTGTGTATCCATTTGGGCTGGTGGGGGCTTTGGTGCCAAAGCAGCAGGACCGTTTCCAGTCAATGCAATGCTTGTTTCCCAGGCAGAGTGGCAGCCCGAGCCGGAGCCCAATGGACACTGTTCAGTCATGCTTCTTACCCACCACGTGGTGCTCTTTGGAAAGCACATCCCCTTCCTAGATCTACATGTTACGGCCAGGCAGGTACAAGACCCTCTCCTCCCAGGGAGAGGGCGGTGTTTGTCCCAAGCCAGGGACTGCATCGATTACTGTGATAATTGGCTGCCTCTCCCAAAGAGAGAGAGAGAGATAAATGTAATAATCACTCTTGATTTGTTGGGGTGTTTTTTGTTTGCTTAATCCCTACCTAGTTTGAATTCAATTTGGAGGGGAAAATGGACTCTTAACTGGGTGGTTTTTGTCTTCTCCGTTCAGATCGGTCCTGGGTTGGTAACCTTGGCCCTGAGACATGCTTTCCTGGGCAAGGGGCTGATCGTTCAGACTGTCATCCCTCTGGAGCCGCTTCTGCAGCACGTGGTCCACCAAATCTACTACCCACGCAACATACCGTCCTTCATAGCCAAGCTGATACTGTGGGCTGAGAGAGTCCAGGTGAGGGGAGCTGCAGGGATGGTCCTGGAGGAAAACTCAGTCCGTGCGACCTCCTGGCCCCTCAGGGCTGGTGAGGGACAGAGGAGCACATCTGTTGGGGAGGGAGGGTGTGATGACCCGGGGTGTGACACAAAAATAACAGTCACAAAAGTAGAATAAATTTTCTTTAATGCCTCCAGCTTGGGCCCTAATGTCCAATTATCCTTGGCTGGATATCAAACTCTTCCAAAAGCAGTCTACAAAGAGAGTAAATGCAGTCCGAACCCAAAGTAAAGATAATTAGAAATTTTAAAAAACCCAACACAAACCACACCGAAGTAATTAACACGGCAGGCCAGGATAATAAATGGCAGACTTTCACATGATAATGCAAGCAGTTAGGAGGAAGCCAAAACCCAGATAAGCCTCGATCAAAATAATGCACATTTTGCTTCCAGTGTGGAGCCATGTGGAAACTCCCCACTAATATCCTGTTTTCCCAGCTGCAACTAATGAAAGGGATCAGGGCCTTTTTCTCTCCCATAAGCCACGTTGCTCCCTTCTCCGTTCCTCCCTGCATGGCTCATGAAGAGGGGTTGACCCTGGGTCTTCCTCTGAATGCCCAGATGGACTGTGCCCTTCCCTCATTTCTTCCACAGCCACTCTCTGTCAGTCGCTAAATCTCCCCCTCAGAATCAGACTCCAAGAAGGGTATGACACTTCTGGGATGACTCATTGAAGCCACCCTCTCCTGGCTGGAGGGTTGAACAAAAACCACAGCGGATACCTTACATTTTTCTGGATTTCCTTATCTTGTTCCATGCATTTTAGGCCAAGGATTCTGTTCTGCTGCCGCTTCCTGATCATTTGTCTTCCTCTTTCCTTCCTGAACCAGTTTGAGCGGGACGTAATGATCTGGAATAATAAGAAGTTCCTCTCCAAGCCGCTGCTGGTGAAGGAAGATGCTGCCATCCTGAGGCACCGGCGCTGGTTCTCCCAGTTCTACAGCCAGAACAGCTGGAAACTCAATGGCCAGAAGGGACAGCTGGATTGGTGATGACCCTCACTAGTCTTAGGGACTCCCAATACTTCTACAACCACTTGAGAGTCCATAAACTCTTGTGTGTGGGAGGGAGAAGGTGATTTTTAACTTTTGGGAGCCAAGGAGATTCCTCGACCAGAGAAGAGATGGATGTGAATTTGGCTCAGTTAATACTTTGGAATCAGAAGTGACAGCCTGCAGAAGCATTTGGAATGGTGCTAAGGGGCTCCCCGCAAGACCCCAGCAGCTGACTTGCTTTTTATTGCCTAAAGTGCCTTTTCTAGCTGAAGGGTATTTTGCTCCACAATTGGGAGTGAAGACTGGAAATGCAACCCCAGCAGGAAAGACCAACTGCAAAAGTGATTTGCTGATGGGAGAAAAACATCCAGAAGTCAGCAAGGCTTCAAGATTTTCTAACTAACTTGTCCTTTTTTGTGTTGCACGAATGGAACAGGAGCAAACCGGAACCACTTTTCTTTCACTGTCCGTTTTATGACAGAAGGAAATAGACAGAAATGAAATGCTCAGGAATAAAACCCTTCCTGCTCAGCACAGAGTATAAATCAGCCAAGAATAGAAGCAGTTTTGCAAAGATGACTTTTAATTAAACCCCATTCAACGAAGTGCTGAAGAAAAACACATTGAGGGAGTGGAGAAAGCCCGACTCTTTTAAAGCCAAAATTAATAGTATCAGCACCACCACAGGGGAAGATAAGTCGTGCCCCTTTCAAGCAGCATTTCCATGCCCAGAAAGAAGCGGTGGAGATGCCACCCTTTCATTCTTTCCAACCGGGGAGAGAAAGGCAAGGAGAAGTTTCCCTGAGGTGCCCCCAGAACAGCTGAGCCATTTCCAGTACAAAAAGGAGACCGTTGTGTTTCCTTCCGTTGGCTTTCTCTCCTCACTGCCTCCACCCCCGACAGTTCAGCTCTCCCCTTCTTCCTCTTCATTTCGCTGCTGCTCGTCCTCCTCCTCTTCCTCCTCCTCCTCATTCTGCTGCTGCTCTTCCTCCTCCTCTTCCTCCATCCTCTCTCCCTCCTCCTCATTTTCTTCTTCTTCTTCCCGATTCTTGTCAGGGCCTTCGGCATCTTCCTTCTTCTCTCTGTCTTTTTTCTTGAGCTCCGACACTCCCCTTTTGCCCTTCTGCTCATTCCTGTAAGCTAGAAGACCAACAACACAGCATTAAACAAACTGCCAAAGCAGGAGATCGACGAGGCGCTGTGCCTGCTGTTCAGCATGCTACCAAGTCAGAGTGATGCAAAAAAGAGCACAGCATGTGATGCAGGAGAGACGTTCTTAGGGGATGGGGCAAAAATATTACGCCTTGTTGCAGCTTCTGTGGAAGGGTGGCTCTGTGGAGCTCACCGACATCCACAAAGAACTATGAATGGGTATCCCTTGTGGGGGAAATCAGTCTAAAGAGCGAGCCATTCAGTGCTGAAATCTTTATTTCTAACCCATTTCACAACAATCTTTTTATGAAGGGAAAATAGCGTATCTCAAAATAGTATTCCAGCAATAAAGCAGCTGGGAAGAGGCAGCAAACTTTCTAACAGGGTAATTGGGGCTGGAAAAGTTTCATCTGGTTCTTTGCTTCTGATGCCAAGTCATATTTGGTATATCAATATCTTTCCTGATTTTGTTTCAGTTGAAATAATTTTTAAACAAAAAATGCCAAGTGTGTTTAGAACTTTGCACTGGCCTTTGGCAAACAAGTAGCTTAAAAGAAGCAAATGAAGGGAAGGGAGAAGAGTCAGATGGAGAGTGCAGAAGGCAGCCAGGTGCACTTACCTTCTAAGGACTCCTTTAGAGGTCCTACGAATCGCTGGAATTCCATCTCTTCCATGGCAGAAATAATATCTCCAGCATTCAGTGTCTTTCTCTTCCCCTTCCTTGCAAAGTTATTGGCGCTAATTTAAAAAGATAAAAGCAAATAAACGTGTGTCCCCCCGTTATACCTAAAAGTTTTCCACTTCTGTTTTGGTAAACTAGACCAGGGGTCGCCAACCTTTTGGACCTCAGGGACCACCAAACTCATAATTTTAAATCCCGCAGACCAGAGACCCTGGGAAAATCCCCCAAAAAGTCTGCAGGAAAATCCCCCACCCCCGTTGTCGTTCGTTCTTTATTTGGGATCGCAGGATACCATCTCCAGCTCCGTTCTCGGGGGGGGGGGGGGGAGAGAGAGAGAGAGAGAGAGAGACTTTTAGCTTCATGCAAGGAAAGCAGCAGAAGCAGCAGAAGTCTTTCTCTCCCCCAAACTCCACCAGAAATGAGTCTTTGCAGCCTCTTGGAGCAGGAGGCCTTGCAGGGTGCCAAAGATTCATTTCTGGTGGAATTTGGGGGAAAGAAATAAACTTTTGCTGCTTTCCTTGCGTGCAGCCAAAAGAAGAAGAAGAAAGAAGCAGACAGGCCAGGCGTGTGGGGCAAGTTCCCTCCCTCCGCTCTTTCCTCACTACCTCATGTTGTTTGCAATGCAAGCGATGCAAGCCTTGTGTTCTTGCGCAGCCTGGATTAATTGCTTTGGCGGGGACATTTCTCTGCAAACCAACAAAAATTTTCTCGCGGACCACCAGTGGTCCCCGGCCCACTGGTTGGCAACCACTGAACTAGAGGAAGGGGAAATCAGACAAGCCGAGCTTGGCAGTCCGCAGGCATTCAGCCCCAGCGGTAACTATCCATTTCCATGATAGTCTCTGCACAGAATTAATAATGATTTGTTCATGGAGAAAAACCGGTCCTCTTAAAAAGTGCTTTAAAAAAAACAAAACCCTGTTGAAAACCAGCCCCGAAGGGAAGCCAGGGCGGCCGGCCAGCTAACTCACCACGAGGTGGCATAGAGGACGAAGACGCTGGCCGCTCGGGAGATGGCACTCCGCGCTTCTTTCGAGACGTTCACGCCGTCCGGGAGCTGCGGGGCGGGAAGCGGGTCGGCTGAAAGGCTCCGCCCGTCTCCGGCACCGCCAGAATCGGAGCCCGTCGGGAGAGGCCCAGCCCGGCACCCCAGACGCCCGCCCACCCCGGTCCCGCCGGCTCACCGCCTCCTTGATGATCCGCGTGATGACCGCGTTGGGCAGGTTCAGGTCCTCCGGCCGCTCAGCCATCCTGCCGGCCTGGAAGGAGGGAAGGAAGGCGGTGAAGGGGGCAAGGGAAGGGGTTGGACTAGATGACCTTTAAGGCCCCTTCCCACTCTGATCATCTGTTAAGCCCGCTTCACCCCGCAGTGCCGCCGGCCTGGCTGCATCCCCCACCCCCCACCCTCCACCCGGGACGAGATCGCGGGGCCCGCCTGAGCCCGAAGGCCGACCCCGCATCGCCCCGCCCCTCCACGGCCCGGCTCCGCCCCCGCCCGCCGCTCACCGCCGGGGAGCTCGAAAGACGCGCGGAACCAAACCAGTGGCCGGCGCCCTCTCGTCCAGCATGCACCGCGCCCGGGCCGACACGCCCCTTCCGGAGGGAGGGAGGAGCCATTTGCGGGGCTGCCTTGGTTGGCGCCGCCCCTTCTGCAATAGGAAAGGAACTTCGCCATTTGCGGGGCCCATCGAAACACTCGCCGTCGCTCTCTCTCTCTCTCTCTCTCTTTTCCCGCCCACATCCGGTGCTTGCCTTCCGGCGCAGTGCACCCTGGGAAATGAGAGCCAGCTTGTCGTTGCCTAGCGACGGCGCCTATTTATTTATTTATTTTTAACCTCGGGCAGGTGGGATGGCGAAGCGCCGCTTCTCCGCTCCCGGCCGGCGGGCGTCGCGGAAAGGGGTCCTTCGCTTGCCCGAGGCGGGCTTTTGGGCGGAGGACGGGCCGGGGCCTGGCCGAGACCTCACGCCGGGGCCCGCTTTGACGGGTTCGGAGGGGGTTCGGACGCGGCCTGGTTCAGGAGAAGCCACGGAGCGGGCGGGGCTCCGTTTCCCCCAGGCCTCCCACTCCTTCTTTGAACTTCAGTCGCGTCCCGACCTTGGAGACAGTCCCTGCGGGTTTCTTGGCCAAGTTTTTCCGAATGGGTTGCCTGAGGCTGAAAGAGAGTGACTGGCCCCAGATCCTCAGGCTGGCTTTGTTCCCGAGGCGAAAGAATAAGTCAGTCCTCCCGGTTTGTAGTCTGAAGCTTCCCCCACGACTGGTCCTCCACTGGGACCATGGGCCTAAGAATAATAATTGTGATAATTATCCTTTATGAAGGATGCTTCTTCCAAGAAGCTAAAGTGGAGGGGTTTTTACACCCGCAGCAGATGCATGCTTGGACAACAGGTGCAATAGTTTCGGTCAGGGCCTAAGAAGGCAGCGCCTCTCTTGGGATCCCGATGCTGCCCTTCCCATCACAGGGGAAAAAGACACCCACCACAAGGGTCATCCAAGAGGTCCCATCATAATAACCCCCCTTTTTTGCTGTTGCAGAAAGAGATGCCCGCTGAGCATCCCCAAAGCACAAATGAACTTTGTTGGGGGGTCTGCATCAACACTGGATTATATTCGGATGTCATGCCCTTGTTGGAGTCTGATTCTGAGGGGAAGGTTGAGCAGCTGACAGGGAGTGGGAGTGTGGCTCCGTTGGCTGTGGAAGATACAGGGGAAGGGCACAGTCTGGCTGGGCATTCAGAGGAAGACCCAGGGCCACCCCGTCTTCATCCTAGGGCACGCAAGGAGGAACAGAGAAGGGAGCAACATGGCTTACTGGAGAAAAAAGGGCCCTGATTCTTTCATTGGTTGCAGCTGGGAGAACAGAATATAAGAAGGGTGTTTGCACATGGCTCCTTGCTGGAAGCAAAGTGTGGATTGTCTTGGTTGAGCCTTATCTGGGTTTTGGCGTCCTCCCAACTGTGGGTGCTGCGTTATCCTTTGAAAGTCTGCCATTTATCATCCTGGCCTGCCGTGTTAATTACTTCAGTGTGGTTTGTGTTGTTGTTTTTTTTAATTTCTAATTATCTTTACTTTGGATTCGGACTGCATTTCTGCCCTTCGTAGATTGTTCTTTGAAGAGTTTGTTATCCAGTTGAGGATAATTGGGCATTGGGACCAAGTTGGAGGCGTTAAAGGGAATTTATTCTACTTTTGTGACTTTGTTATTTTTGTGTCATGCCCGGGTTATCACATCGGAAGGAAAGAGCAACTGTGTTTTCGGAAGGATGGGGGACTTTCTGAACACCAAACTTGTAAATCTGCCTCTTTGGAGCAGCTGTTTCACTTTGTTTTGTTCTTCCTTGCATCCTGTTGCAGAAAGTTGCTAACAGCAATGGGGATAATAAATATCAGTGATCAATGGGATGAAACCGTTTGCAATATGATCGCTTGTCAGCATCCACCTTGCTGGGAGTCTATGCGGAGAATCGAAAGTGGGCATCCTCACATTTTGCTGAAGAACGTAGCCATACCTGGAAGAGATTTCCCAGCATCTGAAGGTAAGAAGTGCTCTGTAGAAATTAGGTGCCAGGTCACTAAAGCCGACTAGTAGGCAGTTGTTTCCGTTCCTGGCCATGGAATAAGAAAGAGCTATATAAAAGAGGGGCTGAATTAAGCCAAAACGTACCTGTGGGTGATGTGGCTGGCATTTTTTTTCACAGCTCTGGCATTTCACTTCAGGCAAATTTGTTTCACTTGAGGTTTTGGGGAAAATAATCCTAACATAAAGCAAAAGTATGTTGCAATGCATGCTTCATCATGTGGCCAGTCCCTAGGAATTTGCTGATAAGCTGTGAGGCCATTGTTATTCTCTTACATCCATCTCTGGCCATAGTAGCAAACTAGGTTTCATAGCCGGTGCTAACTAAAAACCATTCCAAAAAGGCTTAAATTAAGCAAGAAGATTGTTAAGAGATATTAATGGTTGTTTGGGCAGTGGTCAATCTGTATTTCAAATGTTGTGGGAAGTTTTTTAAAAGATAGATACTCAGAAGAGAAAATGTGTTCCTAAAATCATCTTTTGATATAGTCATATTAAATAATATACTTTAAGATATGTGAATGGAAAAGATTAAGAATGAAATGGAAATCTATTTCCTCTTTAATGTTATATCAATAAGCAAATATGGTTAACACCACATTTGCTTATTGATATAACATTAAAGAGGAAACAGATTCATTGTTCTTCTGCTAACAATAGATCTGCCAATATGCATGAAAGGAAAAAAAAAACCACTCTTTTTTTAAATACAGATTTGCTTTCTCCTTATTTCAGACAAACTGCCAACCCTGAAGATTGTTAACCTTCCCCTCCTTTATCCTCAGAGAGAACGATTTAAATGTGTGGGAGGTTTTGATTCCGGCTCTAAGAAAATTTCCAATAGTAAAGAAGCTAGAAATTGCTTTTCAAATTCTATTCTGAATGATGGTTGGACACCCGCCATTTCGGTACTGAGGTCAGCAAATTTGGATTTCCTCTACCGGTGTTTCTGGGATGACAGGCAGAGAGCAGCGTTCTGTAAGGAAATTTCCTCCTCCTCCCGCCCCCCCCACCCAAGGCCTATGCAGATTTTCTTTCACAGCACCCACCTAGTCAATGGAACAGGACAGGCTGTTTCTGCATATATCTGCAATTATGCAGAAGCGAGGCAGAATTCTTGTGCAAGGTTTGTGCCTTCTGCATGGTCTCCATTGCGCGTCTCCCTCTGTGTGCATTTCAGTTCAGAAAGGAATCCTTTCCCAGGTCTGAACTCCAGAATGGAATCTCAGTCTCTCCATTTCCCACCAATAAATTTCACCTGCTTGAGGCAACCTGAAAAAGTGAGTGCATTCAATGGATTGTTTGGAAGGTGGGGAGCAAGGAGAGGGCTGTGTACAAGTGCTTTCTTTGGCCTTGAAGGAAGCTTCACCCAGACCGTATTCAACACCCAACTGCTTCAAGTTTCTTGCATTCTGTGTTCAGTAATGTGGCTAAATGCATGCTGCAATGACATAAGAAGAAACTCTGCCAATTGTGGCCCCTCATTGAGTCCTTTGAGGTGAGAGTTGATAGCAATAGGACCATCCCATAGTGCTTTACAGCACTCTTTGGGCAATTTACAATGTCAGCCTATTTCCCCCAACCATCTGGGTCCTCATTTTACTGGTCTCAGAAGGATGGAAGGCTGATTCAACTTGAGCCCCGTCAGAATCAAACTCCAGGCTGTGTGCAGAGTTTGCCTGCAATACTGCATTCTGATGCACATTTTGCCCTTCTGCATTGCTGAGTGGGGCTTCTGCAACTGTGCAGGATTCACCTAATAACAACTGAAACTGCCACAGCTGTCATTTTAGGTTGGCACAGCCATGTGATGATGTCTGTGACTCCATCATTGAGAGGTGGAGTTGCCAGTCCCGGTTACTATGATTGAGCAAGGACTATTTGTAGTAAATAAACATTTTTCATGTGAATTTATAGCTGTGGGTAATGAAGAGCTTATTGTCTCAGAAATCTTCTAAATCATATGGTGAAACAAAGTAGACAAGGAGTAAAACCTCATTTTGACTGTAGATGAACAGTCTCTTGGGGCG
Source organism: Hydrophis major (assembly GCA_033807585.1). Taxonomy (NCBI): domain Eukaryota; kingdom Metazoa; phylum Chordata; class Lepidosauria; order Squamata; family Elapidae; genus Hydrophis; species Hydrophis major. The sequence goes on from CM066341.1 coordinate 4,811,076, forward strand.
CTCAACCAGCCAGTTAGCCCAGAGAGCAACCAAGGCAGAACATCCTGGATGCCTTTTCTGGAACTGCAGCAGAGCTTGGAACTGTTAACCTTTGAACAACCCAGTGTTTGTTCCTGTTGTGATCTTCAGCTCTTCTTTTGCCAAATAGTAAAGAGTTGTTCCTTTCGCATGGACATGTTAGATGCAGGTGACAGAGCCCTCCGAGTTTGTGGTGCACAGACTGGGTCCCCAGCCATCCTGTGGAAACACGGTTTTCCGGTGGGTTCCAGATAAGCGACCCAGATTCCTGAAGTCTCAGAATCCTAACGGGAGAGTGTAAGTGATGCCATAAATATAATTTGGTATAGTCTTGCATTTGGGGGGTGGATGTGAACAAGGCTCTGCTCTGCAGGATCACTCTCTGCTTGCTGGCCTTGGCCGCTTGCATATCTGATTCATTCTGTTGTTCTCACCTTGCAAAACATTTTGTATTTGGGGAGACCTGTGTTCTTACGGGAAAGAGAGGTGCTTGCTTGGTGAAGAGTCCAACCTTCACATGGGAGCTTTAATTAAGGCAGCCTGGTGGCTCCTTTCCTCCTCAGAGAGAAATGGGAGGCAGAGAGGTTTTTTTATTCAGCATTGCAATGCTTCTGTTTTAAACTGGTGTTGAATCACTGTATAAGAAATCAAGTGCGCCTTTTCCCCCCTTCCTTTAGAAAGATGCCCCCACAAAATATATGTGTGAAGGAACTTGCTTTGGAAAATCTCCTCTCTCTCAAGGATCATCAAGGGGCTGTGAGTTGCGCCTGGGCATGTGTGTGTGTGTGTATGTGTGTGTGCTTTTTGTTTGTTTGATTGACAGGTCCTCTCCCATTTTTTATCCCTTGCTTGAAGGAGGGAAATCTAGCAGGTGAGGACTTTCCTGGTCTGGCCTGAAGCTTGGGAACCTTTTGGGACTGCTGGTAAAGGCAGAGATTGGGCGTTCCTGAGATACAGGGAAGAGGTCCTCCTTCCAGAAGCGTCTTGGCAAAGGAGACTCGAAAACACTGAGGAGAATGGCCGAGCTGAAAAAGGATATTCAGCCTCCCTTTCAGGGTGCCTCTTCTGTGGTGTTTCTCTCCATTGATTCCTTGATACTAGGAGCTTCTGACTTGAAGGCGATGGATTGGGGGAAGCACATGCAGAGCTTTGGATGGGATTCTAGTGTGCTTGGGATGGTGTTTTTTTTTTTTTCTTTCTTATTTGAATGATCTCTTTTTGCAGAAAAGAACAAAGTCAAATAAAGTTCCTCCAGGGGGTCAACCCTACTTTCGTTATCTAAAGCTGAATCAAAAAGCTAACAATAAATCAAGGTCAGTTCTAAAAAGCTGGGTGACTTTGGAACAGCCACTCTCTCTTAGATACTGTTATAGTAAACACTACTACATCTCATTTTTAAACAGCAAATTAAATTATCACATGAAATCATGGTGCAGTCTTTCCATTATGGTTTTTTTTTTTTGTAAAAAAAATTATTTCAGTTTTCCACATTTTAAAAACATCTTTTTTTAGTGAACAGCAGGATTCCGGGTTTTCACATTTCCATACAAACATGATTTTGATTACAAATTCATCTTTCACATTTAGTTTCATATCTTATCATTACTTTACATATTTTCTATTAATTTTCTCAAATACTTTCCTCAAGCTTATTTTATAAATTTTCAATTCATTTCTAAACCTATTTCTTTTAACTTTAAATAATTCTCATATCTTCATATTCATTGTGCTTTATACTTTTATCTGTCAGTTTGGCAATTTCATCGCATATTCTTATTTAACAGTCTTTCCGTTATATCGATAACCAGTTTAAAAGAAAAAAAAATGTATTACTTGAATAAAAATAGTATTAAAAGTAAGAGTCATACACATCTGAATATGAAAAAGCATCTATGAACAGGATAAAAAAAACTGAGTGTAAAAAAGAAAAAGAGAGGAAGGTTTCCCCTTTGAAGGTTTAAACTAAACATTTTAAAACGTTACTTTTGACGGGACACCCAAGCGCTAATCCTCTTATCCAACAAGAATCCTAGTCGGGTTGAGGAAGTGGCCTAAGGCAGCATCTCTTGTAGAAGGTGGACTCTGCCCTCTCCACCTGGCTCCAAATACCAGGAAAAAGACAGGTGCATCTTTGGTCCAGAGAGGAAAAAAAAAAAGGCCTTACTTCTATGCTCCTGTTAACAGGGGGTTTTCTGGGGACATTTGGGAAGGAGGGGAGCTGAGACTGTCCTCTACTCTAGTTCTGTAGGCCAACAAAGGAGCACAGATGACGACCTCCTCAGGACAAGGCAACAGCCAGTGCACACTCTGCCTCTGTTGCTACAAAATGAAGCTCTGACTCAGGAGACCAAGGAGAAATTATCAGTCTCCTTTATTGTGCAGAAGGCACCCTGTTTTGACCGATCCGAAGTGAAGGTAAGCAAGACCCAGCAGCGCAGTGGCAATCGTCTGTTTTCACTGCCTGGCCCGAATCTGGTTTTTTTAATGGCTCACATATTATGGTACATCGTATCCTCGGCAAGGGGCTGCAACCACCCTAGCCCAGAGCCTGGGAGAAGAGTCAGGTCTTTTGGGGGCCTCTTGCTGGGTGGGATCAGCGACTGGCTTTCCTCTCTGGTTTGCTTGCTTGTGTCTCTGCCTTGATCGTCTTACTTGCTTTGTTTGGGGGCTGCGAATCACTCAGAGTCAATTGGAGTCTGGTGAAATACCGGAGAGGCAGAATTAAAAGAGGCAAGAGGCAAACCTCCTGGGATTTTTTTTCCTGCTGGTCTTTGCTGCAGTCTCTCCCTCCTTCCTTCCTTTTCCACCCCCCTCTTTTCTCCAGATCCCCATGAAAGACAAAGATTCAGGAAGAAGCCTAGGCTGCCGGCCCAAGATCGTCTCAGCAGGTTTGCCTCTTTCCGTTGTAGCATTCGGGCTACCTGAATGTAATTGGAAGGCTTCCCAGCCAGGACTGACCGACTTCTTCCGACTGGCCACAGGCTCGCTGATCCTGAGACACCTGATGGCAGAGCAGCTGGGGGATGCTGGTAACCATCAAAACAAGAAAGGAGGGGGCCTCCTTGAGCACAGCCAGATGTCCCCAGAATCTGTAAGTGCTGCTGACCCTCCAGGGCAGAGTCACTAATCCCCCCCACCCACCCCCAATGTGGCTCCTGCATTCTTGACTGAGTGGGAGGAGGAAGACCCAGGCAGAGGCTGAGCAAAGGCAGAGGGTAGCATGGCTCTGGGACTTTTGGAGGTGCTGGGAGCAGCAAAGGTTGGTTGCCTGAAGCCCCGTGAATAGGTGACCTGGTCTGCCATGGAGACGAGCGGTGGTCTCCGCCTCAGTGGAGGTTTATTGTGCCAGGATTGATCCCTAAAGTGGCAGGGATGAAAGTGCAGCCATGAAGGGAAGCGGGCTGGGGGTGGAGGGCAGTTTGGAAGGATCATCCTGTCAGCATGGGGCATCTTCCCTCTGGAGTCCTGGCCCAGGGGCCGGAGAAAGCTGGGCAGTTCTTTCTCCCTCTCCTGCTCTCCACATGAAAAGAGGCAGAAAACTCAGGTGGTTTAACTACTGAGCTGTCTCTCTCTTGATTATTTTCTGTTGTTTTTGGTGCAATTTTGGGGGAAAACAGCCTGCCTAGTTTTTGTGGGTATTTTTCCTCCAGGCCGCAGGGAATTGCAAGCTGCAGGCGTCTCCAGCCATGTTTGCTGAGAGAAAATCTTGTGAGAAATTTATGGAATATAAGAGCAATGTGGCAAGGCTGCGCATGGAGGGTGAGTGCAGTGGACTTTTATTCGAGGGGTCTGCCTTATGAATGTAGTTGAAGCCTACGGAGCTGAGGCCGGGGAAGGTTCAGCATTTATCTTTCTGTCAGCTGGGCCCTGCTCAGCCCCCAGCAGAAGCCCCGATGCTGCTCTCCTTGCTCATCCACCCCTCCAGCAAGCTCTCCTGCCAGCTTGTTGGTGGGAGAGTCTGCATGCTGGTTTGTGTTATGTTTTCCTTGACAAGGAAGGAGGTAAGAGGGCTGCAGTGCTGGCCTTGAGAGTAGCCAGAAAGGGATGGTGGAATGCTTGCAGGAGGTCATGTTCCCTTCCATTCAGGAGGAGAAGGGGAAGCCTTGGAGGCCGCAGGAGGAAGAAAGGCCTGTTCTTTGAGCTCCACCATGCTCTTCTCTCTTGCCTGTGGAACAGCAGTGGAGCCAACTTACAAAATGTCTCCGTTTGGTGTATGAAGACTACCAGGAGAAAAGGCCGTTGCTGGGAAGGGTCTTCACGGGGTGTTTTCCATTTGACTTGGTGGAAGAGGGAGACCTGGGAGCCGGCATGGAGACTGTTTCACGTACTAAGTAACCGCAGTAAACATGGCCTGATAGCTCCTCAGTGGACAAAATACATGCCCCCAATGGTGGTCAGGTGCAGGAGAGAGGGAGCCATTGACCCCAGGGGTGTAAAAGGCAGCAAGCATGCCGTGCAGCCTTTTCTGTCCCTGTGTTGATTCGCCTCGGGGGCTGTGAGATATGCAGGGACCCGTCCTTGTTTGAAGCATGGCTGCCTTATCAAGGGCTAGCTGCCCTTCTCCACCTTTCGAGCTGCTGGGCTTCACACTGGAGCTTTGCAGTAAGTTCTGGCCTGCAGGTGCTTGTTATTCAGGGAAAGGCCTGCTTGACCCTAGACTTGGCTAGATTGGCTCCTTTATTGCAGACAAGAAGGAAGTCCTCCACAGCCAGTAGGGCAAAGAAGCAGAATTTTTACCTAGGTGTTTTCCTCTCGCCTCTCTGAATAAAGGCGGCATTTCCTCAGGTGGCATAAGTCATGGGGAGCCTTTGGTAAAACATCTCTATCCTTAACATTTGCCCTGTTTTGGCTTGATTTTACTCAGGCTGCGATCCCTTTGCTTCCTGCCTACCGAAAGCCGAGTTCAGGTACAGACCGTATTACGATCACCTGGCAAGCTGGAAGGAGGCCGCCCCGGCTGAGAGGGATGCTTCACACTTCAGCAGGGAGGCTTGGCCCGCAGAAGACTCTCAGGAAGCACCCAAGACTTTTGCTCCGCTGCAGCCCCCGGGGCCACCTCCCCCTTCCCCCTCCCCCTTGGAGAACAGCCCTAATTCTCCCCCTGGCTTCCTTTGAATCCAAAAGGGGCAGGGAGGCAAGAGGGGACTGGGTGGATAATCAGCAGCCAACTCCAGGGAGGGTTGCTTCTATTTTAAAAGGGGTGAGGGCCCATTCTCGAACTTGCAACCATTAAAATTTCTGCTTTCCCCACTTTGTGCCTCTCTGAGCTTCGTCTCCCAAAAAACAGCTTTTTTGTAATAAATAACCCCAAGGTGGGGCACTGGACGGCCAGAAAGACGACGTGGGCGTATGCAGCGCTTAGGTTAAGGCATACTTGAAGCCAACTCAAAGGGGAGGTCATTCAAAGGCCAAGGGCGTTCTGTTTGCTAGGCGCAGGGGTCACCAACCTTTGGGACCTCAGGGACCACCAAACTCATAATTTTAAACCCCGCGGACCACTGGTATGAATTTTGACTGACGGTGGCTTGCTGACATTGGTGAGAGAGTCGGTCCCATATTCCAGAGCTGCCGTAGTCACAGGACTGGCCCTTTGGTCATCCTGGAGCAGCTGCTCCTCCACCCGGATGCACCGGCCTGCCATGGACTGGAGCAGTTGCTCCGGGATGACCAAAGGGCCAGTCCTGTGACTATGGCAGCTCTGGAATAGGGGGCTGACTTTCCCACCAACGTCAGCAAGCCACCCCGGGGCGGATTTCCCTCCCCAGCCGTTGGTCTTACCTTCTAGTTCCAGCTCCTGTGGCTCTACTTAAGGTTCGTGCTTGGCCGAAGGGTGGGGGCCAGCGGGTGAGCAGCCCATGCGGGCAGTGCAGCCTTGTGTTCCCGCACAGCCTGCATTAATTGCTTTGGGGGGACATTTCTCTGCGGACCACCAAAATTTCCTTGCAGACCACCAGGGGTCCCCAGCCCACCGGTTGGCGACCACTGCGCTAGAGGACAGTTAAAGGAGCAGACAGGGATGGGAAAGGGGGAGGGGCTAGGTCGTTTTGTGCAGCCACAGATGGATGTCCATCGTTCGTTTCTTTCCCCTTCTGTGAGCAGCGAGGTTGTTTTGCACAGGGATTTGGAAGAGGCAAGGTGGGTTCTGAAATCATTAGTTTATTTTGAAATGAAAAGGAAACGAATATTCAGGGGTCCCTAAGCTTCGGATTCTGATCTAAAGATTTTACGGTCTTTTATCAATGTGACCACCCCTCATAAATGGGGCTTCTTGGGCGAAAATCAAGCATGGTGATTCTGCCTCTTGGCTCTCTTCCTCATGCGTAAAAGGCAGCATCCTGACTGTTGGATCTTCTCTGTAGTCCTCTGCTTTGGGTTACCTATTGTCAATAAAACTCAGGTCGGTTCCTCTTCCTCAATTTTCTTTCTTGGTTCATTATTGTGGTTCTGATAAATTTAGACTATGCTGCCTGCTAATGAGTATTATCTAAAGAAGTCCTGGCTCTTGCAATGTGGAGACAAGATCCCCAGTGTTTCTGGCTTTGGCAGTCCCTCTGGGGGAAACAGCGGTTGTATTGGCTCCCAAGGCAGCATTTGTGGCCCCGCCAGAGAAAGCTGTACAGAAGAATCCGAGAGGGTGACAGCCCAGAATTGTCTGCCCAGGATGAGTAATTAAGCATAGCAGAGTGGGGTTTCTGTTGCTACCATGGCTCTTTGGAGGAAACTTTGTGTTGCTTGTGGAGTTCTCTTGGCAACCCCTTGACTTTGAAGAAAAAGAGAGAGTAGCTCCTCCCTCTTGTGGTTAATCTTCCTTGCGTTCTCCCCTCTGTCCAGCTTCCATTCATAGCAGCGCTACCGGCCTTCCACCAGCAGCTTCCTCCAGGCCTTTCTCAAGGTGGGTGCTTGAGAAGTATTTACCTTGTTTTGAAATCATGTTCTGGGGAGAATGACCAGTCAGCGCTGAAAGCAACAAGATGCCTACTTAAAAAACAAACAAACAAATGGGACCAAGAAAAGTTGCAAAGATCCAATTGATGCTTTTTATATAGCGAGACGGTTAATTATGTCTGTGAAATAAGCCAGGTTTTGCTTTCTCCAACATTTTAAACGAGCACAATTTCTCCCCAAGTTTTTTGGGCACAAAGTTGTGAGGGGAGCCCCTTCTTTTCCTTTGCAGTCCCAGCTCGTAGGCTGGCTTCTCCTGGGCCTATCCTCGGAGAAAGAAGGAAGAATAGCTGGGGGATATGTAATTCTCTCTCTGGGGATTATTCTGTGGTGCGAACCACCCATACAGTGCTGGGAGATGAAAAGAATTCCAGGGTGCTCATTTATGAGATCCAGGGCTGGATTTGGGCAAAGCTGTTCCATTTAATCAGGATTGTGTTTGAAGGACCATTGCATTTTTCTCTTTGTGGGCGGAAACCATTTGAAGAAATAATTGCCTGGAGCTATGGATTCCCTCTCTTGCATTAGATGGATAGTGCTGGGCTGAGAAAATCAGGACTTCTGTGCCTCTCTCACCCCAGGCAGTAAAAGGCTGACCAAACTACAGGCCAGGGATGGGACAGGAAGGGAGTTTGGTGTTTCGGTGCGTCTCTCTCTCTCTCTCTTGACTCTTAAGAAGCTCTGTTTATCCACACTTATGCACTGAAAGCTATATACTTTTTGCACCCGATGTTCTAGATCAGCGAGGTTTTTCAGACCCTTTCCTTGTGGCTGCTGAATATTGAAAAGTATTTCTTCTTCTGTAAAACTATGCCGGGATGGGATTTCACAATAAATTTAGCTGTCTGTTCTTAACATCTACAACACTGGGGCCAGGTTGTTCAAGTTAGACAGAAAGAAGAGCTTTCCCAGCAGCATGCCAACGCTGGCAATGGCCACAGTTTCCGTGGGTTTGGAAAGAGGGACGAGGCCTGTGAGGAGTGGGAAATTACAGCTGAATGAGGGAGTCCAAAGCCCCTTGTTGTTTAGAGACCACATCTGGATGTGTTACCTGCTGAGTTTGGGAGCAGCAGCGAGAGCGATGGTGCATTTGTGTTTGGTCTGCCTACTTTCTGGAGGTATCTGGTTATCAGATGGACGATGCTGGGCCCAGGTGGACTTTTGTTGGATCCACCATCACTGTTTCATCATTTCTCCCAGGTAGAAGAAAGCGGAAGGAACAGGGTGACAAGTACTGTTTTCAGGGCAGTGGAAGATTTGGCCAACTTTTGAATGACACCCTGGTTGGAAGTGGGCCTTGAGAAGAACAACTCACAAAGGCAGCCACCTTGGGGGCTCTAAGAGGTTGTAAGAGGGGCAGATTCTGCGCCAGTGGAAATAGGGCTGGGAAAACAATACCTCGCTGCAGAGGATAAGTTACTCTTTAAATCTTTGGCAAGATAAGCCTTGTGGCAACTGATTAACTTCAGCAGAGCCAGAGGAAAGTTTGGTTCTGTGTCCTTTTGAACTCTTTCTAATGAAGCAGCCTCACTTGGGTTGTGGTTTTTGTGGGGTAGGCTTGGAAAGGGCTTCCCTCTCACTTTATGTAGCTGACATTTTGGTTTATGTAGCCAGCTGTCTCAGCCCATGACTCTGAGCAGCGAAGAGCAATTCAAGACAATATGAAAATGTGTTTTTAAAATTGTAAGTTATTCCTCCGAATCGGTTGCCCACAGTTCATCTTTTGCCCTGCCTGTGCGAGGAATTGCTACACCCTCATCTCTGAAGTGCAGGATTAGGCCAGCCTGAATATTTCGGTCTGAACCAAACTTCCAACCTGCTTCAACGTTTTTGCCTCTTCATTAGAAATGCTGCAAGTTCAAAAGGGGCTAGAGTGACATTTCTTCTTTGGGCCCGACCCCAGTCCAAAGTAGAGTCAGGGCTTGGTAGGCACCCATCTACGTCCAGCCAGCAGATTTCTCGGGATTTCCTTTGGTTGCAGGAATGGAATTCGGGGTCCGTGTCAAAAGCTGCACAGCTGAGCAATTTCCAGGTGGAAACCTATCCCAAGGACAGACTTCTCCAAAACAGCTGCCTGCATTCCACCTAAAGCGACGCAGGAAGATCAGCCAGACTTGTGTTAAAGAGCGGGGTAAGTGCCGAGAATGAAGGCAAGGAAGTGGCCAGTGGGATGTTACATCAATTATTCTCTTTTGGTCAAAGACACAGGGAGGTAAGGTAGTGAAGTTTCCAGGTATGAAGTAAAATAGCATTTTCATTTCCACAGTTTTCCTTCCTTCCTTCCTTCCTTCCTTCCTTCCTTCCTTCCTTCCTTCCTTCCTTCCTTCCTTCCTTCCTTCCTTCCTTCCTTCCCTTCCCTTCCCTTCCCTTCCCTTCCCTTCCCTTCCCTTCCCTTCCCTTCCCTTCCCTTCCCTTCCCTTCCCTTTCCTTTCCTTTCCTTTCCTTTCCTTTCCTTTCCTTTCCTTTCCTTTCCTTTCCTTTCTTCGTTCCTTCCTCCTTTCCTTTCCTTTCCTTTCCTTTCCTTTCCTTCTTTCCTTCCTCCTTCCCTTCCCCTTCCTTCCTTCTTTCCTCCCTCCCTCCCTCCCTCCATCCATCCATTCATGCATGGTACAGCTCATCCACTATCTAACAGATTGTTACAATCCACAAAACAATATTCAGAGCTATGAAAACAGATTGCTAAAGACAACTAAAGAACAATACTAAGGAAAATTTTAAAAAAACCAACACCCTGTAATAGTCCTCATGTTGACGCTGGCACAGAGGCGTTAGCCTGTGGATGCTGCACCTCAAGTGTGAAGCAGATAAAAGTCAGGGCCAGGAGCCCTCCAGAAAAAGAGCCATGGCTAAAGAACAGAACTTCATCCCCATGTGGGGAGGCAGAGATGGGAGCATGCCTGTGCAGGAACATGGGTATTCCGTGTGTGCTTTCTTAAAAAGAGGAACAGCCTTTACCCTAGAAAGTAAACCAGATTACCTGCCAATATGTTAAAGGTATTAAATAACCGATGCCTACGTCCTTCACACGAGGGAGTGCCTTTAAAGAGAGAGCACTTCTTGGCCTTCACCTTTTGATGAGAAAAACCCCAGAAGCAAGGGACAAAATGCCTAATCCATCCCCTGAACTGCTGCAACCTGAGGAGAGGGCTTGTTGGTTAGGGGAGGCACTGCTAGCAGGCGTGGAAAAGCAATCTGATGCCAATTCTTCTGAGTCAGGCTGAGCTTCCGCATGTTTTAAATCTTTAGCTTTAGCGTTGGAGCAAACGAGCTTTAAGGCCAGATTGTGTCTAAGTTTCCTTCTACTATATGTGGTCCATGGATGCCTCAGGGCAAATGCGCATAGGTGGCAGAGAAAGACTTGCCGAAGAGCATTTTTCCAGCGCTGCCAGGAGAGCCTCGGGAGTGGAGTGATTGAGGGAGGGCAGTTGGAGGCAACGAGGCGTGTCAGGTGCGGAGCCAAGCGTGTCGCTGTTGCCCGTCAGGTACAGATTGACTTTCAAATCCACCAATGGGCTTTTCGTTCCTATTCAAATAGTGGCGGTTAGAAGGCAGCGGCCTGGGAGAAAAATTGTGCTTGCCTCCTTTGGGCAGTTGGGAAAATGGACTCTGGTCTCCCTGCCAGTTAAGGAGCTGAGGGGAACCATGGAGCCCAGGCCTTCCCACCGAGGCTCTCTCTGTGCCAAGTCAGCTAACCGTTTGCAGTTTCCTTGCTGCCTGGCAACGTTTGGTGAGTCCTCCACGGGGTGAGGTGGGAGCGAGGCAATGGTGGTGATTTAGTCCCTGTTTCATTGTGCAGTCTTGCAAGAGCCCGTCTGTCCCTCCATACTGCATCCTTGTCTCCCTCCACTCCTGGAGGCCCAGACCCCTAGGAGTCTTTGCATCGTCCCCCCTGTGCAACAAAGCCATAAGCAGCCGTGACAGCCCTGCCCTTGTCAGCCCTTTCGGGGAAACTGTGGTTCTCCCAGCAGCCCGGTGGAGATCCAGTGGGGACCCTGTACCGTTGGAAGGACCAGTCTTGGTTCTGTCGCAACTTTGAACAGTTGCGGAACGAGGACTGTGTGTATTTGTAAGCTGCTTAAGGGCCACAAATTGGCGTGGGCAACATAAGGCATTCAAAGTACACAAACATGAGGAGAGTGTTGTGGGAAAGAAACCCACCTCTGTTTCACTGATGGAAGAGGGAAATATTGAGAGAGAGGCCGTGTGTGTGTGTGTGTGTGTGTGTGGGTGGGTGACAAAGCAACTTGGCAATTGCCTTCTTTGTCTGCTCTAGGACAGCTGAAGCTCTCCATCCACGTGCAAGGCAGAAGGCTTAAACTTCATGGTAAGTCAGTGGGGCGTGTTCGGTACAGAAGTAATAAACCCCCTGCCCAAGCCAAGAGGAAACTTGAAGCGCTTGGATAGGATACCACAGCCTGCTGGGGATTTGGCGTTGGGGGCTGTCTGCCAACCAGCCGTTTATGCTTCTGATTTGGCCGAAGACCAGACAGGCCCTCATTAGCCAGGAGCCAGCGGTGCCCTCCACCCACCCACTTTCCAAGGTTCTCTGGGGCTTCAGACCCCGTCTCTATGTGGCAGGTCATGTGCCAAGTGGGGAAAACCAGGCTGCCGATGCTTCTTTCCTGCGGAAACAGCTGAATGCCCTGGCAGAAGGACAGGACTTCCTTGGCTTTCCTTGACAATACAATGTTTTGGGGGAAGCCCATGGCACTATCCAGAACCAACCCATCTTGCCTCGTAAGCAGGCATACTCATCACCCATGCTCTTCTTTCCGCCCTGGTGGCTCTAAGGGCGGCCAAGTCCGGATTCTGCAATCCAGAATGGCAGATTGTGGACCGAAACATTGTGCGTTCGGGAAGTATAGCGGAATACATGAAGCGCCCCAAGTTCGTGCCAATTGTTTTCATAGATTGGGCAGTGAGAGTTGCACTGGGTTGCAGGAACCGACTGGGTGAGACTGGCAGAAAGTAGTGACAGGGGAGGTGGTGTGTGTGCAACGCTCGCTGTAACTATTGCTGTCTGTAAAATAGAATTATTTCCATTCATTCCTGTTTCAAGCGCAATTTCTTCTTTCCTTTCTCCACCCACTCAGTCGTGGAAGCCAAAGGTCTCATGGGGAAACACTGTCGAATGTGTGACTCCTTTGTCAAGGTATGGCCATGGTCACCCAGAAAGAGGACTGTGTTGGGGGAGGTCACTTCGGAGGTGGAGTCTCCTTAGTGTGTCCTCCATTGTGGGAAGGACGCAAATGGCGGCCTGCTGACCACAGCCGGTTGCCAAGCAGCCAGGTAACGATCACAGGACCGTGGGAAGGCTTGGAGGGGAGTGCAATGGCTGGAACTGCAAGGCCTGCTCCTGAGGGCTACTCTTTTGGTGCCATCACCAACGCTGAACGAGTGGTCACTAAGTGAGGAGCACCTGCATTGTTCTGTTGTCAGAGGGACTTTCTGCTTCTCCTCTGCTTCACCTGTTTTCCTCCAGCTTTGGGAAATGTGGGCGCCTGGAGAGAAAGAGAACGGAGGCTGGTTTGCTCTCTGGCTCTTTTTTCCCGTGTCCACCAACCTAGGGCAGAACTTGGGAAGGTCCCAGGAGCGTTGCATTTGGGGGGTTGAGGTGGGGGGATATATTCCTTTCGTTCTTGAATCCACAGGATTACCCCACTTGTTGCAGCTCAGTTGTGGGTGTGGGTGTGATCTATCCCCCCAAAAAGTCTGACTGCATTTTTTTTCTTCTTCCTCCTCTCCTAACAAAGGTGTCCATTGTGCCAGATACATCGCGGAAATGCAGGCAAATGTCCAAGACCATTTTGGGCAATAAAAACCCTGTCTTCCATGAGCAATTTATCTTGTGAGTATGGGGTGGATGATCAAGACTTGCTGCCCACCTTCCACCCCCCAATTCCCACAGCATTGGGCCCCTCCGCGTGGAAGTCGATGGTGCATCTCCCAGGGCCCTTTCCCTCCTCCTCTCCATGGGGCTGGAATCTCCACTGTGGCTGGAGCAAGGGGATTCTTGCACACTGGCATCCTTCAATAGCCAGAACGTTGCAGCTCATGCTTTATATCCAGAGGTGGGGCAGCATTGCAGTGGCTGAGCAGATGCACAATCCCCTTTCTGGTTCGAAGCGCAGCTCCTGGATTAAAGACACCTCCCCGCCCCTGGAGGGTATAAGGCTGCCTACGGCAGAGAACCTCTGGATTTCAGCCAGTCGCAAGAGAGAGTGAGGAAGCCCAGGGTGGGTGATTCCTGAGGGCTGAGGGTCACTTTCTCTCTGCTGCATTCTAGCTGTTTGCAGGAGGAAGATGAGCAAAAGCGCCTCCTTGTCACAGTCTGGAACCGACCACAGGATTCGAGGTAAAAGGCGGCAGAGTAATCCAGAGGATGATGCCTGTCACACAGCCTCGCACACAGCCTGATTTCAGGCATGCCGCTTGGCTCAGGGCTGGTGGCCTTTGTCCTCCAGCGCCAAGGATGAACATCAGCAAGGGAAGGGTGAGAGGGCAGAGCAGGGCAGCAGCAGCAAGATGACCAAGAGAGGTGCTCCTGCTGGCAATCACAAAAGTGTTCCCCTCTCTCTCACACACACACACAAACACACACACATCCCGGGACTCCTTTCTGTGCTGTCTGTTACCCTTCTCCTGTTTCCTGCCCAGGCAGAGCAGACTCCTTGGCTGCATGAGCTTCGGTGTGAAGACCTTGCTGGGTCCAGAGAAGGTAGGGATGGTGCCTGGGGCCAAGAATGGTGGGGGACTCAATCAGAATGGTTGCCTTGTGGAGAAAGGAGTGGTTTAGTCGTAGCTGTGAGCCGAGAATGGTGACTTTGCTCCCAATCTTTTTCCGGAGACACAGTTCCATCTGCCGGAAATGCTCAGAAGGAACTTAACTAGGGCTTAGTAGTATTATCGTGTTAGGGAGGCCTTGAGAGCAATATGACGATCCCTGTACCATGGGGTGGGGCCTTTCTGCCTTCCTGGCAGGGCTGGATTCAAACTATGGTCCCTTGCAGCATCCAGAAAATGACATCCCTGTTGGTAAAAATGAAGCCAGTAACTTAACAGTAATTTACAAGTTGATATTTTAAGTTAAAAGATGTTGTGTTCCCCTCTAAAATTCTCAAAGCTATCACCAATCTTAACAGAGATATCTTTAAAAAAAAAAAATCTAGATAGAGATCTTCAGAGAAGCAAATGGGATTTGTTTGAGGTGCTTTAATTACCTTTTCCATTTGCTTAATTATACTGTATAATTACAGTATAATTGGAGGAAATGAGGCTGGTAGGCAAACACTGCCCTCTGCTGCCTCTTTCGAAAGCAAAGCCTATATAAGAGGTGTGAGTATGATGTGTGTAGAACTTTAGGGGCCCAAACCTTTCAGTTCTCTGTGCAGATACTTTCACGGGGATTTCTTTTTTTAGTAGCACATTTAACAGCAAACAGGAGGGAGTGTAAATCCTACAGCTGTTGTTGTTTTCCTATTTCCTTCCTTCAGAAAATTTGTGGCTGGTACTACTTACTGGGAGAAGATCTGGGCCGAACAAAGCACCTGAAAGTGGGCACACGGCAGCTCAAGCCAGGCCAAGGTGGGTCTGTCCAGTTGTGAAGACTTGGAGAGATCTATCTATCTATCTCTCTATCTATCTCTCTATCTATCTATCTATCTATCTATCTATCTATCTATCTATCTATCTATCTACCTACCTACCTACCTACCTACCTACCTACCTACCTATCTATCTATCTATCTATCTATCTATCTATCTATCTATCTATCTATCTACCTACCTACCTATCTATCTATCTATCTATCTCTCTATCTATCTATCTATCTATCTATCTATCTATCATCTATCGTCTTACATCGATCTATCCATCCATCCACCCATCATCTACCTACCTACCTACCTGCCTATCTATCAATCATCTATCCTCTTACATCTATCTATCCATCTATCTATCTATCTATCTATCTATCTATCTATCTATCTATCTATCTATCTAATCTAATCTATGACACGGAACAACCTGCAATGTTGCCTTGGGCCTTTTCTCTGTTTCAAGACAGAAGTCAGAAGACTTTGATGGGAAAAACCAGTAAAATGTGGCTGTATTGTAAACTTTATTCACTGATTTGCATAAGATGTAAATTACTAATTTTAATACGGTAGTACAGTATAACCATTTTAGTCTTGTTGCATTATCTTTTGCAGTATTTCCCCTTTATTCTTCTGATTTCTGTTGTATTGGATGCTTTTAGATTGTGACGCTGTTAACAGGGGCATGATTCATGGGCAGCAGACCCTCATCTACCCCTCCCCATTGGGAGGGCAGGACATACCGAGCACCCCTGCTGCCAAAAGCCCAGAAGGGCCTGTCCTTCCTTCTTCCTTTGTGTCCTTCCATTTCTCTTTTTCACCAGAGATGACGTTAGCCAAGCCGGTAGCCTTACTGGGGAAGCAGCAACTGCAGCAGCAAGACATGGAGCAGATCAAGGTGTGTGGAAGGCGACTGGAGGAGCTGAGCCCAGCCCCGTTCTAGCCAGTTTCTTTAGCCAGATGGCTGACTCCATTCACCCAGGAGGGCTGAGGAAGGGAGGAAGGGAGGGATCAAATGGAAGGAAGGAAGGAAGGAAGGAATCAAACAGGAGGGAGGGAGGGAAGGAGGGAGGGAAGGAAGGAAGGAAGGAAGGAAGGAAGGAAGGAAGGAAGGAAGGAAGGAAGGAAGGAAGGAAGGAAGGAAGGAAGGAAGGAAGGAAGGAAGGAAGGAAGAAATGAATCAGGAGGGAGGGAAGGAAGGGATCAAATGGAAGGAAGGAAGGAATCAAACAGGAGGGAAGGAGGGAGGGAAGGAAGGAAGGAAGGAAGGAAGGAAGGAAGGAAGGAAGGAAGGAGGGAAGGAAGGGATCAAATGGAAGGAAGGAAGGAATCAAACAGGAGGGAGGGAGGGAAGGAGGGAGGGAAGGAAGGAAGGAAGGAAGGAAGGAAGGAATCAGGAGGGAGGGAAGGAAGGGATCAAATGGAAGGAAGGAAGGAATCAAACAGGAGGGAGGGAGGGAAGGAGGGAGGGAAGGAAGGAAGGAAGGAAGGAATCAATTAATCGGGAGGGAGGGAGGGAAGGAAGGGATCAAATGGAAGGAAGGAATCAAACAGGAGGGAGGGAGGGAGGGAAGGAAGGAAGGAAGGAATCAGTTGGGAGGGAGGGAAGGAAGGGATCAAATGGAAGGAAGGAAGGAATCAAACAGGAGGGAGGGAGGGAGGGAAGGAAGGAAGGAATCAGTCGGGAGGGAGGGAAGGAAGGGATCAAATGGAAGGAAGGAAGGAATCAAACAGGAGGGAGGGAGGGAGGGAAGGAAGGAAGGAATCAATCGGGAGGGAAGGAAGGAAGGAATCAAATGGAAGGAAGGAAAGAATCAATCGGGAGGGAGGGAAGGAAGGGATCAAATGGAAGGAAGGAAGGAATCAAACAGGAGGGAGGGAGGAAGGAATCAAGTGGGAGGGAGGGAAGGAAAGAAGGAAGGAATCAATCGGGAGGGAGGGAAGGAAGGGATCAAATGGAAGGAAGGAAGGAATCAATCGGGAGGGAGGGAAGGAAGGAAGGAATCAAGTGGGAAGGGGGCCCATTTTCTGGGACAGGCTCTAGGAGCAAAGGAAGCACCCAACTGGAAACACACTGGGTGAATTCAGTGTGTCCAAAGGATTTGGAGGGAGCCCTCCAGGTCACAGCTCATGACCTGCGATGGAAAGAGGCTTCTCTTGGTTGAGGTGCCCTGACCTGCCTTGGACCGGAGGAGGATCCAACAGCCCTGGGAGCTCTCAACCGTTCTCGACACCCCCCAACCCCCCCCCCCCAAAAAAAATCAGCCTGCATTGCTCACGTTTGCAGGCGAAAGGAAGGCAGCCCTGGGGAAGCTTTAAGCGGCCATGGAAAGTCCAGGGAGAAAGGCTGTTTTCCCTCTCTGCACCCATTCCCCCCCCCCCAGAGAAAGGAAGGAAGGTGCCTGTGCCTCAGTCCCCCTGATGGGATGAGGGGTGTTAGGGAGGCCTTTGCGCTTGTACTGAACAATGCACCCCACAGGCGGAGCGAAATTTTTTAATGTGAAATTGTGCTCCTTCGTCATTTATGGTCCTTTTCCTTCCCCATGAATATGAAAGTGTGTCCCGCTTTCTCCCCCTGCCACCCCTCCCCCCCTTTCCCTGGGAAAGGCCTGGCGGTGCTTCTCCAAGGGCTGGTATGTGGCAGGGACAGAACAAGGGCTGCTGCTGCTGCTGGCAGGAATCGGGCTCTGAACTCTCGCCTTCCTTCTCCCTCCGAGTTCTCAGGAAACCTCCAGGCTTATCACAAAGCCGCACATGGCCGCGGCTGCCTGGGAGGTGAGGGGTGGCTTCCTGCCATTCTTCTGTGAGCTCCTGAGTTCCCAGGGCAGCCGTGCGGGGCCACAGAGGCTAGGTCCTCCTCTGGCTGGCCAGACAAGAGTCGGAAGCCTTGTGTGCCTCCATGGGCTGGTCACAAGCGCTGCGGCGTCGGACATGAGCCGTTTCCAGGGACTGTGCAAAGGGTGCTCGGAGCGGCGCTTCCAGCAGGTCGGTTGCAATTGGGCACCGGGACCCTTTCTCGGGGCTCTGCTGAGGCTTCAGCATTTCTGGGGGAGCTGGATGTGGTGGGAGAGGCAACCTGGCCGCCTGGACAGACCCCAGCTAGCCTGACTCCCCTTGGGCCTGTTGCCTTTCGAGTCAGCCGGGTTTCCACATCCTTGGGAGGTGGGAGAAGCTGAAGAGCAGCTCGCCTGCGACTCGGAAGTAAAGTTATTTCCACGAGGAGCAGGGCCAAGCAAGAGCTGAGACAGAGCGATGAGCTAGGCAGCCTTTCGCGGGGAGGTCGGCTGGGCGGCGATGGTGCAAATGAGCCCCTGTAACTCTCCCCGTCCTCCGCTTGGCCTCCTCTTTCTGTCCCCGGGAGGGAAGCAGGCAGCGCTCTCTTTATCTGCTGGCACTTTCCTGGGAATGCCAGCTCATCCCCTGGCCCCATTATCTTTCTCAAGAGCTATTCTCTTCTTGGCTCCTTGGACATCTCTCTACTAGTATGGCTAGCTGCTCTTGGGGGGAACAGGGGAGGGGGGGGCACTGTGTGTGAGGAGGGGCGGCCTTGGGTGGGAGCCGACCTGCTTGGTCTTCCTCGTGCTGCCACTGTCGAGGGCGACTCCCCGCCTGAGTCTTTTGGGTTTCCGTGGCCTTGGGGCGAGGGGCATTCGAGCCACTGTCTTTTGGGCAGGGCTAAAGAAGAAGCTTGATACCAGAGGTGGACGACAGGCTTCTGGCAGGCAGCTCACCCTCCTTAGCTGTGGAGATGAGAGGTGGGTGGGTGGAGTGGGATCTAAATCGTCCAGAAAGAAAAAGAAGACGCAGTTATACACCTAAATAAAATCTGTTGGGTTTTGCGGGACTCAAACACGAAGTAAGTGTTTAGTAGTAAGTGCATAGGATCGCAACGTTTATCCAGCTGCAAACTTCCAATTGTTCCCCGTTCCCCGGCTGTGTTTAGCATCCTCTTCATGTGTGCATTAAGTTGGTAATGAGCCTCTTGAATCTGTCCCGCTTCCATCCTACCTGTAGTTGGTCCCTAAAAGCTGCAGCTCAGACGGTTGAAGGCGCCGTGCTTGTTTCTCCCCTCAGCATAGGGCTTCCTGGAAGCGCGGCGGGGCTCCTCCTCCTCCAGGCTGCCTTTTGCCGAAATCAGAAGGGCAGTTCTTTCCCTTTGGCTGGTCAAACAGGAAGCCCAACGGGGATCTCTGGAATCTGCAGGGTCTCGCATGGAATAGACTCCTGAATTCTGCAGGAAAAGAAAAATGCCTTGTGGGGTTTGTTAGCTGGAAAGTCAGCTCGTGTTTCCTCCCTTCCTCCTGGCAATCTGAGCAAACACTCTTGATTTCTGTATTAAATTAATTTTACTTTCCTTTTTTTAAGTAGAAGATACCTAGTTATCAACAAAACATGAGCCTAATTCATGCAGCTTGATAATTTTACCGTTAATAATGTTTGTGTATCAGTTTACCTAGAACAGGTAAAGTTATTAGTGTCAGCCTTCAAGATTCCTTCCCTTTCCTCAGATTCAGAATTCACTTGATTTCCAGTAAAAGATGTTTTTCTCTATATTAATGGAGTCTAAGCGTTTCTTTCTTGGACTTTGAATGGAGCACCACCTGACAATTAGGCTCTAATTATTTCTTTGTCCAGTTCCTTTTTTTAAAAAAAAAAACACTGTTACCTTCACTGCCTGTTGTAATAGTTTTAAAGAATGGGTTACATATTTTTGTTAAAAGATCAACGATATCACATTTAAGTCCCTTGAATGAACACAATTTAATCCTAGCACAGTTTTGTTGCCTTCGATTCTGCTGTGAGATTCAGAAGTAATACTTATTTTAATATATTAATATTGTTTTGAGTTTTAAAAAGTTACAATTCACGTTCTTAATAGACACAACATATTGATAATGGTTTGTGTAAACTGGGCAAGCATATATTATTTTTGTAGAAAAGATAATATACTTCAAGAAAAAAAACACATCTAACTAATATTAATACACAGTTTACTTAAAAACAGAGAGGGAAAGTCATATACTACGTTAAAATTAAAAAGGAAGAACAAAATCCTAAAAAATGATTTGAAATAGCTTTTAAAAAAATAGCAATTGTATACCTGAACAAAATTTAGAAAAACAGGAGTGGGGGGGGAGGAGGAGGAGGAAAAGAAAGATAGTGAATAAAAATGTTAAGCTATTCAAATACTGAAATCATTGCTTTTTTTTTAAATTTTTCATGGTTATGATTCAGTTTTAACCAGTTTTTAAAAGCGTGTAAAATTTATTTTGTTTCAGATTACAATCCCCCGTGGGAAGAATGGTTTTGGTTTCACCATCTGCTGTGACTCTCCTGTTAGGGTCCAAGCGGTGGATTCTGGTAAGGATGGGTTTGGGTTTGTCTGCAGAGGGCTTCCTCCTGCTTCAGTTCCCACCAGGCGCTGGCAGGTGTCCTCACAAGGTGGCCACCCAGACGAGACATAGATCTGAACCCTGGGTGGGAGTGGGGCTCCATCCCCCTTACCCCGAGACAGCCAGGTTTTCAGGCCATTTAAGGTGAAAACCATCCAGTTCTCAGGGGTGACCTCATTTTAGAGGAGTGGGGGCACTAGGGCAGAAGGCACCCTTCCAGAATCTTGATCGACCACCTTATTTGGGGACCTGGAGCGTGACTATTCTGTCAGATGCTCCTGGCCCTGTGGAAACCAGGGCAGAGGGATTACCCCTCAAATAACCGGGTCCATGCCACACCTGTAACTAATATCAGTGTTTTCGCTTGGGAAAGACTAGATTAGGTGCAAAGGCATTAGTGTGTGTGTGTGTGTGTGTCATTGTGTCAGTGTCACACCTTGCCTTCTTGTGTTTCCATAAGGGGCCCAGGACGCCTTGAGCCCTCCTCCTGGGTTGGGCAGTTGTTCTCCAGGTGGAAGGAGGCGATGGGTGCCTGCTTCTTTCCCCCACAACTTCTAATCCGGGGAGGAGCCGTTAGCTCCCTCTCCTTCCTTTCCAGGTGGCCCAGCAGAGAAGGCGGGCTTGCAGCAACTGGATACAGTGCTTCGGCTCAATCAGCAGCCTGTCGAAGACTGGAAATGCGTAGAATTGGCCCATGAGATCCGGTGACTATGAATTGTGTGTGGAAAGGGATGGCGGCGGAGATGGGGTGGGGAATTGAAGGGCCTGAGTCAGTCCATGGGGTCAAGGTCGGCCTCTGTTTTGTCCTGCTGTCCGTGCAACCTTCCCCTGCAGGGGAGGAGTCACTCCAGGAAAGAGTGGAGTGGATTGGCTCAGCCAATCGGTGACCGCCTTGCCTTCACTTCTAGGAACTGTCCCCAGGAGATCCTCCTCCTTGTTTGGCGCATTGTGCCGCAGGTCAAACCCAGCCCGCAAGGGGTCACCCGACGCCCCTCTTGCAAGTCCACGTTCGATTTGCAGTCTCCGTCCGCTCGGCGGGAGAAGAGCAGCACCGGGCGATCGCGGGGGCCTGAGCATCGGCAGAGCTGCCACGTGTTGTACGATGGGAACCCTGAGTTTGCGCTCAACGGCTGGGAGCGATACACGGAGCGCTTGGCAAGGCTCCCCTGCAGCAGCAGCAGCACACCATGCCTCCGCCTTCCCGACCTTCTTCCTCCAGTGGTACAGACAAGAACTACATCATCCTCACCCCACTTAATTCAGGGGGCCAGGTATGGCCATTCGGAAAAGGGGAGGTTGATAGCCAGCTGGCCCTTTTTCTATGCGAGGTAGACACATTTCTCTCACACGTTGGTACCTATGGAAGAGAGAGAGAGAGAGAGAGCTGGCATTCAGCTTTTGTTTATCCTTTGAATTGCCTGGCGGGTATCAAAATTTGAACCCCCTCCTTCTAAGGAAAACTATTTCTGGAAAGTTCAGATTGAACTTTTTCCAGTCAGACAGCAGGCAGAAAACTAGAGGTGGGGCCAAAAATCCAACTCCCTGACTGGCTGCTTTGTATGATTTTATATGGTTTGCCAATTGCACAGTGGCAGATAGGAAAGCGCTCCAGAGGGTTAACGTCATTGCCCAGAAGATCATGGGTTGCCCTCTCCCCTCTTCGGAAGAGCTTTATAGCTCCCGCTGCCTTAAGAAAGTTCAGAACATCCTCAAAGATCCATCTCATCCTGGGAACCCGGTTTTTTTGGAACTGTTACCGTCTGGCAGACGGTACAGGATCATAAGAACAAGGACAGAGAGGCTGAAAAACAGCTTCTATCCCAGGGCAGTAGCTCTTTTGAATTCTACTCTATGGTGCATTGTTGATGCAGTATTGGGGGTTTCTGGTTCAATGTGTGGAGGGTGAAGGATGTGTGTTTATGTTTATTTTCGTGGTCAGGATGTGCACTGAAGACGGTGTTTGATTTCGTTGTGCGAGGTGCAGTGACAATAAATTAAACTCAAGTAAAGTATTCTGTGTCATGAAAGCAAAGGATAGCAGAGGGGTTGAACTGGCTTGTGGTGCTTTTGTGTCTTCCAGCTTCTGAGGCGAGTCTGCCAGGAGAACAAAGTTCCTGGGGGTAAGTGGCTTTCCGTGGTTCCGCTGGGTCCTTCGTGGTCGAGCCAGAAGGTGGCTGAAAGGGCCTGGGGGGAGCTGGCAAAGTTTGCTCTGGTGTCCTTGTCACAGCACGTATAGGATAGGATGTAGCTCAGGAATTCCTTGAGATCCAGCTTATTGTTTTCCTTTGCTCTCCTCTCCTCCCTACGCCAAGGGTCTTCAAACTTGGCAAGTTTAAGACTTGTGGACTTCAGCTCCCAGAATTCCTGAGCTAACATGACTGGAGGAGGAGGAATTCTGGGAGTTGAAGTCCACAAGTCTTAAAGCAGTCATGTTTGAAGACCCCCTGGTCTATCATCTGTCTATCATCTCCTCATCCATCCATCCATCCATCCATCCCTATCTATCTATCTATCTATCTATCTATCTATCTATCTATCTATCCGTCCATTTATCCATCCATCCATCCATCCATCTTCTATCACAAGGGTCTTCAAATTTGGCAAGTTTAAGACTTGTGGACTTCAACTCCCAGAATTCCTGAGCTAACATCACTGAAGGAATTCTGGGAGTTGAAGTCCACAAGTCTTAAAGCTGTCAAGTTTGATGACCCCTGGTCTATCATCTGTCTGTCTATCATCTCCTCATCCATCCATCCATCCATCCCCTCCCCCCTCTCCATCCATCCATCCATCCATCATCTATCACAAGGGTCTTCAAACTTGGCAAGTTTAAGACTTGTGGACTTCAACTCCCAGAATTCCTGAGCTAACATGACTGGAGGAGGAGGAATTCAGAGAGTTGAAGTCCACGAGTCTTAAAGCTGTCAAGTTTGAAGATCCTTGCTTTAAGGGTTACAGGTCTTATGGCAGTCTTTCTCAACCTCAAACCTTCTCAAGAAGTATCTCAGGGGAATTCTGGAAGTCAAGGTCCATCTTAAACTTGGCAAGGTGGAGAAACACTTGAGACTCTAGCACAAGGCTCTTCGTACTTGGGAAGTTTAAGACTTGTGGACTTCAACTCCCAGAATTCCTGAGCTAACATGACTGGAGGAGGAGGAATTCTGGGAGTTGAAGTCCACAAGTCTTAAAGCTGTCAAGTTTGGTCTATAGGTTCAGTGTTCCTGGGGATCGTCCAGTCTCTTGCTCTCACTGAAAGGAGCAAAGGGACCAAAGCGGTGGTATTTGCCCTCATTCTGTCAAGGCAAGCATGAAAACAGAGAGCAGTGGCAACAGTACCAGCCATGCCACGTGGCTCTGCTGCTTCCCTGGGACGAGAATGTCTGTGTAGGGAATTCACCTAAGCAGGCTCCTTCCCCCGTTTTTGTTCCTAACATCCAGGCAACGTGTGCAAAGGAGAATCTCGCGGCAAGAAATCCCGGCTCATGAAGACTGTGCAAACCATCAAGAGCCATGGAAGCAGCCCCCAGAGCTGCCCTCTGATGGCATCCCACATCCCACCCTCCAGTTACGGCACCTACGTAACGCTCGCTCCCAAAGTGCTGGTGTTCCCCATCTTCGTGCAGGTGAGTCTCAGAAGGTTCCACACCTGGGAAGTTTACTTTTCTCTCAGCTGTGTGTTTCTCTCTGGCCCAGCTATCCTCACTTGCCTCAAGTCCCCTGCCACCCTCCTAGACGTCGGATTCGGAGTCCAGGTCTCCTAAAAAATAGGCTTGCTTAACGACTACTAGGATTGTGGTACTTTGTGTCCCTGGAAAGGCAGGGCACAAAGCATTACCAATCACGGCCTACCCAGCCAAGCCTTTCCTTTCCCCTAATGGCCCCCAGAAAACTCACCAGCAAGGAGGAGCAGGATTCTTGCTGATTTTTAGCTCGCCTTCCTTCTCCAGTGAGAACCGTCGCTTCGTTGTCGAGTAGCCTGTACGCACTGTTGTTCATGCAACAAAAAAAGGCAGTGACTAGACCTGGCCTTGGTGCAGCCTCCAGCCGCTGGTTGTCAGTGGCATGCAGACCCTGGAGATACCATGCAGTTACCATGATTAATGCCAGTTGATTGGGCCTCTGCCAAAGCAGCAGAGTTTGCACATGGGAATAGATACAGCCCCGGGAGGCCAGGTGAGAGTAAAGCCCTGAGCAGGAACACCGTGGCAAGAAGGTAGCTGGGAAAATTTGAAATGCAGGGCAACCGGTATTGCCTCCGTGAAAGGGCGCTGCTCCTGCGAAGAAGCCCTGCCTCTTTCAGAAACCTTTGGGAAGAGGCTGGATTGTCTTCCATGCCATGACAGTCCTGGTCATCTCAGTCCCAGTGCAGCTCTCCCAGGCAGCTTCCTCCTCTGGCTAGGCATGGAGGGTAGCCTTGGGGGAGCTACAACACAGAGAAGGAAGGCAGGGAGTCCCCCTGTCTCAGACAGAGATGCCCAGGTGGGCATGTAAGCTCTGCGCCTCCCTTCTCCTGCCGTTCCACCAATGTTTTTCTACTCAGCCACACAGCAGGATGGTTCCAACTGCTCCTTGCACTCAATGTGTATTGAAGATTTTGTGGAAGAGCAAAACGATGACCACTGCATCTCCAAAAAGTGAATTCTTTTTATAGTTATTGTGTGACTTGCCGGCTTTCCTCTTTGTTCTGGACTCTGGACTTTCCATTGGTTGTCGGGGCTTGCGGTAGAAATAAGTTGATGGAGCTGTCCGTAGAGTTTTCTCTTCGTCAGAGTCTCTGAGTTGTGTGTCTGTATGTGTTTCTCTTACTCCACTAGCCTCTGGACCTTTGCAGCCCAGCTCGGACGCTGGTTTTATCAGAAGAGCTGCTTCTTCATGAGACTCGAAACAAACCAACTGAGGTGAGCATCTAGGTGCACCCTAGGAAATGATATTTATTAATACTGATTCTTTGGCAAGGGAGGAGAATCCAGCAGGAGCTGTCTGAAGTGCCATAGTCTCAGGAGGCACAAGGTATTCAGGATTGTTAGGGGTAGCTTGTGATATAATCACAATTGATATTTGCAATAGGTTTTTTTCCAAAAAGTTTTTTTTTATTTTTAATCTTTTACATCTCTTTTAGTGAACAGTGTAGTTCCAGGTTTTTACATTTCCATATAAACATGACCATAACTACATATCTACCTCACATATTCAGTTTCTTATATGATTGTATTTTCCATTTTCTATAAATTCTCAAAAAGTATAATGATGTTTTTTTTACTTTTACTTTATCCAATTTTAATTCATATAACTTATTATATTTTTCTTTAATTATACCTATCTTCTTTATATAACATCTTAAAATTCTTTATTTCTTATTCTATAGTCATTATATTCTTATACTTTTCTCTGTCATATTTGCCATTTCATCACATACTCTTATTTCATTGTTCAATAAATTCCATCTTTAATGATAACAATTCCAAAGATTTCCCCCTTAATTATTTGCAATATTTTTACTCAAAGTAACAAATGCTGAGATGTGGTGAGGATAGAAATCTTTTAATTGAGCCAAATAATTTATTTAATTTACAGATAAATACAGAAATGGAGGAATTTCTCCATTTTGGTTTAATCCCCGGGCTTCTCTTGAGAAGCAGACTCCCCAGAGGCCTTTCTTGGCCATAGGAACTAGTAGGTTGCCCTAACCCTAACCCTAACCCTCAAGAGCCCCTGGTGCCAGGTCAGACCTGCTGTTAAGGGGCACTGCCCCTTTGGTCATCCGGGCCTGGCCTTTCATTGGAAGTGCTGCTGCTACTGCTTTCTCAAATGGCCTGGCTGGGACAGTCCCCTTCTGGAGCTGCTCTACAATCTCAGGGGCTCCTGTTTTTCCTTCCAAAACCCCTCAGGCTCACTCTGAAATATGAGCGGTGGTTAATATTCACACTCCCATTTCCATAGACCTTGCAGTTTCAATACCTTTGCTTTTGAACTCTCGTGCTTTGCTGCACCTAGGGATTGATTTCTGCTACCAGTTTTCCTTTTGAGTGGCTAATCAGTGTGCTGAGATGCTGTTTGTATTACCTCACCCACATTGCTGTGGCGAGGGGCGTACTGGCACAGTCGGGGCTTGCTTCCTGGTGGACATGCACCAGCCCTGCCAATGTCTCTCGATTTGAAGTCAGCTCTTTTAAAAAAAAAAAAAAAAAAAATGCTGTGTGTGATCTTTGGAGGCATGAATGAATCTGGTCACCAGCTCACTTCGCTGCCGACCTATAGATTTTTGTGTGGCTTTCTCTTGGGGAGAAGAAGATTCAAGCAGGCTCCCTGTCGGCGATCCCACAAATGGGACCCGTGCCAGAAGAGGCTAGAGGGAAACAGATTTTAGCTCATAAGCTCAATCCTGAAGCCTGAGGTGAAGGAACGTGTGCAGGGACTCTTTGGCCATCTGAAGTAAACAACGTGACTTTAGGATCTGGAATAGCAAAGCTCCTTTCTCCTCGTTTCCAACAATGGCTTGTCTTTTTTTCCTTTGTCGGCTAGCATTTCTGAACCCAAAAGTGGTCATTCCTTTGCTGCTACTATAATTCCTGAATTTGGCTGAAATGTGTCGGCGAGGTTGCAACGTCTGGTGGTCTTGGAGTGATTTCATTGTATTGTTGTATGTTGTAAGGAAGCTGCTTCCAGAATTTTGCTCAGAATTGTGATAACATCATACTTCTCCCCCCCCCCCCACTAAAAGGGAAGGGGCAGCTGGCCATGCACTGCGTGGCACTCTGCCAGAAATGTCCATTCCCTAAACCTTCTACTAGTTTCAGCCACATCCTGTCTAGACTTAGTTTTTCTTCCCACAGTGATAATCTTTGAAATTCTGGGAAGTTTTTGGAGCTGTGTTGCAAAGGGGAATTTCTAGGCCCAGAAGCTCCAAAATGAGATGCCAAGGGGTGACTCCAAGAAGCCCCCCTGCAGGGGGGAAGAGGCCGGTCCCCATCAGGGCACAGAGAGCAAAAGAGATTTGAGATGATGGCTGGTACACGGAACCAAATGTAATCGATTTGCAGAAACAGTTATTAATTTGCTTCACCGTTTTGGTACTTGGTCCCTGGCAGACCTTTTCCTTTTTCTTTCTGCCTTGTCTAGGTGACCCTCTTCATTTATTCAGACTTACTGCTCTTCACCCAGGAAGAGGAGCCTGGGCGATGTAGCGTCTTTCGCAACCCCCTTTACCTGAAGGATGTGCGGCTGCAAGAGGGTGAGTCCAGAACTCGTGGGAAAGAAGGATTGCTGTCAAGTAGTTTTGTAGGTTTTATGTCCACCTGATCCATAGGGGAGCGTTTCCTAGGTGTGTCTCCGGCAGAGAAGGGTGGGCTAGATAGCTCAGTGGGCTCACCAGTTGGCTAGGGCAGCTTCCAGGGCTCCTGTTTGGAGCTCCTGAAGTTTAGAAATGCCGTGTTTTCCAGCTTTCCTTTTTCCATGGACACAATTTCGGCATACTGAACACTTGGCCCAAAAAAAAAAAAAAAAGAAAGCATTTTTTTCATTTATCAAATCAGAGAAGATTCAATGACCCCTTTAAATCTACTTCTCTTGCAGATTCCTCCGAAGATCTGAGGTTCTGCATTCTTTACCTGGCAGAGGTGAGCATTACCTGCAAATTAGCTTCCCAGCTACAATTACTGTGTCCATCAGCCTCTTTCTGCAGCTGGCAGAAGAAATAGGACTAGAAACCACTCAGCCCAGAGGGTCACAGAGGTGGCAGACTGAATTCTACCTAGAAGAAAGCCTCACAAAATATTGCAACCTTGAGGACTAGCAGTAAAAAAAAAAGGAAGAGAGCTTTTGGGAGAGTTTTTGTAGTTAGTATCAGTGATGCGATAAGCTTCTTTCCTGCAAGACGTCATCTTAGGGCTCTGAATATGAATAATGTGGTTCAAGTAAAGGAAGGGGGAAGGGCAGTTACATTCTTGGGTTTAGTCAAAACCGCCATGTTTCAATCCCTGATTCAAGAACATACAACTCACAACTCGTCACTGCTTCCCCTCTACCAGACCAGAATCTCCAGGACTGGAGGTGGACAAACTTTGTGGGCCGTAAGGCTGCTGGGCTGCCATGAGCTGAGATTTAAAAGGCACTGTTTTATTCCTTCACGCTCTCCAACGTCGAGCTGACAGCCTCAGTTCTGGAGCTGTTAAGGGACTAAATGGGAACCTTGAGCCTACTGGGGTGTTTGAATAAAATGTGCCACCATCCCAGTTAAACGGAACAAAAAACAGGGTTTATGATACCAGGAGGACTTGGAGGAAGTGAGACCAGTGGCTTGGTCTTTCTTTAGAAAGTGGTAGAATAAAGCTTTCTTTAAATCTCTGGCCTACTCATCTTAGTTCCAGGGCCAGCACTTTCCTCAGGGCTGTCAATATTCAACCTTTTGCATGGTGTGTGTGTGAGAGAGAGGGAAAGGGAGAGAGAGAAAGAGAGAGAGAGAGAGAGAGATGACTTCCCTCATACAGAAAGAAGGCTCCACTTACAAAGCATTCTGTCCACTTTGCCAGCAGGCAATCTGCAGAGTTTTGCTCTTGGCTGGTCTAATTGAATTGAAGCAAACCTTTAATTCCATTATCTGAGGCTGGAATGGGCGAGGCTGCTTTCCAACAATTAGCTCCGACAAGAAAGAGCCTTGCAAAATTGTTTGTCAAGGCTACCAAAAACCCAGAGATAAGAACTAATTTACAAGATTCTCCAAACATGAACTAAGATGCCCACCAGTTGAGCTTCAGAGCTTCTTTGCTATCTGCAAAGAACGCTTTTTCCAAACCTGGCTTTTATCCTCTTGAGGGAGGGGCCATTACCTTGCAGCCTTACTCCCAAGTCACCTGTGCTGCTGTCATTGTTCTTTCCTCTGAGTAATCCTTTGTGCACACGTGCACTCAGCACAGGCTCCTCGGGAACCTCCTCATCACTGCTGCCAGCCTCCACCATCCCTGAAGGCAGCAGTCCATTCTCTGATGGTCCTGGCCCCTCATCTGAGTCCTCACTCTCCTCAGCTGTCTGCACCTGCTTCCGGCTAACCACAACAGCAACCTGAGGGTGTGTCTGTTTTCCCAATCGGAATCTGTGCCCCCTTGCTCAGGGCTTCCACCACAGATACAGGAGAGGGCGACTCTGCATTGGCGACTCTGCTGCCATTGCCCACAGCAGAGCAAGGAGGACACTGACTCTGCAAAGGATAGGCAAACTAGCAGGTTTGAGTAGGGGGAGAAATTGTGCATGCAGCTAGTTTTGTGTCAAAGGGCTTCTGATCAGCTGGCATCTCAGGTGGACAGCCAACCCAGAGACCAAAGCTGCCCCTGAGGAAGGTGGGCCTTGCTCTCCTAGACATCTCTCTGTGTCCCTGTGTGCTAGGAGCTGGAATGTGTGCTCAGCCTGCAGGCTCACTCCCATGAGCAGAAGACCAGGGTGTGCTGGTGTCTGATCGATCATGTCTTAAAGCAGCAGCCAAGAACAACTCCAACAGCCCCTCCAGCGGAAAACAAGGTAAGGGGGCAGCAAAAGAGGAAGGGCTGGCAGGAAAAGGCCCATGACCAAGCGTAGTCAGTCAGAGCAGGGCGGTCATCGCATTAGGGACCCTGGCATGGGATGGAGGACGAGACCCAAGAAGAGCCCTGCTTTGGTCCAGGCCAAGTCAGCATCGGCAGCCTCCTTCCTCCCTGAGGGGCATCCGCGGGGGCCTACCGGCGGGCTTGGATCCTCGGGCTGCCATATTCTTGGCGGAGGCTTCTTCGCTGCAGCGCATGCCTCGTCGCTGCCGTCTTGGCGAGTTGCAAGATGCTGTCACAGCCACCAGCTAGGCAGGGACTTGCCCTATTCGGGATGTTCAACACGAAAGAGTAGAAATGGCAAGGCCTCCTCACCCCCCCCTTGGCCTGCTGGGGCTTTCAATACACACACACACACACACACACACACACACACACACACACGAACGGACGGACTGGTGGAGCCTTGCCCTACAAGAGAGGTGGCGCCCCGGCTTGCTTCCCTGCCGTAGGCTTGGGGGATCGGGCTCTTGCCTGGCCTTTGAGGTCCTCCCTGAGCTTATCTGCCCAGCAGGGGGTGGGGGATAGGTGGGGAGAGGAGTGGCCCCCGAGGAGCCAAAGCACATCTGGGGGGCTGGGCACATCTGGGGGTCTTTGTTTCCTTGTGCCTGGCTGATGAATAAAGGCTCCCCTTTGTTCCCAGGAAGTGAGCCTCTGTCCTGCCTCTGTCCAGCTGATGTCAATCCTGCCTCTGGCGTTTTAGGAGAATAATCGG
The DNA here is from genome assembly GCA_033807585.1 of Hydrophis major. Taxonomy (NCBI): domain Eukaryota; kingdom Metazoa; phylum Chordata; class Lepidosauria; order Squamata; family Elapidae; genus Hydrophis; species Hydrophis major. The sequence goes on from CM066341.1 coordinate 4,841,312, forward strand.
AACTGGCTGCTTTTTGGCAGAGTTCCTGGCTGCACTTAATCCAATGATGATCTGATTATAGGGAGGCCAATAAAACCCTCAGCAAGTATTGCTTTCTCACTGGCATCTGCACAAAAGGGCAGGCCGAGCTGGTCAGCAGCAGCAGCAGCAGCAGAGCCACCTCTCCTATTTGGGGGACCCCTCCCCTCTGCCTGGACCCCTCTCCCGCTCACCCTGGCTGAGACTAATCTATGGCATATCAAACCATACCCCCCAAGGCTAGGCTCGGGCTGCCCCCTTCTTCCCCTTGTCAGCCCTTGGGGGGCAACTGCAGGGCACTCGCTTCAACACCCGTGAATTGGCCGGGGCTCCAGGACGTCTCTTGCAGAGGTAGGAGAGAAACCACCCGGGCTTCTTAGGTGCTTCACGTTGTGTTGATGTCGTGCTGTGATTCGGGATTGTGTCTCGTTTTTTCAAGGTTTGTCCTATGCCTCCCCGCCCTGCCATTGTGAAGAAATAGAACAGTGTTGCAGATAACCCATCCCTACTAAGGTTAAAGTGGGGCCCCCTCTGTGTTTTGTACTTAGTTTGGGGCAAGAATATTTAGTGGTTGTGAGAAGAGAACAAGATGTGCGGTGGTCCTCTCTGAAGTTCATGCTGTGTGGAAGGAGTGATGCCACAAGGCTTAGCCCTCATGCCATGGCACTAAATGAGCAGGGTAGGTTTTCGGGCGTTTCATCCTTCCTTCTAGCATGAATCTTCCTTCCTCCGGCCCCAAAATAAATGAGAAGCAACGTATTTCAGCTCGCTCGATCTGCATGCTAGGAAGGATAATTTCTCTGTGCAGACATTGGCTGAAGGAGCAGAACCGGTGACCCCAAAATGTCAGAAGGAAAGTGGTGAGGAGTGGGTGGTAGGCTGGTGGCAGCTGGAGGAGGATGGCTTAAGGGGTGAGTGGATAGGAAGGGTAGGAACGTGAAAAGATTTTGTAGAAGCTCTTTCACCAATAGGTTACCTGAGGCAGGTGAGTTCAACCCTAGCCCCCCCCCCTCCTTCTCCCACACACCATGAAGGCAGAGATGGGGCTTGTGCTGTCCTTGTTTGACCTCCTGAGGAGGCTGGAATAGGCCCACCCACATGCCAAAATGCCCCCCTTAAGCGTTTTAGGTCTCAACACAAGCAAGAGAACTCGGGCTGTAGGGCCACTTTTTACCTTTTAAAACTTGGAAATTGATCCAGTCGATCACCCCATTACGCATCGCAAGTTCACTTCTCTTTTTGGCTAGAAATGCTGAAGACGTTCCGTGTGACGGCTCTGATGGATCAGAGTTAAGCCTCTTCTGGCCTTAAAAACCCCTGGGTGCGAGTCCTTTTTAACCAAACCGAGAGCACAAGAGCTGATCCGCACATTTACCACCAGCATTAGTCACTGGTTGTCCATTGCTACGTTTCTGGGGGATATTGGAAGCAGAAATTTGGCCTCTTAGATATGTCAGTTTTTATTCTCTTTCTTCGTCTCTCCCGTAAGTTCTTCTCAAGCGGATTTTAACTCCGCGTGTTCTGGTAAATTGGGGAGGGTTTAAATTTATAATGAAGTGTTTAAAATCTCTCTCTTGTGGCATCGGCTTCCTCCAAAGGCCAACCCTATGAGTCAGCTCAGCTCAGTGGAAAAAGGGGATATGTTCAGTGTGTGATCTGTCTCCGTTCCTAGGGGAGTCCCCAGGTCCTTTCCATGATGTGGCACAAGGGCTGATTGAACAACAGGGTGTTTACATCCCTCTCCTATGTCTCCTGCCTACCCCAAAGGACTATCTCTTGTAATTTGCTCCCACTGAGCCAAGGAGACAGGTTAGAACCTGACCAGCTCTGTTTGTTTCCTGAGCTTAAAGCCTTATTTACATCCGTCGGACCTCAGTTGTCCAATTAAGCATTCCGGCTAGTGTGGGACACTAGAGCCAAGACAGGGAACGTCAGCAGCATTCGGATCAGGTGTGGGTCAAGACCAGCAGCATCTCAATTAGCTTCGGGTCCCTGAAAGTCAAAACAGCTCATTTGGACCAGGACTGCAAGTCAAACGGTTTTGTAGAGAAGTCAGTGGGGCCGCTCTCCGATTTGGGGCTCGGGTGTGGCGTGACCGCAAACTACTTGCCCAGAAACTGCAGCCAGAAGCACCTACAATTTGTAAGTCCTTGCTAGCTGGTCACTCTTTCCACCCTGGGGTTGCAGAAGCCAAGCATCGCAGCATCTGTGCTGGGGATTTAAGGCCAGCCCCTGACTTTTTGGGGGAGCTGCCATCCCCACTCCAGGTTCTTTGCCAGTTCCTTGGTTCCTTATGGGGCAATTGATCTGAAAGGGGAGAAGGAAGCTTCCTCCTGGCGGGCTTTTGAGAGTGATTTTCAGAATATAATCTGGAAGTTGGGAGGGCCTTTCCCACAAAATTTAGGAGCAAAGACTATAACAGAAGATTATTGCTTGTGGTCCCCCTCTATGAAAAGTGTATATATGCTGGCCTGTATGCTAGTTGATGTTAGGGCTCTGGGCCACAAACTTGACAGCTTGAAGACTTGTGGACCTCAACTCCCAGAATTCCTCCTCCAGTCGCGTTAGCTTAGGAATTCTGGGAGTTGAAGTCCACAAGTCTTCAAGCCGTCAAGTTTGAAGACCCTTGTGTTAGAGTGATACAAGAACAGGAAATGCATCACAGGGACAATAGAGATGAAACCTGGAGGGGCCATGTGATACAGGAAACCATTACAATAGAGGGGAATGATAGAGCTGCATATCAAATAGAGCAGGGGTCTTCAGACTTGACACCTTTGTGGACTTTCAACTCCCAGAATTCCTCCTCTAGTCACGTTAGCTCAGGAATTCTGGGAGTTGGAAGTCCACAAGTTCAATTTTGCCAAGTTTGAAGACCCTTGTTCCAAGACATTAGCCTCCGCTCGACCTTCCCAGGATCACTTGGGACACTGGAAACTTTTGTGTCCCATTTCCAGCCATACATTTCCCTTTCCCTTTGTTTCCCCCCCAGATGCTTGAGCCAGCAGCTGCAAAATTAGGGGCAGTGCCCCCTGTGGGGCAGGATGACAGCAGCCGCCTTGCCTATCCTGTGAGGGGCAACTCCGTAGAGGGGCTGACAGGGGAAGCTGTGGCAGGAGTCCGGGGCGTCACGATGGAACAGGGGAAGCAGCCCCACCACCTTGAGGAGAAGGAGCAGGAAGCGCCCTGCAGTGTCCCCACTGCCTTTGCAATCCCAAAGTTGCAGGTGGAGGGTGCCTTTAATCCAGACCTGACCTGCCTCACCAGCCTCAAGCTCAGCGGTCCAGAGGAATTGGCCGAGGAAGAGGAGGAGGACAGCGGGGAGGCCTATCTGGCCAGGGGGCACCGAAAACGCTGCAGCTTGTTTGAAACGTCCGCGTGTCAGCCGGCCTGCACCCTGAGTGTGCAGAACTCTCTGCGGCGTCGGACTCACAGTGAGGGCAGCCTGCTTCAGGAGCCCCGAGCCAGCCACTGCTTCACCTCTGACACCAGCCTGAATTGCACCGAGATGCAAGGACCCACTGCCGGCTGGACGCTGCCATCTCCACAGAGCCTCAAGAAACAGCTTCTGAAGAATGGGGGCTCCATCCACCAACTCACGCTGCTCTTCGTTGGGAATCGGAAGGTAGGCAAGCCTCTGGGTGTGCCTGGGTGCCATAACGAGGGTGGGTGGGTGGGTAGGATGGGGGGGAGCACTCAATGGGTGCCTTTTGGAGCAGTCGTGCCAGGAAGAGTCAGAGAAAGTTCAGGGTAGGGATGATCTTGAATGCGGATCGCATGCCACTGGCTTCGCACGACGCATGCAGTTGCTTCTGGCCTCTTTTGGCTTCCTTTCGGAGACCCAGGCTGGACTCAGCCGGCTTTCTCGGCATGATAGAAATGTCAGTTTTCAAGTTTATTTAGAGAGCTACTTTGAAAAATACATTTCTTGGTCTTCTAAGTCAGGGGTCGCCCACCTTTTGGACCTCAGGGACCACTGAACTCATAATTTTAAATCCCGTGCACCACTAATAAAAATCCAGTATGCCACTCGCTGAAGTGGCATCACTCCACGTTATCTTTATCCCTGTTTATACACGCAATGTGTGCTGGCTAACCTTTTTTTGCTCCTGTGCCAAAAATTGTGCGCATGCTTATGCGGGCGTGCTCGCCTGCCAGCACTCAGAAAGCAATGTGCATGCCCCCCCCAAGCCCCCTGTGCAGGCGTGCATGATCCCCCCCTCCCGTCTGCCCCTTTATCTGCATTGCACCTCCCAGCTGATCTTCGACCCATTTGAAGTCTTTTTCTGGCCTCGCGGAGGCTTGAGGGAAACTTCTGCAGCCTTTGCAGGCCAAAAAATGGGCCCATTTCGTCACTTCCAGTATTTCTGGAAATACAGGAAGTGATGAAACGGGCCTATTTTTCGGCCTGCAAAGGCTGCAGAGGTTTCCCTCAAGCCTCTGCGAGGCTGAAAAAGGCCCGAAAATCAGCTGGGAGGTATGTGCATGCACAGTGAGGTAAGTTTGCCTGGGGCTCACATGCCTGAACAAATGGCTCTGCGTACCACCTGTTGCACGCGTGCCATAGGTTCGCCATTTACAGCCCTAGGGGATGTGTCCAAAGCGATTGGCCATTCCTGCCTAGGTTACCTCCAGCAGAGAAGCAGAGTGAGAGTTCAGGGCCAGCCAGCCCCCTTGCCCAGAGCCGAGCCCCCCCTTCCAGCACTCTTCCTGTCACACACCGTCAGGTGGGTTGTGAGCAGTATAATCCCAGTGCCAAGCAGAGCAGTCTGCCTTCTCGGGCGGCTGCCTGCTGCTGGAAGAGGCCAGCCCTGGCCACTTCCTGCCCGGGGAGCATAGAAACCCCTTTCAACAATGAGAGGAAATGCGCTCGAGCCCATCTGGCGCACCCGAAAGGCCCAGGAATGCCTTTGCCAGGCAGGCAGAGCGCTGGCTTCCTGATAAGGCCCGGAAGCCTCCCCTAGCAGCAAAGGAGAGCTGGACTGGTGGCGCTTGACCAAGACACGGTTTCCCACGCTTTGCCCTGGTTTCCGGGGGGGAGGAGGAGATTCCCAAGGAAGTTCCTTCCGCGTGCACTTCGGTCTGACCAATAAGCCCCGCTCTTGAAAAGATGGTTGGCTGGCTTGCCTTGCAGTGTTTGGAAGTGTCTGCCCAGATCCCTTCCAGACAGCGAAGGATGGATAACCCAAAAGGGAGCAGTAGCAAAAGGACTGAAAATGGTTAACTCCTCCGTTGAATTTACCTGCTTTCTGTTCCCCCTCCCACCTTCCCATTGTGGCGATGGCAGCAGCAGCAGCAGATGCTGGACCCTGAAGGAGTTTGCGACTCAGGAGCAGCCCACAAGATGAACAAGGCAATGTAAGTGTGACTGTGCTTTGTGGCTCCTTTCCCTCAAATAGCCTGAGTGGGTGGAAGTGTCTCTCTTGACCGTCAGGTTTTTTTGGTCTCGGAACACAAGGCTGTGAATCAGGAGCGAATTTCCATTTGTTCAGACCCCAGAAGGAAAAGCAAACCGTGGAGGTTCAGAAACCCACCTCTTACACATATGACAGGGGCCATGCTGCCTTCCGTCCCCCTCCCTGCCCCCTAGTCCATCTAGAGCAGGGGTCTTCAAATGTGACAGCTTTAAGATTTATGCACTTTGACTCCCAGAATTCCTCCTCCAGTCATGTTAGCTCAGGAATTGTGGAAGGTGAAGTCCACAAGTCTTAAACTGGCCAAGTTTGAAAACCTTTGCTTCTATCTACCTATCTACCTACCTACCTATCTATTCTATATCTTTATATCTCTATCTATTCTACCTCTCTTTATTCTATCTATCCCTTCTCTCTCTCCCTCCCTCCCTCTCTTTCTCTTTCTTCCAGTAGTCTTCAAACTTGGCAACTTTTAAGACTTGTGGACTTCAACTCCCAGAATTCCTCCTCCAGTCATGTTAGCTCAGGAATTTTGGGAGTTGAAGTCCACAAGTCTTAAACTGGCCAAGTTTGAAGACTTTGGACTAGAGCAGGGGTCTCCAACCTTGGCAAATTGAAGACTTGTGGACTTCAACTCCCAGAGTTCCTGGCTGAGAAACTCTAGGAGTTGAAAGACCACAAGTTTTAAAGTTGCCAAGGTTGGAGACCCCTGCTCCAGAGGGATGTAGGGTTCACCTCCTCCGCCTTCCTAGTCATACCTGGCCCAGCGTCTCATCTTCTGCCTGCTTGCCTGCAAGCAAGGGGCAGAATTTGGTGTTCATCTGGGCGGGTGGAGACCCACTTCTTAGAGGCCACAGCTCCCTGGACAACCCATTGTCCCCCAACCCTGAAAGAAAGGAGGTTTGACCCAGGGGGTTTCTTTCCTAATCCAACTTTCCTACTTCCTCTCCAAGAAAGGTGGGATGGATTCCTGCACGCAGGGGCCGCCCTCCCGCTTAGGAGCGTTGTCCTGAGTGGGAGCTGAAGGTGTGGGAGAGCTGGCCTCACAGATCTGGGACCTCCTGTAGGCTCTGGGTGCTCCTTAATCAGAGGGGGGGGGGCATTGAGTTGAGAAGGGGCTCAGGCCCCCAACTGCTCCCAGCTGCTGAGCCCAGGAGGTGGGGAGCCCTGCACGGTTCCTCCTGAAGGGGGCAGCATTGCTCGACTCCCCGTTTTGGACGCGCGCCTCCCCCCCCCCCCTTCCCCCGTTCGCTGCTTTGCCCAGCCCTTGGCCCGAGCGGGGCTGGGAGAACCGGGACGAGAAGCAGCGTCGGCTTTTGCGCGGCCGCCGCACCTGACGGACAGGCTTGGCCTCTCTGCTCCGCGGCGCCGGCGGCTTCTGGGGGCTGCTAGTCGCCGTTATCGTGGCGAAGAGGCCGGGAGGGGAGAGTCGGGGTCCGGCGAGGACGGAAAAGGGGGGAAGGGGGGCGGCTGTTGGAGCTGCAACCGGCTGAAACAGTCCCACCTGGAGTGCTGCCCGGACAGCGCCGCGCCGCGCCTCCCTCCTGCCTCCCCGCGCAGCCCGGGCTCCTTTCCCGGGGTCGGCTAAAAATAGCCGCGGTTTGGTGCTTGACGCCCGAGGGCGGCCAGAAATAGGCGGCGTTCCGGCGTTGAGTCACACATGCGGCAGGCGCTCGGCGAGGGACGGGCGAGCTCTCGGAGGCGGCTGGCTCGGCTTGCGCCCTCCGGCCCGGGCCATGCCTTTCTTCCGCGACCCGAGCAAAGCGCCGGCGGCGGAGCTCCAGGCGGAGATCTTGTGGGGCGCTCGCCGGGGAGGCCTGCAGAGACGGCATACCACCAAGGAGTACGTGGCCGCCTCCCGCCTATCCCGTCCCGATTCCGGTTGGGTCGGTCTGGCTTCTCCGGTCCGGGAATGCCGAGCGCCTTTCGCTTTTGCCTGCTTGGAAAAATTGGGCTGGGTGGGGGTGGAGGGCTCGTGACCGCTGCGGCGTCGGGAGCGGGAAGAGAAGCGCTGCCTCGGCAGGTCTCCTCCAGGCCCCCAACGGCTGGGCTCGGATGCTCACCCTCCTTCCCTTGGCTTCCTCGCCCTGCAGGGCCAGAGACGTCAAGAACCGGCTGGGGCTCTTTCGGAAGCGGCAGGAAGCTCTGGGGGGGCAGCCTGAGAGCAAGGCCGACAAAGGGATGAAGCTTCTGCGGTAAGCGGCCGGGGAGCGAAACTGGAGGGAGGGGAGGCTGCCTTGTCTGAAATCCCCCCCCTCCAGACCTCTTTCTTCCTAGGCAAGAAGGGGGGCGGGCAGCGCTAGACAAGGGGTGGGGTGGAAACGACTTGGAAGATTGCGCCTATGAGCCAATCCCCGAAGGCAGAAACCTCCTTTGTCTAGGAGGGGAGGGGGGGGGTCTTCAAACTCGACAGCTTTAAGACTGGCGTGGACTTCAACTCCCAGAATTCCACCTCCAGTCATGGGAGTTGAAGTCCCCTGCCAAGGTTGGAGACCCCTGCTGTAGGTAGGTAGGTAGACCGACAGACCGACCGTAGATAGATAGAGAGGGAGAGGGAGATAGAAGATAGATTCTATAGATCAGGGGTCTTCAAACTAGACAGCTTTAAGACTTGTGGACTTCAACTCCCAGACTTCCTCCTCCAGTCATGTCAGCTCAGGAATTCTGGGAGTTGAAGTCCGCTAGTCTTCCAATTAGTGAGGTAGCCAATTATAATCCAATTTAAAAAAAGGAAAACACCACAAAAAACGAAAAACAAAACCAGTAATAAGTAAAAAGCCCAAAATTAAAAAGAAAAAAATTCTTCAGGTTCTTCAAGACCTTAATCCAATTGTAAAATACGCAAATATAATTCAAAAGTAAAAATTAAAAAATGAAAAGAAAAAAAGAAGCAAAATAAAGCCCAATAATATCAAAAAATAATAAGCAAAGAAAAAGGAAAAGAAAAAAAAAGAAAAAGAGAGTTCTTCAAATTCTTCCCACCTTAATCCAATTGAAAAACCTCAGAAAATGAAAAAAAAGCCATAAAAATAAGTCAAAAATAGAAATCAAAAGGCAGACATCCCCATGAAAAAAAGAAAAAAAAAGAATATTCTGAGGCTTCCCCTTTAAAATAAAAATAAAAATGAGATATAATGAAAGATAAAAAATAAATATATCAATATTACAAAATAGTGTGGGATTGGAGGGGAGGGATGAAACAATTAATAAGGAGTTTAAAAAAAAAAAGACACACATTGCCTTTTATTTATCCAAGGCTCTTATTTGACTTCTCCACAAATTTCAAAGCCAAACTTCAAATATTCATTTAATAATAGAAGTTCCAAAGAGCACCTGTATAAACATCCTCTAGTACTCTTCCCTCTATCTTATCATTTCCAGTAGCCTTGAGAAAAGTTTTTCAAACAAAAGTTTTTCGACTTCAAACAGAATATTTTTCAACTTCAAACAGAATATTTTTCAAGCCTCTAGTTGGCAGTGTTACAAAGTTTCTTCAATCCACTCCCCCTTCTTCCCCCCTGAAAAAAGCCTAAAAAGAGAGGAAAAAAAGTATATATGTATATTTATGTATATTAAAAAAAAATATTAAAGGGGGCCTCTATTTTAAAAAATATAAACAGTCAGAAAGGCGAAGAGAAAGCAAGTAAATATAAAAATGTAAAAGAAAAAAACCAGTCTGATTAACTAGATCGCGATAGAAATTCAGTAAAGAAAAAAAAAGCAAAAATAAAAAGCCAAGCTTCACTTTGACGTTACTAAAAAAAATCGCTGCTAAATCAAATTCTGTCAATAAGTTTACAAATTTCTTCTCATATTAGAGTGTTCTTAAGTCCCAAGCAAAAAAAAAAGATCCTCACCAGCCGATACACTTCTTTCTATCCCGTTCTTCCGGAGCTGTCCCAGCTTCAGCAGCCTAATGGCTGCCTCTCCGCCGTTGGCAAAGGGGCTTCTTCTGGATCGACCAGGGACTTGCGATGTCCCCGGAATCTACAGAACGCGCCCCTTACTGTCACCGTCACTACGAGACGGTTTAGGTCTGTTGGGACCGACCAGGGGCGAAGATATCAGCTTTGATCTCGGAGCCCCGAGATCGCAGCTGTATCGCGGCGACGAAGCTCCGCCTTCTCCAAGTCCGCTAGTCTTAAACTGGCCAAGTTTGAAGAGCTTTGGTCTAGGAGGAAACCTGATTGAGAAGCTAAGATACAAGCGATGTGGGTGAGCTTGCCAGCCTCAGTCGTGCCCATGTCAACACTCCACACTGGGCTGCCAATGGGAAACGGGGAGGGCACTTTTTGACCACTAAGCCACAAAGCCCCACCCAAGGCCTGTTTTGTCCCAGGCATCTTTGCCTGTTCTGGGATCCCTTGACTGGACACAATCACACATTCAGGACGCTATGCGTGAAGTGGTGGCCAGCATTGGTGGAAGCCATGGAGGCAGCAAGGGCAGAAATGTATGGGGGGGGGGCATTGTGGCAACCTATATTTGGTTCTGATTTCAGTGATTTTTTTTTTTCTTATTGTGTCCCTTTGGACTTTTGTCACTGGTAGGCAAGTTAAATAAAGTTCCAAATTTCACGTTAGTTTGGTCAAAGTATTTATTTTTGTTCTAGCATTGTTTCAGTTTTAAAGAGGAGACGTTTTAATAAACCCCCGTGCTGGGGAGTTATTTTTCCTTCCCGCAGTGGTTCCATCTTTCACTGGCCTTTGTGACACGTGATTCAAGTAATCTCCTTCTCACCATCCCTTGCCTCCCTTCAGGCCCCCTCCTGAAGAAGCTCTTAAATGGGGAGACTCACTGGAAAAGCTGCTGCAGCATAAATGTAAGGAGCCTTTTTCTGGGGTTGAGTTTCAAAAGTCAGATGGCTGTAAATGTTTGAATTAAAATGGCCAAAGATTGGACAGCATTTTTTCCTCCCTTTTCCAAGCTTTTGAGTAAAGTTGAATAACCTCCATTCCAAACACAGATCTTAAACATTCAGGGATGGGAATAGAACAAAGCTTTAGGGTAGCTGTTGTTTTCCTTCCCTTCCCCTGCTCTCTCCCATTCCTGCCTTAGCTTGTGGGATCTTGGTACTTCTTTGTGGCAGAGGATACTTAATTTTTAAGTAGATGGCTTTTGCTAACAATAATACTGCCAAGCACCTGGATGACTTGAAAATCAGAGAGTAGCCAGGTGTTGCATGCTATGACTAGCGGCAAGATTTCCAAAGCATGTTTCCCCATCACTCTGCACCCCGCTCCCCAATGCCCACGGAACCAGAGCTGCAGCAACTTGGGCCTGGGGGCTTTTGCATGCCAGGGGATTATGCTGCAAGTTTTGTGCATATACGCAAAAAACAATCCTTCAGACAGACAGATGTATATTATTTGTACCCTGTGTCTCTATTGGAGAGACTCGGTTTAAAGAAATGTGGATGAGTTTTGGAACAACTCCCTCCCATATGCCCAGAGATACTAAATTGAACAAAAGTCCCCTGAATCCAACTTCTACTCTGGATACAAAAAGCCCTTCACAGTTTCTTTGAGAGAGAATCTGCTTCTTGACATAAAATAATTGCCTAGATGGGTCCTTGGTGTAAAAACAGAAGTACCTTCCCCAGTGGTGGGATTCAAATTATTTCACTATCGGCTCTGTGGGCGTGGCAGGGGAAGGTTACTGCAAAATCCCCCTTCCCTCCCCACCCCACTAACCTGCTTTCCAGCTCCGTTCTCCTGTGCAGGGCAAACCAGAGGAAATCCAGCCAATCAGCTGGGACTCAGGAGGCGGAGAATAGATGGGGGCGGGGCCATTCAGAGGCGGTATTTGCCGGTTCTCCGAACTACTCAAAATTTCCGCTGCCGGTTTTCGAGAACCGACCAGAACCCACTGAATACCACCTCTGGCCTTCCCCCTTTTTATTTATTTATTGCATTTTTTATGTTGCCCGTTTCCCTGGCAAGGTGGCTGCGCCAAAAAAAAAAAAGGCCTCAGTGCCTTTGCAGCACAAGCACGTCTCACAAAAGCCGCTGCATCCTCTCATCCCTGCTCAGATGGGGTGGCTGCCTTCCGTTCTTTCCTGCGCACCGAGTTCAGTGAGGAGAACCTGGAGTTCTGGCTGGCATGTGAGGAATATAAGAACATCAAATCCCAGTCCAAGATGATAGCCAAAGCCAAGAAGATCTTCACCGAATACATTGCTGTCCAGTCCTGCAAAGAGGTAAGCCAGAGGATGGGATGTTGGGTTTGTGTTTGGGGCTAGCCTGGTTGGGATGCAGACCATTTGTAGAAAGCTTACTCAGCTCAAGTGTGGAATAGAAAGAACTTGGCTGAAATTTAAGCACATTTTTAATGCTGCTAAATGGAGACTCCTAGTGCTACCTCCTGCCCTGATTTCTTCAGAGAAATGAGGCCAAGAACCCTTTTGGAAAGAAAAAGATGCTTTTAAATCGGTTCCAAGCTTGTAAGGTAACTTTATCCCATGAAATCTTAAAAGAAGCTGCAGGAGGCATCAGATCTTCCTTCTTTCTCTTCTTTTTGCCTTCTGTGCACTGGAATCTCAGAATAGGCTTGGCTGTTTTTTGAAGCATGCTTCACAACTAGATAAAATTCTAGCAGACATTATGCCACTCATCAAAAACTACATTGTCTCCTCGGTCACCTCAATTCCCACAACGAACAAGCGAATGGCTACAAAAACTGATGGCTAAATTGACTGCTTTGATCAACGGGGAAAAAAAATACAAATACTTTCATTTCTACTTGGAACCCACTTCTGGATTTTGGGCTTGTGTGGAAAATAAAATGAAACTTTGCTTTTGGGTTTTACCAATTAGATAGATTTGTTGTTGCAGAAATGGCTAGTTTCTATTACTATAAAAAGTAAAAAGTTGAGGACAGGACTTAATGCTTTATTTTACTGCACCAAAGGAGCAGGAAGTCAAAATCTTCCCTCCCCCTTGCTTTCCCCCGCTATTCACTTTCCTTTTTCCTTTCCTAATTTCCCTAATATTTGCTTTTCTATTCTTTTTGTATATCATATTATAAATTAATAAAACTATAATAAAAAATATAATTTTTTTTAAAAAAACTACATTGTCTCTATTTTAGCGCAAGACACAATGAGCTGTAATTATTTGTCCAAGTATATGTTCACCTGTTCCCTTTTATGCAGAGGTCCCTAAACTTGGTCACTTTAAGACTTGTGGACTTCAACTCCCAGAATGCTGGCTGGAGAATTCTGGGAGTTGAAGTCCACAAGTCTTAAAGTGGCCAAGTTTGGAGATCCCTGCTCTAAGGTCACCCTTGAGTTTTCCCAATAAGCGGCAGCCCAACAGTGACTCGTGTCTGTCCGCCCTGCTCTAGGTCAACCTGGACTCCTATACCCGGGAATACACCAAAGAGAACTTGCAGAACATCAGCTGGGGCTGCTTTGACCTCGCCCAGCGGAGGATCTATGGCTTGATGGAGAAGGACTCCTACCCTCGCTTCCTGCGCTCAGAGCTGTACTTGGACCTCATCAACCCGAGGAAACCTAGCCCTTCTCTGTAGGTCTCCCTTCCTCCCTCCAGGGAGCAGTACGTTTACAAGTCATTACATTTTTGGCTAAGGGATTGTCTGGATAAATAAATCTGTCTTCCCACCTCAAGGGGCCTGGGGTTACAGAAATAAGCAGCTTTATTCTTCCTTCTTTCCGAGAACCTGCTTTTCCCCCCCTCTGGTACGATGAAGTCATGGCACCCAAAAGCTACAAAGGAGTAGACCTTCCAATGGACGACTGTGAAATCCAGCGCTTTCCTTCCACCCTTCCGCTGTTCTGGAGGTGGCAGTGTGATGAGTTCTTCCTGCACCCCAAACCTGCCTTGGGACATCCGTGGCTTTTCATAAATGGGCCACATCCTCACAAGTGCAAGATGGAGGGAGGGGAAGGGTCCCTTGCAGACTTTTTTGCATTCGACTCTCGGCATGCTTTCTCTGGATTGGAAGCTCCCCCTTAACTGTCCTTCCCATTAGTGCAACAGACCATGGAATTATCCTGCTTCTCTTCAACTGTCTGAAAGGCATAATCCTTGCTCAGTTTATTTATTGAAGCCTTCTAGTGGGATACCGTGTCTGTGAGAATGTCTCCCTGTTGAGCTTCCTTTTAAATTTCAAGTGCAATATTTTTTTTCTTATTTCCCTATTGCTATCATGTCTCCTGGTTTTCTCTCTTGACTCTTGGAGCGTGGAGCAGAATGAATGTAGTCTGTTCTCAGTCTTGTTCCTTTTTCTTTGGTTTTTGACACCTGTTCCAGCAGATGTGTAAAAAGCTTACGGCATCTTGTTGCAACAACGGTGTGCCTTGGAGAGACTGAAAAACACCTGCATGTTTCTGTGCTGTGTCATAAAAGGAAGTGTGGCACAGCAGCATGTCTGGATTTGTACTCCTACCTACGTTTGGGTCCAGAAAGATGAAATTTCCTCCAATGAATCTTTTGATCAAGTGCCTGGTTTACTACTCAGGCCTCTCCCTGCGATTTAAAATGTTTTTGTTGTTTTGTTTTTTTACTATCTCATGTCTATTTAGGATAAATAAAGAGACAATACTCCTGCTTCCTGTTTCTTTGCAGCTATATTAGGCAGATTGGTTGCTTTGTCAGGCCAACAAATGAGCAGCAACTCATTAAACAAACATGTGCACATGCTCCATTTTTTTTTACTGCTGGTTCTGCGGTCGTGGCTTGGTGGGTGTGGCAGGGAAGGATACACTGCAAAATCCCCCTTCCCTCCCCACCCCAGTGACCTGCTTTTCAGCTCCGTTCTCCTGTGCAGGGCAACCAAAGAAGACCCAGCCGGTCAGCTGGGACTCAAAGGGATGCAGAGAATAGATGGGGTTGGCAGGGCCAATCAAAGGTGGGATTGGCCGGTTCTCCGAACTGCTCCAAATTTCTGCTACCTGTTCTCCAGAACCAGTCAGAACCTGAATACCCACCTCTGCTCCCTGCCTGGCGGGAGGGGAAGGTCGGTAGAGACCACCACGCTCCGGTGAGCGCCAAGGGAGGCTATGTGGGGCGGGGAAGGCAGGCGGGGCGGGGAGGGTCGTGGTCACGAGGGCTTGTCTGGGGCTGCGCATCGCTCGGGAGGGTCCCTGCCTGGGTACCGAAAGCCTCCGACGACTCTTCTGCCCAATGCTCTGATTTGGGGCACTGCAGTTCCATTTCATGTTGCTTTCCCCTCTCAAGAACCAGGCCCCAGTTAGGGAGCCCGTCCGGCTGCCCTCAGAATGTGGGTCTCTGTGGGAGGAGGAAGAAGCATCCTGTACGCTGCCTCGAGCTGCATAAAATAAAGTTGAGCTACAAGTCACCCCCCATCACCACCACCATGGTGGCCATTCATGATTCTGGAGAAGCAAAGAAATAGAAGGTCATGGAATTAGGTAGAGAAGTCCACATAAAGTTAAACGTTAACACAGCAAAGGTACAAAATGAAGTTTCCAGCTGCAAAGAACGTTGTTCATGTAGGGAAAAGCCGGAGAAGTTGTTGAATCAAAGATGCTCCTTACATTTCATTGTCTTTAGCATCTGCACGTGGGCAATGGAAATTATTGGAAAAGGGCTTCAGCCACTGCATCCTCTTCCTATGTTTTTGTTTTCAAAACATCAATAAATTCGCCTGAGCTCAACAGAAGTCGCCTCTGCGGTGATGCTCTGCATTGTAGAAGACTCCTGTGACCAGAAGGGGGCGATGTTTCTGCTTTGCCACTCAGCAGAACTTAGGCTTTTAAAAAACATTATTCCGTACATATATTATCGTCATATTATTTCATGCAATCCAAAAATCAGTCAACAGTTTCAAGAAATTGCCACCCATGTCAAGGCATCTCTAAAATAGAAGGCTTACCTGAGGATTCTTACCTTAGGATCAATAAAGGCAGCACCATGCCTTTATGAGCAATGTGGCTATAACTTTTTCAGGTTCTTCCTCCAGGTAATCTCCCACGGCTTGCAAAGCACGGTCCATAGGAGTATCATCAGCACAATTACTAATATTGACTTCTGCCCCGTGCTGTAGCAGGAGCTCCACAATACCCATGTGACAGCTGTTGCAGGCATTGTGCAGTGGAGTATGGTTCTTTCGGCCAGCAATCTGGACATTGGCCCCACTATCCAGAAGTTGCTTTACCACTTGGTAGTAGTGGCCAGTTTCCCTGCACAATACCCCAAAGAAGCCGACTTTTAGTCATGCAAGCAATAAATAAACTGGCACAGAAAGGCATGGTGTTCTGTTAGGTGCCAATTGCCCAAGAAACCTACTCAACATCCACTGAAAAGCAAGCAATGAAGGTTATGTTGCCATCTCTTATCCTCCACCTGACCTCTAAGGTTTTAGCTCTGTACCTGGATCTGTTTTGTTTTTCCTTTGCACTGTCTCAGGCATGGCAAGCACTGCATGTAACGTGATGGTTTTGGGTAGGGGACACGCAGCACTTTTAAATATTGGTAGTCTCTGCATTCGCCTACAAACCATCCTGCCATGTTCTAATATGCAAAAAAATAAAAACAAGGACAAATAGGCTGAAAAACAGCTTCTATCCCAGGGCAGTAGCTCTATTGAATTCTACTGTATAGTGCAGTGTTGGTGCAGTTTTGGGGTTTTTCCATTCAATGTGTGGAGGATGAAGGATGTGTGTCGGTGTTTATTTTCATGGTCATGATGTGCACTGAAAATGGAGTTGGATTTCGTTGTGCGAGGTGCAGAGACAATAAAGTAAACTAACTAAAACTAATTATCTAGTTGGATAATGAAGCATCTGCAAGCAAACAGCCAAGTTCAGAGATGCAATGACAAAGTAAACTAAACTAAACTATGTATGTATTTGCAGTGTGACAGTAGAATCCGAAAGCCAGTTTTTGATGTAGTGGTTAAAGCATCAGGATAGAAACTGGGGGTGGGGGAGACTGTGAGTTGTAGTTCTGCTTTGGGCAAAGAGCCTGCTGGATAATGTTGGGCCGGTCACTTTCCTAGCCTAGAAAGGACACACTGGCAACGCACTTGGGAAAATCCTTGGCAAGAAAACTTCAGAGTTTTCTACAGGCAGCCTCTGAGAATTGGGCATGATGGAATGGAAGAAAAAAAGGAAGAGAGGAGTTGTTAAGGAAGTTTACAGATTAATAGAGTTGGAAGGGACCTTGCTCATCTAGTCCTACCCCACCCAAGCAGATCCTACACCAGGTTGCTGTCAGTAAGGGTGATATTAATCCTTGATGTAAGCTGTGCCATTGGATACTAAACTCTTAGTGGTAAAAAGCTCAGATTTTGCAGTATGAACTTGTTCCCTAATGTGGTACCCTCATAATTAATAATCCTTATAGTTCCCTGAATATTTTCCAGTTACGTGGTTTACTGAAGAAAGCTATGTTAAGGGTAGGTCAAAATACAATGGAATTGCCTTCCCTCAACACTGTCCAACTATTTACTGAATTACTACTAACCTTCTCATCCCTCCTTATCACCCATCCCCTCCCACTTGTAACTGTATGACTGTAACTTTGTCGCTTTTATCTTTATGATTTATATGGACTGTTTCCTAGTATGATTTGATTGCTTATTGTAACCTATGACTATTATTAAGTGTTGTGCCTTATGATTCTTGACTCTTGACAAATGTATATCTTTTCTTTTATGTAGACTGAAAATGGTGTTCGATTCCATTGCACAAGGTACAATAACAATAAAGTAAAGTAAACTAAAGAGAATATTTGCACCAAGACAAATTCCTTGTGTGTCCAACCGTATCTGGCCAACAAAGAATTCTGTTCTGTTCGATTCTATTCTAATTAGATTCTATTCTATTCTTTTCTGTTCTTATTAGATTATATTCTATTCTTATTAGATTGTATTCTATTCTATTTTATTCTATTCTATTATTAGTCTATTCTTATTAGATTTTATTCTATTCTTTTCTATTCTTATTAGATTCTATTATTAGATTCTATTCTTATTAGATTCTATTCTTTTCTAATCTTACTAGATTCTATTCTATTCTATTATTAGAGTCTATTCTTATTATATTTTATTCTTATTAGATTCTATTCTATTATTATATTCTATTCTTATTATATTCTATTCTTTTCTATTCTTATTAGATTTTATTCTTATTAGATTCTATTCTTGTTAGATTCTATTCTATTCTATTATTAGAGTCTATTCTTTTATTAGATTCTATTCTTATTAGATTTTATTCTTATTAGACTCTATTCTTATTAGATTTTATTCTTATTAGATTCTATTCTATTCTTTTTTATTCTTATTAGATTATATTCTATTCTATTATTATATTCTATTCTTATTAGATTCTATTCTATTCTTATTAGATTTTATTCTTATTAGATTCTATTCTTATTAGACTCTATTCTATTCTATTCTATTCTCATAGTAACCTTCTTTCCCAGCCATGGATGTATTGTATCCAGGATGAGTTCCAGGCTGGCTCTCCTGCTCAGGCAGGGTTGGCTCGGCTGCTGTCGAGTCTCCCTTTGACAAGCACGGCCGCCGGGATGCTTTCCAGGGTTGCCTGGTGGGGCTGTTCCTTCCCTGCCTCGCCGCGGTCCCAGCGAGCTTGGCCGGCTCCGTCCAGCACAGAGCAAAGGGGCCTTCCCTGCATGCAGGTGGGGAGAGATGCCCTCTCCAAAGCCCAGCCTTAGGGACCACCGCCGGGGGAGACGAAAGGAAGGAGGCCCGGGAAGCCAAGCGAGGCCCTTCGCTCCTTCATCGCAGGGCCTTCGCGGCAGGTGCACGGCGACGCCCCGGCTCTGCTTGGCCTTCCTGGAAAGAGCCCGCTCTGGACGGACGGACGGGCAGAGGCGCCTCGGTGCGCGCCGGAGGAGGAACCACAACAACCACGCGTGGCCAAAGCGGCGGCGGCGCGCGAGAGGCGGCGCGCCCTGGGCGCAGCGCGGTGCGGCGTGCAGTGCAGGCCGGGCAGGCTCAGCCGAGTTGCTCGCCTCCGCCTCCCCCCCCCCCCTCCACCGGCCTCCCTCCACCCCGCGATGGCGGCGCGCTCTCCTCCGCCCAGGCCGAGCTCGGCCCGGCAGCGCTGAAGCGGCCTGGGGGGAAGGCGAGCGGTTGGCGCGGCCCATGTCCTCCCAGGGGGCGGAGGAGCCCGAGCCGCCCACCCGTGCTGCGGCGGCGAGGGAGGCGGCTCCGGCGGCCGCAGCCGCCGCCGCTCCGCATTGTGCGCCGCGCGGCATCAGCAGCAGCAACAGCAGCAGCAGCTTGGCGAGCGAGAGCGGCGGCCCGGCCCGGCGGGAGCCCCCTTGGCCGCCCCTCGCCCGCCAGCCCAGCCCCATGAAGGAGCCGGGCGGCCCCGGGGCAGCGGGAGGAGGAGGCGGCGGCGGGGAGGGAGCCTCCGCCGCCGCCTCCTCTTCTTCTTCTCCTGAGGGCGCAGGAGGGGCCGCCGCCGCCCCCCCCGCCACGGCGGCGCAGGTAAGCGCGGTCGACCGCCCGGGTTGAAGCCCCGGCCGCGGGTAGTTCTCGTCCCCGTCTCTCCGCCTGGCTTCTCGGAGCAGCCATGTCAACCTCGCCCGCCGGGACCCCACCGGGCCTGGTGGGGGCCTCAGTGCCCTCGTACCCCCCCCTTCCGCTCCCCTTTACTCGAGGGCCGGAGCCTCTTCCTTGCTTGTGTGTGTTTGTGTTTGTGTTTGTGTGTGTTTGTGTTTGTGTGTGATTTTTTTTTCTTCTTCTTCTTCTCCCTTCTTCTTTCTAATTTTCTCCAAACGAGTTTTTCTCTTATTAAAACGACGCCCCCTAGGGGAGACTATTCCAAAAATAAGAGGAGGGGGAGGGAAAAATTAAATTTTGAGGGGAAATTTTTTTTTCTCTTCTTCTTCTTCTTTTCTTTTTGTTGTTTTCCGAAAGGAAAGTTGAAATCTTTGCCTTGTTCTCCTTTCGCTTCTCTGGAAATTTTCTTACTCTGAGAAAGGCTTGGAAAACAGCGGGACATCATTTGCTGCTTGGATGTCAGCAAATTTGTCTTTTAAAGCGGAGTCTTTTAATATGCAAATTCAGGTTGAATTGGATTTGAAATCGGCGTTCCTTTGCCCCATCTTTTTTTAAAATGAGAAATAAGCTCTTTTTTTTACAGGAGGGTTGTTGGGAAACAAAATTAAGGAGAAAAAGAACAATTTGAAACAAATCAGTTGGGAATGAAGGGGGAAGAATGGTTGCAAAGCAATTAAGAATTGTACTTGCAAATTCGAAAGGATTTCCTATTAAGTATTTGATTTATTTTCTCACGAAGAAGAACTTAATGTTAAAATTTTTAAATAAGTGTATGCATTATATGAAAATTTTGAGGACACACCCCATTTTTTTGTGTGGGGAATGACTTTTAAGTTTTTATTCAAATCTGATTTGAAAGAGCTTTGTTTTTAAACATGAGCCAATCCTGCAAGTCAAGTTAAGATTATAGAAAAAAAGCCTTTTGTTCTGAAATGACATATTTTCTGAAAGCTTATGTTGCTGGCACAATTAAAAAGAATGATTCTAGCATTTACTTTATAATCCATGTAGAACTGGGGGGGGGGGAGTGATTATGTTTTGCCTCCACCCTAAAATAACACAAGATAACATCTCTTGAGAGTTCAGAGTAACACTTTATGTATAAATACATCATTAGACTAATAATAGTGTATGCAAAATACTACTGGTTGAGGAAACTGTAGATGTGAAGTTACAGATTTAAAAAAATAACAAAAATTTGCAAAATTAAATTATGCTTTCTTAAGAATTTCTAAAAATTGTGGGTTTTTTGTTTTGTTTTGCTCTGTAACCAAACTGAAAATCTTACTAACAACTACTGATTAGTTTGTAGTTAGCAATGTATGTTTGGATTTCTCAGATGGATTTGTGAGTAATAAAATTTGCCTTTTGAGTTTTGGTCGTTGTCTCTGTCTCTTCTCCCTTTTCTGTTTTGATTTGCATTTTACAAAGAATGAGTAACTAATTGACAGAATTTTTTTAGATTTCTGTAGAAAGTGATGTGCAGCCTCTGCATCTGAAGCAAAAGGGTCAGAAAAAAACGGCAACATTAAATTGGAAGTGGGGAAAAAAGGAAAGGAAAGGGCAAATCCTGCAGAGTCTCCACTTTAAAATGAGAACAAAATATCAAGATGGCCGACTCCACAGCTGCAGCAGAGAACCTCAAAGGGGCATTTCTGTGCTGGAACAGAACTGATTTCTGCAGCTTAAAATCTTTTCCCCCATTCCAAGAACCTCAGTGTAGAAAAAAAAAATGTTTTTGAAAATTTAAAAGTTTGTCTAAGATGAATTTTTTAAAAAAAAAAAAATTTAGAATTTCAAAAAATTTTTTCCTGGGGAGGTGGAATTTGATCTGTTAACTGTATTTAATTGTAATCTAAACTACAATTGAATATTGAATTGAAAATTCAGGGGATGTTATTCCTAAGGGAATGGGGGAGGGAGGAGGAGTGCAATTAGATATTTTATCTCTAACCAATCCCTTTTCCTTCCTTCCCCCATTGAAAGGGGAGGAGATTGTTTGGATTTTTGGGAAGATTCTGGAACAATTAAAAAACCAGCAATTTCCCAAACAGCTCAGATTGCTTTAATTTTTGTAGTACTTAGGAATCACATTTTCTGCAGAATTTCTGTGCAAGAAAGGAGGCTGACAGTTTAAGAATGTTAATGGGGTTGCAATTAAATTTAACCAGTCACAGATTAACAGTTGATATGTTTACTCAAGCAAGCTTCAGCTGGCTGATTCTTACAGGAGATTTTTCTGAGTGGGCTACACTATCAGAGTCATTTTATAATGATAAAAAGAAAGCAGGTCTCAAATTTCCAACTATGTCCATTTAAAAATAAAATGATGTGTCACATGATCAGTTACTTGATTAGTTTTGCTTGATTATCTTTAAATCCTTTCAAGGGAAAAGAAGGGAAGGGAATATGTCCTTGCTTGGTTTGGAGAGGTGGCCTTGGTTATTCTGGTCTGGAATGAATTGGCTGTTCTTAACCTTGAAGCCAAGGAAACCCAAAGAGGAAGAAAATTGACCAGGGATACCATACACGAAAGTCATTAAGCCCTAGAAAGACAGGTGAAATACTTGGGGGAACTTTGAGGAATTTTGTGTTTTGTTTTCAAGGGTGGGGAGTGGGTATGGCTAGTTGCCACCTGTACTGCATGCAGAGGTCTCCTGCAATTTGTGTGCTGCAGTCACATTTTTCTTCAGGCTCAGTGTTCATATTTTACAATGAAGGTTTGACCAAAGTCTACGCGTTGCTTCAAATCCTTCTCAGAGTTTTCATGGAAGTATTAGAGAGTCACAGGGAAAGGGACCTCAGCTCTGGGGTGCCTGGCAGTTAACTGGCCTACCTGACAGGTGTGTTGTACAGTTGCTAGGATACAATCCTCATAAAATATTTTTGAGGATGTGATTACTGCTTTGGGCTCTTTTAATGTGTTTATGACTATGGCAACTAATATTGCAAAAAGAAAGAAAGAATTTGTGCAGTGTCAATCTTGCCACGAATAATATTCCTATTACTACAAATATTAACAATGTTTATATGTTAATACTATAGTCAAACATATTAAAAGGCCTATTGTTAGTCTTTAATAGTGCAAAAGTAACATTTTGAGTGGGATAGCCATTTATTTCAGTTACATCAAGCAGAAGTAGAGAGCCCCATGCCTTACTGTACCCCATCACTCCTCTGAAAAAAGAATTAAGCGGTTGTGAATAATGCATTGAAAATAAAACAGCGAAGCAGTTAGGAAAACTATGATCGGCCAAATCTAGTAGAGCAGAGGCATGGAATCCTTGGCTGTTGGATGGTTCCCCCTCTCAGTTGTCTGCTGGCACGGTTGTGAGGTTCCCTGTCTAGAGAGATCGCTTCCTTGAACCTTTGGTTTGATAGGTGGAAGGTGGGACTTCGCTTGTTCAGGTTAGGGTTACGACAGGAGAGTGAACCTGTGTGTGTTCCTGAACTCTCAGGATGAGATTTTTGGATGGATTTTACTCTTCTTTCAAATTTCACCTGTCTCTAAAGTGCTTAAGAGGCATCAGCCTTGCTTCTTCATCTTCCTCCTCTTCATTGCGGCGGAGGGAGGGACAGGTCAGGCAGAGCTGCCTACAACAGCTGCCTCTTGGGCACCCTCCCAGAATGTGGGAGACACATTGACAAGGGATTGCAATCCCAACACTTCCAGATAACAAACCTGGATAATTTTAGAGTAAATGTGCGTCTTCTTTACACTAACCGCTGCACTAAAAGGGTGGCTGGTTTGGAGTCTTTCATGCAGATGGGGCTAAAAGCTGTCGCTTTCCAAGTCTTAGAACAAAATAATACAAGGCAGTCCTAGGTTACGATGGTAATTTGGACTGGAATGCCACTATGTGATGTGGTCGTAAAGGGGGATATCATGTGGTCACCACTTAATGCCAGTTCCAGCAGTCCCAGATATGTCATTAAGTGAGGGCTTTAAGCTAGCACCTCAAGTGACTTGACTTTGATTTCCTGCCAGCTTCACCATTGACATTGTGGAAAGCTGACAGGGGACATCAGAAATCGCAATCACAGGACTGTGGGTACCTATGGCAGCTGGAATTCTGAGGGCCCACCTCCCTTCTTCAGCACTGCCATAAGTCATAGCCCAGTTTAAGCAGGTTGGCTTAAACTGGACAGCATTGGGACCCTTCCTCACTCCTTTCCCCCATTTCCCCTAACTTCTGATACACGCATAGGGGAGGGGAGAATAAAGACAGTTCCTAGAAAAGATTTGTTTATATATACCACTCTAGGCCTTTGTTTGGGCAATAGGAAAATGCTGTGTATTGTGAATGAGGAGCACTATCGATTTTAACTCTGTCGGTACATATCAGTAACATACTTAATCTATTTCCTAAATGTTGTTTTTTAATTCTCCAAGTCCTATTTTTAAAAATCCCCTTTTCT
This sequence comes from Hydrophis major, assembly GCA_033807585.1. Classification (NCBI taxonomy): domain Eukaryota; kingdom Metazoa; phylum Chordata; class Lepidosauria; order Squamata; family Elapidae; genus Hydrophis; species Hydrophis major. Next base: position 4,864,681 of record CM066341.1, read on the forward strand.
GGTGGGCTTGTGAAGGAGCATCACTTTCTCCCAGATAGTTGGCTTTGATAGATGGAAAATGCCAAGAAATGGGTGGTTTTTTTTTTCCCCTGTCATTTTTCAGAATTGCTTAAATCTTGCAACTGGCTCTTCAGCTTCCTGACCTGGGAACTTGGAAAGTTAAGTAGGATGCTATAGTAATGGTAGATTACTGCAGTAGGCAGTGGTTGAACCAGGTGGCATTTAAAGTTCAAATCTGCATCTATGAATGACTTGGTTGATGTGGTGGTGTGTTCCAGTTCCATTCGTCTGGGCTGTGAACATGGGACAAAAAATATCTGTAATGGCGACTCCCCCCCCCCCCCACAGGAAAATTTCTTCCTACAAACACATTGTGTTGTATATGTTTGCCTGGTTACGTTGATGAAAAATGCAAATCAGTCAGGCAAATATGATGGTTAAAATGTTCCATGTTTATCAAATGACTCTCCTCAGCGAGTATACAAGGGGAAAAAATGCATTATTGATCTGAACATTTTCCAATGCAAACTAGAATTTTTCTATGTGAATTTGCATAGGAATTTTTTTTTCCTATTTACAATTTCAAAATTGTTTTCTTTACCAAAAATAAGTAATGTTAAGGAAAGGGTGAGAAAGAAAATCTGAATTTCTTCTCCCCACCCCTCCATTATTCTGTGAGAGACATTTGGCCAAGGGAATGCAAGTGTTTTTAGATTCCTTATAACTTGAGCAGTCCTAGACTGATATTCTAACCACTGTAACAACATAGGTTGGAAATCAAAACATGTTAATTTTTTTTCAATAAATATTTGTGTTGGACACACATACAGTTGATGTAGAATGCTGAAAGATTTCCTCATTCATATGCAGCTGGCATGGACTGACTGCAAAATGCCTAGCCACACCCCTAGTTCCTTCAGAACAGTTGTGGTGTGAGAGGACAGCCCATTCACCGGTGTGCTAAAAGGATGCTGTAGCGAAAGACTCAAGGGTATAGATTGTTCTGTGCCTTTAAGAGACGACTGCGATTGTTGAAGAACATCTGGAAAGCCACAGGTCCCTGACTTGATTTAATAGCTTTAGAAGTGGCAACCAGGCTTTGGTGGGCAGAGGTCATCTTCTAACATCTGTAAAGTTAAGTTGCTGCCACAGGCCAGGAGGAGAGGCAGGAGCAATTTTGGCAAGCCTCTCTATTTGGGATCTTTTTGGGCAGCTGAACTCCAAATAAGGGAGACAATGTCTTGTCTTGATGTTGCATCTTTAGGTGGAAGAACTGGGCATATAATGTAAAAACTGATATTGACCTCTTAGAGATTTGACTTTCTTCATATTCATGTTTTGAATGTCAACTGAAAGCCTCACTCTTAAATACATTTTTGATTATACAGATTTGGGAGTCTCTTATGACAACAGTTGAAACAAGACCTTTAAAAGTTTAAAATTCCCATTTCTCTTGTGAGGATTTGAAATTAACTTACTTCATTCATTCATTCATTCATATTCATTCACTCACTCGTCAGGTTTCCTAGTGCTGTTTAATGGCTGAGTTTGCAAGATACATTTAACTGAATTAAAGACTTAGTGGCTCTAATTGATATCAGTATACTTACTTTGGTTTGCTTGGAACATTGGTTAATTTTAATGCATAGTGTGAAGCAACATGTTATGTTCGCTATATTGTGCAAACTGAAAACATGGTTTAAATGAATAATGTAAAGTTTTGCTTTGCTTGAGAGAATGAAATAATCATGAATGGAGACACATCACCTTTGGTTACATTTGCTTGACTTGGTACTTTCAGGAGAATACTGACCTTAATTCAGTGATTTCAGAGCGATCACTTTGTTAAACAAATAATTCCCTCAACACTGTTCAACTATTACAAAGTCTACACTACTGTTACTGTTAATCTTCTCATCATTCCTTATCACCCACCCCCTCCCACTTGTGACTGTAGGACTGTAACTTTGTTGCTTGTATCCTAATGATTTTCATTGACTGTTTCCTAGTATGATTCGATTGCTTATTATACCCTATGACTATCATTAAGTGTTGTACCTGTTGATTCTTGACTCTTGACGAATGTATCTTTTCTTTTTATTTACACTGAGAGCATATGCACCAAGACAAATTCCTTGTGTGTCCAATCACACTTGGCCAATAAAGTATTCTATTCTATTCTATTCTATTCTATTCTATTCTATTCTATTCTATTCTATTCTATTCTATATTCTATTCTATTCTATTCTTATTCTATTCTAGTCTTATTGTACCCTGTAACTATTATTAAATGTTGTACCTGGTGATTCTTGACTCTTGACGAATGTATCGTTTCTTTTATGTACCCTGAGAGCATTTGCACCAAGACAGATTCCTTGTGTGTCCAATCACACTTGGCCAATAAAGTATTCTAATCTATTTTTGACAGAACAGAACCAACTGTATTGAGTTTAGGGGCATGATTCTGAGAAGGCTATAATAATCCAAGGAAAGCCCACTACAGATCAGTTATTCATGCAGTAATATGTATGAAGGAAGAACACTTGAGATCACACATTGATTTGCGGGAGGGCGCCCTTCAGGGATTGTTGCTTGGAGGTGAGTGTGGATGTCTTTGCATTGTGAGAGTCCCAAAAGTGCTCCTGGTTGGGATTCACCAATGCTGGTGATGGTGATGACCAGATACAGAGTCCCGGTGAGGCTCTCTTGGCTGTTCTGTGCAGAGGTTCTGGGAGGAGCCCTGCTCCATTTGCAGCCGAATTGGTTCCATTTATTTTCAGCCATGCAGCAAGAACAGTTTTGTTCTTGGGGCTCGATTGTCCTTTGAGAAATCTTCATTTTGTTTTATTTTACTTGGCTTATTTCTTTCACTTTTTGCCCCTTTAATCACGAGGGATTGTAGGACACAGGAGCTCAACTCCACCCATTTGTTTTCTGCCGTTGAAAGCCCCATTCTGCAAGCATCAGTGTGATGGCAAGAAACTTTTCTCACATTTGTCTGTTATGTTTTGGGGAAGGGTTATCTTTCAGCTCACGAAAGATAATTTGTAAAATTGGTCCAGTCGAATAACGTCCCTCCTGCCTCTTAGACATGCTTTAAGGAAAGGTGAAGATTCTGTGGTTATTACAGCCCCTTTATCTTAATTCACAGCTGACCTCTCCTGGCCAGCTTTGAGATTTTTCCCTGCGGGTAATAATGTAGTACCTTGGTACCCAACTGCTTTGAAACTCATTGAATTTGGTACTCAACACATTTTGATGTGAAAATTTTGTCCCACTATCCATCATGTATTGGGTAATCAATGCACAAGCAAGAACTTGTCAATGACAGCTGTCTTTGGACTCGCTACATTAATCCTTATGGGAAAAATTAGAATTAGAATTCTTTATTGGCCAAGTGGTATTGGACACACAAGGAATTTGTCTTGGTCCAAATGCTCTCAGTGTACATAAAAGAAAAGATATATTCAACTTGAGTCAAGAATCATAAGGTGCAATACTTAATGATAGTCATAGGGTAGAGTAGAGTAGAGTAGAGTAGAGTAGAGTTCTTTATTGGCCAAGTGTGATTGGACACACAAGGAATTTGTCTTGGTCCAAATGCTCTCAGTGTACATAAAAGAAAAGATACATTCGTCAGGAGTCAAGAATCATAAGGTGCAATACTTAATGATAGTCATAGGGTAGAGTAGAGTAGAGTAGAGTAGAGTAGAGTTCTTTATTGGCCAAGTGTGATTGGACACACAAGGAATTTGTCTTGGTGCAAATGCTCTCAGTGTACATAAAAGAAAAGATATAGTGTACATAAAAGAAAAGATCAAGAGTCAAGAATCATAAGGTATGACACTTAATGATACTTATAGGGTACAATAAGCAATCAAATCATACTAGGAAACAGTCAATACAATCGTAAGGATACAGGGGACAAAGTTACAGTCATACAGTCACAAGTGGGAGGGGATGGCTGATAAGGAGTGATGAGAAGATTAATAGGAATAGTAGTGCAGACTTTGTAAATAATTGGACAGTGTTGAGGGAATTATTTGTTTAGCAGAATGATGGCGTTCAGGAAAAAACTCTCCAGTTTTTTGTGTCCAGTTGTTTGATACTCATCAATTTTTGTACTCATCGTGCCTCCAGGAACTGATTAATGATTAGTGCTAAGGTACTACAGTCTTGCCATCTGTATCAGGAAAATCACCTGATCAGTTGGCCAGAATCTACTAAGTGACCCATCCAACTGAGAAATCTTAACCAGATGTCCAGGTCAAAGCTGAACCACTGCTAGATCTTTAGGGCCTGTATAGCCTGTTTCTGGGCTCCTGTCAAACTCAGGCTGTCTCTTCCATTCATCTTGTGGAAAACTTCAGATCAGCTCTCTGGACAGGAGGAAGGTGCTGTTGGAACCTATCTGTTTTCTTTTCCCACAGAAAGAAAGCAATCTTTCACCTGATAACCTTTTTCCTCCTGAAATCCATCTTCGCGATGCTCCTTATGTTGTCTCCTACACTTTCAGGGCACCCAGAGGTCATGTATGAATGTTTGTTTTCTACCTCTAATAAGTCTCGTCTTTTTAATGGAATTCTCATCTGCTTCTGGGCTTTCCCTCAACATTTTTTTCCCAAATGAGAGTTATAGACGTTTTATAGGAGCTCCACTTAGGTGCATTTAATTAAAGTAGTGTTGAAAATGCTGACTTTTTTGGGGGGGAAAAAACCACTGGAAGGACACTTAAGTAGGTGTGTTTCTGATACTTTGAGTTAGGCATTGTGCTTGTTTGCAAAAATTGAAGGATTTCGACTTGCACATTTCAAGCTTAGATACACATTCTTGGGTATGAATGGGAGCCCTGTATGCCCTCCCCAAAAAACTGAACCTGAAAGTCATTACAGAAGTCCTACATAGAGTGTGCACAAGCCACCAGGAGCCTGAAGGTTACTTTTAGTAAGCAAATACAGTAAAGCAATATATGTGAGAAGCAATCCCTCCTCCCAATTTTTCCCATTTTATTCAAGGACAACTGGGTCTTAGAATGAGCGTGTGTGTTGGAGGAGGGGATGGGGCGGTGAATTCTAGATTTCTAGGTGTTTATTAGAAGCCTTGTAAGCAACTTGGGATCCTTAGTCTCTCTCCACTGGGAATTAGTGCAGCCAGCAAAAAAAAAAAAGGGGGGGGGGAAATAAGAATTCTACCGCTTCCCTACAAGTCATTTCACTTGTTAAAGTCAAGAAGATCAGCAGCAGCAGCAACGGGAAGGCCTGAACGAATGGTGGGTGTCAGGATCTCCTATCTGGCACCCCATAATAAAGCCACCAGAAAAGAGGCTTACAAGGGAAGGAAGAGCGTGGAGAGGCCTTTCCCATTTAGGGCTGATGGAAGTTGGAAACGAAGCCTTGACTTTCTCCCTCCCGATAATGTCCAGGGAGCTGCCAGCTGCGGAGAGATCCATACCCTGCGGCAGCGATGGCTAACCTTTTCCACGTCGCATGCTGAAAGCGCATGGCTGCATCCATGATGCAGTGTGTGTGCACCTCCTGCACATGTGCCTGTGTGAGCACCTTTGCGTACATTGTACGCCTCTCACGTGCATGCACACTCCCGCAACCCCGGCCTCTGTGCATGCCCACACATCCCTTCCGCGCACGGATCTCCGCCCACACAGATACTCGACAGCTGGCCGGCGGTGGTGTGCACAGGGTGGGATTCAAATTTTTAACAACTAGTTATGTGGGCGTGGCTTAGTTGATGGGCATGGCTTGGAGGGTATCATGTGACTGGCTGGGCGTGGCCAACTCAATACCACTCACATCGTGGCACGCATCTCCTCGCCTGGCCTCACGTGACTGTGGGGATGCTGCAATAGTCGTAAGTGTGAAAAAGGGTCATAAGTCACTTTTTTCAGTGCCATTGTAACTTTGAATGGTCACTTCACACAAGCAAAGTACCAGCAAAGGAGGGGACAAAAACTCCAGAGAAGTTCCTGAAACAGGAAGTCTAGTCCTGCCAAGAATGTAACGGGTTAATGGAGAAGCAGTTTCTGTAAGCAACCCCAGAATGTTTCCTTCCTGCCTTCCTTACAGGATTAGCCCAGTCATTTCTTCTAACAACCGGTTCTCCGAACTGCTTAGAATGTTAACAACTGGTTCTAGGTGCAAACTGATAGAATCCCACCCCTGGGTGTGCACGCATGCACAGTGGGGCTCTTCCAGGCGTCTTCTCTTGTTCCAGCAGAAATGGTTCTGTGTGCCATTTCCAGCACGCATGCCATAGGTTCGCCATCATGGCCCTGGTGGCTTAGGAGGAGAACTGGCCTTTGTGCTTATTTTCCTCATAAATGTTACAAATTCTTGAGAATGCAAACCGAAATCTGAGCGGACACAAATATTTCTCAGTATGGACAGTATTACTAGCAGATTAAGAATTGGGTCTAGGCCCATGATGGCGAAACTATGGCACCGTTTATGCCGGCCGGTATGTGAGGCCCAGCCAAACTTACCTGCACTGCGCATGTGTATGCCTCCAAGCTGATTTTCAGCCCATTTGAGGCCTTTTTCACTCTCCCGTAGGCTTGAGGGAAGCCTCCGCAGCCTCAGGAGGCTGAAAAATGGGCCTTCTGGAAATACCGGAAGTGCCGAAATGGGCCCATTTTTCGGCCTCCCGAGTCTGCAGAGGCTTCCCTCGAGCCTCCAGGAGGGTGAAAAAGGCCTCAAACGGGCTGCAAATCAGCTGGGAGGTGCTCATGTATATAAGGGGGTAGGGCAGGGGTGTTGCCTGTGCTTTCGGTACACCACAGCAAAAGGGGTTGTGATCACTGGTCTAGGCTGTGCCTAGAGATTTAGCCCTGAGATCATCCCGCTGAAACAATCCCCGGAGTCATGGATTTATAGGAATCAAAGTGGGAAGTGTGCCAGATGTGGTCTCAGTCGCTGTCCTTCTACGTCCTCCTGTGGTGCTTTTTTTTTTTCTGAATTGTGGATCTGCCGAGAATCCAGAGATCTTTATGGGAAGAGATGGCTAAGATTCCTTTTCTAGAACTTGGCTTATTTTAGTCCTCTTAGCCCAGTGCAGCAAGAACAAATTTGCCCTTTTTCCTCTTCACGGTTATAATTGGGAATAAATTTTATTTATTAGGAGAAAGCAAGTCTGCCAAAGGTTAATATTCCCCCCTCCCCATTCTAGTAAATTTAAATTCGAGTCGCTGCAAGAGGACTTCCAGAACCTGGAAAATGGGATGGGGCAGGGCTACTGCAGGATTTAAGAATGGGTTACACTCTTTCCTAGCCTTGAAAGTTTCAGTAAATTGCTTAGATTCCTGAAGGGCTAATCAAGTATGGCGCTGAAGGATTTGTCTTTTCTTTCCAAGTCCTGAAACCATGAAGTTCTGATTATTTTATCCAATTGAAAACCAAGGTGACATTTCTTTAGGTTGAATCCTACAGAATGAAATTTAAAAAATAAAAATAAAGGACGTGTAAATAAAAGTATTTCAGTTTTCGTATTTGCCTAATGCACATGCAGAGAGATGTCTACTGTTTCTTGATGTAAGAGAATTTTGATTTTTCCCCCCCCCCCTTTTGGGTAAACTTTTAAGTTTATTTATTTTTATACTCGCTTGGGAAATTAATCTTGAGTATTTATAGTCTTTGTGGTCAGCTGAAACGAGTTATTTTGCTACAGAGATTTCTAAGATTTCCACATGAACTATGCTCTTTTCTCGTGTTTGGTTTTTGAAGCGTAGGCCCTTTTGCCTTATAATTATTCCATTTTGAGCTTTTTTTTGGGAGGGGGAGAGAGTTCTATTTTACAGATTCATAATTTGGAATTGGGTTACTTCTCTTCCTGTTTTGTTTTTGTTTTTAAATCCACAGCTCATACAGAATGAGAAAGTTCAAAAGCTGTGATTGTGTTCTCTGTTAGATGCCACAGCTGTTAAGATATTTCCACATAGGCTAAGCTGGTTCTGAGCTGGTTCCCTGTTGACTGCCAGAAATCCAGAAGTCAATCAGAGCAGAATGGAGTCTTCCTCTTATGTCTTAATAGGAATAACAACATAAAAAAAATCAATAGGAGCCAAAAACAAGTGTGGGAATTGGGCACGCAAAAATATCAGACCATCCTCCAGCTGTCCATCTCACCAAGGCTTTGCTGTTTTCATGTTCATGACATCAGTGTCGCTTTACTTCCATTTAAGCCACGATGCTAATGTCAACTCATGAAGTATTTCTATGGTCTTTTCAGAGCTGCCAACGGAAAGGGAGGGGTGGGGGAATAAATAAATCCTTTTTAAGTTTTGGGAGTTTGACTTGAGACTCATGATCTCCATTCTGACAGCTAACTTACCCTCTGCTATTTGACTTCATTGGCATCCACCCCTCTAGAGCTAGACTTGACAGTTTGAGAGCAGAGTCATCTTCATCTGAATTTCCTCCGTCTGATTCGGGCTACAATTAGAGTTCAGGGTTAAATTCTACAGCTCTGGATTTTCTTCCTCCTGTCAGTTGGAGCTGAGCTCAGGCCGATGCCTGTGACTCCCTGCATCTTTCTAAGGGGAGGCGTCAGAAACACCGGGCTGTGGAAACTGGCACCTTTCCCGTCCTCGAGCAGCAAGGTTAGTTTTGGTGATAAGTTACATATTTTAGTTAATAGTTCAGCAAACTTGCACTGGCCATATTTTAAGATCTCTTCGGGTGAATGCAACCTGGCCCAGGGGCCCTATTACTTTTTAACTTAACTGGATCTAAAACAAAATTCTTTGGTACTTTATATTTCGGCAAAATTCTGTGGATGTATCCTTAGGAAGAAATAAAACAGAAATGTGTTGCTGTGGTATAAATTTTCCTCCATTTTTGCCTCCCAAAAGCCACTTTGGCAAAGAAATAATTCTACTTTTTTGCAGCTTTCCAGCTTTTTTTTTTTTTTTTAAAGTGGTCTAGTACAGTTAAGAATGGAGGAGTCATTCCTGAAAAGGTTTTTTTTTGAGAAGGCAGCTTAATATCGTTAAAAGTGTTTCACCTTGCTTGTTTTCCCTTTAATTCTTAAGGCTCTTCTGGGTTGTGGAGTTATTATTGCTCTCTCGAAAGCTAGGTAATTGCCTTGTTGTCGATTGTAAAAAGTCACACCCGCCTCCAAAATCAGATCCAACAGCTAAGAACACATAAGTTCTAGAAAATAGAAAACTACAAAGTTCACAAATTCAGGTAACAACACATTTAAATCAAAACAGACACAGCCCTTCTCTGAACTCCCTTCAAACAGAAGTCAAGTGGCACCCTGGATGGCTTTCATAAGGTGGTGGTATTCTATCGGTTTGTCCTGGTTTTGCCGAGCCGGTAGCGCCAATGAGCAGCGGGAATCGAACCAGTTCTCTCTGCCGTGCTTATGTTGGGCCCACCTGCTGGCCCGGGCTCCCACACTCACCTTTATCTTCTGCTTTTGAAATGCACGATACAGCAGAGTACCATGCGGCAGCTGCTGAAGCGACCGGAGAGTGCAGGCTTGCAGGAAGTGAGTTGGAATGCCTCTGTGCCTGCACAAAGCACATGTTTTAAAGTGCGCCCACCAAGCCATGCCCACCGAACCAGCGGTAAACAATTTTGAATCCCACCACTGGTTTCGTAGCCTTCTACTACGATTCTCTGCTGCAGTTTTCTTGCACAAGGGGACAGTCTAGGCTTGCCATGCCAGCTAGTTGGTAGAACATTCATTACTTTCTAATTACTGGGTGGCTGGGGGAGGGGTAGATTTCCTGTCTTTATTTTTATCCATTCAGTACTATGCCATGTTGTTTTAGCCTCTAATTAGATACAGTTTTTATGTTATAGGACAGGGGTCTCCAACCTTGGCTCCTGGAAGCCTGGCGGACTTCAACTCCCAGAATTCCACAGCTGGCTGTGGAACTCTGGGAGTTGAAGTCCGCCAGGCTTCCAGGAGCCAAGGTTGGAGACCCCTGTTATAGGATTTGAAGGGAAGAATATTGCAGCTTTTCTACAAACGTACATACATACTCATGATACTTTTCTTCTTTGGGGAAAGCAGCATTATCTAAAGCAGAGAAACGAAGTAAGATGCAAGGCAGCCAGAGAAGGTCTGCAGGTTAGATATCCCTGAAGAAGCAGGGTTGGTAATATGATGGAGATTGGCAGCCAGAGGGTGTGTCCAAGCCAGCAAAATCTCTTCAGTGGAAGGAGAGATCGTGAGATCACCCACTTGTACTCCAGACAGCTGCTTCTCCAAAGAAGAATACAAAAACTGACTAAGCTAACAGTCATAATAAGTCGTCAGGTACATAAATTCAGACCATCTTTTAATTACTCTTTTCTTTTTACTATTTTTCAACTATTAAGAATGGAACGGAAAATCTTATGACATTCACCAGGTGAGTTTTCTTCAATCCTTAATGGAAGAAGTTTCAAGTATGAGTTTAAGGACTTAAAACGTTTTTTTTAATTAATGGCAAAAAAATTACAGTGTTGTTTTTTTTCCGGAAAGTTATAAATGGTGGACTATGGTCCAGATGGATTACAAATAAAAATTTGAAATTAGTTACAGGTAGCCCTCGACAATTGAGCCCAAAATTTATGCTGCTAAAACATTTGTTAAGTGAGTTTTGCCCCATTTTGCAACTTTTCTTGCCACCATTGTTACGTGAATCACTGCAGTTGTTAAGTGAGTAACATAGTTGTTAAGTGAAATCTGGCTTCCTTGTTGACTTTGCTCATCCGAAGGTTGCAAAAGGGGATCACATGCAACCATCATAAATATGAGCCGATTGCCAAGCATCCAGATTTTTATCATGCAACCACGGGATGCTGCAATCACCATAAGCAGGAAAAAGGGTCGTAAGTCATTTTTTTTCCAGTGTTGTTGTAACTTTGAAACGGTTGTAAGTCGAGGACTACCTATGTAGGAATCCTCCTTTTGGGAAAGAACTGTTTGAATTCTGAAGAAAAAACACGATAGGATGGAATTTTAAGAACGTCTGCTCTCATAGATAGACTGTGTGTAAATCAAAATTTTAGGTGCTGAAGTTTTCTACCTGCAACATATAAAGGAATGGTTCAGCCATATGACTTGAGTCTAGGGTTGTGATGGCGAACCTATGGCACGTGTGCCATAGCTGGCACGCAGAGCCATTTGTGCGGGCACACGAGTCCCAGCCAAACTTACCTGCACTGAGCATCTGTGCACCTCCCAGCTGATTTTTGGCTTGTTTGAGGCCATTTTTGCCCTCCCGGAGGCTCGGAAAAAGCCTCTGCAGCCTCGGGAGGCCGAAAAATGGGCCAGAAATACCAGAACGTTTCCTGTGGCAATATATCAATTTATTCTTGGACTGCAGTTAGATGTAGAATTTTTAAATGAAAATTGCAACAGCTCTTCCATTTTGATGATTTGTATTATTGCATGGTTCAGGACTTAATGGATCTGATAAATGCCTCTTTCTGAGGCATCCTTGAAGCCTGTGGCAAATGCCTCTGCGAGGAAACCTCATTCCTAGCATTAGGATGGCTATTTGGTAAGCGTGGACAGTATTTTTACCTGCGTGGGAGCAGCTTTGCAGGAAGGTGGGAAGAATATACTCGGTGGGAGGAACAGCACTCAATGGGCCTGACCTTGGGATTCAATTTTTTTTTACTACTGGTTCTGTGGATGTGGCTTGGGGCTGAGGTGGTTGAATTTCACCCCTGGTCAGTGACTGTTTTGTGGAGTAGATGTTGTGGTTAGCTGGCAGCAGGTGCGGACGAGTGAGGAGAGCGAGGACTCAGATGAGGGGCCAGGACCATCAGGGAGTGGACTGATGCTTTCAGAGATTGTGGGGGCTGGCAGCAGCGATGAGGAGATTCCCAAGGAACCTGTGCCAAGTGTGCATGTATGCAGGATTGAGCAGTTGCAGCAGCACGGGTGACTCAGGAGTAAGGCTGCAAGGTAATGGCCCCTCCTTCAAGAAGATAAAAGCCAGCTGTGAAAGAAATGTTCTTTGCAGAAGGCAAAGACGTTTTGAAACTCCAGCCTCGTGGACATTCCAGTACCCTGAGTTTGTACTTAAAGATCCTTATTTTGCAAATTATTTCTTGTCTGTTATCTGTTGGCAAGTCTCACACAGTTTGGCAAGGCTTGTGCTTATCACAACTAAATATTTTGTAAAAACATTACAAGGTTCCTGTTCCTTTTGGATTGTGTTTGATTTATTGGAAAAGGGTGTTGGTCAGAACAGTATGTCAGCATCAGTGGTGGTATACTACCGGTTCAGCATGGTTCTGCCTAGTCAGTAGCAGCAGTGAGCCGCAGAGACGGAACCGGTTCTCTCCACCACTCTGTTGTTGACTCCGCCCACCCGCCTGGGCTTCCATACTCACTTTTATCCTCTGCTTTTGAGGTGCAGCTGCTTTCCGTGGCACATAAGAGTGCCACACGGCAGCTGCTGAAACGACCAGGAGAGTGCAGGCTTGCAGGAGGTGAGCTGGAACACCTCTACGCCTGCGGAAAGACCGCTGTGCCTGTGCAAAGTGCATGTTTGGCGCACGCATGCAGGCAAAGTGTATGCAAAGCATGCCCACCAAGCCACGCTCACCGAACCGGTGGTCAAAATTTTTGAATCCCACCACTGGTCAGCAGGCTAATCACCCAAACCTCACAGGGCCTTGCTAGATCTCTCCTGTGTGGTAGGCAAGGTACCCACAGAGGTTTTAGCCATTGGGAGTGTATCATGGCCTTTGTCACTTCCATCTCCCTTTTGTCAAGTTCCTGCCCGGCCTTCGTTCACTGCAGGTCTCAGGTGGAAGAGCTGCTGGTCCAGGATCACACAGGGTGTGTGCATTGAGTGTGAGCTTCAGTTTCGTGGATCTCAGTGGCCTCTGCACTCACCAGCCTCCGGTGCCTTTTCAGATGAGAATGTCCTGGTGATTTGGACAAAGAAAAAAATAGTTTTCCTTTGAGAAAGCCCAAGACATCCATTAGTTTTTGATGGGTTGCCATGAAGCCTATAAGAATTGGCAATTTCTGTAGCTTATCCAGGGGGGAGGAGCTGCTATGGCTTGCAAGTTCCTTGATTTATCTCAATGAGAAAATTCTATAAGGCAAACCTGTTTAATTGGGAGAACTTTTAAAATTATGAAAAAAAAAAAAATCTTTGTATATATTTTACCACTTCCAGCCTTGGTTGCTGTGTAAAAGAGAAATCTTCATAAAAGGAATTAAAAGAAATATCTAGAATTGTAATTTTCTACCCCCCCCCACCATCCCACCCTGTTATGTGTATTTATGTAAGATTTCAGAATTGTGCTGATGCACCAAACATGACCTACATAACTTTTAATTTAAAAATTTATGCCAGGTGGAAATTTATGAAATATTTTAGCATGAAAGAGAACCTTTTTCCCCTTAGGAAAATTAAACAATAAATCACCCAGCTTTCAATTTATTGCCCTAAGGCTGCCCATAGATAGCGTCCATTCCCCTACATTGTTCTGGGAAAAAAATATAATTGTATAAGACAGCTTAGCTTCTATCCTCCTCCTCTCTAGAATTTTTAATTTCAGCTGTTTCTGCTTGGATTTATTTCCAATATTCCTGCTTGGCTTTTCAATTTCCTCAGTTATTAAATTTTAATTCAGTGCATTAGCATTTAAATTAAAAAGGAGGTTATTTTATTGAACTTCCTCTCCCTGCAACCTCTGAAATGGCCTGTTTCTGCCATAGATGTATTTCACCCCCCAACCTCCCCATCCCCAAAATGCAGCCAATCTTTTCTAATGCGCATTTGTGCAAATTCATGGGGGGAGGGGTCCAAGGTTTGAAAGAATGCTTTTATCGAGGAAAGCCTTTTTTTGCAGATTTTTTTTTTTAAATTAAAAAAAAAAAAATTGGTAATTTCATAATTTTTATTGTTAAAAAGGCAGGGAGGAATTTAAATGACAAGGATTTCAAAGCACAGTTTTGTTAAGAGAGGTTGGATTTAAGGAAGGGTTTGGACCGTTTGAATTCCAGGGAATATTCGCAATTTGGCTGGGGAGGGGAATGACAACAACACGACCAGTGATTCTGCCGATTGTTGTTGAAGCATTCACAGACTTCTGCTTTTAATGGGATGTCTGCTTTCATATATAAATTATACCGCTCCAGACACACTGAAATTTTTCTGCACAGAATTTTTTTCCTTCTGACAAGGTTTTCTGTTTTCCATTTTGTCCAGATGGTTCTGTGGCGATGGGGGGATGGGTGCAGGGAGGGTAGGATGGAGCGTGGTGCTCTGGAAGAGTTCAGAGGCTACCAGGGAAGTTGTGGGATTGTCCCTGTGAAGGTCACTGTTGTGATTTGACAGCAGCCTGTGCAGATGGCAGCGGAATTGGACAGCGGGGAAGAAAGGGGACCAGTCGGGGAGTCTGGAGAGGACTTGGACAAGGGTCCCGCATTTGATGCAGAGATGGAGCCAGGACTATCTGGGAGTGGGGTGTTGACTCTGGAGTTTGGCAGCAGCGGGGCACAGGACCCAGGGAAGCCTGTTCCCATTGCGCATATGAAACAAAAGGGGGCGACTCGGGAGTAAGGCTGGGAGGTGATTGCCCCTCCCATAAGGGATAAAAGTCAGACCAAGATGACGAAACCTTTGCAGGAAGCAAAGTCGTTCGTTCGGTTCAGATTCATTCTTGAAGCTCTTTATACTTCGGTTGGTTCTTGCTCTAGCTTATTTGACACTTCTGTTATTGGCAGCACTTCATAGGAACGAAAAGTGGGTGCTTATCTTGAGGAACTGTTTGAGATTAATTACCGGCTGGGAATGAAAATAATTCCCAGCATTGTACTAAAATAAGACTTATTTTTAAAACAAGCGTGTGCATAATTACGGTCCCAGAAGCCTTGGTCAGAACACATGCCTGAATGCAGGAATCACATCAAAACTAGACAAGGGGCATCTCTTGCTCTTCGGAAGTCAGCCAGAGGCACACGTGTGTGTGTGTGTGTGTGTGTATGTGTATGTGAGAAAGGTGTGGGAAGGCTGCCTGTACATTCTCTCTTTCCTCAACTGCTCCTCTATCCCTGGAGCTGGGCATTGCCTTCCTTTTAGGCAGCCCGATTGGATCACTTCCCTCTGTTGACCTAGAAGGAAGCTGGTTCTTCCTCCTTCCTACTCTGCCCTACAACAGGAGAAGAAGCTGGGGGGCAGCAGGTACTCTCCCTACTGGATCCTTCTCCTTTTCCCTTGGGGAAAGCCATCCACCTGCGGAAAGTGGTCGAAAAAAGAGTTGGAAAGGAAATAAAAGGAAACAACCCAAAGTTAATCCGTGGAACTCACTGGCACAAGATGCAGTGATGACCACAAGCTTGGATGGATTGAAAAGACTGGGAAGATGATTGGATAAATGTAGGATAAGCTTTTAGATTGGAGATTCAGTGATACTTCTGGGTTGGAGAGGTGTGTGCATTCTGGTTGAAATGGAGCAGTGGAAGGAAGGGAAGGAAGGAAGGAAGATCAGAGCAAAGAAGAAAAATAGAAAAGGAAATGGAAAGGAAGAAAGATCAAAGGAAAGAAGGAGAATAGAAAAAGGAGGAGGGGAAGGAAGGTCAAAGGAAAGGAGAATAGAAAAAGAAAAAAAAAGTTCAGAGTAAAGAGGAAAATAGATAAAGGAAAGAAGGAAGGGAGGGAGGAAGGAGATAGATGAATAGATAGGTAGAGATAGATAGGAAGGAAGGAAGGAAGATCAGAGCAAAGAAGAATAGAAAAAGAAATTAAAAGGAAGGAAGATCAAAGGAAAGGAGAATAGAAAAAGAAAAAAGGAAGAAAGATAGGAGTAAAGAGGAAAATAGATAAAGGAAAGAAGGAAGGGAGGGAGGGAGGGAGGAAGGAGATAGATGAATAGATAGGTAGAGATAGGAAAGAAGGAAGGAAGGCCTGTGTTCCTGAGCAGGTGGATTTTCCTAGTATCTGACCTCTTTAAAAAAAAGGTTTCCTTGAGACTCTGGGGACTGTGTTACGGAAGGTTGCTATTTTGGGAGGGAATGGACATTAATTTGTGTTCGCTCTTAATTGTCTGTGATGTGCGATTTGGGTTTCATTGCATTATTCCAAGCTCCTTATTTTGGCCGCTTCTCCAGACCTCTGACCTTCCTCTCTGGCTGCTCCCATTCTAGGTGGAAGGCGGCAGCAACGGCAGCGGCAGCAGCAGTGGTGGCAATGTTGGGACGAGAGCCTCTGTGGGCAGGTAGGTCCACCTTGGGGCCCACTGGGCGACTTCAGAGCTCCTGGCCAGGCCTCTCCTGCTTTTTGGAGAGGCTGGAGTTGCCCTTCGCCATTGGCTGGGCTTCGGTCTGGATGATGTGCTCTAGATGGAGCTGGTGAACTGTGCCAGGCCTGTTGGCTTCTCTGGTGGGAGCTCGGGCCCCCTCCCTATCTCTCCATGGGGTGGGAGTCCGCTCCAAATCAAAGGACCTTATCCTGTCCCAAATACGACTGGAAAAAAAATGGGGTTTTCTGTTCAGAAGAAAAAGTTGATTGAAAAGCTTAAAAGATTTGTTTCTGTCTCCCTGATGCATCCTTTCGTTTTGCTGCTTCTCCACTTTACAATATCTTTTGTCTCTTTCAGGGTCTGAAGGGAATGGGGTAGGCATAGGGTGGAGGAGAGAACTTGCCAATTGTTTGCTTTTAGGGACCCAAATAATATTTTTGTGGCTATTTGGCAATTGCTTGTTGGGCATTCAGCAATATTGTGAGCTGCTTAAGAGAAGAGTAGCACGTGTGGTTAAATTAATTAAACACTCCTTACATTTTGCAGACAGAAGTAAGCTTCTTCCTTTTCTCTTGGCCCATGGCAATGAATCATGGAAGGTGTTGGCAGTCCCAAGTGAACCCATCTGAAGGACATGCAAATGTTTTTAGTTAACCAAATACAGAGACAAGCCATTTGTTTAGCCTAGAAGACTGTTTAAAAAAGAAACCCCCCACATCCGTGGAAATATTCCACTTATCCATAAATTCAGGGGCTGTTGTGGTTAACCGGCAACAGGTGCAGACGGCTGAGGAGAGCAAGGACTCAGTTGAGGGGTCAGGACCATTAGGGAGCGGACTGCTGCCTTCAGAGATTGTGGGGGCTGGCAGCAGTGATGAGAAGGTTCCCGAGGAGCCTGTGCTAAGTGCGCCTGCTCGTAGGAGAGAACAATTACAATAGCACAGGCGACTCAGGAGTAAGTCTGCAAGGTAATGACCCCTCCTTCAAGAAGACAAAAGCCAGCTGTGAAACTAATCTTCTTTGCAGAAGGCAAAGACGTTTTGAAACTCCAGCCTCGTGGACATTCCAGTATCCTTAGTTTGTATTTGAAGAGTCTTATTTTCAAATTATTTCTTGTCTGTTATCCGTTGGCAAGTCTCGCACAGTTTGGCAAGCCTTGTGTTTATCACAGCTAATTATTTTGTAAAAGCATTACAAGGTTCCTATTCCTTTTGGATTGTGTTTGATTTATTGGAAAAGGGCATGGCTCAGCACACGGGCACGTAAGCCACAAGACACTCTCTTGGGAAGCTTCAGTCGGTTCTTTGGGGCCTAAAATTCTGTTTTTTCCCCCTCACCCAAGAGAGCGCTTGAAGAGGAGCCAGAAAATTATGAAAGGAGAAGGTTGCGACTCAGCCATGCCTCAAGCGTCGCCTAATGAGGATGTGGCAGTAATGACCGAGGTGAAGGTGAAGACGGAAGTGCCCGATGACTATGTTCAAGAGGTGGTCTGGCAGGATGACACAAAAGAGCCGAAGAAGAAAGGCGGCGGGGTAGCCGAGGTGCCTGCAGAAATTTGTGTGGTGATTGGTGGGGTCCGCAACCAGCAGACTCTCGGTAAGCTAGGTCGGTGGTCCATTGGCTTAACCTTTTCTTGCCAGGGAGGGGTCTTGGTCCATGGAGGGGGGAGGAGGCTTTTGAGTTTACTAGTTGTGCTGGCAGGAGGTTGAGGAGGCTCTTGGTTGAGTGTAATTCAGGCAATAAGCATATAACAAGAGTCTTCAAACTTGGCAAAGTTTAAGACTTGTGGACTTCAACTCCCATAATTCCTGAGCCTAACATGACCGGAGGAGGAATTCTGGGAGTGGAAGTCCACAAGTCTTAAAGCTGTCAAGTTTGAAGACCCTTGTTTTAAGGGTTACAAGTCTTATGGCAGTCTTTCTCAACCTCAAACCTACTCAAGAAGTATCTCAGGGGAATTCTGGGAGTCAAGGTCCATCTTAAACTTGGCAACGTGGAGAAACATTTGAGACTCTAGCACAAGGCTCTTCAAACTTGGCAGCTTTAAGACTTGTGGACTTCAACTCCCAGAATTCCTGAGCTAACATGACCGGAGGAGGAATTCTGGGAGTCGAAGTCCACAAGTCTTAAAGCTGCCAAGTTTGAAGACCCCTGGCATATAAGAAAGAACAGAGCAGGCCCTGCAGGCTGGCTAATTGCTGTTTCCAGGTTGAGAAATTAATCAGTCAGTTGAGATCTAATCTATTAATCGGTTAAATTGCATTGGCTGTTTTTGCCTTAAAATGGTAAGTGGGGAGAAAATACACTTCCTTTCTGTGTAAATCACAGCAGGCATTGTCTCAAAAGAGGCATTCCTCGCTATATGAGAGGAAGAGGGGAGTTTTGGGGAAACCCATATGTAATCCTTCAATCTGGGGCAACGGGAATACGTTAGATCAAGGGTCTTCAAACTTGACCAGTTTAAGACTTGTGGACTTCAACGCCCATAATTCCTGAGCTAACATGACTGGAGGAGGAGGAATTCTGGGCGTTGAAGTCCACAAGCCTTAAAGCAGTCACGTTTGAAGACCCCTGCGTTAGAGGTACATAAAACCTTACACGCTGCAGAAAATAAAAGTTTTATCTTTTTCACCTGGTTAAGAATCAAGGTAATCTATTCAACACAAGGCAATTCAGGAGCACAAAGGAGATGACTCTCAACTAATGGGGAAACTACGGAGGGCATTAACTCCAGCTATGCTGACAAGCAATTAATCTGGGGAACTTTTAAGAAGAAACTAAATCAACTGGTAGCAAGTAGGGGGACCCTTGACAACGGCTGGTCTTAACAGCCTTAGGCTACCTGATGGGATGATAGCTGGGAACAAGGTTGCACAGAGCTCTAGATTTCTACTATGCTTCAGTTCAACAATCCTCCAGCATGGAGCCATACGTGGACTTTGGAGGGAGTGGCTTCCTCTTTCAGTAACCGGACAGTTGCAGACCGAATAAAACCAGAAAGCTTCATGTATAAAAGTGGTTCACCTTGGATGATCTAGTGTCCACTGGTTAATTATTTTCACTGTGATGAACTTTCTTTTTAGTTCCAGGTTGCTTCTCTCCTTGATAAGTTTCCATCCGTTGCTTCTTGTCCTGCCTCTCAGGTGCTTTGGAAAATAAGTTGACCCTCCCACTTCTTTGGAACACTGCTATTATGTCCCCTCTGGTCCTTTTTTTTTTCTCTAGACCAGTGATGGCGGACCTTTTTGTGGTGGTGTGCCAAAAATGTCGGCATCCATAATACAATGCACCCTGCCCCTCCCCTGCACATGCACGCACAACAACCTCCCCTTACCTGCACGGTGTATGCATGCGCCTCCCAGCTGATTCCCAGCCCATTTGAGGCCGTTTTTACCCTCCCGGAGGCTCGAGAGAAGCCTCTGCAGCCTCGGGAGGCCGAAAAACTGGCCCGTTTAGGCACTTTGGGTATTTCCGGAAGGCCAGTGGAGGCAGTTACGGCCATCCGTAGTGAGGATGGTTTGGGTGAGAGAGGAGCCTCCCCTTGGTAGGTTTTCCTTTGCTGCTTCAGCACAAACAGATCTCTTTTGATTGCTCAGCCACGCTGGTCCTAGCAGCTGCCTCTACTTTAGGCTTTTGTGGCATGTCAGCAACTGTACCTGGCCAAGGAGGAGGGAGATTGTGATGACCCAGAGTGTAACACAAATGCAACAAACTCCAAAACGTAAATAAGTGTCCTTTAATGCCTCCAACTTGGCACCACTGTTCAATAATTCTCAGTTGGAGATAAAACGTACTCAGAAATAGTCTTCAAAAGAAAGCAATACAGTCCGAACTTAATGAGCAGATAGAGGTGAAATTAAAAACCCAAACAAACTACAATGATGAAATTTCCACAATGCACCAGGATAAGTAATTACCAACTTCAAGGAGATAACAAGGCACGGTCTGCTGGAAGGACACCAACCAAGATAACTTCAGCCCAAAATAACACACGCTTTGCTTTTGGCAACGCTGTGTTGTAGTCGTCTCTTTTATATACTAGTCGCCCCAGCTGCAACCAATGAGGGGGATCATGGCCGCTTCCTCTCTCGTAAGCCAAGTTGTTTCCTTCTCCGTTCCTCCCTGCATGTCCTAGGATGAAGAGGGGATGAGCCTGGTTCTTCCTCTGACTGCCCAGCCGGCCTCTGCCCTTCCCCAGCCTCCTCCACAACCTCTGGAGCCACACCTCCACTCCCTGTCGGCTGTTCCTCCTCTCCCTCAGAATCCGACTCTAACAAGGGCATGACAGAGATGGTACTTCATATTACGAATTTCACCCAAGCTCCGTCCCTTTAAAGATGATTTAGGTTTGAGTGATCTAGTAGAGAGATCTAGAGATCTATCTGCCTCTGTTTACAACAGCCCTAATTGTTCCGGTGTGATTCTTTTTTCTTTCTTTTCAGGGTCGTATGAGTGTGGAATATGTGGAAAGAAATATAAATATTACAATTGTTTCCAGACCCACGTTCGAGCACACAGAGGTATTGAACTCTTGTGCACTCCTGAGGGGTTCTGGGAGTAGTTAAGAATTGCGGGTGGGGAAGAAATGGTTTCTGTGACACTGTTTGCATTCACAAAATGGGCTTTCCCAGGATTTTGTCCAATCAGGCCTGTGCTCGAATGGCACGGCCAGTTTGATATCTTGAGGCAGATCTCAGAAGTATGCCTCGTATTATTGAATTTGGCGTGCGTTTAGAATGCTGAATAAAACAACCGGGGGGGGGGAGGTGGGAGGAGGAAATGAAATGCTGGTCATAGCAGGAAAGCCCCACCTCATTGGTTGCGTGGCAGTCTTAAGGTGGAAGACGCAAGGAGGCTTTAATTAAATTAGCCATACATTTGTATGTTCATGGATGTTTGCATGTTTAAATTGCATCCCAGTGCTGCAGAGAACAAGCTACCAGCATTACTGCTGCTGCCTCCCCCCGGTCCACTAGTATAAAGCCTCCAGCCCTAAAGTGGGGTGGGGGATGCATATAACCCGTTTGAGGGGTCAGGCCTTCGCCCTTCAGACCTCTCATCTGCCCGGCTTCCCTTCTCTTGGCCGTCTGCTTCGCTGCAAGAAGATTAAACGCCCGCCCCAAATAGCGAAGTTAAAATAATTGCAACGAGTCGCCGCCACTTTTCCCGCGCCCAAATCTCCAACCGGCGTCACGGATGTACCTGGCCTCTTGGGCATAGTAATTCTACCTTTTATTTTGGTTTTGCTTCTCGCGGGGTGGGGGTGGGGGGGGTGGATTTGGATGGCCACCGGTTGCCCCCTTGAAAAACCGTACTGCAAACAAGCGAGGGGTTCTGCCTGAGACGAGGGTCTTCAGGCTATCTGGTCTCAAACAGACACGTTTCTTTGGCATCAGATCTGGGAAGGAGAGGCCTTTCGACCTCACGCCTGGATGGGAGGGTGCTTATTCCTGGGCATGCATTCTCAATGCGGTTCTTCTCTTCGCCTAGATACAGAAGCGGCATCAGGCGAAGGAGCCTCTCCTGGGAGTAAGTATCGACACTCTCCTTGAATAGCGTGGAGCGCGATGCTTTGCGAGCAAAAAGTCTCCCCACACCCTCCCCAGTTCCAGGTTACTGGGAGAGGAGAGGGAAGCCTCTCTTTGTGCCCAAGACCCCAGAGCACTGCTGCCAGTCAGGGCCCAGAGGTTGGGCATGTTGGACCCAAAGCCGACCTGAAGCCAAACGGGGTCAGCGGTCGCCACTCGGTTGCAAAAGAAGCCTTGTGCAGCCCGTGGGAAACACACACACACACACACGCTGCCAGTTGTCCAGTGTGAAACGCAGCGGCTGTGTTGTGGTGCCATGTGCAGGTGAAGAAGAGGCTCCATCGTTTGGCGACTTTTATCTTGTTTCGCTCCCGTGGCTGATCTTCTCTTCCACCCCATTGCTCTCTTTGCTCTGTATTTATTTATTTTTATTTATTTTTGCCAAGTTGTTTTCTGCATTGGAAAAACGCTCTTAACCAAAGAAGGAAACAATGACCTTGTTTATAATTTGGATTTCGCGAAGCCGGCGGTCTAGTTTTCCTTACTTTGGATCCTTTGATCCGTCTGAATGTGGTTAGGGATTGGGGTGTGTGGTTGTCTCTATCACTGCATCTCGCCCCCCCCCCTCCCCCCAATACCAAAAGGCATCAAAACAGAAGAAGAAAAATGCTGCTTTCTTTGATTTGGAGCATGATTTTTCTCTTCTCCAAAGTTCCTTGGTGCCAAGAGATGTTGAGTCCCCGAGATGGTTCCATCCGTTGCTCAAGATTACAGCTTTTCAGGGCCTTTGGTGGGGTTGAGGTGTGCGAAGACCAAAGAGCAGCCAGAGGCGAGAGTGTTGGTCCAAAGCCAGGTGCTGGTAGAGGGTCTGTGCATGGGGACTCCTCGGGGGAAGCCCTGGGTTCTCCTTGGAGTGTCTCGAACGTTGTGTGCTCTTTCCTCCCCACAGATAACTTTAGGTACACGTGTGACATTTGTGGGAAGAAGTACAAATACTACAGTTGCTTCCAAGAGCACAGAGACCTGCATGCAGTCGATGGTGAGTGTCAATGTCTGGATTGCTGAGCGAGGAGAGGACAGTCCTCGTTCATACCTGATACTATGCAGGAGCTCACTCAGCTCTCATTCCCACCTTCCAAACGGAGCTGTAGGAGTTGGGAAACATGGATGGCTAAGCTCAAGCAGCAGCTTTTCAGAACAAGCCAGGATTTCCATTTGGCTTGAATGTAAGAGTTGCTCAAAGAAAGGAATAGAGCTTCCCGTCTCCTCCCAAGGAAAGGGAAAGGAGGCAAGGGGGGCAGTGTGATGACCCAGGGCGGGATACAGAACAAACACAGTCACAGAAAACAGGTGAATCCCCTTTTATTCCTTCACTTTGCTTCTGAGCTCCGAATAGTCTTGACAGAAGACAAAAAACTCCCACACAAACAGTTACAAGAAGAAGGAAAAAAGCAACACAAACCAGGCAAGAAAAGGGCTGGAGGACGTCCACAGATAACACACACTGGGAAGGACAGCAACAAACCAGAGCTGTTTCCACGCTTTGTTTCCAGCACTTGCCAGTATGCCTGTCCGTCCTCTTATTCAGTTGTCACAGCTGCAGCCCATGAAGAGGATCAAGGCCCTCCCCTCCCAAGTAGACTACGTCTCTCCCTTATCCTCTCCTCCCTGCGTGCCCTAGGATGGAGAAGGGACTGGGTTCTCCTGGGTCCTCCTCTGACTGCCCAGCCAGCCTCTGCCCTTCCCCAGCCTCCTCCACAACCTCCGGAGCCACACTTCCACTCCCTGTCGGCTGTTCCTCCTCTCCCTCAGAGTCTTGACTCTAGCAAGGGTATGGCAGGCAGGTAGGATGTCTTTAGCTCTTGCTTAAAACTCTGCCAGGTTTATGGAAAGAACCTTGGGAGGGGAACTCTTGTGCAGGGCTGTTGATACCATTGTGGTGATGCAAAAAATAAAATAAAAAATTAAATAAATGAAATTTAAGGGAAACCGTTAGAATGTGGTGGTTGTTGTGTGTGTTTATCTACATGTACCCAGCTAGTTTAGAGGCATAACACCACACAATTTTTGGCAGTAAAGTTGCAGCCAAGAGAAACTTTATGGCTAAATGATTCCAGCCCTTTTAGAAGATTTGGACGGATGAGCCTTCGGGTGAATGCTCCACGGATGGAGGAGCGATCAGGCTGGAATTCCTGCCTTGTTGCAGTTTGAAGCACCCGTGGGCATGTGCAGAGATCAGTCCGTTCAGTTGAGAGAAGGAGAGTATTGGGGCATCTTGGTATAGGC
The DNA here is from genome assembly GCA_033807585.1 of Hydrophis major. NCBI lineage: Eukaryota > Metazoa > Chordata > Lepidosauria > Squamata > Elapidae > Hydrophis > Hydrophis major. The sequence goes on from CM066341.1 coordinate 4,888,715, forward strand.
ATCTTCTCAGAATGACTGCAGTGCTTTGCAATCGTCACATTTTAAAAGGACATTGCACTAATTAGGTCCTTTTAAAATTTTATATTTTGAGTTGGAATTGTGCAGGTTGTAATTAATCCCTTTGATCAGCAGATTATTAAGAAAAATACGATCAGTAAAAAAATACCGATGCGTGTGTAAAATATATGTTAAACCTATATAAATCATTATCAACAACAGTATGTTGGTCCTTTTTCTTGTTCTTTTTGGTTATACTCTGTTCAGTGTTTTCTTGCCCAAGTTTTCAAAAAGTTTTTTTTTTTTTTTTTTATAAAAAGCTTCAAACAGGAGGAAGCTAAAATGCTGCTTGGGTTGACTTTATCCAGCTTCTTACTCTCTTGTGGGACCAATTCTGCGGAAGGCGAGAGTGACCCATCCGTGGCAGCGGATGAGAGCAGGGCCTGTGGGAGGCCTTTCCACGTGCCTCGATCAGCTCTCTCCTCCTTCTCTCCTCTTGCAGACCCCTACGACCAAGCAATGATTGCCAAGGAGGAGGTGAAAGAAGAGGATGCTGAGCCCTTTCAGAAGATTGGTCCAAGTACGATTGACCAAGTTTGCAACTTAAGTAATTAACTGGCTTTCATGGTCTCAGAGCTGAGGTTTCAGGGCCAAGCCAGGGATGGAGTGGTCCTTACAGAGGCAGGAAGCTCTCATTGATTTGTACCAAGGAAAAAGAGCATGTACTTTGCCTGTGCGGCTCTCTTCCTTTTGGCATGGCTGGTGATTGACTGGAAAAATCTTCCTTGGATGCATCTTTCACAGGGGCTTGTTGAAGGAGCATCAATAGCTAGGTTTTTCCAAGGTGTAGTAGGCAGAATAACTCTCAGGATGCCCAAAAGCTGCTTGGCATCAGGTCTGCTCATTGGTCCACCTGTCCCACGACTATCGGCACTGACTGGCTCTAGGGCTCTGAACATCCATTCAAGCAGAGGGGTTTTCCCAAGCCCTCCCCTGGAAATGCAGGGGTGAACCTAGACCTTTTGCACGCAAAGCAACAGCTCGAACTCAGGACTGTGGCCGTTCGTCAGGAGACAAGCAACCTGCCTGCAAATGGCACTCCTGTGTAAACAGAAAATGAATCTTCCACAATTTGACGTAGAGAAGAAACAAACACGATTGATTTGCGGAATTATAAAAAATATTCTTGCTTTCATGTTACATACTTTTATAAGCATCTAGTTAAAACAACCCAATGTGTCCAAAATATTTAGATGTAAAGTACTTCATTGCAAGGAGAAGGAATTAAGTGCATGTTATTTATTTTAGTTATTATATTCAGACATGTGCAAAACATTCCACTTGCCTTTCTCGTGGCTTAATTTTAGAATTCACAAAGAGCTCTTCATTAAAAGGGAAGATATTGTCTAAGTATCGTCCTCTGGGATAAGAAAAAAAGTCAATTACAATTTTGCAGTGTTCTAATTTGATTGCTGCTTCATTCGTTGTTACGTTACCATTTTTTCCTCCAGAATAGGGGGGAAATGGGCGGGGGTGGGGTGGGGGAAGCAATATTAAAACTAAAAATCGATCTTAGACGATAACTACCCCCCGTAGGCACTGATGAGAGAGCGACTTGGCCTTTGCTGTCTGCGCCACTCCCCAATGCAACTTTTGCAAAAGGAAGTATTGCCTCTGTAAGCAGAGCTGGGGAAAAACAAAGGAAAAAGTTACCACGAAGGGCCCCCCCTTGGTCAAGAAAAGTTGGAACCTGCAGGAAATGTCTACCCTGCTATGCTATGAGATCCATATTTGGGTCATAAACCTTTTTGGGAAAAAAAATCTTTTCTCCATCCAAAAATTGTTCTCTGTCGCTTTTCAGAAACGGGCAATTATACCTGTGAATTCTGTGGCAAGCAGTACAAGTACTACACGCCATACCAGGAACACGTGGCCCTTCATGCACCAATCAGTGAGTATCCACCTGTGACACGACAGCCGGGGAAAGCCGGGGATCCGGGATCTTTCCAGGCAGAGGCCAACCACACAACCAAAGTGATTACGAGCGACAGACCCATACTAGCATATCTCCCTGATGATAGCTGCACTTTGGAGGGGATATACTTTGAATAGAGGGAGCTGTTCGTATTCCAGTGCAAATATTCAGGCCGGATTGCCTGTAATTGTTGATACTATTATTCTATAAATAAAATGTAACACCTGTATTTTGCAGTTTACACATTTTTGACAATGTTGGTTTTTCAACTGGACCCCTCAGCTGCTTACGGCTTATATAACCCACGTAGCTGTTTCTCTCAGTCAGTTGAAATATTCAAAAGCAAGGGATCTGCTTAGTGGTTTTCGCCCTCAATTTCCAAGGCCTGTTCTCCTCTAGTCAGGTGGGGGAGGCTGACCGTCTCTGTCGTCCACGAAGGCAACCCGGGCTCCTCTGCCCTCAGAATCTCTAGTGGCAAACTTGGCACTCCTACTCTGTCAAAGCCTGCGAGGACTTTGCTCCTGGTTGAAAGCCCCAGAAGTAGGATAGGAAAGCCTCCTTCAGCTCAAGCATCTAATCCTTATTGCCCCAGGCAGCACGCCATCTCCAAACAAGCCACCGCCATCCCCTTTTCAGTCCGTTCAGGTGTATGTGCCTTATTTGGAGCAATGAAAGACAAAATAATGAAATGAAATGTTAACTCTTAATTAGATATGGCAGCAAATGGAGACTTATCCTGTAAGTTCCTAATTATACATCCAGATGCTTAACTTTCAGACAAACAGAATTAAAAACTTGGTTCGGACAAACTGTAGGAAAGAAAGAATGAGAGAGAGAGAAAGAAAGAAAAAGAAAGAAAGAAAGAAAGAAAGAAAGAAAGAAAGAAAGAAAGAAAGAAAGAAAGAGAAAGCAAAGAGTTCACATATCTGATTGATGAGACCTCAAAGGAGCGAGTTTGCACATAAAGTTGTTTTCTGGATGAAGGCAAAGAGAAGCCCTTTTTAGGGTTTCTCTTTGGCTAAATAATTCTTTTTGGTCAACTGTATATTGATGGTGAATGTGCACAGATTTGAATAGGATGGCTTCGGAGAAAAACACTCCCTTTCATTCTTACTGTGATTGTACATCACAGCAAGCCCATGTTTTGTGAGAGAAGCTTTTTGTTGGGTGCGATGTCCTGTACATTTTTACTAAAAGTGGTGCCTTTGGGCAGCTGTTTCAGTGTAGTAAGGAAACGTATACTTTCTTTATTTTACCAGTTAATTAACACCAAGGCTGGTGTTGGTAGGTATGGTAGGTTTCGAGCTTCTGGGACACAGCACAAGGCGAGAGAACCCACCATCCAAAAGGCACCTGTCCCCTTTGCCAGAAATTCCTGTGGGGATCTGGCAGGGGTCTGCAGGTGACACGAAAGCTGACTGAAAATTGGAGAAGCCAGAAATTCAAACCGCTTGGGTTATGAAGGAAGGGGAGGGGGCCCTGCAGTAGGACCCCGTTTCCTAAAGGCTTTGGGAAGGGGGAGCATGGAAAGGGGGAAGCGCCCCACAAGAGGCAGGTTCTGGCCACCGACTTGTCTATCCCGGCACTAGTTTTGAGTGTTCCTATCCAGAGTATTCTCGATCTCCACTCTTCGTGGCTGTGAAGACCCAGGCGAGCCAACCGGGCAAAAAAACACCGACGGCACCCATAATCCGGTGCTCCACCCTCCTCCACCGCACTCCCTCTGGTATCCCACCGGCGGCATCTCCGTCACAGACCTTCCGTGCTCCAAATTCTGGATCCCCAGGAAGCAAGGCCACCACAGGTACAGATCGCGCTTTCTACTATCCCAGTTGATTAACCTCCTTCCACTCACCCACCCACCCCCGACTGCCTGTGCGCCCCCAGGCCCCAAAGGGAAGGCACCAGTGGTTCCTGGGGAGGGGACCAGGGTCCCCAGAAGGCCGAAGGTCCCATGAGCTGATAGAGAGCCTGGCTGAAAACCTCTTTTCGGAATACAGGCAAAGGATGAGGAGCAGACTGAAGAAAAAGCATCCTTAAATTGAGTGACATTGTATGAGTTTATCGCGATCTAACCTTGAAGTTATTTTGATATAAACTTAAGTATTATTTTTATTGGGGGAAAAGGAACAGAATCCTATTGGATTTCCTTTTAGTTTAGTGCTTTGTCCTTTTTAAAAATACAAACAACCTAAGAATTTGCTAAATCTTGAATGCCATTTTTTAATGCTCAACTGGAGGCATTTATTGTGGATTATGGATTTTTTTATATGTATATAATTTTTAATGGACTGTTTAGGAAAAGCACTATTGCTTATGTTTAGTATTATTTTAAAAGACTTTTTGACCCTCCTTGTCCCTCTGAACTTCTTCCCTACAGACCAATCCAAAATTGGTGGCATTAACACGCATGAGTGAAATGGTAGATGAAGGAAGAGAGGCCGGACTTATTTATTTTTATCTATTTATTTTATTTGTCAAGCGATTATAAGATAACAGGTATAAGTAAAAACATAGTTATGAATACATGGATACATATAAGAAAAATAAAAGAAACAATAGGACAGGAACAGTATAAGTATAAACATAGTTATGAATATATGGATACATATAAGAAAAATAAAAGAAACAATAGGACAGGAACAGTATAAGTATAAACATAGTTATGAATATATGGATACATATAAGAAAAATAAAAAGAAACAATAGGACAGGGACAGTATAAGTAAAAACATAGTTATGAATATATGGATACATATAAGAAAAATAAAAAGAAATAATAGGATAGGGACGGTATAAGTATAAACATAGTTATGAATACATGGATACATAAAAGAAAAATAAAAGAAACAATAGGACAGGAACAGTATAAGTATAAACATAGTTATGAATATATGGATACATATAAGAAAAATAAAAAGAAACAATAGGACAGGGACGGTATAAGTAAAAACATAGTTATGAATACATGGATACATATAAGAAAAATAAAAGAAAGAAACAATAGGACAGGGACGGTATAAGTAAAAACATAGTTATGAATACATGGATACATATAAGAAAAATAAAAGAAAGAAACAATAGGACAGGGACGGTAGGCACGTTGGTGCGCTTATGCACGCCCCCTACAGACCTCTTAGAAAAGGGGATGAGGTCAATAGTAGACAGTCTAAGGTTAAAGTTTTTGAGGTTTGGGGAAGAAACCACAGAGTCAGGTAGAGTATTCCAGACATTGACCCCTCTGTTGATGAAGTCGTGTTTTCTTCAATCGAGTTTGGTGCGGTTTACCTTGAGTTTGTTCCCTACCTGAGCAGCAGGCCTGCTTGGGATCAATGCTCACCAGCCCCTCTCTGTCTTTCCTTAATTCTCCCACCCAGCAGAAAGCGCTTTCAGCCGAAGAGTGGAAAGCAAGCTGCAAAACAACTTTGAAGAAACTAATAGCAGCTCCCAGAACTCCAGTGGTGAGTACCTGCCCTTCCCTGGGCACCATTGTGCAAAGGTTGCAAATGTCCCCAAGCAAAGAGCAAAAATCTGGGTCTGGACTTAAAGAGGGGGTCCAGGGCAACAGGTGAGCAAAGAGGAGCGGTGCCTGGTTCCTTGGCGTTTCTTTCAAGCCGTGTAAGTCGATGTCCAGGACTTTCCCTCTTTCTTGATCTGGCCAACTGCCGGCTCTGGATTCCTCATGGAGTGACTCTTCCATTTTGCCTCTCTTTCTTTTTTTGCAGAAACTGCCAGTCCTCTGGTTTCAAATCCTTTACCACTTTTGCAAAGTAAGTGCAATGAACGCCCACACTGCGTGTCCGGGGGGTGCATGCATCCAGCCCTTTCTAGATATAGAACTTTTAATTGATTAGTATGAGTTTTGGTCCTGCTTTGCACCTTTGTTACCCTGAATATAGTCGACTGCCATTTACTTCGCCAGGGCCAAGTCCTCTAACACTCTTTTTTGGGGGGGCCTTCCTTCCTTCCTTCCTTCCTTTTAGAGCCATACACCTGTGGGGCCTGTGGCATTCAGTTCCAATTCTACAACAATCTCCTTGAACACATGCAGTCTCACGCAAGTAAGTCTCTTCGTTGCTCCAAACATCTCGAGCTCCAGACCCACAGGAAAATTTGCTGGAATAGTCTATGCCAATGTTGATCTCTCTCTCTCTTCTCCGAAAACCTGTTTCCCCTTTCTGCAACCAGAGACAAAACCCAAGCAGTTCTCCTCTCACCCAGCAGTGTGAGTGTTGCCAACAAGCAGGTAAAGGAAGGCCAAGATGAGACGCCCTTAATAACCTGTTAGAAGCTTCCACTTTTGATGGATGGGCATAGTGGAGATTTGATAAAAGAGATGACCCTGACTGTTTTTTTGGAAATGTGCAAGCAATGCAGGAGGTTGCTGGGATGGAAGCTGAATGGTTACTACCTGACAGCTTTTGGGGAAAATGCCATGTCGAGGGCAGGGCAAGCCTTGAAAATGTCAGGATGCCATCATTAGTAACATACTGGAATGTGCGATGGGAACTTGCAGTTGCCCCATGGCACACACTTCTCCCGCACTCCCTTGTCTGGATTTAAATATTGCCATGAAATATTGCCATTCTACATGCACAAGTCTTACCGACATCTTTTGAGGGCGGAAATTGTAGAGGAAAGCCCATGGCTTGCTTTGGGAACCAAAAGACCATGATAGAGCAAACTGGGAAAGAGGGGAAGGCTACTTCCAAAGCAAGCAAATTTGGGTCCTCAAGACAGGCTTATCTGCTCTGCTTCTGTGTGGCGCTAAAGTAAAATTGTAATCTGTATGTGATTATGGAGGTGCAATGTAAGGATTTCGGTCTCTCCCTGCAATGCATCTGCATCTCTCAGGGTAATTGTGTGATTTTCACCAGCACAACAAGTGCAGTTTTCAGTGTGTTTTGCCACTATAGAAAACTCACCTTTCAAACAAAAGGCAGCAAAAAATATAAGCTTGCCCCTGCTGGAATATGTGGCACATGGTGGAGCACGCCTCTGTTGCAGGGTTTTTTTTTTGCTAAGAGCCACTTTTCCTCCTTGGGGCCCCACCCTGGACTCTTTGCAAGGGAGTATGGCCAAATCTACCTACCTCCTTGTGGCCATCGTTGCCCTCGGTCAAGGCATCCTTGCCTTGTGGAAGCTGCCCAGGGAAGCAGAGAGCCTTGACTGCTGCTGGGTTTTGGGAGGTGTTCGCGGTTGTGTGATTTGGAAGGCCTGCATTGAATCGCCCTCTGCTGCTCCCCGAGGCAGAGTTAGTGCAGTCACTTCCTGTCCTCTGTGCCTCTTTGCCCTTCAGCTGACAACGAGAACAACATTGCCTCAAACCAGCCCAGGTCACCTCCAGCTGTGGGGGAAGAGAAGTGGAAGCTGCAGCCACAAAGGAACAACTCCAACAACAGTATGTGTACTACGGGACAACCAGTTAGGAGGAGGAGGAGGAGGAGGAGGAGGAGATGGGCCAGCTGGTTTCTGGGGTGCCATCCCTCCCTCCCTCCGTCCTGAGTAGCATCATGCTGCACCCCAAGGAATCTTGATTCTCATGGCTAGGTCTCTTCTTGGCTGTCCAGACGAGGCTTCTAGCGTGTCCTCTTCTCCCTGCAGGCCAACTTGGGCTGCAGCAGGCATCCCATTTCTCTCTGAAAGTCCTCTGAAGGGAGCATAGAACCTCCCCCTCTTTATCCAAATGATTTCCTCCTGTGCTCCTTGGAGGTTTAGAATGTGAGACCCAAAGGCCTCAGCTGCTGCCAGGACGGAGAACAGATTTATTCCTGGTCGTTCTCCCCTTTGCCCAGGTTAGCCAGCTGGTGCCCTTGTGGGTGGGTATTGTTCCTTAGCATCTTGAGGTGGGTGGATAATGACACAGACTGGGAAGCATTTTAAATGTTCTAGAAGGAGGAAGAAAGTGAATTAAACATCAGGACTGCAGTATTTGCTCGGATAAAGAACCCCAATGAAGCCAGAATATTTGCAATTGGCATGGGCTTTATTGGAAAAAAAACAACTGCATCGTCTCCCATGGAATATTTTTCTTCTTTCATGCCACAGGCAAGAAAAAAGGCAAGGGAGGCAATCTTTGCGAGTCATGAATACATGCCACTGCTTTTTTTTTAAAAAAAAAAACCTTTTGTAGCTTTTATTAGCTAATCATGGTAACTGATTTGCGGTCCACCAGCCTCACTGCCCATTGCAAACCCTCTTTCCATCTCTTCTGCAGCATCAGCTGGCAGTTCCCTCCTGAACAGCCCGATCCCGGAGAAGGAGCGACAGAACATAGCGGAGCGGCTGCTGAGGGTGATGTGCGCCGATCTGGGGACGCTGAGCGTGGTCAGCGGCAAAGAGTTTGTCAAACTGGCGCAAAGTCTGGTGGACAACGGCGCTCGCTACGGCGCCTTCTCCGTTACGGAGATCCTGGGCAACTTCAACACGCTAGCCCTCAAGCACTTGCCCCGGATGTACAACCAGGTGAAAGTGAAGGTTACCTGCGCGTTGGGCAGCAACGCTTGCTTGGGCATCGGCGTCACCTGTCACTCGCAGAGCATCGGCCCCGATTCCTGCTACATTCTGACCGCCTACCAGGCGGAAGGCAGCTGCATCAAGAGTTACGTCCTGGGGATCAAAGGGGTGGACGTTCGCGATAACGGGGATTTGGTCCACCACTGGGTGCAAAACGTGCTGTCCGAGTTCGTGATGTCCGAGATCCGGACCGTCTACGTCACAGACTGCAAGGTGAGTTCCTCTGCGTTTTCCAAGGCGGGCATGTGCTTGCGTTGCTCTGCGTGTGCTCTGACCTCCGTGGTGCAGAGCGTCCTTAACAAGCGCACCCTCCAAGCACGCAACATGCACGAGGTCATTGAGCTGTTGAACGTCTGCGAAGACCTGGCGGGCTCTGCAGGGATCTCCAAGGAGACCTTTGGCTCCCTGGAGGAGACCTCCCCTCCCCCCTGCTGGAACTCCATCACGGACTCCCTGCTGCTCGTCCACGAACGCTACGAGCAGATCTGCGAGTTTTACAGCCGGGCCAAGAAGCTAAGCCTCATCCAGAACCTCAACAAGCACCTGCTGAGCAACCTAGCGGCCATCCTGGCTCCGGTGAAGCAAGCCGTCATCGAGCTGAGCAACGAGAGCCGGCCAACGTTGCAGCTGGTGCTGCCGACCTACGTAAAACTGGAGAAACTCTTCACCTCAAAGGCCAACGACGCTGGCATTGTCAGCAAGCTGTGCCACCTCTTCCTGGAAGCCCTGAAGGAGAACTTCAAGGTGCACTCGGCGCACAAGGTGGCCATGATCCTGGACCCTCAGCAGAAACTGCGGCCGGTGCCCCCTTACCAGCACGAGGAGATCATTGGCAAGGTGTGCGAGCTGATCCACGAGGTGAAGGAATCCTGGGCCGAGGAGCCCGATTTCGAGCCCGCCTCCAAAAAATCCCGGACTTCAAGCGAAAACTCTCCAACTCGGGAGGAAGACCGCTTGGGCAAAAGCGAGGTCTATGATTACTTGCAGGAGCCCATTTTCCAGGCAGCCCCTGACCTCTTCCAGTACTGGTCCTGCGTGACGCAGAAACATACCAAACTGGCCAGACTGGCCTTCTGGCTCTTGTCAGTGCCCGCTGTGGGGGCCAGAAGCAACTGTGTCAACATGTGCGAACAAGCCCTCCTGATTAAGAGGCGGCGGCTGCTGAGTCCTGAGGATATGAACAAACTCATGTTCTTGAAGTCCAACATGCTTTAAAACTCGGAGGGCAGGGTGGGGCGTGGAGGGTGGGGTGACCTGGAGGGAGTGGCACCCTTCCAGAACGTGCCCCCCACCCACCACAGGCAAACACTGTTCCAAATCCAGAATCCACTGCGGACCTCATACGGAATGCCCTGGGAAAAGGGGGGAAAAAAAGTGCTTTTGATACACATATTGATACCTCTATATTGATATGGATATAAAAAGCTCCGTGGGAAGGGATGCACCCGTGCTAAAAACACACTCCTTCCTTTAGATTTCTGTCTGAACTTGACATCACCTCCTCATGTCTTTCAAGAGGGCAGGCCAGTTACTCCGGGGTCTTTAGGCAGCTGAGTTTCTAAATTAACTTGAATGGTCATTTCATAATTACTCCTTTTAGAAATAACACACACACACACACACACACACACTCAGCCCCAACCAGGCCAACCTTCTCCTTTCCTGTTCCTCTCTTTTTGAGCCCGGACAGCAGCCTTTGCTGATCTCTGCCAGGTTTTTTGGCCACACTGGATGGCTCCTCCTGTGAGCTGTGTGTCCCACAAGAGGGGCATTCAAGGTTTCCCTCTTTGGCAACGTAAAACACATGTCATATTTGCAGGCAGCTAGAAACTTCCCAAGTCAGGAATGGAGACTTGAAGAATTAAAAAGAAAAAAAAAATCCAAGGGGGGGAAAAAAAAGGCTACCTGATTTTGATATCAGTGACTTGACTACTCTTAAGGAAAAATTTAAAAAAGGGTGGGTGGGTGGGTGGAGTTTTGATTAAAACCTGAAGGAATATTTTGCAGAAAAGAATACGTAATCCTCCTGTCAAAGCCCTTGCTAGCTGCTCTGACTATACTTGGTGGCATAGGGGTTTCTGTCTGTTGGCTTGGGAAGAGGCACAGAGGGGGGAGGTGTTTCTCGTCACCCCGAAATGCCGCCCGTAAAGCAGCAGTAGGAATCGCCTCCCTGCCAGACCACCTGCCTCACGCCTGTCCCTCCTCCCGATCTCCAGAAGACACTTCGCTGTGTGAGAATGGTGTTTTTCTTTTGGATATTCCTGTCCAGTTATTATTCCACGTTACTCAGAGCAATAGCTGACTTCAAGGCAAGTTGTCCTTTGAGCATTCGTGTTTCTTGCTGGCGAGGAGGCAGGAGGTAAGCGCAGAGCCGAGGTGCTGGGATTCTGCTGGGACAGCTGGTTTCTCTTGGGTTGCACCTGGTGGTGGTGACGGGGACGTCTTTAGTTAGGCAGAACCAAACGGCAACACCTGTGAGTTGGCGGCTAGTGGAGGCTGGGTGCAGTTTTGTTGCCATCGTTGTTGTTTTCCTTTCAAAGTATTGTTGGCAAGAGAGGTGAAAGGGAAGGGTTGATGCTCCATGCTGGGTGGGGCACACACCGCCTGGCCCTCAGCTGAGCCACCCCAGCATGGCGTAGTAGGGACCTGTCCCTTTTCTCTCTTATGCCTGCTCTTCCTACCAGCCAGGGGTGGGATTCAAATTTTTAAACACCTGGTTCTGTGGGCGTGGCTTAGTTGGTGGGTGTGGGTTGGTGGTCATGTGACTGGCTGGGTGTGGCCAACTCAATATCACATCGAGGCACGCATCTCCTCGCCTGGCCTCATGACTGTGGGGAATGCTGCAACAGTCGTAAGTGTGAAAAAGGGTCATAAGTCACTTTTTTCAGTGCCATTGTAACTTTGAATGGTCACTCCACACAAGCAAAGTACCAGCAAAGGAGGGAAAAAAACTCCCAGAGACGTTCCTAAGACAGGAAGTCTAGTCCTGCCAAGAATGTAAAAAGGGTTAACGGAGAGGCAGTTTCTGTAAGCAACCCCAGAATGTTTCCTTCCTGCCTTCCTTACAGGATTAGCCCAGTCATTTCTTCTAACAACCGGTTCTCCGAACTGCTTTGAATGTTAACAACCGGTTGTAGCGAATAGGTGCGAACCTGTAGAATCCCAACCCTGGATTCTTCCCACCACCCCACACACACACATTAGAGTGACCCACTGCTGCGTTTGCTGCCCCCCCTCTTCAACAGGATGATAATGGGTCGTTTCCTTCTGAGGGCAGCTTGGGAGCTGCCCTGTTCCATGTTGCACATCCAAGCTTTAAAGTCTGCATAGGCCAGGCAGCGTCTCCGCCAGGAGATTATTGTGATCTTTGGTGAGATTTAGATTATTGTAACTCTGGCCTTACTAAGTTGTTTTTGTCACCCAGATACCCGGACTGGGCCTCTCTTTGGGGAGCTTTTGATTCTGTTTCTCCTGCTGGTCTCTTCTTCGGGTCTCTTTCCCTTCCTCCTCACAGAGGTTCCCGTGAGCCTGTGTTAAACTCTTTGAATGCTATTAAGTTTAAGGAAAAATTTAATCTCCCAAGAACAATTGCTCACTCTTTTAAATCAGCCTTAGGTGTTCTCGTAGATCCGGTTGTTACAAATTTTCATCCTTTAAGCAAAGCAGGCCCAGCACGATAAATAGAAGAGGAATCCCATTCTGAATTTTTGGAACTATTTTAAAATGCCTGAATTCTGATGTGGCAAGAGAACGAAATGCATGACAGTGCTCGGGTATCACTCTGTTTGGGGTGGACAGGCAGGGCCTCCTCTGCCACGAATTCCGAGACTCCAGGGATGTGGGAGAGAAGAGATCCTGTGGGGTGGGGAGCAGTCAGATATACCAGGAAGCCCCTAAGGGTAATTAAATTTTTGTGCTAGAAACAGCAATGGTGGGGATGCAACAACTTCACAAGCAACAGGAATGTCAGGGTAAGAAGAGAATATCCAGACAAACCTTGTGCACATTGAGGAAGAAGCTGGGACAAAGCCAGAATCTGGAGCAATGGTGTGAGAGATTCTAAAGTGGCAGATAAATTCGCTCCGCTGCTGCAGGTGGGGAGTTGGTTCAGCCCCATTGCCAGCTTCCTCTGACTGGTGATGAGGAAGCCAGGAGCCCCACTTTCAGCAGTCACAGTTGCAGGGCTTGGTTGGGGGTCCGAAGCGGAGAAGCTGAATGCCAGCCAGTGACGTGGCTTCGGAAGAAGACCCCTTGCGCTCCATCTGCGGCCTTGCTTGCAGCCACCAAAGCGGTCCGTCTGTAGGGTTGGCCAGCCACCTCTATGCCTCTTCTGCTGTGGCTTAGGCCCCTCTGTGCCATGCTCCGGTGCCAGGAGGGAGGCTGCCTCAACAGTGCCTTGAACAGCCAGTGCAAGGTGCCCACCTCTGCTTCTCAAAATAGGGGAGTCCCAGCCACCGTGAAGGACTTAGGAGGGTTCCCTGAGAAGTCATGCCTCCTTTTTCCTTGCCCTCAGGCAGGCAATTTCCAGGGCGGTGAGTTTTTTTTAAGCATGCATGTTTTCTAAGACTGGAAAGCAATCGCTCCTAAGAGCAGGTTCCAGGAGCTGAAGCTGATGCAGCCACCTTTAGCATGGGAAGGGAGACAACCTCATTGGGGGCCGCAGGGCACTGGCTGGGTAGGAGGGTGAAGAACTTATTGGGTTGCTGGAAAGGGCTCAAAATTCTTGTGGGCACGTGTTCCAAGGATTAGGGGAGGCTCCTCCTCCTCCTCCTCCAAGCAGATGGGGCCGATGCCAACTTGAAGAAATGACCCCTCTCCACATTTTCTACCTCTTTGGTGTTTTCTTGGGAGCTTCCTCTGTCTGCCAATTACCAACTTTTGCTGCAAGGAGAGGGTTTGGCCCTTGGCCACTTGGATAGAGTCAACCCATTGTTGATCATTTCCATGGTTAAAACTGCGGTGAATGTCAGCAGCCAGGCAGCCTGTTAGACCCCTTCCCTCCCTCCCTCCCTCCCTCCCTCCCCCTTGTGAATTGGGATGGTGGTGTGGAAAGGCCCAATCAGGCCTGGCACGGAGGAAAAGCACCTGCATTGCACCTGTGTGTGTGTGTGGGGGGGGCTAGTTTGGTGTTCTGGCAATATGAGATGCTTCCGAGACGGCATCTTTGCTACCTTGGAAGAGCCGCGTAAATCGAAGCGTCATCTTAAAAAAAGAAGAGATAACAGAAAAATTTAAAAAAGTATATACAAAAAAATATTTTTAGGCCAGAGTTTTCTACAGGTATTAATGAATATTTTTCTTAATCCTCATAAGTTTTACTGTGTTTAATATTTCTTAATACCGGTAGCATTAATTTATACTTTTGTAGCGACACACTATTTTTATAAAACGCCACCACTTGGCTTGTCTTCGTGAAAAGGGGGGGGGGGATTGTGTGAGGGCGATGTGCTGACCCATGTACTGTATTTAAAAAGAGAAAAGTTATCTACTGTCACGCTTGCTGTGTGTTAATAAACAAAAAGGAAACTTGAGTAGTGTTGCCTCTTCTGTAACGTTGACAAAAGGCAGGCGAGGGATGTGTGGGGAGGGGGCAACACTACTAAACCCAGGGGTCCCCAAACTTGACAGCTTTAAGACTTGTGGACATCAACTCCCAGACTTCCTCCTCCAGTCACGTCAGCTCAGGAATTGTGGGAGTTGAAGTCCACTAATCTTAAACTGGCCAAGTTGGAAGACCCTTGTGAAAGATGATGGATGGATGAGGAGATGATAGACAGACAGAGAGAGATGATAGATCAGGGGTCTTGAAATGTGACAGCTTTAAGACTTGTGAACATCAACTCCCAGACTTCCTCCTCCAGTCACGTCAGCTCAGGAATTCTGGGAGTTGAAGTCCACTAATCTTAAGCTGGCCAAGTTGGAAGACCCTTGTGAAAGATGATGGATGGATGAGGAGATGATAGACAGACAGAGAGAGATGATAGATCAGGGGTCTTGAAATGTGACCCCTTTAAGACTTGTGGACTTCAACTCCCAGAATTCCTCCTCCAGTCACGTCAGCTCAGGAATTGTGGGAGTTGAAGTCCACTAATCTTAAGCTGGCCAAGTTGGAAGACCCTTGTGAAAGATGATGGATGGATGAGGAGATGATAGACAGACAGAGAGAGATGATAGATCAGGGGTCTTGAAATGTGACCCCTTTAAGACTTGTGGACTTCAACTCCCAGACTTCCTCCTCCAGTCACGTCAGCTCAGGAATTGTGGGAGTTGAAGTCCAACAAGCCTTAAACGCTGCCAAATTTGGAGAGCCTCGGCCTGAAAGGTGGGGAGAAACAGGGCCACATTTCGCCAAAGCAGCCAAGGGAAAGCGGGGGGGGGGTCCCCTCCCTAAAGCCAACGGGGGCGGGGCGGGAGCCTCGGGCCAGGGAGTCCCAGGATGCGGCGAGCGAAGAAGGTGTGCGCGCCTCTTGGCCGGTTTTAGCTGCAGCGAGCGAGGCGGGGAGGCTGAGCGATGGGAGCGCTTGGAAAGGGGGGGGGCTTTTAAAGCGGGGCGGGTCTTCGGGGAGGAGGAGGAAGAGGAGGAGGAGGAAGCCATCGCTCCGCCCGCCAGGTCAGCCTCCCTGCTCGGAAGCGGAGCGCAGGGAACGGGCTGGCCCCCGCCATGCAGGCTCAGCCCCCCTTGCACAGCGGCTACTTCCACCCGGTGCTGCGCTCGTGGCAGGCGACGCCCGCCGCCCTCCAAGCCCGGCATCTCGTCTACCCGATCTTCGTCTCGTAAGTGCCCGGCGATCCAGCTCCGGCCGGCCGGATGGATGGGTGGGTGGGTGAGTGGGAGCGGAGGGAGAAGAAGGCCGCCACTGCCAAGCTGCGACGCCTCTTCACGGATAAAGGACCTTGGAGGTCATCTAGTCATCCCGCCCCGCCCAAGAGGGAGACCCGACACCATGGCTGACCGAGGGCAGCCCCAAATCTCTTCTTGAAGGCCTTTTCAAGCTTCCCGGTGAAGCCTCACGAAGATCCGCTCGGTCCGGGAGGCGCCGAGCCTGCCTGGGTCCCCCGGGGGTGGGGGAGCCCGGCAGAGGCCTCGTGGGCCCGTCCCCGTCCCCCCCCCTTTGATGGCGCTTCTCCCTTGACTTTGACCCTTGCAGGGACAGCCAAGATGCCGTGGAGCCCATCGCCAGCCTGCCCGGCCAAGCTCGGTAAGTCAACCTCGCTCTTCCTTGTCCAGGTGGGCCGAGGCGGGCGGGCGGCTGTGCCTTTCCAAGCTGCGGAGCCCGACTGCCCAAGGACGCCCAACCCCCCCCCCCCCTTGCCTTACCCTGGAAGAGGCTGCCCCTCGCCGGGTTATCGGGGCGCCTTTGCCTGCCCAGCCAGACTCCCTTTTGCAGCCTGCCAGCTCTTCTTCCCATGAGCGGACTGGAAAGGGGAGCCCAGAAGGTTTGGGGGGGTCTGGAGGAGCCCGGAGAGGTGGAGAGTAGAGGAGGAGGAAGGAAGAGGGGAGGGCTACTTTCCTTGATCTCGCTCCTTCCTTGATATTTTTTTTTCCTCCACCAGAATCACCTCTTAAGGCTGCTTATTTGGGGGAGGGGAGGAAGGAAAAAAAAAAGGCACATTTTAAAGCAGCTGGAGGCTGGTATGTGGGCCTGTGCATCCCACCCTGTCCCACCCACCTTGCCTGGACCTGTGAGTGAGCTGGGAGATAAAAAGGCTTTTGGAAAAAGCTTCTTCTTTCCCTTGAGAAAAGTTCCAAACTGGCTGCCCTCCGGAGATAATAATGTGTGGCAACCCCAGCCCAGCCCTTGGGAGTTGGCCAGGGTGTGTGTGCCTGTTACCTCCCTCCGCCTGCTTGTGCAAAAAAATAAAATAAAATAAAAATAAAACGTGTGTGTGCATATGAGAGTAGTATCTCTCTCTCTCTCTTGCTGCTTTGGACCCCATTGTTAACTGAAGATTAAAGCAGAGGCCGTGCTGGCTGCCCAGTGTCACTTTTAATTTAAATTTTTACATTAGCAGGCTGGAAATCTCTTGGGGGGAACCAGAGTGGGATGGATCACATTTATTTTTATTTTATTTTGTCAAGTGATTACAAGGTAACGGGTGTAAGTATAAACATAGTTATGAATACATGGATACATATCAGAAAAATAAAAAAGAAACAATAGGACAGGGAGGGTAGGCACGTTGGTGCGATTATGCACGCCCCCTACAGACCTCTTAGGAAAGGGGTGAGGTCCATAGTAGACAGTCTAAAGGTTTTTATCTTTCACATTTTATAGCTCTTTAAATATACGGGTAGTTTGCTTAAATTTTCTTTGATATGGGGGAACTCTATGCAAAGAGCTGGAATTGGCCAGTCAAGCCTGCAGGGCCACCCCCTCTCCCCCTCCCCCAGATCTTCATGGAGACCATCCTGTTCTAAAACAGGGGGCCCCAAAGTTGGGGACACAAGTTGAAGACTTGTGGACTTCCAACTCCCAGAATTCCCGAGCTAACGTGACTAGAGGAGGAATTCTGGGAGTTGAAAGTCCACAAAGCTGTCAAGTCTGAAGACCCCTGCTCTATTTGATACGCAGCTCTCTCATTCCCCTCTATTGTAATGGTTTCCTGTATCACATGGCCCCTCCAGGTTTCATCTCTATTGTCCCTGTGATGCATTTCCTGTTCTTGTATCACTCTAACACAAGGGTCTTTAAACTTGACGGCTTTAAGACTTGTGGACTTCAACTCCCAGAATTCCTAAGCTAATGCGACTGGAGGAGGAATTCTGGGAGTTGAGGTCCACAAGTCTTCAAGCCGTCAAGTTTGAAGACCCCCGTTCTGCACGATCTCCGGGTTCAAACTTCTCGGCTTGACCCCACTCAGCTCTTTGGCGTCTGCCTCCCTCCCCCACAGGCACGGGGTCAACAAGCTGGAGGAGCTGCTGGCCCCCCTGGTGGCCGATGGGCTGGCCTGCGTGCTGATCTTCGGCGTCCCAAGCCGGGCCACGAAGGTGGGCTTCTTGAACTGGTGTTTGAGCCTCGGCTCCTGGGCAGAGGGCCTTCCTTCCAGGCGGGTAGGTGGGCAGCTGCTTCTTCCCTCTCTGCTCCACAGGATGAGCGTGGCTCTGCAGCGGATACCAAAGACACCCCCGCCATCCAGGCCATACGGACGATCCGCTCTTTGTTCCCTGAGCTGCTGGTCGCCTGCGATGTCTGCTTGTGCCCTTACACCTCCCACGGGCACTGCGGTGAGTGCTGCCAGGCTCGGGAAGGACTAGGAGCTTGAGGTGCAGATGCCAAAATGGCTTCTGAGAGGGCGCCCTAGTGCCGCCTTCTCCCTTTTCAATCTGGGGTGAGGGGCGCAGAGAGGCTGGGAGAGTATGGCTTGCCTTGCCTTTTTCAGGCCTCCTTCGGAAGGACGGCACCCTTGACAATGAGGCCAGCTGCCGGAGACTCGCTGAGGTGGCCCTGGCCTACGCCAAGGCAGGTAAGGCGCTTGCTTCCTTGGCTTGCAGGGCACTTCTGGGGCAGCTTCTTGGGAGTAAGCTGGGGCAGGCAGAACAGGTGAGGCGGGGGCTGGACTTCCCCCAAGAGCCTGGGTCTGTTCTGACCCAAACCTTTGTTCCAAGGAAACTGACACGAAACAGAGGTAACAGCAATACCTTTTAATGATTCTTTACAAATTCCGTTCCTTCCCGGTTAAAAGGCTGTTTCGAACCAACTGTCTCTGATAAGAACGAGCCTTGCCAAGGTGGTGCAAGGCTGCCAAGAACACTAGATAAAGTTGCCAAGAAATATTTCAAACACAAAGAGTCTCCAAACACCAACCAGGATAGTCCGAACGTCCACAAGGCTTGAGTGCAAAAACTTATTTGCTTCCTTCAAAGATCTCCAGTTTCTCAGCTGGCTTTTATCTCTTAAGGGATAAAAGGCCATTACTTTGCAGCCTTACTTCCGAGTCGCCCATGTCTTTCCTTCGAGCAGCCCTGCGCACACACGCACTGGGCCCAGGCTCCTCGGGAACCTCTTCCTCACTGCTGCCAGCCTCCACCATCTCCAAAGGCAGCATTCTACTCCCTGATGGTCCTGGCCCCATCCCTGCATCCCATTCAGGTCCCTCATCCAAGTCCTCACTCTCAGAGACCTCAGCCATCTGCACCTGCTGCCAACGAACCACAACAGGCCCCCTCCCTGCTCCAGGATACACTTAGCCTTGCATCACCCTGGTCAGAGAAGCCGCCACCATTGTCAGTTCACGCTTCTTGTCACCTTTCCTCAGGCTGCCACATCGTGGCCCCCTCGGATATGATGGACGGGCGCATCCATGCGATCAAGGAGGCCTTGGTGACCAACGGCCTGGGCAATAAGGTGGGTGTGAGGGACTAGCAGGCTCCAAACAGATGTGGCCAGGAGCCTCTTTTGCAGGACGCTGAAGCAGGTCAGTCCAGGGCCAAGTCCCAAGCGCAGAGGCCCCGAGAGACCAGCCTTTTCAGGTTCTGCACAGCTCGGAGGGGAGAAAAACGGGAGGTGCTCAGGGTCTGGGGAGACGTATGTGTGACTGCCATGCTGTTATCCCTGCAGGTGTCAGTCCTGAGCTACAGTGCCAAATTTGCTTCCTGCTTCTACGGCCCTTTCAGGTGAGGGTGGCTGGGCCTGTTTTTTTGGGGGGTCTGGAAGTGGGATCCCTATGACCCAAAGCGTAGGCAACCGAGCAGCTGCCAAGGAGAACTTCACGGGGGCCCTTTGGTGCCTGGGGAGCGAAAGGAGGTCATTCGGAGTCTTCTGTTTTGCATAGAGACGCGGCCTTATCCAAGCCCGCCTTTGGGGACCGGCGGTGTTACCAGCTTCCTCCAGGATCGCGAGGCTTGGCTCTGCGGGCGGTGGTGAGTGGCCTTGGGAGATCACCAGCTGGGCTTGGGGAGCAAGTGGGCCCTAAGGGCACTGCTGGATGTTCATCAAGGGTGGGATTCAATTTTTTTTTTTACAACCGGTTCTGTGGGCGTGGCTTGGTGGGTGTGGCAGGGGAAGGACACTGTCAAATCCCCATTCCTTCCCTGCCCCACTAACCTACTTTCCAGCTCCATTCTCCTGTGCAAGCCACAAAAGAAGGGGATTTTACAGTATCCTTCCCCCTGACACGCCCAAAGAACCAGTTGTAAAAAATTTTGAATCCCACCACGGGGTGGAGGTGTGTGTGTGTGTGTGTGGGGGGGGTGCATTTGACTAACACTCTTGGCGAGGTTCCATGGGGCAGGAAGCTTAGTCAAGGCAGAGCGTTTTTTGCAAGGGATCAGGTGAAATTGTTTGCAATTCTGGGAGGTCAGGCTGTCACGTGGTCCATCTTTTGCTTTAAAGGGCTGTTTTATTATTACCTTTATGGTCAGAGTACAACCTGTGTACAATGAGATTGGCTGAGCCTCCTTTTGTGCAACACCCCCCTCCCCCAACACAACTCACAGTGAGGACAGAAGTCCCTAACCCAGTCCCAATCTTATCACACTATGTGACCTTGTTGCACAACACCACAGCCCCGCAAGTCTGTCATACTATGTTGACACGAAGTTATTTTCCATTCAGAAGTCTGACAGTCCACGGGTATAAACTGTTCCTTCAGCCCATTGGTGCAGCTGGCTCTGCTTCTCTATCTCCTACTCAATGGTAGGAGAGTGAAGAAGGGCTGACTGGGATGTGAGGATTTTCCTCACTCTTCTAAGGCAGGGAGCCCTAGCGAGGTCATCTAGTGGTGTCAGGGGACAGCCCATGATGTTTTTGTGCTGTGCTCACCACTCTCTGTGGTGTCTTTTTCCCCGCGGCTGTCGAGCCAGCATGCCACACCGTCATGCAATGTGGGAGGACTCTTTCTATTGTGGACTGTTGAGCTTTGGCTATTGGGGAACAGGCAACGCTGCCTCCCTGTCCCCCAAACCACAGAGAATATATATTGCTGGTGTTGCCCAAAGGAGTGGGCAGAAAAGGCAAGGCTGGGCACCTGCAGGCTTTGGCCCAGAAAACTCTCTCTCTCTGTGTGTGTGTGTAGTTGTGCCTCTGGCAGAGCCAATTCAGGATTGTGGAAGGTCAGGAATGTGAACTTGGCTGCCCGTCAGGTTAAGCACCTGCCTGTCCCGTGAAGCGGCTCTGCTACACTCCCCTGACCTCCCTCTGCTGTATCCCCTCCCCTCCAGGACCGGGATGTGCAGGAGGGGGCAGACATGTTGATGGTGAAGCCTGGAATGCCCTACCTTGACCTCGTGCGGGAAGTGAAGGACAAAGTAAGCCCCTCCCTTCCCTTCCCCCCCCCCCGGCGAGAGTGGGCAGTAATGGTGGGTGCCTGGCTGCCCCCCTCCCACTGCTCCCATTAAATGCATGTTTCCCCAGCATCCCAGCCACCCCCTGGCCGTCTACCATGTCTCGGGAGAGTTTGCCATGCTGTGGCACGGGGCGCAGGCCGGGGCCTTTGACCTGAAGGCAGCAGTGATGGAGGCCATGGCCGGGTTCAGGCGAGCAGGTGAGCGAAGGGAGGAAGGGCAACGAGCACTGCGGATGCTGCGAAGAGGAGCCCAAAGCCAGTGCCCAGCCTAAGGTGGGAGGGGAGGAAGGGAGAAAGGGGGCTGGAGGTGCCAAGAGGGGCTGTTGGGATTCCTGGGAGAATGACACCAACCTTGGCTGTGGAGGATGGTCCTTTGCTGGACAACAAATGGGCTGAATCAGCTGGGAGCCTGCTTCTTCTACAAAAAATAATAATAATAATAAATCATTTTTTGGGGGAAACGCTTCTTTGCAGGAGCCGATGTCATCATCACCTACTATGTGCCTCAGCTTCTGCGGTGGCTGAAAGAAGAACATGCATGAACAGGGTCCCTGGCTTGGCTGAAACATGCTGGAATAACTGGGTGGCCAAAGGCGGAAAACTGGATTTTTTTTGTTTTGTTTTTCCGTTTCTCTTTTGCTTCAAATCTTGCGTTTTATAAATTTAAAAGAAATTTGCCTGCTCCAAGCAATTTTGTAACAAGATTCCCAGTCCCCGGCTGATACACTTTCTTTAAAAAACAAAACACTTGCCTTTTCAAATGCTGCCACAATGTTGTTCTTCCTTGCTGGAGTTTTTGTTTGTGCTGGTTAGTTGCCGAATATCCAGAGAGAGGGGGTGCTGCTAACTTGGGGAACGGAACATCAATAAACAACAAACAAACAACAGACAACAAACAGACAACAAACAAACAAACACAACAAACAAACAAAAATAAACAAGCAAACAACAAAAATAAACAACAAAAATAAACAATAAACAAACAAACAATAAACAAACAAACAAGCAAGCAAACAACAAAAATAAAAAATAAAGAAACAACAAACAATAAATAAACAAACAACAAATAACCAAATAAACAACAGACAACAAAAAATAAACAATAAACAACAAGCAAACAATAAACAAACAAACAATAAACAACAAACACAAACAATAAACAACAACAAACAACAAACAAACAACAACCAACAACAAACAAACAAACAATAAACAACAACAAATAAACAACAAATAAACAATAAACAAATAAACAAACAAACAAACAACAAACAAACAATAAACAACAAACAATAAACAAACAAATAAACAACAAACAACAAATAAACAATAAACAAACAAACAATAAACAAACAAATAAACAAATAAACAAACAACAACAAACAAACAAATAAACAACAAATAAACAAATAAACAAACAACAAACAATAAACAAGCAAACAACAAAAACAAACAAACAATAAACAACAACAAACAAACAATAAACAAACAAACAATAAACAACAAACAAACAAACAATAAACAACAACAAACAACAAACAACAACCAACAACAAACAAACAAACAATAAACAACAACAAATAAACAAACAAATAAATAAACAAACAAACAACAAACAAACAATAAACAACAAACAAACAAATAAACAAACAAACAATAAACAAACAAACAAACAAATAAACAAATAAACAAACAACAACAAACAAACAAATAAACAACAAATAAACAATAAACAACAACAAACAATAAACAACAACAAACAAAGAAACAACAAAAATAAACAACAAATAAACAAACAACAAACAAACAACAAACAAATAAACAAACAATAAACAACAACAAACAAACAAACAAAGAACAAACAAACAATAAACAACAAACAAACAATAAACAACAAATAAAAAAGGTCAAAAGGTCAAGGTCAAAGATGATAGAGCCAGGGGATGATAGAGCCAGAGATGATGGAGCCAGAGGATGATAGAGCCATGAGATGATAGAGCTGGAGATGATGGAGCCAGGGGGATGATAGAGCCGGAGGTCAAGGTCAAAAGGTCAAGGTCAAAAGATCAAAGGTCAAGGTCAGGGTCAAAAGGTCAAAGGTCAAAGATGATAGAGGGGATGATAGAAACAAACAAACAACAAACAATAAACAACAACAAACAAACAAAAGGTCAAGGTCAAAGATGATAGAGCCAGGGATGATAGAGCCAGAGATGATGGAGCCAGAGGATGAGAGCCATGAGATGATGGAGCTGGAGATGATGGAACAACAACAAACAAACAAACAAACAAACAATAAGCAACAATAAACAAACAACAAATAAACAACAAACAACAAATAAACAAACAACAAACAAACAATAAACAACAACAAACAAACAACAGCAAACAACAAACAAACAAACAAACAATAAACAACAACAAACAAATAAACAACAAACAATAAACAACAAACAAACAAACAACAAACAAACAACAAACAATAAACAACAAACAACAAACCACAACAAACAAACAAACAACAAACAACAAACAAACAACAAACAAACAACAAACAACAAACAAACAACAAACAAACAAATAAACAATAAACAAACAAATAAACAACAAACAAACAATAAACAACAAGCAAACAATAAACAAACAAACAATAAACAACAAACACAAACAATAAACAACAACAAACAACAAACAAACAACAACCAACAACAAACAAACAAACAATAAACAACAACAAATAAACAATAAACAAATAAATAAACAAACAAACAAACAACAAACAAACAATAAACAACAAACAATAAACAAACAAATAAACAACAAACAACAAATAAACAATAAACAAACAAACAATAAACAAACAAATAAACAAATAAACAAACAACAACAAACAAACAAATAAACAACAAATAAACAAATAAACAAACAACAAACAATAAACAAGCAAACAACAAAAACAAACAAACAATAAACAACAACAAACAAACAATAAACAAACAAACAATAAACAACAAACAAACAAACAATAAACAACAACAAACAACAAACAAACAACAACCAACAACAAACAAACAAACAATAAACAACAACAAATAAACAAACAAATAAATAAACAAACAAACAACAAATAAACAATAAACAAACAAACAATAAACAAACAAATAAACAAATAAACAAACAACAACAAACAAACAAATAAACAACAAATAAACAAATAAACAAACAACAAACAATAAACAAGCAAACAACAAAAACAAACAAACAATAAACAACAACAAACAAACAATAAACAAACAAACAATAAACAACAAACAAACAAACAATAAACAACAACAAACAACAAACAAACAACAACCAACAACAAACAAACAAACAATAAACAACAACAAATAAACAAACAAATAAATAAACAAACAAACAACAAACAAACAATAAACAACAAACAAACAAATAAACAAACAAACAATAAACAAACAAACAAATAAACAAATAAACAAACAACAACAAACAAACAAATAAACAACAAATAAACAATAAACAACAAACAATAAACAACAACAAACAAAGAAACAACAAAAATAAACAACAAATAAACAAACAACAAACAACAAACAACAACAAACAAATAAACAAACAATAAACAACAACAAACAAACAAACAAAGAACAAACAAACAATAAACAACAAACAAACAATAAACAACAAATAAAAAAGGTCAAAAGGTCAAGGTCAAAGATGATAGAGCCAGGGGATGATAGAGCCAGAGATGATGGAGCCAGAGGATGATAGAGCCATGAGATGATAGAGCTGGAGATGATGGAGCCAGGGGGATGATAGAGCCGGAGGTCAAGGTCAAAAGGTCAAGGTCAAAAGATCAAAGGTCAAGGTCAGGGTCAAAAGGTCAAAGGTCAAAGATGATAGAGGGGATGATAGAAACAAACAAACAACAAACAAACAATAAACAACAACAAACAAACAAAAGGTCAAGGTCAAAGATGATAGAGCCAGGGATGATAGAGCCAGAGATGATGGAGCCAGAGGATGAGAGCCATGAGATGATGGAGCTGGAGATGATGGAACAACAACAAACAAACAAACAAACAAACAATAAGCAACAATAAACAAACAACAAACAACAAATAAACAACAAACAACAAATAAACAAACAACAAACAAACAATAAACAACAACAAACAAACAACAGCAAACAACAAACAAACAAACAAACAATAAACAACAACAAACAAATAAACAACAAACAATAAACAACAAACAAACAAACAACAAACAAACAAACAATAAACAACAAACAACAAACCACAACAAACAAACAAACAACAAACAACAAACAAACAACAAACAAACAAATAAACAATAAACAAACAAATAAACAACAAACAAACAATAAACAAACAAACAACAAACAATAAACAAACAAACAACA
This sequence comes from Hydrophis major, assembly GCA_033807585.1. Lineage (NCBI taxonomy): Eukaryota > Metazoa > Chordata > Lepidosauria > Squamata > Elapidae > Hydrophis > Hydrophis major. The sequence continues at coordinate 4,913,932 of CM066341.1, forward strand.
AATAAACAACAAAATAAACAACAATAAACAAACAAACAATAAACAACAACAAACAACAAACAAACAAACAACAAACAAACAATAAACAACAACAAACAAACAAACAACAACAAACAATAAACAACAGCAAACAACAAACAAACAAACAAATAAACAACAAACAAACAACAACAAACAATAAACAAACAAATAAACAACAAACAACAAATAAACAACAAACAAACAATAAACAAACAAACAACAAATAAACAAAATAAACAACAACAAACAAACAATAAACAAACAAACAATAAACAACAACAAACAAACAACAAACAAACAAACAACAAACAAACAAACAATAAACAAACAATACACAACAAACAAACAACAAATAAACAATAAACAAACAAAAAACAATGGTCAAGGTCAAAAGGTCAAAAGGTCAAGGTCAAAAGGTCAAGGTCAAAGATGATAGAGCCAGGGGATGATAGAGCCAGAGATGATGGAGCCAGAGGATGATAGAGCCATGAGATGATAGAGCTGGAGATGATGGAGCCAGGGGGATGATAGAGCCGGAGGTCAAGGTCAAAAGGTCAAGGTCAAAAGATCAAAGGTCAAGGGTCAAAGTTCAAAGGTCAAAAAGGTCAAGGTAAAAAGGTTAAGGTCAAAAGGTCAAAGGTCAAGGACAAGGTCAAAAGGTCAAGGTCAAAGATGATAGAGCCAGGGGATGATAGAGCCAGAGATGATGGAGCCAGAGGATGATAGAGCCATGAGATGATAGAGCCGGAGATGATGGAGCCGGGGGATGATAGAGCCGGAGGTCAAGGTCAAAAGGTCAAGGTCAAAAGATCAAAGGTCAAGGTCAGGGTCAAAAGGTCAAAGATGATAGAGGGGATGATAGAAACAAACAAACAACAAACAAACAATAAACAACAAACAAACAAAAGGTCAAGGTCAAAGATGATAGAGCCAGAGATGATGGAGCCAGAGGATGAGAGCCATGAGATGATGGAGCTGGAGATGATGGAGCTAGGGGATGATAGAGCTGGAGGTCAAGGTCAAAAGGTCAAGGTCAAAAGATCAAAGGTCAAGGTCAAAGGTCAAGGACAAGGTCAAAAGGTCAAGGTCAAAGATGATAGAGCCAGGGGATGATAGAGCCAGAGATGATAGAGCCAGGGGATGATAGAGCCATGAGATGATAGAGCCGGAGATGATGGAGCCAGGGGGATGATAGAGCCGGAGGTCAAGGTCAAAAGGTCAAGGTCAAAAGATCAAAGGTCAAGGTCAGGGTCAAAAGGTCAAGGTCAAAGATGATAGAGCCAGAGATGATGGAGCCAGAGATGATGGAGCCAGAGGATGAGAGCCATGAGATGATGGAGCTGGAGATGATGGAGCTAGGGGATGATAGAGCTGGAGGTCAAGGTCAAAAGGTCAAGGTCAAAAGGTCAAGGGTCAAAGTTCAAAGGTCAAAAGGTCAAGGTCAAAAGGTCAAGGTCAAGGTCCAAAGGTCAAGGTCAAGGTCAAAAGGTCAAGGTCAAAGATGATAGAGCCAGGGGATGATAGAGCCAGAGATGATAGAGCCAGGGGATGATAGAGCCATGAGATGATAGAGCCGGAGATGATGGAGCCAGGGGGATGATAGAGCCGGAGGTCAAGGTCAAAAGGTCAAGGTCAAAAGATCAAAGGTCAAAGATGATAGAGGGGATGATAGAAACAAACAAACAACAAACAATAAATAACAAACAAACAAAAGGTCAAAAGGTCAAGGTCAAAGATGATAGAGCCAGGGATGATAGAGCCAGAGATGATGGAGCCAGAGGATGAGAGCCATGAGATGATGGAGCTGGAGATGATGGAGCTAGGGGATGATAGAGCTGGAGGTCAAGGTCAAAAGGTCAAGGTCAAAAGGTCAAGGTCAAAAGATCAAAGGTCAAGGTCAGGGTCAAAAGGTCAAGATCAGGGTCAAAAGGTCAAAGGTCAAAGATGATAGAGGGGATGATAGAAACAAACAACAAACAACAAATAAACAATAAACAAATAAACAATAAACAAACAAATAAACAACAAACAACAAATAAACAATAAACAAACAAAAAACAACAAACAATGGTCAAGGTCAAAGGTCAAGGTCAAAGGTCAAAAGGTCAAAAGGTCAAAGGTCAAAGTCAAAAGGTCAAGGTCAAAGATGATAGAGCCAGGGGATGATAGAGCCAGAGATGATGGAGCCAGAGGATGATAGAGCCATGAGATGATAGAGCCAGAGGATGATAGAGCCATGAGATGATAGAGCCGGAGGTCAAGGTCAAAAGGTCAAGGTCAAAAGATCAAAGGTCAAGGTCAGGGTCAAAAGGTCAAAGGTCAAAGATGATAGAGGGGATGATAGAAACAAACAAACAAAAAACAAACAATAAACAACAACAAACAAACAAAAGGTCAAAAGGTCAAGGTCAAAGATGATAGAGCCAGGGATGATAGAGCCAGAGATGATGGAGCCAGAGGATGAGAGCTATGAGATGATGGAGCTGGTGATGATGGAACAACAAACAACAAACAACAAACAAACAAACAAACAATAAACAACAACAAACAAATAAACAATAAACAATAAACAAACAACAAACAAACAAACAACAAACAATAAACAAACAAACAATAAACAAACAAACAAACAACAAACAACAAACAAACAAACAATAAACAAACAATACACAACAAACAAACAACAAATAAACAATAAACAAACAAAAAACAATGGTCAAGGTCAAAAGGTCAAAAGGTCAAGGTCAAAAGGTCAAGGTCAAAGATGATAGAGCCAGGGGATGATAGAGCCAGAGATGATGGAGCCAGAGGATGATAGAGCCATGAGATGATAGAGCTGGAGATGATGGAGCCAGGGGGATGATAGAGCCGGAGGTCAAGGTCAAAAGGTCAAGGTCAAAAGATCAAAGGTCAAGGTCAGGGTCAAAAGGTCAAGGTCAAAGATGATAGAGCCAGGGATTATAGAGCCAGAGATGATGGAGCCAGAGGATGAGAGCCATGAGATGGAGCTGGAGATGATGGAGCTAGGGGATGATAGAGCTGGAGGTCAAGGTCAAAAGGTCAAGGGTCAAAGTCCAAAGGTCAAAAAGGTCAAGGTCAAAAGGTCAAAGGTCAAGGACAAGGTCAAAAGGTCAAGGTCAAAGATGATAGAGCCAGGGGATGATAGAGCCAGGGGATGATAGAGCCATGAGATGATAGAGCCGGAGATGATGGAGCCAGGGGGATGATAGAGCCGGAGGTCAAGGACAAAAGGTCAAGGTCAAAAGATCAAAGGTCAACGTCAGGGTCAAAAGGTCAAGGTCAGGGTCAAAAGGTCAAAGGTCAAAGATGATAGAGGGGATGATAGAAACAAATAACAAATAAACAACAACAAACAAACAAAAAAATAAACAACAAACAAACAACAAACAACAACAAACAAACAAACAAACAAATAAACAACAAACAATAAACAACAACAAACAATAAACAACAATAAACAAACAATAAACAAACAAATAAACAACAAATAAACAACAAACAAACAAACAATAAACAAACAAATAAACAACAAACAAACAACAAATAAACAAACAAACAAACAAATAAACAACAAACAACAACAAACAAACAAACAACAAACAAACAACAAACAATAAACAACAACAAACAACAAACAAACAACAAACAAACAACAATAAACAAATAAACAAATAAACAAATAAACAAATAAACAAATAAACAAATAAACAAATAAACAAATAAACAAATAAACAAATAAACAAATAAACAAACAAATAAATAAACAAACAAACAAACAAACAAACAATAAACAAACAAACAAACAAACAACAAACAAACAACAAACAAACAATAAACAACAACAAACAAACAAACAACAAACAAACAACAAACAAACAATAAACAACAACAAACAAACAAACAACAACAAACAATAAACAACAGCAAACAACAAACATACAAACAAACAACAAACAAACAAATAAACAATAAACAAACAAATAAACAACAAACAAACAATAAACAAACAAACAATAAACAACAACAAACAATAAACAACAATAAACAAACAATAAACAAACAAATAAACAACAAATAAACAACAAACAAACAAACAATAAACAAACAAATAAACAACAAACAAACAACAAATAAACAAACAAACAAACAAATAAACAACAAACAACAACAAACAAACAAACAACAAACAAACAACAAACAATAAACAACAACAAACAACAAACAAACAAACAATAAACAACAATAAACAAATAAACAAATAAACAAATAAACAAATAAACAAATAAACAAATAAACAAACAAACAAATAAACAAACAAACAAACAAACAACAAACAACAAACAACAAACAAACAATAAACAACAACAAACAACAACAAACAAACAACAAATAAACAAACAAACAAAAAACAACAAAGAAACAATGGTCAAGGTCAAAGGTCAAGGTCAAAGGTCAAAAGGTCAAAAGGTCAAAGGTCAAAGTCAAAAGGTCAAGGTCAAAGATGATAGAGCCAGGGGATGATAGAGCCAGAGATGATGGAGCCAGAGGATGATAGAGCCATGAGATGATAGAGCTGGAGATGATGGAGCCAGGGGGATGATAGAGCCGGAGGTCAAGGTCAAAAGGTCAAGGTCAAAAGATCAAAGGTCAAGGTCAGGGTCAAAAGGTCAAAGGTCAAAGATGATAGAGGGGATGATAGAAACAAACAACAAACAACAAATAAACAATAAACAAACAAACAATAAACAAACAAATAAACAACAAACAAACAAACAACAAACAACAACAAACAAACAACAAATAAACAATAAACAAACAAAAAACAACAAACTATGGTCAAGGTCAAAGGTCAAGGTCAAAGGTCAAAAGGTCAAAAGGTCAAAGGTCAAAGTCAAAAGGTCAAGGTCAAAGATGATAGAGCCAGGGGATGATAGAGCCAGAGATGATGGAGCCAGAGGATGATAGAGCCATGAGATGATAGAGCCAGAGGATGATAGAGCCATGAGATGATAGAGCCGGAGGTCAAGGTCAAAAGGTCAAGGTCAAAAGATCAAAGGTCAAGGTCAGGGTCAAAAGGTCAAAGGTCAAAGATGATAGAGGGGATGATAGAAACAAACAAACAACAAACAAACAATAAACAACAACAAACAAACAAAAGGTCAAGGTCAAAGATGATAGAGCCAGGGATGATGGAGCCAGAGGATGAGAGCCATGAGATGATGGAGCTGGAGATGATGGAGCTAGGGGATGATAGAGCTGGAGGTCAAGGTCAAAAGGTCAAGGTCAAAAGATCAAAGGTCAAGGTCAAAGGTCAAGGACAAGGTCAAAAGGTCAAGGTCAAAGATGATAGAGCCAGGGGATGATAGAGCCAGAGATGATAGAGCCAGGGGATGATAGAGCCATGAGATGATAGAGCCGGAGATGATGGAGCCAGGGGGATGATAGAGCCGGAGGTCAAGGTCAAAAGGTCAAGGTCAAAAGATCAAAGGTCAAGGTCAGGGTCAAAAGGTCAAGGTCAAAGATGATAGAGCCAGAGATGATGGAGCCAGAGATGATGGAGCCAGAGGATGAGAGCCATGAGATGATGGAGCTGGAGATGGAGCTAGGGGATGATAGAGAAAAGGAAACTTGAGTAGTGTTGCCTCTTCTGTAACGTTGACAAAAGGCAGGCGAGGGATGTGTGGGGAGGGGGCAACACTACTAAACCCAGGGGTCCCCAAACTTGACAGCTTTAAGACTTGTGGACATCAACTCCCAGACTTCCTCCTCCAGTCACGTCAGCTCAGGAATTGTGGGAGTTGAAGTCCACTAATCTTAAACTGGCCAAGTTGGAAGACCCTTGTGAAAGATGATGGATGGATGAGGAGATGATAGACAGACAGAGAGAGATGATAGATCAGGGGTCTTGAAATGTGACAGCTTTAAGACTTGTGAACATCAACTCCCAGACTTCCTCCTCCAGTCACGTCAGCTCAGGAATTCTGGGAGTTGAAGTCCACTAATCTTAAGCTGGCCAAGTTGGAAGACCCTTGTGAAAGATGATGGATGGATGAGGAGATGATAGACAGACAGAGAGAGATGATAGATCAGGGGTCTTGAAATGTGACCCCTTTAAGACTTGTGGACTTCAACTCCCAGAATTCCTCCTCCAGTCACGTCAGCTCAGGAATTGTGGGAGTTGAAGTCCACTAATCTTAAGCTGGCCAAGTTGGAAGACCCTTGTGAAAGATGATGGATGGATGAGGAGATGATAGACAGACAGAGAGAGATGATAGATCAGGGGTCTTGAAATGTGACCCCTTTAAGACTTGTGGACTTCAACTCCCAGACTTCCTCCTCCAGTCACGTCAGCTCAGGAATTGTGGGAGTTGAAGTCCAACAAGCCTTAAACGCTGCCAAATTTGGAGAGCCTCGGCCTGAAAGGTGGGGAGAAACAGGGCCACATTTCGCCAAAGCAGCCAAGGGAAAGCGGGGGGGGGGTCCCCTCCCTAAAGCCAACGGGGGCGGGGCGGGAGCCTCGGGCCAGGGAGTCCCAGGATGCGGCGAGCGAAGAAGGTGTGCGCGCCTCTTGGCCGGTTTTAGCTGCAGCGAGCGAGGCGGGGAGGCTGAGCGATGGGAGCGCTTGGAAAGGGGGGGGGCTTTTAAAGCGGGGCGGGTCTTCGGGGAGGAGGAGGAAGAGGAGGAGGAGGAAGCCATCGCTCCGCCCGCCAGGTCAGCCTCCCTGCTCGGAAGCGGAGCGCAGGGAACGGGCTGGCCCCCGCCATGCAGGCTCAGCCCCCCTTGCACAGCGGCTACTTCCACCCGGTGCTGCGCTCGTGGCAGGCGACGCCCGCCGCCCTCCAAGCCCGGCATCTCGTCTACCCGATCTTCGTCTCGTAAGTGCCCGGCGATCCAGCTCCGGCCGGCCGGATGGATGGGTGGGTGGGTGAGTGGGAGCGGAGGGAGAAGAAGGCCGCCACTGCCAAGCTGCGACGCCTCTTCACGGATAAAGGACCTTGGAGGTCATCTAGTCATCCCGCCCCGCCCAAGAGGGAGACCCGACACCATGGCTGACCGAGGGCAGCCCCAAATCTCTTCTTGAAGGCCTTTTCAAGCTTCCCGGTGAAGCCTCACGAAGATCCGCTCGGTCCGGGAGGCGCCGAGCCTGCCTGGGTCCCCCGGGGGTGGGGGAGCCCGGCAGAGGCCTCGTGGGCCCGTCCCCGTCCCCCCCCCTTTGATGGCGCTTCTCCCTTGACTTTGACCCTTGCAGGGACAGCCAAGATGCCGTGGAGCCCATCGCCAGCCTGCCCGGCCAAGCTCGGTAAGTCAACCTCGCTCTTCCTTGTCCAGGTGGGCCGAGGCGGGCGGGCGGCTGTGCCTTTCCAAGCTGCGGAGCCCGACTGCCCAAGGACGCCCAACCCCCCCCCCCCCTTGCCTTACCCTGGAAGAGGCTGCCCCTCGCCGGGTTATCGGGGCGCCTTTGCCTGCCCAGCCAGACTCCCTTTTGCAGCCTGCCAGCTCTTCTTCCCATGAGCGGACTGGAAAGGGGAGCCCAGAAGGTTTGGGGGGGTCTGGAGGAGCCCGGAGAGGTGGAGAGTAGAGGAGGAGGAAGGAAGAGGGGAGGGCTACTTTCCTTGATCTCGCTCCTTCCTTGATATTTTTTTTTCCTCCACCAGAATCACCTCTTAAGGCTGCTTATTTGGGGGAGGGGAGGAAGGAAAAAAAAAAGGCACATTTTAAAGCAGCTGGAGGCTGGTATGTGGGCCTGTGCATCCCACCCTGTCCCACCCACCTTGCCTGGACCTGTGAGTGAGCTGGGAGATAAAAAGGCTTTTGGAAAAAGCTTCTTCTTTCCCTTGAGAAAAGTTCCAAACTGGCTGCCCTCCGGAGATAATAATGTGTGGCAACCCCAGCCCAGCCCTTGGGAGTTGGCCAGGGTGTGTGTGCCTGTTACCTCCCTCCGCCTGCTTGTGCAAAAAAATAAAATAAAATAAAAATAAAACGTGTGTGTGCATATGAGAGTAGTATCTCTCTCTCTCTCTTGCTGCTTTGGACCCCATTGTTAACTGAAGATTAAAGCAGAGGCCGTGCTGGCTGCCCAGTGTCACTTTTAATTTAAATTTTTACATTAGCAGGCTGGAAATCTCTTGGGGGGAACCAGAGTGGGATGGATCACATTTATTTTTATTTTATTTTGTCAAGTGATTACAAGGTAACGGGTGTAAGTATAAACATAGTTATGAATACATGGATACATATCAGAAAAATAAAAAAGAAACAATAGGACAGGGAGGGTAGGCACGTTGGTGCGATTATGCACGCCCCCTACAGACCTCTTAGGAAAGGGGTGAGGTCCATAGTAGACAGTCTAAAGGTTTTTATCTTTCACATTTTATAGCTCTTTAAATATACGGGTAGTTTGCTTAAATTTTCTTTGATATGGGGGAACTCTATGCAAAGAGCTGGAATTGGCCAGTCAAGCCTGCAGGGCCACCCCCTCTCCCCCTCCCCCAGATCTTCATGGAGACCATCCTGTTCTAAAACAGGGGGCCCCAAAGTTGGGGACACAAGTTGAAGACTTGTGGACTTCCAACTCCCAGAATTCCCGAGCTAACGTGACTAGAGGAGGAATTCTGGGAGTTGAAAGTCCACAAAGCTGTCAAGTCTGAAGACCCCTGCTCTATTTGATACGCAGCTCTCTCATTCCCCTCTATTGTAATGGTTTCCTGTATCACATGGCCCCTCCAGGTTTCATCTCTATTGTCCCTGTGATGCATTTCCTGTTCTTGTATCACTCTAACACAAGGGTCTTTAAACTTGACGGCTTTAAGACTTGTGGACTTCAACTCCCAGAATTCCTAAGCTAATGCGACTGGAGGAGGAATTCTGGGAGTTGAGGTCCACAAGTCTTCAAGCCGTCAAGTTTGAAGACCCCCGTTCTGCACGATCTCCGGGTTCAAACTTCTCGGCTTGACCCCACTCAGCTCTTTGGCGTCTGCCTCCCTCCCCCACAGGCACGGGGTCAACAAGCTGGAGGAGCTGCTGGCCCCCCTGGTGGCCGATGGGCTGGCCTGCGTGCTGATCTTCGGCGTCCCAAGCCGGGCCACGAAGGTGGGCTTCTTGAACTGGTGTTTGAGCCTCGGCTCCTGGGCAGAGGGCCTTCCTTCCAGGCGGGTAGGTGGGCAGCTGCTTCTTCCCTCTCTGCTCCACAGGATGAGCGTGGCTCTGCAGCGGATACCAAAGACACCCCCGCCATCCAGGCCATACGGACGATCCGCTCTTTGTTCCCTGAGCTGCTGGTCGCCTGCGATGTCTGCTTGTGCCCTTACACCTCCCACGGGCACTGCGGTGAGTGCTGCCAGGCTCGGGAAGGACTAGGAGCTTGAGGTGCAGATGCCAAAATGGCTTCTGAGAGGGCGCCCTAGTGCCGCCTTCTCCCTTTTCAATCTGGGGTGAGGGGCGCAGAGAGGCTGGGAGAGTATGGCTTGCCTTGCCTTTTTCAGGCCTCCTTCGGAAGGACGGCACCCTTGACAATGAGGCCAGCTGCCGGAGACTCGCTGAGGTGGCCCTGGCCTACGCCAAGGCAGGTAAGGCGCTTGCTTCCTTGGCTTGCAGGGCACTTCTGGGGCAGCTTCTTGGGAGTAAGCTGGGGCAGGCAGAACAGGTGAGGCGGGGGCTGGACTTCCCCCAAGAGCCTGGGTCTGTTCTGACCCAAACCTTTGTTCCAAGGAAACTGACACGAAACAGAGGTAACAGCAATACCTTTTAATGATTCTTTACAAATTCCGTTCCTTCCCGGTTAAAAGGCTGTTTCGAACCAACTGTCTCTGATAAGAACGAGCCTTGCCAAGGTGGTGCAAGGCTGCCAAGAACACTAGATAAAGTTGCCAAGAAATATTTCAAACACAAAGAGTCTCCAAACACCAACCAGGATAGTCCGAACGTCCACAAGGCTTGAGTGCAAAAACTTATTTGCTTCCTTCAAAGATCTCCAGTTTCTCAGCTGGCTTTTATCTCTTAAGGGATAAAAGGCCATTACTTTGCAGCCTTACTTCCGAGTCGCCCATGTCTTTCCTTCGAGCAGCCCTGCGCACACACGCACTGGGCCCAGGCTCCTCGGGAACCTCTTCCTCACTGCTGCCAGCCTCCACCATCTCCAAAGGCAGCATTCTACTCCCTGATGGTCCTGGCCCCATCCCTGCATCCCATTCAGGTCCCTCATCCAAGTCCTCACTCTCAGAGACCTCAGCCATCTGCACCTGCTGCCAACGAACCACAACAGGCCCCCTCCCTGCTCCAGGATACACTTAGCCTTGCATCACCCTGGTCAGAGAAGCCGCCACCATTGTCAGTTCACGCTTCTTGTCACCTTTCCTCAGGCTGCCACATCGTGGCCCCCTCGGATATGATGGACGGGCGCATCCATGCGATCAAGGAGGCCTTGGTGACCAACGGCCTGGGCAATAAGGTGGGTGTGAGGGACTAGCAGGCTCCAAACAGATGTGGCCAGGAGCCTCTTTTGCAGGACGCTGAAGCAGGTCAGTCCAGGGCCAAGTCCCAAGCGCAGAGGCCCCGAGAGACCAGCCTTTTCAGGTTCTGCACAGCTCGGAGGGGAGAAAAACGGGAGGTGCTCAGGGTCTGGGGAGACGTATGTGTGACTGCCATGCTGTTATCCCTGCAGGTGTCAGTCCTGAGCTACAGTGCCAAATTTGCTTCCTGCTTCTACGGCCCTTTCAGGTGAGGGTGGCTGGGCCTGTTTTTTTGGGGGGTCTGGAAGTGGGATCCCTATGACCCAAAGCGTAGGCAACCGAGCAGCTGCCAAGGAGAACTTCACGGGGGCCCTTTGGTGCCTGGGGAGCGAAAGGAGGTCATTCGGAGTCTTCTGTTTTGCATAGAGACGCGGCCTTATCCAAGCCCGCCTTTGGGGACCGGCGGTGTTACCAGCTTCCTCCAGGATCGCGAGGCTTGGCTCTGCGGGCGGTGGTGAGTGGCCTTGGGAGATCACCAGCTGGGCTTGGGGAGCAAGTGGGCCCTAAGGGCACTGCTGGATGTTCATCAAGGGTGGGATTCAATTTTTTTTTTTACAACCGGTTCTGTGGGCGTGGCTTGGTGGGTGTGGCAGGGGAAGGACACTGTCAAATCCCCATTCCTTCCCTGCCCCACTAACCTACTTTCCAGCTCCATTCTCCTGTGCAAGCCACAAAAGAAGGGGATTTTACAGTATCCTTCCCCCTGACACGCCCAAAGAACCAGTTGTAAAAAATTTTGAATCCCACCACGGGGTGGAGGTGTGTGTGTGTGTGTGTGGGGGGGGTGCATTTGACTAACACTCTTGGCGAGGTTCCATGGGGCAGGAAGCTTAGTCAAGGCAGAGCGTTTTTTGCAAGGGATCAGGTGAAATTGTTTGCAATTCTGGGAGGTCAGGCTGTCACGTGGTCCATCTTTTGCTTTAAAGGGCTGTTTTATTATTACCTTTATGGTCAGAGTACAACCTGTGTACAATGAGATTGGCTGAGCCTCCTTTTGTGCAACACCCCCCTCCCCCAACACAACTCACAGTGAGGACAGAAGTCCCTAACCCAGTCCCAATCTTATCACACTATGTGACCTTGTTGCACAACACCACAGCCCCGCAAGTCTGTCATACTATGTTGACACGAAGTTATTTTCCATTCAGAAGTCTGACAGTCCACGGGTATAAACTGTTCCTTCAGCCCATTGGTGCAGCTGGCTCTGCTTCTCTATCTCCTACTCAATGGTAGGAGAGTGAAGAAGGGCTGACTGGGATGTGAGGATTTTCCTCACTCTTCTAAGGCAGGGAGCCCTAGCGAGGTCATCTAGTGGTGTCAGGGGACAGCCCATGATGTTTTTGTGCTGTGCTCACCACTCTCTGTGGTGTCTTTTTCCCCGCGGCTGTCGAGCCAGCATGCCACACCGTCATGCAATGTGGGAGGACTCTTTCTATTGTGGACTGTTGAGCTTTGGCTATTGGGGAACAGGCAACGCTGCCTCCCTGTCCCCCAAACCACAGAGAATATATATTGCTGGTGTTGCCCAAAGGAGTGGGCAGAAAAGGCAAGGCTGGGCACCTGCAGGCTTTGGCCCAGAAAACTCTCTCTCTCTGTGTGTGTGTGTAGTTGTGCCTCTGGCAGAGCCAATTCAGGATTGTGGAAGGTCAGGAATGTGAACTTGGCTGCCCGTCAGGTTAAGCACCTGCCTGTCCCGTGAAGCGGCTCTGCTACACTCCCCTGACCTCCCTCTGCTGTATCCCCTCCCCTCCAGGACCGGGATGTGCAGGAGGGGGCAGACATGTTGATGGTGAAGCCTGGAATGCCCTACCTTGACCTCGTGCGGGAAGTGAAGGACAAAGTAAGCCCCTCCCTTCCCTTCCCCCCCCCCCGGCGAGAGTGGGCAGTAATGGTGGGTGCCTGGCTGCCCCCCTCCCACTGCTCCCATTAAATGCATGTTTCCCCAGCATCCCAGCCACCCCCTGGCCGTCTACCATGTCTCGGGAGAGTTTGCCATGCTGTGGCACGGGGCGCAGGCCGGGGCCTTTGACCTGAAGGCAGCAGTGATGGAGGCCATGGCCGGGTTCAGGCGAGCAGGTGAGCGAAGGGAGGAAGGGCAACGAGCACTGCGGATGCTGCGAAGAGGAGCCCAAAGCCAGTGCCCAGCCTAAGGTGGGAGGGGAGGAAGGGAGAAAGGGGGCTGGAGGTGCCAAGAGGGGCTGTTGGGATTCCTGGGAGAATGACACCAACCTTGGCTGTGGAGGATGGTCCTTTGCTGGACAACAAATGGGCTGAATCAGCTGGGAGCCTGCTTCTTCTACAAAAAATAATAATAATAATAAATCATTTTTTGGGGGAAACGCTTCTTTGCAGGAGCCGATGTCATCATCACCTACTATGTGCCTCAGCTTCTGCGGTGGCTGAAAGAAGAACATGCATGAACAGGGTCCCTGGCTTGGCTGAAACATGCTGGAATAACTGGGTGGCCAAAGGCGGAAAACTGGATTTTTTTTGTTTTGTTTTTCCGTTTCTCTTTTGCTTCAAATCTTGCGTTTTATAAATTTAAAAGAAATTTGCCTGCTCCAAGCAATTTTGTAACAAGATTCCCAGTCCCCGGCTGATACACTTTCTTTAAAAAACAAAACACTTGCCTTTTCAAATGCTGCCACAATGTTGTTCTTCCTTGCTGGAGTTTTTGTTTGTGCTGGTTAGTTGCCGAATATCCAGAGAGAGGGGGTGCTGCTAACTTGGGGAACGGAACATCAATAAACAACAAACAAACAACAGACAACAAACAGACAACAAACAAACAAACACAACAAACAAACAAAAATAAACAAGCAAACAACAAAAATAAACAACAAAAATAAACAATAAACAAACAAACAATAAACAAACAAACAAGCAAGCAAACAACAAAAATAAAAAATAAAGAAACAACAAACAATAAATAAACAAACAACAAATAACCAAATAAACAACAGACAACAAAAAATAAACAATAAACAACAAGCAAACAATAAACAAACAAACAATAAACAACAAACACAAACAATAAACAACAACAAACAACAAACAAACAACAACCAACAACAAACAAACAAACAATAAACAACAACAAATAAACAACAAATAAACAATAAACAAATAAACAAACAAACAAACAACAAACAAACAATAAACAACAAACAATAAACAAACAAATAAACAACAAACAACAAATAAACAATAAACAAACAAACAATAAACAAACAAATAAACAAATAAACAAACAACAACAAACAAACAAATAAACAACAAATAAACAAATAAACAAACAACAAACAATAAACAAGCAAACAACAAAAACAAACAAACAATAAACAACAACAAACAAACAATAAACAAACAAACAATAAACAACAAACAAACAAACAATAAACAACAACAAACAACAAACAACAACCAACAACAAACAAACAAACAATAAACAACAACAAATAAACAAACAAATAAATAAACAAACAAACAACAAACAAACAATAAACAACAAACAAACAAATAAACAAACAAACAATAAACAAACAAACAAACAAATAAACAAATAAACAAACAACAACAAACAAACAAATAAACAACAAATAAACAATAAACAACAACAAACAATAAACAACAACAAACAAAGAAACAACAAAAATAAACAACAAATAAACAAACAACAAACAAACAACAAACAACAACAAACAAATAAACAAACAATAAACAACAACAAACAAACAAACAAAGAACAAACAAACAATAAACAACAAACAAACAATAAACAACAAATAAAAAAGGTCAAAAGGTCAAGGTCAAAGATGATAGAGCCAGGGGATGATAGAGCCAGAGATGATGGAGCCAGAGGATGATAGAGCCATGAGATGATAGAGCTGGAGATGATGGAGCCAGGGGGATGATAGAGCCGGAGGTCAAGGTCAAAAGGTCAAGGTCAAAAGATCAAAGGTCAAGGTCAGGGTCAAAAGGTCAAAGGTCAAAGATGATAGAGGGGATGATAGAAACAAACAAACAACAAACAATAAACAACAACAAACAAACAAAAGGTCAAGGTCAAAGATGATAGAGCCAGGGATGATAGAGCCAGAGATGATGGAGCCAGAGGATGAGAGCCATGAGATGATGGAGCTGGAGATGATGGAACAACAACAAACAAACAAACAAACAAACAATAAGCAACAATAAACAAACAACAAATAAACAACAAACAACAAATAAACAAACAACAAACAAACAATAAACAACAACAAACAAACAACAGCAAACAACAAACAAACAAACAAACAATAAACAACAACAAACAAATAAACAACAAACAATAAACAACAAACAAACAAACAACAAACAAACAACAAACAATAAACAACAAACAACAAACCACAACAAACAAACAAACAACAAACAACAAACAAACAACAAACAAACAAATAAACAATAAACAAACAAATAAACAACAAGCAAACAATAAACAAACAAATAAACAACAAACAAACAATAAACAACAAGCAAACAATAAACAAACAAACAATAAACAACAAACACAAACAATAAACAACAACAAACAACAAACAAACAACAACCAACAACAAACAAACAAACAATAAACAACAACAAATAAACAATAAACAAATAAATAAACAAACAAACAAACAACAAACAAACAATAAACAACAAACAATAAACAAACAAACAACAAACAACAAATAAACAATAAACAAACAAACAATAAACAAACAAATAAACAAATAAACAAACAACAACAAACAAACAAATAAACAACAAATAAACAAATAAACAAACAACAAACAATAAACAAGCAAACAACAAAAACAAACAAACAATAAACAACAACAAACAAACAATAAACAAACAAACAATAAACAACAAACAAACAAACAATAAACAACAACAAACAACAAACAAACAACAACCAACAACAAACAAACAAACAATAAACAACAACAAATAAACAAACAAATAAATAAACAAACAAACAACAAATAAACAATAAACAAACAAACAATAAACAAACAAATAAACAAATAAACAAACAACAACAAACAAACAAATAAACAACAAATAAACAAATAAACAAACAACAAACAATAAACAAGCAAACAACAAAAACAAACAAACAATAAACAACAACAAACAAACAATAAACAAACAAACAATAAACAACAAACAAACAAACAATAAACAACAACAAACAACAAACAAACAACAACCAACAACAAACAAACAAACAATAAACAACAACAAATAAACAAACAAATAAATAAACAAACAAACAACAAACAAACAATAAACAACAAACAAACAAATAAACAAACAAACAATAAACAAACAAACAAATAAACAAATAAACAAACAACAACAAACAAACAAATAAACAACAAATAAACAATAAACAACAAACAATAAACAACAACAAACAAAGAAACAACAAAAATAAACAACAAATAAACAAACAACAAACAAACAACAAACAACAACAAACAAATAAACAAACAATAAACAACAACAAACAAACAAAGAACAAACAAACAATAAACAACAAACAAACAATAAACAACAAATAAAAAAGGTCAAAAGGTCAAGGTCAAAGATGATAGAGCCAGGGGATGATAGAGCCAGAGATGATGGAGCCAGAGGATGATAGAGCCATGAGATGATAGAGCTGGAGATGATGGAGCCAGGGGGATGATAGAGCCGGAGGTCAAGGTCAAAAGGTCAAGGTCAAAAGATCAAAGGTCAAGGTCAGGGTCAAAAGGTCAAAGGTCAAAGATGATAGAGGGGATGATAGAAACAAACAAACAACAAACAAACAATAAACAACAACAAACAAACAAAAGGTCAAGGTCAAAGATGATAGAGCCAGGGATGATAGAGCCAGAGATGATGGAGCCAGAGGATGAGAGCCATGAGATGATGGAGCTGGAGATGATGGAACAACAAACAAACAAACAAACAAACAATAAGCAACAATAAACAAACAACAAACAACAAATAAACAACAAACAACAAATAAACAAACAACAAACAAACAATAAACAACAACAAACAAACAACAGCAAACAACAAACAAACAAACAAACAATAAACAACAACAAACAAATAAACAACAAACAATAAACAACAAACAAACAAACAACAAACAAACAAACAATAAACAACAAACAACAAACCACAACAAACAAACAAACAACAAACAACAAACAAACAACAAACAAACAAATAAACAATAAACAAACAAATAAACAACAAACAAACAATAAACAAACAAACAACAAACAATAAACAAACAAACAACAAATAAACAACAAAATAAACAACAATAAACAAACAAACAATAAACAACAACAAACAACAAACAAACAAACAACAAACAAACAATAAACAACAACAAACAAACAAACAACAACAAACAATAAACAACAGCAAACAACAAACAAACAAACAAATAAACAACAAACAAACAACAACAAACAATAAACAAACAAATAAACAACAAACAACAAATAAACAACAAACAAACAATAAACAAACAAACAACAAATAAACAAAATAAACAACAACAAACAAACAATAAACAAACAAACAATAAACAACAACAAACAAACAACAAACAAACAAACAACAAACAAACAAACAATAAACAAACAATACACAACAAACAAACAACAAATAAACAATAAACAAACAAAAAACAATGGTCAAGGTCAAAAGGTCAAAAGGTCAAGGTCAAAAGGTCAAGGTCAAAGATGATAGAGCCAGGGGATGATAGAGCCAGAGATGATGGAGCCAGAGGATGATAGAGCCATGAGATGATAGAGCTGGAGATGATGGAGCCAGGGGGATGATAGAGCCGGAGGTCAAGGTCAAAAGGTCAAGGTCAAAAGATCAAAGGTCAAGGGTCAAAGTTCAAAGGTCAAAAAGGTCAAGGTAAAAAGGTTAAGGTCAAAAGGTCAAAGGTCAAGGACAAGGTCAAAAGGTCAAGGTCAAAGATGATAGAGCCAGGGGATGATAGAGCCAGAGATGATGGAGCCAGAGGATGATAGAGCCATGAGATGATAGAGCCGGAGATGATGGAGCCGGGGGATGATAGAGCCGGAGGTCAAGGTCAAAAGGTCAAGGTCAAAAGATCAAAGGTCAAGGTCAGGGTCAAAAGGTCAAAGATGATAGAGGGGATGATAGAAACAAACAAACAACAAACAAACAATAAACAACAAACAAACAAAAGGTCAAAAGGTCAAGGTCAAAGATGATAGAGCCAGAGATGATGGAGCCAGAGGATGAGAGCCATGAGATGATGGAGCTGGAGATGATGGAGCTAGGGGATGATAGAGCTGGAGGTCAAGGTCAAAAGGTCAAGGTCAAAAGATCAAAGGTCAAGGTCAAAGGTCAAGGACAAGGTCAAAAGGTCAAGGTCAAAGATGATAGAGCCAGGGGATGATAGAGCCAGAGATGATAGAGCCAGGGGATGATAGAGCCATGAGATGATAGAGCCGGAGATGATGGAGCCAGGGGGATGATAGAGCCGGAGGTCAAGGTCAAAAGGTCAAGGTCAAAAGATCAAAGGTCAAGGTCAGGGTCAAAAGGTCAAGGTCAAAGATGATAGAGCCAGAGATGATGGAGCCAGAGATGATGGAGCCAGAGGATGAGAGCCATGAGATGATGGAGCTGGAGATGATGGAGCTAGGGGATGATAGAGCTGGAGGTCAAGGTCAAAAGGTCAAGGTCAAAAGGTCAAGGGTCAAAGTTCAAAGGTCAAAAGGTCAAGGTCAAAAGGTCAAGGTCAAGGTCAAAAGGTCAAGGTCAAGGTCAAAAGGTCAAGGTCAAAGATGATAGAGCCAGGGGATGATAGAGCCAGAGATGATAGAGCCAGGGGATGATAGAGCCATGAGATGATAGAGCCGGAGATGATGGAGCCAGGGGGATGATAGAGCCGGAGGTCAAGGTCAAAAGGTCAAGGTCAAAAGATCAAAGGTCAAAGATGATAGAGGGGATGATAGAAACAAACAAACAACAAACAATAAATAACAAACAAACAAAAGGTCAAAAGGTCAAGGTCAAAGATGATAGAGCCAGGGATGATAGAGCCAGAGATGATGGAGCCAGAGGATGAGAGCCATGAGATGATGGAGCTGGAGATGATGGAGCTAGGGGATGATAGAGCTGGAGGTCAAGGTCAAAAGGTCAAGGTCAAAAGGTCAAGGTCAAAAGATCAAAGGTCAAGGTCAGGGTCAAAAGGTCAAGATCAGGGTCAAAAGGTCAAAGGTCAAAGATGATAGAGGGGATGATAGAAACAAACAACAAACAACAAATAAACAATAAACAAATAAACAATAAACAAACAAATAAACAACAAACAAACAAACAACAAACAACAAACAAACAACAAATAAACAATAAACAAACAAAAAACAACAAACAATGGTCAAGGTCAAAGGTCAAGGTCAAAGGTCAAAAGGTCAAAAGGTCAAAGGTCAAAGTCAAAAGGTCAAGGTCAAAGATGATAGAGCCAGGGGATGATAGAGCCAGAGATGATGGAGCCAGAGGATGATAGAGCCATGAGATGATAGAGCCAGAGGATGATAGAGCCATGAGATGATAGAGCCGGAGGTCAAGGTCAAAAGGTCAAGGTCAAAAGATCAAAGGTCAAGGTCAGGGTCAAAAGGTCAAAGGTCAAAGATGATAGAGGGGATGATAGAAACAAACAAACAAAAAACAAACAATAAACAACAACAAACAAACAAAAGGTCAAAAGGTCAAGGTCAAAGATGATAGAGCCAGGGATGATAGAGCCAGAGATGATGGAGCCAGAGGATGAGAGCTATGAGATGATGGAGCTGGTGATGATGGAACAACAAACAACAAACAACAAACAAACAAACAAACAATAAACAACAACAAACAAATAAACAATAAACAATAAACAAACAACAAACAAACAAACAACAAACAATAAACAAACAAACAATAAACAAACAAACAAACAACAAACAACAAACAAACAATAAACAAACAATACACAACAAACAAACAACAAATAAACAATAAACAAACAAAAAACAATGGTCAAGGTCAAAAGGTCAAAAGGTCAAGGTCAAAAGGTCAAGGTCAAAGATGATAGAGCCAGGGGATGATAGAGCCAGAGATGATGGAGCCAGAGGATGATAGAGCCATGAGATGATAGAGCTGGAGATGATGGAGCCAGGGGGATGATAGAGCCGGAGGTCAAGGTCAAAAGGTCAAGGTCAAAAGATCAAAGGTCAAGGTCAGGGTCAAAAGGTCAAGGTCAAAGATGATAGAGCCAGGGATTATAGAGCCAGAGATGATGGAGCCAGAGGATGAGAGCCATGAGATGGAGCTGGAGATGATGGAGCTAGGGGATGATAGAGCTGGAGGTCAAGGTCAAAAGGTCAAGGGTCAAAGTCCAAAGGTCAAAAAGGTCAAGGTCAAAAGGTCAAAGGTCAAGGACAAGGTCAAAAGGTCAAGGTCAAAGATGATAGAGCCAGGGGATGATAGAGCCAGGGGATGATAGAGCCATGAGATGATAGAGCCGGAGATGATGGAGCCAGGGGGATGATAGAGCCGGAGGTCAAGGACAAAAGGTCAAGGTCAAAAGATCAAAGGTCAACGTCAGGGTCAAAAGGTCAAGGTCAGGGTCAAAAGGTCAAAGGTCAAAGATGATAGAGGGGATGATAGAAACAAATAACAAATAAACAACAACAAACAAACAAAAAAATAAACAACAAACAAACAACAAACAACAACAAACAAACAAACAAACAAATAAACAACAAACAATAAACAACAACAAACAATAAACAACAATAAACAAACAATAAACAAACAAATAAACAACAAATAAACAACAAACAAACAAACAATAAACAAACAAATAAACAACAAACAAACAACAAATAAACAAACAAACAAACAAATAAACAACAAACAACAACAAACAAACAAACAACAAACAAACAACAAACAATAAACAACAACAAACAACAAACAAACAACAAACAAACAACAATAAACAAATAAACAAATAAACAAATAAACAAATAAACAAATAAACAAATAAACAAATAAACAAATAAACAAATAAACAAATAAACAAATAAACAAATAAACAAACAAATAAATAAACAAACAAACAAACAAACAAACAATAAACAAACAAACAAACAAACAACAAACAAACAACAAACAAACAATAAACAACAACAAACAAACAAACAACAAACAAACAACAAACAATAAACAACAACAAACAAACAAACAACAACAAACAATAAACAACAGCAAACAACAAACATACAAACAAACAACAAACAAACAAATAAACAATAAACAAACAAATAAACAACAAACAAACAATAAACAAACAAACAATAAACAACAACAAACAATAAAAAACAATAAACAAACAATAAACAAACAAATAAACAACAAATAAACAACAAACAAACAAACAATAAACAAACAAATAAACAACAAACAAACAACAAATAAACAAACAAACAAACAAATAAACAACAAACAACAACAAACAAACAAACAACAAACAAACAACAAACAATAAACAACAACAAACAACAAACAAACAAACAATAAACAAATAAACAAATAAACAAATAAACAAATAAACAAATAAACAAATAAACAAATAAACAAACAAACAAATAAACAAACAAACAAACAAACAACAAACAACAAACAACAAACAAACAATAAACAACAACAAACAACAACAAACAAACAACAAATAAACAAACAAACAAAAAACAACAAAGAAACAATGGTCAAGGTCAAAGGTCAAGGTCAAAGGTCAAAAGGTCAAAAGGTCAAAGGTCAAAGTCAAAAGGTCAAGGTCAAAGATGATAGAGCCAGGGGATGATAGAGCCAGAGATGATGGAGCCAGAGGATGATGGAGCCATGAGATGATAGAGCTGGAGATGATGGAGCCAGGGGGATGATAGAGCCGGAGGTCAAGGTCAAAAGGTCAAGGTCAAAAGATCAAAGGTCAAGGTCAGGGTCAAAAGGTCAAAGGTCAAAGATGATAGAGGGGATGATAGAAACAAACAACAAACAACAAATAAACAATAAACAAACAAACAATAAACAAACAAATAAACAACAAACAAACAAACAACAAACAACAACAAACAAACAACAAATAAACAATAAACAAACAAAAAACAACAAACAATGGTCAAGGTCAAAGGTCAAGGTCAAAGGTCAAAAGGTCAAAAGGTCAAAGGTCAAAGTCAAAAGGTCAAGGTCAAAGATGATAGAGCCAGGGGATGATAGAGCCAGAGATGATGGAGCCAGAGGATGATAGAGCCATGAGATGATAGAGCCAGAGGATGATAGAGCCATGAGATGATAGAGCCGGAGGTCAAGGTCAAAAGGTCAAGGTCAAAAGATCAAAGGTCAAGGTCAGGGTCAAAAGGTCAAAGGTCAAAGATGATAGAGGGGATGATAGAAACAAACAAACAAAAAACAAACAATAAACAACAACAAACAAACAAAAGGTCAAAAGGTCAAGGTCAAAGATGATAGAGCCAGGGATGATAGAGCCAGAGATGATGGAGCCAGAGGATGAGAGCTATGAGATGATGGAGCTGGTGATGATGGAACAACAAACAACAAACAACAAAGAAACAAACAAACAATAAACAACAACAAACAAATAAACAATAAACAATAAACAAACAACAAACAAACAAACAACAAACAATAAACAAACAAACAATAAACAAACAAACAAACAACAAACAACAAACAAACAAACAATAAACAAACAATACACAACAAACAAACAACAAATAAACAATAAACAAACAAAAAACAATGGTCAAGGTCAAAAGGTCAAAAGGTCAAGGTCAAAAGGTCAAGGTCAAAGATGATAGAGCCAGGGGATGATAGAGCCAGAGATGATGGAGCCAGAGGATGATAGAGCCATGAGATGATAGAGCTGGAGATGATGGAGCCAGGGGGATGATAGAGCCGGAGGTCAAGGTCAAAAGGTCAAGGTCAAAAGATCAAAGGTCAAGGTCAGGGTCAAAAGGTCAAGGTCAAAGATGATAGAGCCAGGGATTATAGAGCCAGAGATGATGGAGCCAGAGGATGAGAGCCATGAGATGGAGCTGGAGATGATGGAGCTAGGGGATGATAGAGCTGGAGGTCAAGGTCAAAAGGTCAAGGGTCAAAGTCCAAAGGTCAAAAAGGTCAAGGTCAAAAGGTCAAAGGTCAAGGACAAGGTCAAAAGGTCAAGGTCAAAGATGATAGAGCCAGGGGATGATAGAGCCAGGGGATGATAGAGCCATGAGATGATAGAGCCGGAGATGATGGAGCCAGGGGGATGATAGAGCCGGAGGTCAAGGACAAAAGGTCAAGGTCAAAAGATCAAAGGTCAACGTCAGGGTCAAAAGGTCAAGGTCAGGGTCAAAAGGTCAAAGGTCAAAGATGATAGAGGGGATGATAGAAACAAATAACAAATAAACAACAACAAACAAACAAAAAAATAAACAACAAACAAACAACAAACAACAACAAACAAACAAACAAACAAATAAACAACAAACAATAAACAACAACAAACAATAAACAACAATAAACAAACAATAAACAAACAAATAAACAACAAATAAACAACAAACAAACAAACAATAAACAAACAAATAAACAACAAACAAACAACAAATAAACAAACAAACAAACAAATAAACAACAAACAACAACAAACAAACAAACAACAAACAAACAACAAACAATAAACAACAACAAACAACAAACAAATAAACAAATAAACAAATAAACAAATAAACAAATAAACAAATAAACAAATAAACAAATAAACAAATAAACAAATAAACAAATAAACAAATAAACAAACAAATAAATAAACAAACAAACAAACAAACAAACAATAAACAAACAAACAAACAAACAACAAACAAACAACAAACAAACAATAAACAACAACAAACAAACAAACAACAAACAAACAACAAACAAACAATAAACAACAACAAACAAACAAACAACAACAAACAATAAACAACAGCAAACAACAAACATACAAACAAACAACAAACAAACAAATAAACAATAAACAAACAAATAAACAACAAACAAACAATAAACAAACAAACAATAAACAACAACAAACAATAAACAACAATAAACAAACAATAAACAAACAAATAAACAACAAATAAACAACAAACAAACAAACAATAAACAAACAAATAAACAACAAACAAACAACAAATAAACAAACAAACAAACAAATAAACAACAAACAACAACAAACAAACAAACAACAAACAAACAACAAACAATAAACAACAACAAACAACAAACAAACAAACAATAAACAACAATAAACAAATAAACAAATAAACAAATAAACAAATAAACAAATAAACAAATAAACAAATAAACAAATAAACAAACAAACAAACAAACAACAAACAACAAACAACAAACAAACAATAAACAACAACAAACAACAACAAACAAACAACAAATAAACAAACAAACAAAAAACAACAAAGAAACAATGGTCAAGGTCAAAGGTCAAGGTCAAAGGTCAAAAGGTCAAAAGGTCAAAGGTCAAAGTCAAAAGGTCAAGGTCAAAGATGATAGAGCCAGGGGATGATAGAGCCAGAGATGATGGAGCCAGAGGATGATAGAGCCATGAGATGATAGAGCTGGAGATGATGGAGCCAGGGGGATGATAGAGCCGGAGGTCAAGGTCAAAAGGTCAAGGTCAAAAGATCAAAGGTCAAGGTCAGGGTCAAAAGGTCAAAGGTCAAAGATGATAGAGGGGATGATAGAAACAAACAACAAACAACAAATAAACAATAAACAAACAAACAATAAACAAACAAATAAACAACAAACAAACAAACAACAAACAACAACAAACAAACAACAAATAAACAATAAACAAACAAAAAACAACAAACTATGGTCAAGGTCAAAGGTCAAGGTCAAAGGTCAAAAGGTCAAAAGGTCAAAGGTCAAAGTCAAAAGGTCAAGGTCAAAGATGATAGAGCCAGGGGATGATAGAGCCAGAGATGATGGAGCCAGAGGATGATAGAGCCATGAGATGATAGAGCCAGAGGATGATAGAGCCATGAGATGATAGAGCCGGAGGTCAAGGTCAAAAGGTCAAGGTCAAAAGATCAAAGGTCAAGGTCAGGGTCAAAAGGTCAAAGGTCAAAGATGATAGAGGGGATGATAGAAACAAACAAACAACAAACAAACAATAAACAACAACAAACAAACAAAAGGTCAAGGTCAAAGATGATAGAGCCAGGGATGATGGAGCCAGAGGATGAGAGCCATGAGATGATGGAGCTGGAGATGATGGAGCTAGGGGATGATAGAGCTGGAGGTCAAGGTCAAAAGGTCAAGGTCAAAAGATCAAAGGTCAAGGTCAAAGGTCAAGGACAAGGTCAAAAGGTCAAGGTCAAAGATGATAGAGCCAGGGGATGATAGAGCCAGAGATGATAGAGCCAGGGGATGATAGAGCCATGAGATGATAGAGCCGGAGATGATGGAGCCAGGGGGATGATAGAGCCGGAGGTCAAGGTCAAAAGGTCAAGGTCAAAAGATCAAAGGTCAAGGTCAGGGTCAAAAGGTCAAGGTCAAAGATGATAGAGCCAGAGATGATGGAGCCAGAGATGATGGAGCCAGAGGATGAGAGCCATGAGATGATGGAGCTGGAGATGGAGCTAGGGGATGATAGAGCTGGAGGTCAAGGTCAAAAGGTCAAGGTCAAAAGATCAAAGGTCAAGGACAAGGTCAAAAGGTCAAGGTCAAAGATGATAGAGCCAGGGGATGATAGAGCCAGAGATGATAGAGCCAGGGGATGATAGAGCCATGAGATGATAGAGCCGGAGATGATGGAGCCAGGGGGATGATAGAGCCGGAGGTCAAGGTCAAAAGGTCAAGGTCAAAAGATCAAAGGTCAAGGTCAGGGTCAAAAGGTCAAGGTCAAAGATGATAGAGCCAGGGATTATAGAGCCAGAGATGATGGAGCCAGAGGATGAGAGCCATGAGATGGAGCTGGAGATGATGGAGCTAGGGGATGATAGAGCTGGAGGTCAAGGTCAAAAGGTCAAGGTCAAAAGGTCAAGGGTCAAAGTTCAAAGGTCAAAAAGGTCAAGGTCAAAAGGTCAAAGGTCAAGGTCAAAAGGTCAAAGGTCAAGGACAAGGTCAAAAGGTCAAGGTCAAAGATGATAGAGCCAGGGGATGATAGAGCCAGGGGATGATAGAGCCATGAGATGATAGAGCCGGAGATGATGGAGCCAGGGGGATGATAGAGCCGGAGGTCAAGGTCAAAAGGTCAAGGTCAAAAGATCAAAGGTCAACGTCAGGGTCAAAAGGTCAAAGGTCAAAGATGATAGAGGGGATGATAGAAACAAACAAACAACAAACAATAAATAACAAACAAACAAAAGGTCAAAAGGTCAAGGTCAAAGATGATGGAGCCAGGGATGATAGAGCCAGAGATGATGGAGCCAGAGGATGAGAGCCATGAGATGATGGAGCTGGAGATGATGGAGCTAGGGGATGATAGAGCTGGAGGTCAAGGTCAAAAGGTCAAGGTCAAAAGGTCAAGGTCAAAAGATCAAAGGTCAAGGTCAGGGTCAAAAGGTCAAGATCAGGGTCAAAAGGTCAAAGGTCAAAGATGATAGAGGGGATGATAGAAACAAACAACAAACAACAAATAAACAATAAACAAACAAACAATAAACAAACAAATAAACAACAAACAAACAAACAAACAACAAACAACAACAAACAAACAACAAATAAACAATAAACAAACAAAAAACAACAAACAATGGTCAAGGTCAAAGGTCAAGGTCAAAGGTCAAAAGGTCAAAAGGTCAAAGGTCAAAGTCAAAAGGTCAAGGTCAAAGATGATAGAGCCAGGGGATGATAGAGCCAGAGATGATGGAGCCAGAGGATGATAGAGCCATGAGATGATAGAGCCAGAGGATGATAGAGCCATGAGATGATAGAGCCGGAGGTCAAGGTCAAAAGGTCAAGGTCAAAAGATCAAAGGTCAAGGTCAGGGTCAAAAGGTCAAAGGTCAAAGATGATAGAGGGGATGATAGAAACAAACAAACAAAAAACAAACAATAAACAACAACAAACAAACAAAAGGTCAAAAGGTCAAGGTCAAAGATGATAGAGCCAGGGATGATAGAGCCAGAGATGATGGAGCCAGAGGATGAGAGCTATGAGATGATGGAGCTGGTGATGATGGAACAACAAACAACAAACAACAAACAAACAAACAAACAATAAACAACAACAAACAAATAAACAATAAACAATAAACAAACAACAAACAAACAAACAACAAACAATAAACAAACAAACAACAAACAAACAAACAACAAACAACAAACAAACAATAAACAACAAACAAACAAACAATAAACAAACAAACAATAAACAAACAAACAAACAAATAAACAAATAAACAAACAACAACAAACAAACAAATAAACAACAAATAAACAATAAACAACAACAAACAATAAACAACAACAAACAAAGAAACAACAAAAATAAACAACAAATAAACAAACAACAAACAAACAACAAACAACAACAAACAAATAAACAAACAATAAACAACAACAAACAAACAAACAAAGAACAAACAAACAATAAACAACAAACAAACAATAAACAACAAATAAAAAAGGTCAAAAGGTCAAGGTCAAAGATGATAGAGCCAGGGGATGATAGAGCCAGAGATGATGGAGCCAGAGGATGATAGAGCCATGAGATGATAGAGCTGGAGATGATGGAGCCAGGGGGATGATAGAGCCGGAGGTCAAGGTCAAAAGGTCAAGGTCAAAAGATCAAAGGTCAAGGTCAGGGTCAAAAGGTCAAAGGTCAAAGATGATAGAGGGGATGATAGAAACAAACAAACAACAAACAAACAATAAACAACAACAAACAAACAAAAGGTCAAGGTCAAAGATGATAGAGCCAGGGATGATAGAGCCAGAGATGATGGAGCCAGAGGATGAGAGCCATGAGATGATGGAGCTGGAGATGATGGAACAACAACAAACAAACAAACAAACAAACAATAAGCAACAATAAACAAACAACAAACAACAAATAAACAACAAACAACAAATAAACAAACAAACAACAAACAAACAATAAACAACAACAAACAAACAACAGCAAATAACAAACAAACAAACAAACAATAAACAACAACAAACAAATAAACAACAAACAATAAACAACAAACAAACAAACAACAAACAAACAACAAACCACAACAAACAACAAACCACAACAAACAAACAAACAACAAACAAACAAACAACAAACAAACAAATAAACAATAAACAAACAAATAAACAACAAACAAACAATAAACAAACAAACAACAAATAAACAACAAAATAAACAACAACAAACAAACAATAAACAAACAAACAATAAACAACAACAAACAAACAACAAACAAACAACAAACAAACAATAAACAACAACAAACAACAACAAACAATAAACAACAGCAAACAACAAACAAACAAACAAATAAACAACAAACAACAAATAAACAACAAACAAACAATAAACAAACAAACAACAAATAAACAACAAAATAAACAACAACAAACAAACAATAAACAAACAAACAATAAACAACAACAAACAAACAACAAACAAACAAACAAACAACAAACAAACAAACAATAAACAAACAATACACAACAAACAAACAACAAATAAACAATAAACAAACAAAAAACAATGGTCAAGGTCAAAAGGTCAAAAGGTCAAGGTCAAAAGGTCAAGGTCAAAGATGATAGAGCCAGGGGATGATAGAGCCAGAGATGATGGAGCCAGAGGATGATAGAGCCATGAGATGATAGAGCTGGAGATGATGGAGCCAGGGGGATGATAGAGCCGGAGGTCAAGGTCAAAAGGTCAAGGTCAAAAGATCAAAGGTCAAGGGTCAAAGTTCAAAGGTCAAAAAGGTCAAGGTAAAAAGGTCAAGGTCAAAAGGTCAAAGGTCAAGGACAAGGTCAAAAGGTCAAGGTCAAAGATGATAGAGCCAGGGGATGATAGAGCCAGAGATGATGGAGCCAGAGGATGATAGAGCCATGAGATGATAGAGCCGGAGATGATGGAGCAAATAAACAACAACAAACAAACAAACAACAAACAAACAAATAAACAAACAAACAACAAACAAACAAACAATAAGCAACAATAAACAAACAAACAAACAATAAACAACAACAAACAAACAAACAAACAGTAAACAATAACAAACAATAAACAAACAAATAAACAACAAATAAACAACAAACAACAAATAAACAATAAACAAACAAATAAACAACAAACAACAAATAAACAACAAACAACAAATAAACAACAAACAAACAACAAACAATAAACAACAACAAACAAACAATAAACAACAAACAAACAATAAACAACAAACAAACAATAAACAACAAGGAAACAAACAACAAGGAAACAAACAATAAACAACAACAAACAACAAACAAACAAACAATAAACAACAACAAACAACAAACAAACAACAACCAACAACAAACAAACAAACAATAAACAACAACAAATAAACAATAAATAAACAAATAACAAACAATAAACAACAACAAACAAACAATAAACAAACAAATAAACAACAAACAATAAACAAACAAACAATAAACAAACAAACAATAAACAAACAAATAAACAACCAATAAACAATAAATAAACAAACAACAAACAACAAACAAACAAACAAACAAACAATAAACAACAACAAACAAACAAACAAAGAAACAACAAAAATAAACAACAAATAAACAAACAACAAACAACAAACAACAACAAACAAATAAACAACAAACAATAAACAACAACAAACAAACAAACAACAAACAAACAATAAACAACAAACAAACAATAAACAACAAATAAAGTCAAAGGTCAAGGTCAAAAGGTCAAGGTCAAAGATGATAGAGCCAGGGGATGATAGAGCCAGAGATGATGGAGCCAGAGGATGATAGAGCCATGAGATGATAGAGCTGGAGATGATGGAGCCAGGGGGATGATAGAGCCGGAGGTCAAGGTCAAAAGGTCAAGGTCAAGGTCAAAAGGTCAAAGGTCAAGGTCAAAAGGTCAAAGGACAAGGACAAGGTCAAAAGGTCAAGGTCAAAGTTGAGAGAGCCAGGGGTCAACAAGCTGGAGGAGCTGCTGGCCCCCCTGGTGGCCGATGGGCTGGCCTGCGTGCTGATCTTCGGCGTCCCAAGCCGGGCCATGAAGGTGGGCTTCTTGAACTGGTGTTTGAGCCTCGGCTCCTGGGCAGAGGGCCTTCCTTCCAGGCGGGTAGGTGGGCAGCTGCTTCTTCCCTCTCTGCTCCACAGGATGAGCGTGGCTCTGCAGCGGATGTCAAAGACACCCCCGCCATCCAGGCCATACGGACGATCCGCTCTTTGTTCCCTGAGCTTCTGGTCGCCTGCGATGTCTGCTTGTGCCCTTACACCTCCCACGGGCACTGCGGTGAGTGCTGCCGGGCTCGGGAAGGACTAGGAGCTTGAGGTGCAGATGCCAAAATGGCTTCTGAGAGGGCGCCCTAGTGCCGCCTTCTCCCTTTTCAATCTGGGGTGAGGGGCGCAGAGAGGCTGGGAGAGTATGGCTTGCCTTGCCTTTTTCAGGCCTCCTTCGGAAGGACGGCACCCTTGACAATGAGGCCAGCTGCCGGAGACTCGCTGAGGTGGCCCTGGCCTACGCCAAGGCAGGTAAGGCGCTTGCTTCCTTGGCTTGCAGGGCACTTCTGGGGCAGCTTCTTGGGAGTAAGCTGGGGCAGGCAGAACAGGTGAGGCGGGGGCTGGACTTCCCCCAAGAGCCTGGGTCTGTTCTGACCCAAACCTTTGTTCCAAGGAAACTGACACGAAACAGAGGTAACAGCAATACCTTTTAATGATTCTTTACGAATTCCGTTCCTTCCCGGTTAAAAGGCTGTTTCGAACCAACTGTCTCTGATAAGAACGAGCCTTGCCAAGGTGGTGCAAGGCTGCCAAGAACACTAGATAAAGTTGCCAAGAAATATTTCAAACACAAAGAGTCTCCAAACACCAACCAGGATAGTCCGAACGTCCACAAGGCTTGAGTGCAAAAACTTATTTGCTTCCTTCAAAGATCTCCGGTTTCTCAGCTGTCTTTTATCTCTTAAGGGATAAAAGGCCATTACTTAGCAGCCTTACTTCCGAGTCGCCCGTGTCTTTCCTTCGAGCAGCCCTGCGCACACACGCACTGGGCCCAGGCTCCTCGGGAACCTCTTCCTCACTGCTGCCAGCCTCCACCATCTCCAAAGGCAGCATTCTACTCCCTGATGGTCCTGGCCCCATCCCTGCATCCCATTCAGGTCCCTCATCCAAGTCCTCACTCTCAGAGACCTCAGCCATCTGCACCTGCTGCCAACGAACCACAACAGGCCCCCTCCCTGCTCCAGGATACACTTAGCCTTGCATCACCCTGGTCAGAGAAGCCGCCACCATTGTCAGTTCACGCTTCTTGTCACCTTTCCTCAGGCTGCCACATCGTGGCCCCCTCGGATATGATGGACGGGCGCATCCATGCGATCAAGGAGGCCTTGGTGACCAACGGCCTGGGCAATAAGGTGGGTGTGAGGGACTAGCAGGCTCCAAACAGATGTGGCCAGGAGCCTCTTTTGCAGGACGCTGAAGCAGGTCAGTCCAGGGCCAAGTCCCAAGCGCAGAGGCCCCGAGAGACCAGCCTTTTCAGGTTCTGCACAGCTCGGAGGGGAGAAAAACGGGAGGTGCTCAGGGTCTGGGGAGACGTATGTGTGACTGCCATGCTGTTATCCCTGCAGGTGTCAGTCCTGAGCTACAGTGCCAAATTTGCTTCCTGCTTCTACGGCCCTTTCAGGTGAGGGTGGCTGGGCCTGTTTTTTGGGGGGGTCTGGAAGTGGGATCCCTATGACCCAAAGCGTAGGCAACCGAGCAGCTGCCAAGGAGAACTTCACGGGGGCCCTTTGGTGCCTGGGGAGCGAAAGGAGGTCATTCGGAGTCTTCTGTTTTGCATAGAGACGCGGCCTTATCCAAGCCCGCCTTTGGGGACCGGCGGTGTTACCAGCTTCCTCCAGGATCGCGAGGCTTGGCTCTGCGGGCGGTGGTGAGTGGCCTTGGGAGATCACCAGCTGGGCTTGTGGAGCAAGTGGGCCCTAAGGGCACTGCTGGATGTTCATCAAGGGTGGGATTCAATTTTTTTTTTTACAACCGGTTCTGTGGGCGTGGCTTGGTGGGTGTGGCAGGGGAAGGACACTGTCAAATCCCCATTCCTTCCCTGCCCCACTAACCTACTTTCCAGCTC
Source organism: Hydrophis major (assembly GCA_033807585.1). Lineage (NCBI taxonomy): Eukaryota > Metazoa > Chordata > Lepidosauria > Squamata > Elapidae > Hydrophis > Hydrophis major. The sequence goes on from CM066341.1 coordinate 4,945,926, forward strand.
CATTCTCCTGTGCAAGCCACAAAAGAAGGGGATTTTACAGTATCCTTCCCCCTGACACGCCCAAAGAACCAGTTGTAAAAAATTTTGAATCCCACCACGGGGTGGAGGTGTGTGTGTGTGTGGGGGGGTGCATTTGACTAACACTCTTGGCGAGGTTCCATGGGGCAGGAGGCTTAGTCAAGGCAGAGCGTCTTTTGCAAGGGATCAGGTGAAATTGTTTGCAATTCTGGGAGGTCAGGCTGTCACGTGGTCCATCTTTTGCTTTAAAGGGCTGTTTTATTATTACCTTTATGGTCAGAGTACAACCTGTGTACAATGAGATTGGCTGAGCCTCCTTTTGTGCAACACCCCCCTCCCCCAACACAACTCACAGTGAGGACAGAAGTCCCTAACCCAGTCCCAATCTTATCACACTATGTGACCTTGTTGCACAACACCACAGCCCTGCAAGTCTGTCATACTATGTTGACACGAAGTTATTTTCCATTCAGAAGTCTGACAGTCCACGGGTACAAACTGTTCTTCAGCTCATTGGTGCAGCTGGCTCTGCTTCTCTATCTCCTACTCAATGGTAGGAGAGTGAAGAAGGGCTGACCGGGATGTGAGGATTTTCCTCACTCTTCTAAGGCAGGGAGCCCTAGCGAGGTCATCTAGTGGTGTCAGGGGACAGCCCACGATGTTTTTGTGCTGTGCTCACCACTCTCTCTAGTGTCTTTTTCCCCACGGCTGTCGAGCCAGCATGCCACACCGTCATGCAATGTGGGAGGACTCTTTCTATTGTGGATTGTTGAGCTTTGGCTATTGGGGAACAGGCAACGCTGCCTCCCTGTCCCCCAAACCACAGAGAATATATATTGCTGGTGTTGCCCAAAGGAGTGGGCAGAAAAGGCAAGGCTGGGCACCTGCAGGCTTTGGCCCAGAAAACTCTCTCTCTCTGTGTGTGTGTAGTTGTGCCTCTGGCAGAGCCAATTCAGGATTGTGGAAGGTCAGGAATGTGAACTTGGCTGCCCGTCAGGTTAAGCACCTGCCTGTCCCTTGAAGCGGCTCTGCTACACTCCCCTGACCTCCCTCTGCTGTATCCCCTCCCCTCCAGGACCGGGATGTGCAGGAGGGGGCAGACATGTTGATGGTGAAGCCTGGAATGCCCTACCTTGACCTCGTGCGGGAAGTGAAGGACAAAGTAAGCCCCTCCCTTCCCTTCCCCCCCCCCGGCGAGAGTGGGCAGTAATGGTGGGTGCCTGGCTGCCCCCCTCCCACTGCTCCCATTAAATGCATGTTTCCCCAGCATCCCAGCCACCCCCTGGCCGTCTACCATGTCTCGGGAGAGTTTGCCATGCTGTGGCACGGGGCGCAGGCCGGGGCCTTTGACCTGAAGGCAGCAGTGATGGAGGCCATGGCCGGGTTCAGGCGAGCAGGTGAGCGAAGGGAGGAAGGGCAACGAGCACTGCGGATGCTGCGAAGAGGAGCCCAAAGCCAGTGCCCAGCCTAAGGTGGGAGGGGAGGAAGGGAGAAAGGGGGCTGGAGGTGCCAAGAGGGGCTGTTGGGATTCCTGGGAGAATGACACCAACCTTGGCTGTGGAGGATGGTCCTTTGCTGGACAACAAATGGGCTGAATCAGCTGGGAGCCTGCTTCTTCTACAAAAAATAATAATAATAATAAATCATTTTTGGGGGGAAACGCTTCTTTGCAGGAGCCGATGTCATCATCACCTACTATGTGCCTCAGCTTCTGCGGTGGCTGAAAGAAGAACATGCATGAACAGGGTCCCTGGCTTGGCTGAAACATGCTGGAATAACTGGGTGGCCAAAGGCGGAAAACTGGATTTTTTTTGTTTTGTTTTTCCGTTTCTCTTTTGCTTCAAATCTTGCGTTTTATAAATTTAAAAGAAATTTGCCTGCTCCAAGCAATTTTGTAACAAGATTCCCAGTCCCCGGCTGATACACTTTCTTTAAAAAACAAAACACTTGCCTTTTCAAATGCTGCCACAATGTTGTTCTTCCTTGCTGGGGCTTTTGTTTGTGCTGGTTAGTTGCCGAATATCCAGAGAGAGGGGGTGCTGCGTTGGTGGAAGGATCCGAAAAGAGACGGGATCTGCCCTTTTCCAGGGGAGAAAGAAGCGGTGGCTGCATCATACGTCCCTCCGCCGTTGAGTCTCCATCCCCAGGTCCAGGTGAAAGGCTAAGCCTGCGGTAAAGTTGACTCTCAAAGGGATGCTGAAGGCAAGCTTTCAAGAGTGCTTGCACAGTGCACTCTGGTGCATGGAACCATACACAAAGGGCCCGGGGCAGGGATTGCGATCTTGTGTGGAAGAAGGTAGAAGAGGAAATCCGATCGGTTTGGCAGCCCTGGGCTGCTTCCTGCCTTCCCTTCAGTCTGCCTCTGTTTGCCATCCGACCGGTTTGGCTACCTACCTAGTCCAGGAATGAATCTTGAGAAGGAGACAAAGGGATTTTAGCAGGCTGGATTTCTTCTAAGGGAGGAAACGTCCACTTTAACAAATCTTAACCCAAAGTCAATTCAACTAAACGTACGTAACTCCCTGCTCATAAAGAGACTGCAGCATCAACAGCCCAGGTGTGTCTTGTCTTGGGGTGGGTTTCTGCTTCTGAGTTTCTCCTTCTCTTTTTGAGGGAAATATTCTGCCTTTTTAGTATTTCCTAGAGTATTTCATTTTCCTAGGAGAGGGGTGGGTTTTAACTTCCAACAGTAATAAGGCCTTAATAATAAAGATACAGGATGATAACCTTCAAATCCCATTAAAAGGGTTTCTTTCTTTCGGCGGCTTTGGCCACAGGAGGGCAGAGTTTTCTGTCCCATAGTGTTAGCATCAAGGCGGCCTTTTTGATGGCCTCAATTCGATCGCAAAGGGACACAAAACTCTGCCGCCTTGTGGACAAAGCAGGAATTGCAGGCACAGAAAGGAAGAAACCTTTTTCCACGGTATTTTAAGGTGATTCTTCTGCACCTATTGAAGCTATATTAAGCCCTTTTAACTCGGTTTAAGGCTTTTCGGAACAGGAATCCTCCTTTTGTGCCTGTTGGGCAGCCCCTGGGTGGGCAGAAAACAGCGCCATCCTCTGTTCAAAGCAGGTAAACGGGCACAAAAAGAAATCCCTTCCCAGCATGGCCGACTTCCTTTCCCCTCCTTCTCAGTCACCCTCCCAACTTCCTTCTGTAGCGACCTTCTAGACATTGTGAACTTCGGCCAACTTCCCGTCCATCCTTTTTAGTCTTCCCTCCACCCCGGGTCCTGTTTCAAAAAACTTAAACCGACTTTAAAAGGCCTAGGAAAACTTCAATGCTCTCTCAAAGGGACAGGAAACAATGCCCTCCGGTGGTGACAGTTGGTACTGCAGCCACCCAAAAAAATACCATCGAAAACCTGTTTTGTGTGACTGTCACCACCGGAGGGCACTGTTTCCTGTCCCTTAGAGAGCATTGAACCTTTGAAAGGGGTCTTTCTTGTGCAGCTGTTGTGCAGCATCTGGGAAACGGAAAACAGTGCCCTCCTGTGGTCCATGAAGGAACAGCAACCAGGAAAACAAAACCTTTTAATGTTTTTTTTTAGGGTTTTATCTTGTTTTATTATTGAGGCCATCCGAGGCGTGTTTGATAACTTCAATGCTGAGGGCAGAATATCCTGCCATCGTGTGGTGAAAGCAGGTACTGCAGCCTCGTATACCTGTTCTGCAGCACCCAGGAAACGGAAAACAGTGCCCTCCTGTGGCCCAAGAAGGAATAACATCCAGAAAAAACTGCTTTTAGGCTACTATCCTGTATCTTTATTATTAGCACCTTATTAATAGGACAATGTGATGAAGAGGGTTGTGTTCCAAAAGGGTGTTGGGTAATTCCTATTATGGCTTAATGGCTTTGTCCAGGTTTGCATCTTGAGTGAGGGCTAATCCTATCACCCAGGGGCTGAAGGCCTTTTATCTTGCAGATAGTTTTTTCTTTTAGCCAAGATCATTTCTTTCCTATTCAAGAGCTCACCTTTTCAGCAACTATCGTTCAAACTTCACAGGCAATCAATGCATTTTATTGTTTTATTATTTGGCATCACATGTGCCAAATGTACATATCCTTTGTTTCTATACCCTATTAAAAAAAACTTGACCTTCCTCCCTTAATGAACACTTTTTGCTTTACCTGAATTACTTGGTGGTTTCAAATATTTTCAGGAGGCCAAGAACCCCCTTTGCAAAGGTAGAGGCATTTTCTCTCCCAAATTCAGGGATCTTAGCTCCATGCATGTTTGGGGTGCCTGAGTTTTGAAGAAACATTTGTCTCCCTATCATCAGAATGTCCCTTTTTCAGTGGTGTTAAGGAGCTGTTCCTTGTGCATCTTGCTTTTCCTTTTTAATTGGCGCTCAGGTAGAGACCATATTCCTCACCGGTCACTTTCACTACAGTGTTTATTATTGGAGGGGACTCCGTGAACAAAAGACACGCACCAATATTTACAGAATAATTGTGCTTGTGTTGTAAGGGGGCCATAGATTGCTAAGGAAACATTACGATAAAACCCGCAACAGGCTCTGGTGACAGCCAGCTCTAAGGCAAAATTATTTGCTTCCATTTGGTTCAGTTTTTAATTAACAGAATAACAGAATTGAAAGACACTTGGAGGTCTTCAGACACTTGGACCCCTTCTTCAGCAGAAACCCTGCCTATACCATTTCAGGGACAGGAAACAGTGCTCTCCTGTGGTCCAAGCAGGTATAGCTGCCACAAAAAGTAAAAAATAAAAATAAAATAATGGCCTTTAAAAATTATTACTCTGTATTCTTTATGATTAAAACCCTTAATAGTGCAACAGGAGGCCCAGGAGCTGCACAACAGGCACAGAAGAAAGAATCCTGCTTCCAAAGCCCTAAACTGAGTTTAAACCGTCTACAATAGCCTTCCTGCTAAGGGTAATCTCTGATCTTGCTTGTTTCCTTGCAGATGTTTCATGACCCAACTATGTAACATCTTCAGTGCAAGAAGGAGGGGTGGGAGGAGGAGGAGGACTGTGGGGTCCTTGTTGCTCCCTGAGCTTGCAGACGATTCATTACCCAACTGAAACACTGATGATGTTACCTAGTTGGGTAATGAAATGTCTGCAGCAAAACCACCAAGCTCAGAGACCACAATGGACATCTCAAATCCCTAGAATGTATTTGAAGAAGGCAGGCATCTTGTTTCTTTCTTTCCTCACCTTTGCCTCCTGTGTCCAAGCTGCCTATTATTTATTATTATTCCTACGGTATTATTATTATTAACATTATTAATAGCAACATCCCTGAGAAGAAGCTACAAAGCCCAGGTCCAAAAGAAGAGGCTTTCCAAAATAGCAGAAGGCATCCCAATTGTTCGAAGAAGGGAGCAAAATAGAGGAAGCACCGTTGCAAAAGTCCACTTTTCTCAAACGCTGAGGATACGTTATTCTCTCCAGTCAACTAAGGGGTTGCAGGCGTTGTTCTTTGGCACACAAAACCCAACAAAACATGCGCGGAGTCCCAACGAGCCAAGCAACTTGGTCCATTTTATTGTTTTTCCTCGTTCTGTGGCTTTCTCTTCTCTTAGGTCCATTCTGGTCAGAAGAGAGAGGATGTTCTGGGATTCCTGGCTTTCCTTAAGGCCCAACTTAGAGATTTGTTCATCTGTTCGGTGGTGAACTTCATGTCTTTAGCAGCTTCCACGGCCCGGTTTAAAGTCCAGTTTAAGTCTTCCAAACTGGTGGAAGGCAAGAAGGTCCTGGAGCAGCAGTGATACTCCCGGACACGCTGCGGTGATGTTTTCCACTCTGATTCTTGCGGTCTGGTAGCGTCATAAGCCGGAAGAGCTACCGAAGAGCAGATTGAGGTAGTGATGGGTGGCGGAGAATAGCTGGGAAGAAAAGAGGAAGCTGATGATGTCACTTAGTTTGGGTCACGAAACGTTTGCAAGAAAAGAACAAAACTTAGAGAGCACCAAGGATCACATAGTCCTTCTCTCCCCCCCCTCCCCCAAACTACACTCCCTTCTAGCACTGATGATGTTACCTAGTTTGGTAATGAAATGTTTGCAAGAAAAGAACAAAGCTCAGAGAACACCAAGGACCCCACAGTCGTTGTCATTGTTGTCCTCTTCCTCCTCCTCCTCCCTCCCAACCCCAATCCCTTCTAGCACTGATGATATTACCCAGTTTGATAATGAAATGTTTGCAAGAAAAAAAAAAAAGCTCAGCGATCACCAAGGATCCCACAGTCATCGTCATCCTCCTCCTCCTCCCTCCCTCTCTCCCTGCAAACCCCAATCTCTTCTAGCACTGATGATGTTACCTAGTTTGGTAATGAAATGTTTGCAAGAAAAGAACAAAGCTAGAGAGCATTTAAGGACCCCACAGTCCTCCTCCTCCTCTCCCCCTGCAAACCCCACTCCCCTTCTAGAATTGATGACATTACCTAGTTGGGTAATGAAATGTTCCGCAAGTAAACCACCCAGCTCAGTGAGCACCGAGGCCCCTCAAATAAATGGTTGCTACTCTTACTTCCTGCAACGGTTCTTCGTATGTGTGTGTATATATATATATATATATATATTTGTCTCCAGAATGAATCTCCATACTGGAGATTTGGCATTTCCCCATGGCTAGGGAAGAGAACTGACACATGTTGGGTAAAGCCATACTTACATTATGGAGGAGATGGGGTATTGTGCCAAGGGAATAGCTGGAATGTAATTCAGAGAGGTAGCTGCAGAGGGCACCGCCAAGTACCAGAGGCCGGCCTGTTTTGGTTGCTGGTGTTGGTTAAACTTTGGTTGGGTTCTTGAGCTTTCTTCTGGAACGTTCTCCTTGTGATCTCCTGCTCCTGAGGAGGACAAGGAAATAAAATATTGAACAGTCCCCTTGGGCCCATTTTTATTTTTATTTCAAAAATATCCTTTAAATATTCTTGGCGGTGGGGAAGAAATCTCCGGCACCACACAGTACAGGGGGCTCTCGAGTTATGGCCACAACTGAGCCCCAAATTTATGTTGCTAAGTGAAACATTTCTCAAGGCCCATTTAAAGGCTTGTCTTGCCCCCGTTGTTAAGTGAATCCTTGCATTGGTTAACTTCGTCACACGGTTGTGGTTTCCCCCTCGAAGGTCGCAAATATGAGTCAGTTGCCAAGCGCCTGAATTTGGATTACGGGATGCTGGGAAAACGCTACCATGGTCATTAAGCCACCGCGTCCCCTTGATGTATGGGATTATGGGGTCATTAAAAGACAAATAAAAATAAAATGGAGAAAAACTTTTAAATGTTCAGGGCTGTCCCTGTCTTCAGAAGTTTGTCTCACCAGCTATGTCTTTGTTCCTGGAGTTTGAAGAATCCTTACACGAGGGACACAACCATCCTTCGGTCGCTCTTTGCTTAGAAGGTCTGGATCCATCTCTAGGGGAACCTTAAAAAAGAAAATGGAAGGCGATAATTCCGATTGCAATGAAATAGGCGACCATTTCAAACAAGCTGACACGGACATAGAAGCCTTTACAAACAAGGCCTGGTTTCAGATGCTTTGGCAAGAAAATGTAATATGAGTTCTTGCAGCTTCTGAAAGGCATCCTCCTTTTGTAAAATGCAAACCATGTTTTGCAAGCTTGGTTTATTTGCAGGTGCTCCGGCAGGGAATATGCTGAGGCTTGTAGGTCGATGGAAGAAAGAAAGAGAGAGGCAGGGTGGGGAGGAAGGAAGGAAAGAAAGAAACTAAGAAGGAAGGAAGAATGGAGGGAGGGAGGGAAGGAAGGAAGGAAGGAAAGAAACTAAGAAGGAAGGAAGAATGGAGGGAGGGAGGGAAGGAAGGAGGGAAGGAAGGAAAGAAACTAAGAAGGAAGGAAGAATGGAGGGAGGGAGGGAAGGAAGGAGGGAAATTAAGAAGGAAGGAAGAATGGAGGGAGGGAAGGAAGGAGGGAAATTAAGAAGGAAGGAAGAATGGAGGGAGGGAGGGAAGGAAGGAGGGAAATTAAGAAGGAAGGAAGAATGGAGGGAGGGAAGGAAGGAGGGAAATTAAGAAGGAAGGAAGAATGGAGGGAGGGAGGAAGGAAGGAGGGAAATTAAGAAGGAAGGAAGAATGGAGGGAGGGAAGGAAGAAGGAAAGGAAGGAAGGAAAGAAATTAAGGGAGGGAGAAAGGAGGAAGGAAAAAAACGAAGAAGGGAGGGAGGGAAGGAAGGAAGGGAGGGAGGGAGCGTGGGAGGGAGGGAGGGAAGGAAGGAAGGGTGAGGGAAGGGAGGGGCAGGTTAAGGTTTCTTTGAGATATGGAAGAAAGAAAAAAAACTAAGAAGGCAGGCAAAAAAAAGAGAAAGAAAGAAAGAAAGAATTCACAAGTAAAAAACCAAGGAGCGGTCCTGATTTTTAAACGGGAATTCAGCAATAAATCTGGTTAATGTTTAACCAAGGGTTCCAATCATTTCTGAACCTTTGCCTGCGTTATCACCACAAAGGTGATGAAGGGCAGAGCAGGGAGCTGGTTGAAACTTGATGCCACACCTGCAAACATGTTTTCACACTTCTCTGGAATTGCCCGCTTGTGCAAAGTGTGAAAAACGACCCTAAGTCCCTTTCTTTCAGTGCCGTTATGGCTTCAAACAGTCACTACACAAATGATTGTTAAGTTGAGGGCTACCTGTATCAGAGAGGGGCAATCCACCTTTGGTTTCCTTGCCATCCAAGGAAGGTCCAGCAGGGTCTTCTCCATGTTGCAGCCGGAGACTCTGGGGACTGAGAGCAGAGGTTTGGAGTCTCTTGAGATCTGGAGACCCCGGAGTGGAAATGAGATACTGTGTCCCTAAGAAACCAAATTTAAGATTGGAAAAATCAGGCTTGTGCAATGATGCGACATCTTTTCTATCCTGCTCTACGGAGCGGAGAGTTGGTCTCGGACAGAAGGACACTCGAAGAGAGCAGAAGCATTCGAAATGTGGATTTGCAGGCGGCGGTTACGTATAAGCTCAATACTGATCAACAGTAGTAGCTGTGAGATGGATTTCATAGTGGACAATCGCTTAAATATGAGCCAGCCGTGTGCAGCAGCTGCCCAAAAAGCCAACACACTTCTAGGCTGCATCAACAGAAGGATGGAATCAAGATCATGTGAAGTGTTAGTACCACTTTATAATACCTTGATAAGGCCACACTTGGAATCCTGCATCCAGTTTTGGTCACCATGATGTAAGAAAGATGTTGAGACTCGAGAAAGAGTGCAAAGAAGAGCCAAAAAAGAGGATTAGGGGACTGGAGACTAAGACATATAAAGAACAGTTGCAGGAACTGGGTATGTCTGGTCTAATGGAAAGATGGACCAGGGGAGACATGATAGCAGTCTTCTGATATTTGAGGGGCTCCCACCAAGGAGAGGGACTCAAGCTATTCTCCAAAGCACCTGAAGGCAGGACAAGAAGCAATGGGTGGAAACTAATCAAGGAGAGAAGGAACTTAGAACTACGGAGAAATTTCCTGACAATCACAACAATTAATCATTGTGAACAACTTGCCTCCAGAAGTTGTAAATGCTCCAATACAGGAAGGAATAATGGATGGAAACTGAACAAGGAGAGATTTAATCTGGAAATAAGGAGCAATTTTCTGACTGTGAGAGCCATCAACCCATGGAAGAGAAGTTGCCTTCAGAAGTTGTGGGAGCTTCATCTTTGGAGGCTTCCAAGAAGAGACTGGACTGCCATCTGTCAGAAATGGTGTAGGCACTCCTGCTTGGGGGGGGGGTTGGACTAGATGACCTGCAAGGTCCCTCCCAACTCTCTTAATCTGTATTCTAATCTATAATGATCATATTTCTGCCTAGCATGTATTACAGGAGAAGGCAATCTCCTGTAAGAACAAGGGCATCTGTAATTGGTTGAAGGCAATTCTTTTACTTCCTTTAAAAATTTTCAACCTTCCAACTCCCAAATGCCAACTTCGAAAGGAATCGTGAAAAGGGATTTTGCTTGTGTTTCTTTACTGATGTAACTTCCCAGTGGTGTATGTTAGTTGATACAAGGCTTAGAGATGATGTTGTTACCTGTGTAAGGTCCTTGCACTGTGCATGGTTTGGATAGTCTTATCCGGGAAGTTATGTGTTGTTTTCCATTCTGCAATTTTGATAGTGCACCACTGTCTGACTTGGAAGGATCTAGGGGCAAAGCAGGAAAAGACAATCCCAGCTTAATTTGGTATGCAAAGTCCTACATTATCTCAGGGATTCCAAGAACATTGGGGAGCATTAACTGAACTGCAGAAGAGCATTTGGCTTGATGTAATCAAAATATTTAATGCCACTAGTACTGATGATGTTCCCTCTCAACAACCAAGTTCAGAGAGCACCAAGAATCCCACAGTCTTACTCCTCCTCCCAACTCCCTTCTAGCACTGATGATGTTCCCGAGTTTGGTTAATGAAATGTCTGCAAGAAAACAAGCAAGCTGAGAATACCAAGGGCCCCACATATCTCCTTCTCTTCCTTCCTCCTCCTCCTCCTCCTCCCTGCAAATCAAACTTCCTTCTATAAGCACTGATGATGTCACCTAGTTTGAGTAATGAAGCATCTACAAGAATAAACAATAAACAATAAACAACAAGCAAACAACAAAAATAAACAAAAAATAAACAAAAAATAAACAATAAACAAAAAATAAATAAACAATAAACAAACAACAAAAATAAACAAACAACAAACAATAAAACTAAATAAACAAACAACCAAACAAATAAACAACAGACAACAAATAAAAATAAACAACAAGCAAACAAACAACAAAAATAAACAAAAAATAAACAAACAACAAACAATAAACAATAAACAACAAACAACAAACAAATAAACAACAAACAACAAACAAACAAAAATAAATAAACAAATAAACAACAACCAAACAAATAAACAACAAACAGACAACAAACAAACAAGAATAAACAACAAGCAAACAAACAACAAAAATAAACAACAAAAATAAACAAACAACAAACAATAAACAAACAACAAACAAACAAGCAAACAACAAAAATAAACAAAAAATAAAGAAACAACAAACAATAAATAAACAAACAACAAATAAACAACAAACAAACAAACAAACAAACAAACAATCAAATAAACAGACAACAAACAATAAACAATAAACAAGCAAACAATAAACAAGCAAACAACAAAAAATAAACAATAAACAAACAATAAATAAACAACAAACAAACAAACAAACAAATAACCAAATAAACAGACAACAAACAATAAAACTAAATAAACAAACAACAAACAACCAAACAAATAAACAACAGACAACAAACAAAAATAAACAAGCAAACAAACAACAAAAATAAACAAAAAATAAACAATCAATAAACAATAAACAATAAGCAACAAACAAACAACAAACAAATAAACAACAAACAACAAACAAAAATAAATAAACAAATAAACAACAAACCAAACAAATAAACAGACAACAAATAAAAATAAACAACAAGTAACAAACAACAAAAATAAACAAAAAATAAACAAACAACAAACAATAAACAACAGCAAACAAACAATAAACAATAAACAAACAAACAAGCAAACAAAAATAAACAAAAAATAAAGAAACAACAAACAATAAATAAACAAACAACAAATAAACAACAAACAACCAAATAAACAACCAAATAAACAACAGACAACAAACAATAAACAACAAGCAAACAATAAACAAGCAAACAACAAAAATAAACAAAAAATAAACAATAAACAAACAATAACTAAACAATAAACAATAAATAAATAAACAATAAACAAACAACAAAAATAAACAAACAACAAACAATAAAACAATAAACAACAAACAACAAACAGCAAAAATAAACAACAAAACAAATAAACAACCAAACAACAGACAACAGACAACAAACAACAGTAAACAACAAGCAAACAACATAAACAAAAAATAAACAAAAAATAAACAATAAATATACAAACAAACAATAAACAACAACAAAAATAAACAACCAAATAAACAACAAACAGACAACAAACAACAATAAACAATAAACAAGCAAACAACAAACAACAAACAAATAATAAATAAAAAATAAACAAACAAACAACAAACAAATAAACAAACAACAAATAACAAACAATACAACCAAGCTCAGAGAACACCAAAGACCCCACAGTCTTCCTCCTCCTCCTTTTCTTGCTCCCCTCCTCTTCCATCTCTATCTCCTCCTCCTCCTGCTCCATCTCCCTGCAAACCCTTGTAGCACTGATGGTGTCACCTAACTTGGGGAACGGAACATCTGCAAGAAAACCACCAAGCTCAGGGAGCAACAAGGACCTCTCCAAATATTTAAAAGAGGCAGCCTGTTTGGAGATAGTTCTCTTTGCCTAAAGTATAGCTGTCTCCCTAACTAAATTAATCTCAGGGTCTCTCAGTTGCTTTGGGCAACATCTTTCCATTGGCCCTATTAACAGTCGTGGCCGACAACTGAAATCCAGGGACTCTGCAGGACACCAAGTTTCTAATTCTGGACTACGCCAACAACATTTGCCACTTACTGAAGTCCAGGTCAGATCCATGTTGAGTCAAAGTTGTCTTTGTTGTCCTCCCTTTTGGTTCAGTGGCCACAAATGATCCATCAGATTCCACCATGCTTTTCCTTGAAGTTCTGCGGAAGGAGGCAGCATGTTATACCGAAGGCAAGACTATAGCAAAGCACAAAAGAAGAAACATATCCATTTACTCTCCCCCTAGCAACGTCACCATTGGACTCCTAAAATCTGACTGGATTCCTTTTATTCCATGTGATTTATTCTAGTTAGTGCGTGTGTGTGTGAAAATGGGTGAGATGGATCACAAACAAGCATGCTTAGCTTAGCCTCCGCCTGCAAACAAGGCTACCGTGGTTTGCTAAACTCCTTGGCAGAGTTTCATACAGGCAGTCCTTGACTTACGAGCTCCGTTGAGGTCACAGTTTCTGTGGCTAAGCGAAACATTCGTTATGTGAATTTTGCCTCATTTGAACACCTTTCCTACTACAGAGGTTAAGCGAATCACTGCAATTGTTAAATTATTAAGATGGTTGTGAAGTGAACCTGGCTTCTTCGGTGTAGCATCCTTTACTGGCCAGAAGGTCATAAAAGAGGATCATGTCACACCGAGCCACAGCAACTGTCATAAATATCAGTCAGTTCTGTGTTGTGTTGTGTTGTATTGTATTATTATGGTATTGTATTATTATTGTATTTTATTGTAAATATAATGTATTGTATTATTATAGTATTGTACTGTATTATTGTACTGTATTATTGTATTGTACTGTAATTGTATTGTAATTGTATTGTAATTGTATTATATTATTGTATTGTATTGCATTGTAATTGTATTATTGTATTGTATTATTGCATTGCATTGTAATTGTAATTGTATTGTATTATTGTATTGTATTGCATTATTGTACTGTATTATTGTATTGTACTGTACTTGTATTGTAATTGTATTGTAATTGTATTATATTATTGTATTGTATTGTATTGTATTGCATTGTAATTGTATTATTGTATTGTATTATTGCATTGCATTGTAATTGTATTGTATTATTGTATTGTATTGCATTATTGTACTGTATTGCATTGTATTATTGTATTGTATTGCACTGTATTATTGTATTGTATTGTAATTGTAATTGTATTATTGCATTGTATTATTGCATTGTATTATTGTATTGTATTATTGTAATTGTAATTGTATTGTATTATTGTATTGTATTGTAAATGTATTGTATTGTATTCCGTTCCACTCCATTCCATAGGTAGTGAAGGCATCAGAGAGAGAAAGCAACAATATTTTCACCCTGGTTTTGCTTTGAATCTGTCTTTCTGAACAGTCTGGAATCCAGCCAGGACGGTAGAATTGTGGTTAGCTGTTTGGAAGTTTCCCATGATGTCTTTCATAATGGGTGAGTCAGCTGCCTTATGAGAAACTAAACTGCCTTTGCAGTCTTATTGCCCTCTAGATATCATTTGGAGGTACAAATATCCCTTTGTCAAAAGGCAACTGGACTTTGTTTTTCCTGGAAGGCATTTTGCTTCTCATCCCAGGAACTTTTCTAGTGAACTGTCAGAGCTAAAGAAGCTTCTTGGATGGGAAATGAGACATCTTCAAGGAAACACAAACGAAGTGCAATCAGAACTGAAGAAGCTTCTTGGATGAGAAGTGAACTGTCTTCAAGGAAAAGCAAAGAAAATCCAGTCAGAACTGAAGAAGCTTCTAGGATGAGAAGTGAACTGTCTTCAAGGAAAAGCAAAGAAAATCCAGTCAGAACTGAAGAAGCTTCTAGGATGAGAAGTGAAACTTCTTCAAGGAAAAATGGAAAAAAGCCCATTCATAACTGAAGAAGCTTCTTGGATGAGAAGTGAAAGTGGATGAGAAGTTTTTTTCCTTGGATGTTTCACTTCTCATCCAAGAAGCTGCTTCTTGCCTCTTGAAAAAGCATCTTTGGCAAAACCATTACTTGGATGATGGAGAATCTCCACAAACATGTAGTTACAGATAGGCTCACCAGGGACTGGGAAGAAGCCATGAGGTTTACCAGAGGAGAGTTTGCACCAAAATTTTTACATGTTAAACAATAGTTTTGTTCATCCCTTACTGTGGTGGAGTGACGCTTGGATAAAGGTGAGCCATGTCCTGGACTTTAGATGGGTGGGGAGAAGACGACTGCCGATGGAGCGATTCTTCTAGACTTTGGCGCAACCGAGAAACTTCGTGCTGCAAAGCTTCAATGGCTTCACTGGTTGGAGAAATAAAACGAAGAACATAGGAACATCAGATTGACTATGACAACTGCTACCAGGGAGGGTTGAAGTCATCCCAATTCTACCCAAGACAAAAGGGAGAAAAAAGGGACTTTAATGCTCTTCTCTCCCTCTTCCTGGGCTGGAGGGATGGCGGTAGAATGATAGGTAAAAAAATCATTTGACTAAGACAGTTGTTTAGAAAAGTAGGGTGTAATCTGTAGAGATAGAGAAAGCTTTGAGAGCGCCGAGTGTTTGGTAAGCTTCCATTAGCATCTCTCTCTCTCTCTCTTTTTCCCAGCCAAAGGAGGATTTAAGGAGTTGGCAACCAAGGTAATCAGAAATAATAATTATGAATTGATGGAATGTATCCATAAAGTACACTCCCCTAGTTAAGATGTGGGACAGTGAACATTTGTGGGTGTGTAGGAGAAGAGCAGGCAGAGCTGGGGTGGGGGTGGAGTTAAGCACGTCATCAGCTTAGAATCATTGCGTTGTCACAAATGGTCCAATTCTAACCCTTCCTGAATTGACCCTCATTTGCCATCAATTTAGTGCTGAACTTTAATTGACTCGATATTTCAATTCTCTGATGCAATCTAATGGATGGTCCTGATTTGATTCTGAGCCTGAATACGGTGTTTTGAAGTGCAACAATCCTACTTCAACAGCCTCACCAACCTCATCCAAATGGTCTATATTAATATTGTCTTCTCTTGAACTCCTTTTCGGAAGGGGCATACTTACTCTCGTTCCAAGCGCGAATGAAGAAAGCCATTTCTCCCACGGGGTGGAGGGCTGCCATCCAGACTGGTACCACCCTGGGTCTCCGATTCTGTCTCAGAGTCAGGGTGGACTGGCAAGCGAGAGAGAGAGAGAGAGCAAGATATCATGAGTGTTAAGCCTTAAATATATATATACATCAAGGTCTGCTTTTCTTAAGTACAGTATGGAGTCCACTCTGGGATGGGTCAATGCTTAAAAAAGAAGATAAAGGTTCCCCTCGCACATATGTGCTACTCGTTTCCGGCTCTAGGGGGCAGTGCTCATCTCCGTCACAAAGCCAAAAAAGAGCCAGCGCTGTCCGAAGACGTCTCCGTGGTCATGTGGTCGGCAGGACTAAATGCCAAAGGCTCACAGAATGTTGTTACCTTCCCACCAAAGGGGGTCCCTATTTTTCTACTTGCATTTTTCACGTGCTTTTGAGCTGCTAGGTTGGCAGAAGCTGGGACAAGGAACGGGAGCTCGCTCCGTGACGCGGCAGTGCTAGGGATTCGAACCGCCGACCTTTCTGATTGACAAGCTCAGCATCTTAGCCACCGAGCACCTCAAATTTATCCCTTGTATTTTCTTTCCATTTTATCTCCAGACCCAGCCTACTAAAGGGGAAAATCACAGGAAAATTAAACTTATGGGGGAACTAGCATGCTACTTTTAACGAAATAACGAAAGTTGGACCGGACTTTGGAAGTCATCTAGTCCAACCCCCCTGTTCAAGCAGGAGACCTTATACTATTTCAGACAAAGGGCTATCCTGTCTCTTCTTCAAAACCTCCACCCGTAACTTTTGGAGTTAAGCCCTTCTCCTTAGTTCTAGGTTGGATCTCTCCTTGACTAGTTTCCATCCGTTGTTTCTTGTTTTTACCTTCAGGTGCTTTGGAGAATGGCGTGACGCCCTTTTCTTTGTGGCAACTTCTCAAATATTGGAACACTGCTATCAGGTCACTCTTTCTTTTCATTAAATTGTTTTCCTTAATCACTTCATTAACATAGTCTTTTGCTAGAAGCAAGCATCTTGGTGTTTGGGGATATATTTTTGAACAGTGTTGACCCTAAACCTTAAGATCTCGACTCCAGTATCTGGGACTTGTGAGTTGTGTTGTATATAGATGACGTCTTGCTAGTGTTCAGAAACACTCCATAATTACTGGAATCCACAATTACTGGACTCCATAATTGAGTCAAAGCTTCCTAAGCAAGGAGGTGAACCTTGGGTAGCTGGACATTATGGAGGTGGTACCCCATCCACATCTGGAATTCAACTCACAGTTCTCATTGTCTTCTGGCTCCATTTCATTCATCCACTTGCAAGGAGAAGCCTTCTGGAGTGGGTTTCTTTTCACTAAGGTGCATCTCTTTCTGCCAGCTTCAGGCTTCACTTGTCCAGGTGATGTGTCTGGTACTAGCTGCTTCACCACACCTGGTGCTTTCTTTGAGGATGGTGAGCAGAGAGGCACATCAATTGTAGGTGATGGTCTCTGGATGCTGTAGCACCTAGAACCAAAAAACCCCCAAATATGTAGGACTAGCTTGATACCTGCGCTTCGCTACAAAATTATGTGGTCGGGCTTAGTTTTTGGGGAGGAAAATAAGAGGGGAAAATTCTGCCTCTGCCTACCAGCATCCATCGGTATTCATCTGGCTAGCATCCTGTCAGTGTGTGAGAGAGTGGAGGGCTGTTTGGAAACAGAAGCAGTATTTGCTATGTGAGCAAGGAGGAGACAGCAAGGTGCCTGGGCATGGCTTAGCTCAACTGTTCTGTACTAAAACTGTGAAACTGCAACTGAAACAACTCTGCTTGTGTTTTGCATTTGGAACAGATTTCTTTTCAGGTGGGGAGGGGGAGTAGAACTCCTTAGCAGCAGAGCGTGTTAATAATAATATAGGAAATACTAATGCTCTGATGGCCATTTTGAAAAATCCTTTCTTTGTGAGCCCCTAGAATCCAAGAGGAATATACGTGCCAAATTTCAAGCTTGTAGGCTTTACAGTTCTGGAGGTTTTGTGATGATGCGTGAGTGATATTTCACACACACACACACACACACACACACACACACACACACACACACACACACTGGTAAAGTGTATTACACTTGTTTTCTATTCAATTACATGTGCTTCCT
Source organism: Hydrophis major (assembly GCA_033807585.1). Lineage (NCBI taxonomy): Eukaryota > Metazoa > Chordata > Lepidosauria > Squamata > Elapidae > Hydrophis > Hydrophis major. The sequence goes on from CM066341.1 coordinate 4,963,607, forward strand.
TTCTGAACTCACCTCCACAGCGGGTAGAATTAGCAGTTTGGAGGGAAACAGAAAAGGGGAATAGAAAAGTGAGTGGAACTGGAAAATAGATGTCAAGAAGGCTGCAGAAGAAAAAGGATGGCTGAAAAAAAGATATATAAAGGAAAAGGGTGATAGCTAACATGCTGTACCTCATCTTTACCAACTGGTGCTTGGGCATCTGCGCTAGAGGAGACGCCCTGCTGGTTTCTGACCCCACAAAGCCACTATCTGTCTCTGGAGATACGATGCGCAGATCCTGCAACAAAGGGAAAGAGAGGGATTTATGGAGCTACCAGCAAAATCTAGAACATCTCTTTAGACTACTCTTGAAGGCCCCCGGGCTTGATCACAGAGGTATCTCCATCACTTGGATATATCTTCATTCCATGAAGGCCTGAAAAAAGGGCACATCCTTTAGAATAGAGTAGAGTAGAGTAGAGTAGAGTGGAGTAGAGTAGAATAGAAAAGGACAGAACAGAACAGAACAGGGTAGAGTAGAGTAGTGTAGTGTAGAATAGAATAGAATAGAATAGAATAGAATAGAATAGAATAGAATAGAATAGAATAGAATAGAATATAGAGTAGAGTAGAGTAGTGTAGTGTAGAGTAGAATAGAATAGAATAGAATATATAGTAGAGTAGAGTAGAGTAGAGTAGAGTAGAGTAGAGTAGAGTGGAGTGGAGTGGAGTGGAGTGGAGTGGAGTGGAGTGGAGTAGAGTAGAATAGAAAAGGACAGAACAGAACAGAACAGGGTAGAGTAGATTAGAGTAGAGTAGAGTAGAGTAGTGTAGAGTAGAATAGAATAGAATAGAATAGAATAGAATAGAATAGAATAGAATAGAATAGAATAGAATAGAATAGAATATATAGTAGAATAGAGTAGAGTAGAGTAGAGTAGAGTAGAGTAGAGTAGAATAGAATAGAATAGAATAGAATAGAATAGAATAGAATAGAATAGAATAGAATAGAATAGAATAGAATATATAGTAGAATAGAGTAGAGTAGAGTAGAGTAGTGTAGAGTAGAGTAGAATAGAATAGAATAGAATAGAATAGAATAGAATATATAGTAGAATAGAATAGAATAGAATAGAATAGAATATAGAGTAGAGTAGAGTAGAACAGAATAGAATAGAATTCTTTATTGGCCAAGTGTGACTGGACACACAAGGAATTTGTCTTTGGTGCAAATGCTCTCAGTGTACATAAAAGAAAAGATACATTCATCAAGAAGCATTAGATACAACACTTAGTGATAGTCATAGGTTATCTTCTTCAGGTTATCTTAGTCATAGGTTTTCTTCTTCTATCTTTAGAAAAGCAGAAGAAGCTTCTTGGATGAGGAGCGAAACATCTTCAAAGAAAAACCAGAAAGTCCAGTTGCCTCTTGAAAAAGCATCTTTGGGGCAACCATAACCTGAATGACTGAGGATCTCCATAGACATTCAAGGATTCTTGAGGAAAGAGTTGTAGCTCCATCCAAAGTGGACTCAATGATGTCCAGTGGACTTACCTGGTGGGGTTTCTTAGTACCTTCAATATCTAAAGGATCCCAGAGATCAGGACACAAACAATTCTTTCCATCTTGGTCTCCAAGTTCTATTCTGGAGATATTTGAGATTGTATTTCCTTCCTTAATCTTCCCGAGTGGACAAGATGGATGACCTGGAATTCTCTCCCTATGTTTGCCATCACCAACTCAAGACTTACCTCACACAACGTTGTGTCCATCTTTCGGGGTGAATGTGGAGCTCCAGATTCTGATGCTACACTTCCCCTGACGCTCCCCATGCTGCTGTGAGGTGAAAACTCAGCCTCCTGCTTCCTTCTCGAGAATATCTTGTGGACCGCAACCATGGGACGGTTGATCTCCGTGGGTTCACCGAGAGCTGCTTCTGCTTGGACGGAAGACACGTGCCTGCTTTGGTGGATTGGCTGCTGGACCTTTCTAAGCGATCGCTCAGGAGTCTCCTTCTCTTGAAGTCCCCTACCACAAAAAGCAAAGCTGCATTAGTTTGTGAACAAGTCCTTAAATTTAAGGAATGTTGTGGTCCCTTGGCAGCCTGCGGACACGGCAGCAGAGTTGGACAGTGGGGAGGAACATGGGCTGGTCCGGGAGTCTGGGGAGGACTCAGACGAGGGTCCTGTGTCTGATACAGATATGGGGCCAGGGCCATCTGGGAGTTATGTGCTGACTCTGGAGCCTCCAGAATCTGACAGCAGCGAGGCAGAGGAACAGTGGGAGCCTGCTACCAGTGTGCACATGTGCAGAGCTGCCAGAAGGCAAGAACAGTTAAGACAAAAGGGGCGACTCGGGAGTAAGCCATAAGTCATAAAGGAGGAGCAAAGGGACAGGAGCCTTTGCAGGAAGCAATTTTGTTCACTTTGTTCGGATTAAACTTTGAAGCTCTGTGTGGATTTTGTCCTCTGTTTGGCTTTTTACAGTTAATTTGGCACTTTAGTTATTGGCAGCAATTCAAAGGAGAGAAAGGTGGGTGCTTATCTTGAGGGACTGTTTGGAACTCATTACTGGCTGGGAACATAATTCCCAGCCGTTGAAATAAAAAGAGGGTTGTTTGGATTAAGCGTGTGATTAATTATGATCTCAGGAAGCCTTGGTCAGAACAAGGACATACCAGTGTTTCCCAGAAGCTAATCAAGGTTGCAATCGACAATCTGACATGCAAGTGGAAGACTTACAGAGTTGGAAGGGATCTTGGAGGTCCTCTAGTCCAACCCCCAGTTCAGGCCAGAAAACAACACAACTTCCAAATACGAGCTTATAAAATACAGACAAATTCTCCTAGAAACTGTCTGTGCGTTGTGAAGCAAACACCTCCTACTTATGTGGCTCCATGCAACTTAAGACCCAATTCACATAAAGCCTTAGTAAGACCACACCCAGAATGCTGCATCCAGTTTTGGTCACCCCACTATAAAAAAAAAGAGGTTGAGACTCCAGAAAGAGTGCAGAAAAGAGCAACCAGGATGATGAGGGGACTGGAGGATAAAACGGTTGCAGGAACTGGGTATGGCCAGTCCAGAGAAAAGGAGGACTGGGGGGGGGGGGAATGTGATAGCATCTTCCAGTATTTGAGGGGCTGCCACAGAGAAGAGAGGGGTCAACTTATTTTCCGAAGCACTCGAAAGCAAGACTAAAAGCAATGGATGGAAACTAACCATGGAGAGAAGCAACCTGGACTTAAGGAGAAACTTTTTAACAGTGAGAACAACCAATGGAAGGGCATATCTCCAGAAGTTGTGATGCTCCACCACTGGAGGTTTTTAAGAAGAGACTGGACAGGCACTAGTCTGAAACAATGTAGGCTCTCCTGCTCGACTAGAAGACCTCCAAAGTCCCTCCCAGCTCTATTCCGATTGAAACCTTTCTTGGCTTTTTTCTTAGACCTCCCTCCTCCCTCAGAATCTCCATCCTTCCTTACCTCCTGTAGAAAACCAGAGTGGGGATGGAGTGTTAAAAGCACAGTGAAATCTTTGTAGCAGCCTCTCTGCGGTGCCAGGTTTTACAAGCTGAAAACTTGAAAAGTGGGGCAACGCAATTGCTTCCAAGCATTCTATGTTTCCCAGCCAAGTCCCAGCCATCAAAAAAACAAACAAAAAAAAAAGAGAAGAAGAATGTTGCTTCCCAACTTACGAGGTTCCCACCTCTTAAGATTCCCCTGCTGAGTTCTGCCTTCCTTCCTGTCAAATTCCTCTCTCTCCGTTCTCCCTCCCTTTCTGCATTCTCGTCCTCTGCATCCTTTCCTTGCCAGCAGCAAGTAGGAAGGACGGGAAGGGGAAGGGGAAGAGAGAGAGAGAGAGAGAGAGAGAGAGAGAGAGAGAGAGGCTTAAAGCGGCTTTGAAGGGGCCTGGGAAAGAAAACAAGAAAGAAAACCAAAGACGTCTTTGTTCCCCAGCTTTAGATGATGCAGCGGAAAAAAAGTCAACCCTGTTTCTAATTTTAGTCACATCGCGGAATGCCCAAAACACCAGGGGAAGGGACTTGCTGCTCTAGCAAAAATAACCCGGCCAAACGAGCTGAGAAAAAAAAAAAAATCAGGCCAGGATTATGGAAGTTAGAAATAGGGTAACAAAATAAAGAAGATACGTTAAAAGAGAGAAGTAAATATGATGATTAATATGTTGACTATTGTTATGTTAACATTGTACGATTAATATGTGGAACATTCTATGTGAAATATTGCAGAATTAATATGCAATGAAGGATGTGCTACTTTTGATTATTGTTTTAACGAAGATATTTATACCCAGACAACAACACTGTTCAACTGAAGATGGCATGATTATATTAAAAGCTAGCTTGATAGCCCATGCTTCGCTCTGAAACTATGTAGTCAGGCTTACAGATTTCTTTCCAGGTGGGGATGGGTAGTAGAACTCTTTAGCATCAGAGCATGTTAATAATAATAATATATGAAATACTCTGATGGTCATTTTGAAGAATCCTTTCTTAGTATATATATATATATATAATTTATTTATAAAGAAAGAAAGAAAGAAAGAAAGGAAAGAGAGAGAGAGAGACAGAGACAGAGACAGAGAGAAAGAAAGAAAGAAAGAAAGAAAGAAAGAAAGAAAGAAAGAAAGAAAGAAAGAAAGAAAGAAAAAGCAGGCCAGGATTCCAATGTGATTTTTTTCAAGATCTTTTTGTCCAGGAATCTAAGCTCTGATTTTGATTATTTTCAGAAGATTAGATCCCACTGTTCGAGGAGGGTTCATTAATCTATTTTTTCCCCTTTTCACTTTATTGCCACACATGTTAAAATATGCATTTTTTGCTCTTTCCTCCCTGGATGTCTGTCTGTTTCTTCCGTTTGTCCATGGTTTTGCATGCGTAGTTTAAACTGGGAACTGGGTAGAAAGGTGGCAGGAATTGGGCATGTCTTGTTGAATGAAAAGAAGGACTAGAGTTGATATCATAGGGGCTGCTACAAAGAAGAGGGGTGAAAAGAAAAACTAGTGTTGACATAATAGCAGATTTTCAATATTTGAGAGCCTACCCCAAAAAAGAGGAGGTCAAGCTATTCCCCAAAGCACCAGAGGGCAGGACAAGAAGCAATGGGTGGACTTTAACCTAGAACCAACTTCGAACTAAGGAGAAATTTCCTGACAAATTAGAGCAATTAATCAGTGGAATGACTTGTCTCCCAGAAGTTGCTGGTGCTTCATCACTGGAGGCTTTTAAGGAAAGACTGGACAGCCACCTGTCTGAAATGGTATAGGAACTCCTGATTGATCAGGGTTGGACTAGAAGACCTCCAAGGTCCCTTCCAATTCTGTTATTCTGTTCCTTAGGAAATTCAGAGCAGTAGGAAATCCAGAAGAGAAGGTTGGAGATCTTCCAAGAAGGTGAAGTAGCTCAGGTAGTTTTCACACGGACTTACTTGGAGGCAGGAGGGATTTTATTAGATGCAGATGGCTTCTGCAAGGAGCCACCCTTGGTCCCAGCAGCTGTGGTGGCTTCAGTGCCCAGTTCTTCTGCATTGTGTTTGTGACTCAAGACCTCTGGCAAAGATCTGAAGCTGCTGCACCTTGGAACGAGAAGCAGGAAACTGAGCTGGGACAGAAAAACCTAACATTTCTGGGAATCAAATAAGATTTCTGAACTTTGCTTTCAACTTCTCCCCTTTGATCTCCCCTCCACCATACCCAGGGCAGTGGGAAGACTCTCCTCTTTCATCCTTCCATGAAGCTTTGATGGCCTCAAGATCACCTTATGCCACCAGACTTGAAATTTTAGGCCTAGATAACCTAGAACTATGCCACCTTCGGTCCAATCTAAATATAGTACATAAAATTATCTACTACAATATCCTACCTGTCAATGAATACTTCAGCTTCAACCACAACAATACAAGAACACACAATAGATACAAACTCAAGGTAAACCGCACCAAACTTGATTGCAGGAAATACGACTTCAGCAACAGAGTGGTCAATGTCTGGAATACTCTACCCGACTCTGTAGTTTCTTCCCCAAACCCTAAAAACTTTAACCTTAGACTGTCTACTATTGACCTCACCCCTTTCCTAAGAGGTCTGTAGGGGGTGTGCATAAGCGCACCAACGTGCCTACCATCCCTGTCCTATTGTTTCTTTTTTATTCATATCCATTTCATGTATTCATAACCATGTTTATAATTATACCTGTTATCTAATACTTGCTTGACAAATAAATAAACAAATAAAAATAAAAAAATCAGGTGGGAACACACAAATATGATGGTGCCAAGTCTGAATGAATGAACCCAGGAGTGAAATTGGATGCAGCTTAAGAGGAATCCATCATGGATTCATTGCAGCCCACCTGTGCCAACCTTTCACCTTCCCATTTAGCGTCAGTGGTGGGATTCTACTGGTTCGGTCTGGTTCGGGTGAACTGGTAGTAAAAAATGCTACCATTCAGCTGAACCAGTATTTTTCCTCCTCCCACTGATCAGCTGTTCTGACAATCAGCTGTTCCGACAATCAGCTGTCAAGACGACCAGCTGTTCCAACGACCAGCTGTTCCGACGATCAGCTGTGTTGGGATTCCCCTTGCTTTCTTACTGCTTTGCCCAGGAGGCTTTCCTGAGGCTCAGGAGGAAAAAAACAGAGCACGCAGGGTGTGTGTGTGTGTGTGTGTGTGTGTGCTGCAGCAAAAAAGAGCCACGCCCATCCAGTCACATGGCCACACCCAGGTAGCCACACCCACCTAGCCATGCCCACAGAACCAGTAATAAAAATATTTTCATCCTGCCCCTGTTGGGCTTCCTTTTTTTTTTATGGGTGGACATGAACATGAAAGACACAGCCTTACTGCTCCAGAAGATAATCCATGTCCTCCTTCTCTTGAGGCTTGCAGGGTTGGGGCAGCTCCAGGAAATCTTCACCAGCTCCATCACTGATGGAACTCAAGTCCCCCTCCAGCTGAACTTGAGTGATGTTCTTCTTGGGGGCAGAGGCCTGAGGAACGGATGGAAAAAACCCAAGTGAATTGAAATAGAACCACTTTGCAATGTTGCCTCAAATCTTCTAATTAATCATGATTTCACCTCAGGATATGGCATGCAGACAGCTGGGACTGGAGCATGAAGAGACGGTGTTGGGGTTCCCATTTGCTCCTCAGAAAGCTGGATTGGGAAGCTGAGATGTGACGGGATGCTTCGTGGAGAAATCTCTACTCCAACTTGTTGGTTCCACGTAGACTGCTCGATTCTCTCTTTCATGCCCTCCAAACACAGCCCCAGATGGAAGATGTTGCCTTCCACTCCTCTGAGAAACATTAAGCCACAATCCCCAAATCTTTAATTTGGTGAGGTGGATATAAATTCCTGTTAACCTCTCTCTTGATACTTTTAATAGCACCGGGCATAAAAGTCATTTTAAAAAGGTAAAGCGTTCCTCTATCCAGGCACATCCATCTCTAGGGTGCAGTGCTTATCTCCAACAATAAATATGCCTGAAATTGCAGATTTCCTTCTATAGAGATATTGGGTGGTTGACATGGTAAGTAAAGGGGAGAAGTGTTGGAATTCATTGTTGGAATGTATTTTTATGTAACAACTACAGTAATATTTAGCCAGTAGATGGCAATGTTTTCATGTTTTGATCTATGGTATAACTCCAGTAGAGTTTCCTGTTTCCTGTTACAGCTATGCAGTTGAGCAGTAAGGCACAAGGTGACTGTACTCTTTGTTTGCTCTGTATGCTGCTTTACATAAAACAGAATTTCTAACAAGAAGCGTCTGTAATGCTCAAAAAGTGAATGGAATCGGTTATCTTTGGCAAATCTGAAATTCAAGGGAGGAGACAATCTGTCCTGAGTAAGATTTGTGCAGTCTCTAAGACTTGCCACCAACTTAAAAATAAAGGCAAAGGTTTCCCTTGTCCAGCCATGTCTGACTCTAGGGCAGGGTTCTCATCTTGCCAAGGAAATCAGCATTGTTTGGAGATGCTTCCATGGTCATATGGGTGGCATTATTATATACCAAAGTGCATAGAATGCAGTTACCTTCCACCAAAGTGGTACCTACTATATTTATCTACTTGCATTTGCATACTTTCGAACTGCTAAGTTGGCAGGAATTGAGTTAAGTAGTGTAAGCTCACCCTGTCGCGTGACACTCAGGACTCAAACCAGTCTGTTAGCTTTCCACCTTTTGAGCCTCTTTTTTAATCTGGGTGGTGTATGTCTACGTACCGGTTGGGATCAAATTCTCCTAGGGTCTCCATAGCTCCGTTCTGATTCAACTGCTGGTACTTATTTCGAGCCTGCACATAAGCTTGTTCCAGTGCTTCCTGAGCTTCCTTCAGTCTTGCAAACCCCTACAGAGACAGGAAAATTGAAACAGGAATAAGGAGAGGAAAACCTCAACTTACCCCAGTTCTTTTAGCGGCCATTCAAAGTTACAATGGCACTGAACAAAAATGACTTAGGACCACTTTGCAGCATCCCTGGGACCACGTGATCAAAGTTCAGACATTTGGTAACCCTGGACTTATATTTATGGCAGTGGCAGGGGTCATGCGATCCCCTTTGGTGACTGTAAGGACCAGCCTCTCCCCTCTTCAAAAAAATAAGTATAGACTCTTGAAAACTTTGTATTTCAAAAGGAATCTTTTATTGAAGAGAGGTAAAAGCAAGTCAAAATTCAAAGCAGGATCTGAGGTCCCTCAGGGCATGCAACAGGACAAAGGGAATTTGAAACCCCTCCCAACAGTCCGATGTGGATTCCACCAATCCACAGGTGTGAATTATTATACCAGCATCTCTGAGAAAGCAGTTAAGGAAAATTTCTCAGAGCTATCTTCTAGCACTGCAATCCACATGGCCCCTTCTCTCTGTGTATCTCCCCAAGAAATGAGACTTTTTCAGGCATCTGGGGCACCAGGCAACGTTTATAAATCGTGTAAAAGGTTATACAAAAAGACAGGGTAAGAAGTAGGATACTTAGGCTACGTATAGAGGAAAAGAATTAAATGTACCAAATCCAACTCCTCCTTTTCTTCAATCAGAGAATGGCAGATACATGGATCTGACAGCGACTTTCTGACCAGCAAAGCCAATTGGAGTTCACTTCACAACGATGATTCACTTAACAATGGTGGCAAAAAAGAAGTAAACTGGGGCAAAACTCACCTAACCATTGTCTCACTGAGCAACATAAATTTTGGGCTCCATTGTGGTCATAAGTTGAAGATTACCTGTCTTCTATTTATGGCCATAGGAGCGTCATCTCTGATTTTACTACCATTTCCCTGAAAATATGACCTACTCCGAAAGTAAGTCCTAGCTTGATTTTGACACATTCTCACCCAATATAATAAGTCCTAAATTATCCCCCCCCTGAAAATAAGCCCTAATTAAGATTCCACCCATTCCAGAGTGCATGGGTAAAAATTAAGCTAGGGTGGGGATAGGGGTGGGTGGAGCTACCCTACTACTTACCTTTGAATAGTTGTAGCCAGGCCTCGCACGTCTCGACACCTGCCTCACCAGAGGGTGGTGTGTGTGTGTGGGGATCTTGCACATTACCTTCTGGATGGTGGCATATGAGTGTGTGAGCACGAGCGTGAGTGCAATTTTTGGCACAGGTGTCACTTAAGAGGGAGGAGAGGAAAAAAATGGTGTTACCTTCAACTGGTCCGTGGCCTCCAGCCTGTCAGTTTGAATTAAATCCTCCAAGAATTCCATCTGGGAAACAAAATGAGGAATGAATTTAACATATTGCATTAATCAGACTGGTAGGACGGTTGTCTTCCTATCTCAGTTCCAAGAAGTGGGAAAAGATTAAACAAAGATTAAACGAAGGGCAAAGCACGAGTGAGCCCAAGTTTTAAAACAATTGCAACCCAGAATCAATTTACTTAATGCCGAAACATACTCAACATACATGTAGAATGCTTTTCAAGTTGGAAAACATGCTCACAAATCCCTCTTTATTTTCCAGTTGCCAGTCAAGAAGCAAGAAACTGTGAGGTCCTTGGCATTCTCTGAGCTTGGTTGTTTTCTTGTAAAAGTTTCATGACCCTACTAGGAAACATCATCAGTGCTAGAAGGGAGTGGGGTATGTAAGGAGGAGGAGGAAGACTGTGGGGTCCTTGGTGCTCTCTGAGTTTGGTTGTTTTCTTGCGGACGTTTCAATACCCAGCTAGGTAACATCGTCAGTGCTGGAAGAATTGAAAAGCAACCCCTAATTCCCTTCTAGCATTGATGATGTTACCTAGTTGGGTCATGAACGTCTGCAAGAAAAAGAACTGAGCTCAGAGAGCATCAAAGGACCCCACAGTTCAATCCTGGGCTACAAATTTTGTCCTTTATTGGAAATTAAAACAACAGCAACTTGCCTGGGTCTGAAATTTACTTGCTTGGGCAGTTAACAATCGTGTGAGATGATCACCCAAGAAAGGTGTTTTGCTGGAGATGGGACAATCTGTTTCGGAAGAAGCGATGCCCATGGAATAGCTCAAGGACGAGGGTTGTGCTGGCTGCCTAGGAAATCCTGCAATGCAAAAAAATTAGAAATTCTGCTTGAAGTTCAGCTCAATTCAGGGAGCATAATACTTTCACGGTGTGAACATTGATTTATTGGCAACAATAGAGGAATGTGAGGTCCTGGGTGCTCCCTGAGCTTCGTGGCTTTTTTGCAGAACGTTTCATGACCGAACTAGGTAACATCATCAGTGCTAGAAGGGAATGGAGTTTGTAGAGGGGAAGGGGGAAAGAAGAGGAAGAGAAGGAAGAAGAGGAGTGTAGGGACCTTGGTGCTCTCTGAGCTTAGTGGTTTTCTTGCAGATGTTTCATGATCCAACTAGGTAACATCATCAGTGTTAGAAGGGAGTGGGCTTTGTGGAGGAGAAGAAAAGGGGGAAAGAAGAAGAGGAGGTGGTGAAGGAGGAAGAGGAGGAGGAAGAAGAGATGATGATAAGGGGCCCTTACTTCTCTCTGAGCTTGGTGATTTTCTTCCAGACATTTCATGACCCAACTAGGTAACATCATCAGTGCTAGAATGGAGTGGGTTTTCCACCCTATTTATATACTACTATACTTGCTCTCAAGGGAGTTTTTTCAGCTTGCCAGTCTAGCCTTCAGCCCTGGGAATTCTCAGTCATCCCATCCACAGGTATGACTGGCATTGAGCATTGGAGAACCAGCCAATGAATGACTTGCTCAGTTTACAGCTGTTCCCCTTACCGGCAGTGACGGTGTTTCTTCCCAAGATCAAGGTAGACAAGATGCAAATGTCTTCAACTTACCTTCACCATAACCGCTCGTGGATGCTTGGCTGGACCGCTTTGTCATCTCAGCAGACCTGATTTGAGGGATGCTGAATGTTACCACTTTGGATGCCTCCGATATTCTCCCCATTTCAGCGGCCTGGCTGGGCTTGGGAGGGTCGCTGTACAAGCGTACCTGAAAGGCAGAAAGAAAAAATAATAATAGAAGAAACCTTGTATTTCATCGTGATCTTCAAAAAATAAATCTGGGTTTCCAGTTTGAAGTGTAATTGAAACACAAATTAAAAGAGCAGAGAGAAGGTCCATATTTTCAGCCCTAAAAGTGAATAGACTTGGAAGCCAATCCAGCAGAATCATCATGAGCCTGGAATAACAGAGTTGGAAGGGGACCTTGGAGGTCTTCTAGTCCAACCTCCCCTGCTCAGCAGGATCCATCACTGGAAGTTTTTAAGAAGAGACTGGACAGCCACTTGTCTGAAATGGGATAGGAAGGGGGGGTGGACTAGAAAACCTCCAAGGTCCCTCCCAGCTCTATTCTGATTCTGAGAGCCTAGACCATTCCAGACAAATTGTCCAATCTTTTCCTAAGAACCTCCAGTGTTGGAGAACCCACATTCTGGAAGCCAGTTGTTCCACTGATTAATTGTTCTCACAGTCAGGAAATTTTTCCTAAATTTCAGGTTGATTCCCTCCTTGGTCAGTTTCTATCCGTTGCTTCTTCTCTCACATTCAGGTGCTTTGGAGGATAGGTTGACTGGAAAACATCTTGACTATTCTTAACCAGATTTAACCCAATCCATCTGCACAGTGGTTGTTGGCTATAACCCTTTACCTGCTTTCTCAGGTCCCCAACTGTCATTGTCCTCTGAATCGCACGAGTGGAGGGGAATTCTAAGGCTTCTCCCCTGCTTATGTTCTACCAGCTAGAACTGGATTTCTGAAGCTGACCCACATCTTCAGTTGCCACAGCCTGCCTCGCCTTCAAATCTCCCAGTGATGTCCCCATAAACTAAGCATTGTGACTGCATGAGAGCATCATGGGGTGGGGACACAAGGCCTCCCCCCCCCAACAAACAGGGAACCTCTAGTGGAGATTTTTCAGCAAAGGATGGGAAAAGGAGGACAAGAATTTATAAAACGATGACAGGTTGGCTCCAAAGAGAATGCTTCTCTCTCTCTCTCTTTTTTTTAAAGGGAAAAAAGAAATTAGTTATAAAAAAGTAACTCAAAGATATTAACGTTAACATAGATTAACAGAGTTGGAAGGGACCTTGTAGGTCATCTAGTCCAACCCCCTGCCCAAGGAGGAGAGCCAAGACCAGCATGTATTGCCCACAATGGAGCTCAACATTTATGTTGCCAAGTGAAAAAAAAAAATTTTTTTTTTTTCTCAAAGTCTCATCATCTTTTTGGTAACGTGGTGACCAAAACTGGTTGCAGGATTCCAGTTGTGAGTCTTACTGGGGTTTTATAAAGCAGTACTAATACTTGATTCTATGCTTCTGTGGGACATACAGGAAGAAGAAAAGATCTGTCACAATTTGGAGACACAGGAAATGGACGAGTAGAGAACAGCCAGTTGCAAATGCAATGTTTTTCGGGGCATGTTCTCAATTCCCCCTCCTCTTTGCAACTTCCTGTTCAAGGAGAAACTGGCTGAGTCATCTTACTAAAGAAACCCCTTGAAAAGTACAGTTCCCTTTTCTTCTTTTCAACAGCCCTAAAGACTTCCTCAAGACCTTCTTCACAGAATTGTAGAGCCGAAGCCAGCCAGATCCGATTGTATTTGCAGAGGGTTTCGAATAAGCAAGGATTTCCGACTCATAATTATTTTCGAAAAGCAACAACGATGGATTCCAGCCTGATCTGAATTCTACTTTTGAAATGAAATAAAGATGGGATTTTTAAAAAGAAATGAATCAGGAGCAGCATATTCTTCTGATCTTTTGGAGAACTTTGGGATGAGAGAGAGTGCAAATTAATGCGAGGTAATCTAATGACATTTGCAGCCTAATGACTTTTACAGGATCTTTGTGGACCAAACTGGGTTGCAGACCCTGAGATCTGAAACTCAGCTGAGAGATAAATTCAGAATTTTGCAGCTCACCCTGAAATAAAAACCCAGAACTAGGGTATAAAACCAGAATTCATGGCTTTAGAACTTGAGGGGAAAAAAAAACCAGATTTCAACTCCTCCCCAGACACTATGATACTGATAGATCCAGGACACAATAATTATTGGTCAAAGGTGAATGGAAAGGTACTAAACTTTAACTCTGATCATCCATTTTCTGATAGATTTTTACCAAAACAGAGCCATGTTGAAACAGCATGTTGAAAAGTAAAGTCTTACACTTAGGCAAAAACAACTAAAAGGACACATATAGACTGGGTGAATCCAGGTTTAATAGTTGTAACTGTGAGAGGGATCTTTGGAGTCTTAGTGGACAACCAGTTAAATATGAGCCAGCAGTGTGCAGTGTCAGCCATAAAGGCCAATGCTATCCTAAGTTGCATCAACAGAGGGATACAATCAGGATCAAGTGAGGGACTAATACCACTCTATAAATCCTTAGTAAGACCACACCTAGAGTACTGCATCCAGTTTTGGTCACCACACTATAAAAAAGATGTTGAGATTCTAGAAAAAGTGCAGAGAAGAGCAACCAGGATGATAAGGGGAGTGGAGGCTAAAACATACAATGACTAGTTGCAGGAACTGGGCCTGGCTAGTCCAGTGAAGAGAAGGACCAGGGGAGACATGATAGCAGTCTTCCACTATTTGAGGGGCTTCCACAGAGAGGAAGGGGAGTCATGCTGTTTTATAAAGCACCTGAAGGCCAGACAAGGAATAATGGATTGAAACTGAACAAGGAGAGATTCAACCTGGAAATAAGGAGGAATTTTCTGACAGGGAGAACAATCGACCAGTGGAACCGAAGTTGCCTTCGGAAGTTGTGGGAGCTTCATCATCGGAGGCTTTCAAGAAGAGATTGGACTGCCATCTGTCAGAAATGGTGAAGGGTCTCCTGCTTGGGCAGGGGGTTAGATTAGATGACCTACAAGGTCCCTTCCAACTCTATGAATTTGTAATCTGCAAGCATGGTCCTCTCCAAGCAGCAGGGAGCAGTGAAAGCTGTAAAGTCTTATACACAAAACCTCTGTTTTATGATCAGTTACTACCTGTTCCCCAAGCAGGTATGTTCATAAGGTGTTCCATGAGGAGAATGTGGTACCCACAAAGCACCAGATGAAAAGGTTACAGAAAAGACCTGAATAATATGATAATTCCTTATCATCTGGTACCTTGGCACTCAGCCGCAACCGGTCGATGGTATTCTCAGCTTCAGCGTACTTGGTTAGAAGTTTGTGGTAGTCTTCCTAAAAGATGATGAAGAGAACATGGAATAGGAAGTGCTTTGGGGGTGCATGATCTGTTGCATATGGCACAGAGCAATGGTCATATGTATGAGTCAGTGGCCAAGCATCCAAATTTTGATCACATTATCATGGAGATGCTGCAAAGGTCCTAATGGTGGAAAACAATCCCAAGTCACTTTTTCTCGTGCCGTTGTAACATTGAAGGGTTCACTGACAGCATCTGCACCAAAGACAAATTCCTTGTGTATCTAATCATACTTGGCCAATAAAGAATATTCTGTTCTGTTCTAGTCTATTCTGTTCCTATTCTACTCTACTCTACTCACTCTGTATTCTGTTCTATTCTATTCTATTCCTTCTATTCTATTCTATCATATTCGACTCTATTCTGTTCTATTCTATTCTACTCTACTCTATATTCTGTTCTATTCAATTCTATTCTACTCTGTATTCTGTATTCTATTCTATTCTATTCCACTCCACTCCGTATTGTTCTATTCTGTTCCGTTCCGTTCCACTCCACTCCACTCTGTATTCTATTCTATTCTATTCAGTTCTACTCTGTATTATGTTGTCTGTTCTGTTCTATTATTCTATTCTGTTCTGTTCTGTTCTGTTCTGTTCTGTTCTGTTCTGTTCTGTTCTGTTCTGTTCTGGCCTAACCTAACCTAACCTAACCTAACCTAACCTAACCTAACCTAGCCTAGCCTAGCCTAGCCTAGCCTAGCCTAATTCTATTCCTACTCTACTCTATTCTATGTTGTGTTAAGAGCTACCTGTATATGGATGAACCAGATACTAGAAGCCAAGGATTGAATTGCTACGAATGGTGCTTTAACCTCGAAGGATGCACACACAAAGGGATGGGGATGAAAAACACACAAAGAGGGGAAATGTGCATAATGTGTGCAGGTTATGACTTCTCTCCGCTTAGATTGATGCAGACATACGGTGGGTACATTAAACAACTTGCTTTTGGCTACTGGCCTAGATTTTTCTATTGATGGCTTCAGAGACGGAGTACGTACTCACATGAATGAGCAAACCTCCAGACCAGTGAGAATAATCATCACCATCATAATAAAATACATTTCTGCAAATTGAAAAGCCTCTATGCCAGACAGAAGGGGTTTTCGCCTGGAAACTATCTATGAATATATTTATGGAATGCAGTTTCGGTTTTGCAAGCCGCTACACTGCTCCCCTCTTCCTTTCTGTTGGCAATTCTAAAAAGACCAGAGAAATATTTTATGAATTGAGGGGGGGGCGCATTACGCAATTAACCCCTGTGTGACCACAGCTGCAAGGATTTGCTTCACAAACGTGCTTAAGACACGTCGTAAAGCTGGGGCGAAAGTCACTTGACCGATTTTTCCACTTTGCAGCATCAATTTGGGGCTCGATATTATGGTCGTCATCCGAGGACCGCCTGTGTTCTTTTCCCAAACATAGGTGGCCCTCGGATCACGACCACAATATCGAGCCCCAAATCGATGCTGCAAAGTTTTTCGGCATTTTTCGGAACGCGTCTGGGAGACCCTACCTGAAGCTGATGCACCAGCTCCGTAGCCTGTCTGGGGGACTTCAGTTCCTCGGGAATAACAGAGACGGTGGGCGTGGGGCATTTTGCAGGAGGATCTTCTCCACTATTCAGCAACACCTCTCGGACAATCTCGGCAGGAGACTTGAAGATGACTGGCTTCCTAACCTCCTTCCTGCTGGCTGGAGAAGTCTTCCCTTGAGGTGGTTGGTAGCTTTGAGGATCCTTGGGGAACTTGACCCGGGGTTCCACTTTGGAGAGATCTGGTAATGGGTAGTTGAGTTTCCCTCGGCCATATTGGGTGACGTCTCTTACCCCAGAGTTTGACAAAGTCTCTCGGTTTGGTTCTTTCAAAGCAGGATGTCCCGGTTTCTTCTGGCTGGTAATTCGTTGAGGGCTCAGAGATTTGGACTGCCTTGGACCTTTGGACAACAGCCCATGGGGTACATCTGCTTTTGACTTGTGTATGCGCTTCTCCAATTGGCTACCAACTCGTGTGAAGGTGTGGGACATCTGCGTTATCCCTCTGGAATCCAAAATTCTTTCTTCAGCGTTATTAAAAGCGAGCTGCTGGAGGGCTTGAGGTTCTTTCTCCAGAGGTTGTTCCAAGTTCTCCATCCAAGATAACTCTGGACAAGTCTCGGCATCGATGCCGGGACAATTCTGAAGATCTTCCAAAGATTGGAAATCCAAGAGGCGCCGATTGTATTGCAAGGAACTTGCGAGAGAACCATGGCTTTCTGGGTTTCTTCCTGACTCCCAGGAGAACTTTTGATCTTCAGGGAAGTCCAGACCATCCTCACCCAGAATTTGAGGTTCAATTTCTAGTTGGGTGCACATTGGAGGGGGACCACAGGGAGAAGGGCTAAGGTTGGAGCTCCCAGAGAGTTCATCGTCCACATTATCGGAGGCAAAGCTGCATTTATACAAAGCAAGAGGGTCTTGCAGGACCTCAGGACTGGGACTGAAGTCTGAACTGTACTGGCCTTCAAAAAAAAGCTCAGCTTGGACATCGTCCTGGCTGTCCCATGTCCCTCTTGTCTTCTCAACTTCAGTGCTGTCTTCTTCACGCCTCCTATCTAGCTGGAAGTAAGACCTCATGCCAAGATCCTTGGGACTCCCTTTCTTCTCTAAACAAGAGAAGGACATAACATTAGAAGGTCTCTCTCACCTTGTCCTAATTATCAACCCATTCCCTTCCAACCATCTTATGGTTCAGGGCGGCCAACACAAATCAAAACATTACATTTTGTTCAAAGCTAATAACCACAAATGAAAAATGTATCAAAGGGTATAGGGGTTCTTATAAATCATACATCCTTCTTACATGGGCTTTCAAGCAGCTGCCCATCTGAAGATCTTTCTGCCATTTATTTACCCAAATGATGCTGGATCCATAATACTGAGCAAATACTGGTTGTGTTTCTTACACAATTCCAGGAAAGCTAGTTGCTTCAGAGAAGAGTTAATCTGGAGTGCTAAATAGCCCTACTATTGGCACATTTAGCAAGAATATTAGACTCATACTTTGGTGTTTCAGGGTCTGGCTGAAAATATACAGAAACTAGGAGCTGGAAAAGCCAAAGAGAGACAGAATTTAAAAAGATGTTTAAAAAATAAAGATTGCATCCAGTTTTTGTTCTAGCTTCAACCAGTGCTCCCTTAAGACTCAAACAAAGTTTCTATGGAGATTCTCAGTCATCCAGGTCATGGATGTCCCCAAGGTGCTTTTTCAAGAGGCAATTGGACTTTCTTGGGGGGTATTTTTTGGAACGTGTTTCGCTTCTCATCCAAGAAGCTTCTTTGAAGACGTTTCACTGAGAAGCGAAACGTCTTCAAAGAAAAACAAGTCCAGTTGCCTCTTGAAAAAGCACCTATGGAACAATGACAAGGTGGCTCTCCAGAACATCTCCTTTGAACCATTTAGAGCCTTATGATATTATGAGCCTCAGATATTACTCTAAATAATAACCTTACCAGAAATTTGGCTCCCTAATTTCCTGTGTTACTCACCTGGCAGGGGACTTGTAGCATTGACATCTCCTGCATGTTCAAGATCTTGAAGTTCACCAAGATCAAAACCTTGTTCGCCTTCTTCCAAAAAGTGTGGATAGTCCTTCAGTTCCCCCAAACGTTCTTCATCTTCCAGGATCTCCTGGGAAGAAGACAAGGTCCAGCCGTCCAAATTCCCAACAAGGGTGTTTCCTCCCAACTGGAAGTCTCCATCTCTTCTCCCTTCAACTCCAGCACCTTCTTCTGACTCCTTCACCTCGTAGGGCTGCTCTCCAAAGCCATGGCTTTCTCCGCTGGCCATTCCTGCATTCCCAGGAAGGGAAGCTTAATGGCGTGAATGGTCGTGGAATGATTTCCTCAATGCAAAAAAAGAAAGATAAGCCAGATCCTTCATTTGGGCCTTTTCGTCAGAGTTTTTCTGCCAAGAAAGTAGCGTCACATGGAGGCTTCACTCAATGCTTCCACCCCAAGGAGAGGGTCGGAATAAATAACGATGCAGAAAAATGGGTTTAGACGGGGTCCAACGTTCCATGGTTTATCCATAGGCTGCCAATTCAATGAGAAGATGGATGCTTCTGAAGTCCTCAGTTGGGATGGAGAACTTGCAATTCTCAGGGTAGCTTTAATGATCTTCTGCAGATTCTCTCAATATGGAAAGCACCACCTGCATAGAGAGAGGGAGTGGGGGGGAAATTGAGAGAGAGAGAAGAAAGGAAAAAGAGATATCACTTTGACCAGCCCATCCTGTTCACCTCACTTGCAACTTGAGGGTTTCCCTCCAATGGAATTCTACTTCCAAGCATGTTAAAAGCTCTGTATTAAGTAAGGCTAATCTTGAATTAAGCTCCTTTAAGACATGAACGTTCAGCGAGGGGAATCTTCTATATTTGAAATTGGCTTGGAGTTAGCATGGTTCCAGGAAGTGCCTCCCCTCCCCTGGCTCTTCTATCTATGCAGCTGGAGATACACAGATGTGGCTTCAGGCAGTGCCACTTACCACACAAACACAAAAGGGGCAGCTTAAACCCCCCCCAAATCACAGAATGACCGCATTGATTCCATCGTTAAGTAGAAATGAAGTCTCCCACTCTAGCGAGCTGCCCAGAAGAGAATGGATGCTTCTGAATGCATGCTTTAATCATCATCATCTTCCTTCTTTCTTGGTCCGTTTAATGAAAAGAAGGATTAGGGGTGGCATGATGGCAGTCTTCCAATATTCTGCCCCAAAGAAGAGGGGGTCACAACCTATTCTGCAAAGCACCTGAAGGCAGGACAAGAAGCAATGGATGGAGATGAATGAAGGAGAGATCCAACCTAAGACTTAAGGAGAAATTTCCCAACAGTGAGAATAATTGATCAGTTGGAACAGCTTGCCACCAGATGTTGTGAATGCTCCAACACTGGAAGATTTTAAAAAGATGCTGGATAACCATTTGTCTCAAGTGGTGTCGTTTCCTGTTTAAGCAAGGGGTTGAACTAGAAGATCTCCAAGGTCCCTTCCAAATCAGTTGTTCCGTTTCTATTTGATGGCCCAGAATTATTCTAATTTCCACCCTGTTTCTTCCTCTGAAGTCCTTTATACCTTTCCTGCCCAAATTTTAGAAGCCCAAAATGAATTTAGGTCTCTCCAGGGTGCATGTATGGGGAAAACACAGGAAAACCGATGAACTTTCTGTGTGTGTATGTGTGTGTGTGTGTGTTTCTCCCTCCTCTCTCTCATACACATATACACACATACAATCTCTTTCTCTTTCACACATACACATAATCTTCCTCTCTCTCTCACACACATACAATCTCTCTCTCACACACACAAACACAATCCCCCCTCTCACACAATCTCTCACACACATACACACAATCTCTCTCTGTCCATCAGACACACACACAATCTAACTCTCACACACATACACATAATCTCTCTCTCTCAGACACACACACAACCTCTCTCTCTGACACACAAACACAATCTCTCTCTCTCTCTCTTTTTTCTCCTATCTTAACCTTGTTGGTCATATGTTGGATCACTGCCTGGACCAGATCCAATCTGATGCAAAGAACCTTCTGTATCCTCCACACAGCAACCAAGAGTTTTGTTGAATTACCAAGGCAACCTCAAACTAAAATACAATCCAAGTAAAACCCACCTGGATTCAGAATGAGAGTCCAGAGTGGGGAAAATAAATCCAACCGACCAACACAAACCAGCATATTATTTCACTTTGGAGATTGAGCATATCAGGGCAGCTTTCCAAAGAGGTTTAGAACAAGGAAAGATTTACGGATTTTGGAAACATATAAAAAATGGGACCCTGGGCTGTTTTCCTCAGTAGTGACCCTTCCAGATAAATAATCCACAAAACATCTATTCTTCTTTCCTCTCCTATGTGGACATAAGACCAAAACAACCAAAATTACATAAGGGAACATAGAAGAGAGTTACGAATGGAGGATATTTCTAACTTTCTTCTATTTTAGAATACAATACAAATGAGGCACAGATTTATAAATACGGATACAAACGTGAGTCAGTTTGGTCTGGTTGTTAGGGCACCAGGGTAGAAAGCAGGACAGCACGAGTTCAAATCCTGATTTAGCCATGAAAGCAGCTGGGTGACTTTGGGCCAATCACCAGGAGACGGTGAGTTCTAGTCCTGCTTTAGGCACGAAAGCCAGCTGGGTGACTTTGGGCCAGTCATTCTCTGTCAGCCCAACCTACCTTAAAGAGCTGTTGTCATGGGAAAAATAGGAGGAAATTGTATTGCATATGTTCACCATCTTGAGTTATTTATAAAAATAATAAAGGGAGGATAAAAAAATTAAAAAAATATTCCTATTTAGCCTCCTTGAAATGTGGCAGGCAGTTGCTCTAGAAAAGCCTTATTTGAAAGCACCGGGACATAGTAAACAACTGTGTGGAACCTGAGCATACAAATCCAGCAAGGTTTTTTTTATTCTTCCCTTACCAAATATACCCTCCTTCGTAGCCTCCGTGGCTTAAATGTGGAGCCCTGTTTTAAAAAAAGTACAAAACGCTTTCTTTTTTCCCCCCTGCCCTTCCTCAAAAGTACTTTCATCAGAACGCTGTGAAATTTACTTAAATAGTTCATCACCCGGGGCCACTCAGATCTACTTGGTTTTAATAAAGAAGCTGCCCGATGGCGAAAGATTTAGAAACAGGGATGACGACCATTTCCCCAAATCCTTCAGCGGCTACTCAAGATAGTTCCCAAAAGTTAAGACGGTAGAAGTGAACTTCGCCAAAAATCCTCCTTTGATGTCACAAAACCAAAAAGCAGCAAACAACTTGCCACTAAAGGTCTATGATTTAGAAAAGAACAGAATAACGGAGCTGGAAGGGACCTTGGAGGTCTTCTAGTCTGACCCCCTGATCAAGCAGAAGACCTTATATCATTTCAGACGTGGCTGTCCAGTCTCTCCTTAAAAGCCTCCAGTGATGGAGCACCCACAACTTGATGTCTTCTGGGCATTTGGGAATATAAATCTCACCATCCATGCAAGATGACCATCTTGTCTACAGGACTCCCAGAAGTTCTATGGTGAGGAAGTCCCAAGTTGAAGAAAGCTGGAGCAGGAAGTAGCCAGCTCTACTTCTGTAAGATCTGCAAAGCTAAGGTGCCAAAGGTTTGCAAGACATGAAAATGAATCCAAAAGATTAAAAGAACTGCCCAGTTTAGATCATCAGGAGAAAAAAAATCTTATCTATGTGGCTTGCTAGGAGTGGAAAATAATCCCTCCACCATGTGCCAAAGCGATCCAAATTTCTGCAAACTGCCTTACAGAATCTGCAAGTAGCTCTGATTACAATTTCTGCGATGATGCCAAACATATATATATATATATATATATTGCTATGGTTCCACCCTCAGAAAGTGTCCAAAATGCCTTGCTTTCTGCTCTGTTCCGATCATTTGATTCAGCAGTTGGGTTTGACCCTGCCAAATTTTGCTATTGTTATTTTTTAAAAATTGCAAACACATCTATCATAACACCTTTTTCTTTTAAGAAGAAAGAATATTGCAATTGTTATGAAGTTGAATTCCTTGCAATGTTATGGTTTTGGAGGGAATAGTAATAATAAATAAAGAAATGTAGTAGAATATATTATAGCATTAAGTAGAAAGCTACTCTATAGGCATTTGTTATCTTGCTGTTGTAAAAAACGATTTCCTTAACCATTCACTTGTTGTAAAACAATTGTAAACTCATGCCTGCTATCAATTACATCCGTCTCCTATTAAGGCCTGTGTCCTCCCATCTAAATCAATCTGAATCCATCTGTTTTCCTGGATTGACAGATCTCATGGCGTCCTCTGCAAATGTAACATCTCCTAAACCTCCCAGAGTAATCCATATCTTTGAAGTGTACTCCTCAAATGATCAATTAGGGAGACAATGGGAGAAAAGATAACACAGCCAATAGAATCTGCTTGTTGCAGGAAGATGTAAATCTTGGTTAGATTACATGACGAGTGTTCTACAACTAGTTTGATTACATGACTAGACATTTACAAAGCAATTAGAGAACTAAGAACAAAGACTTTTGCGTGTATAAAAAGGACAGGACATCTTTCTATATTTTGTAGAATTTTCTTCCCATGTCTCTTGTGATGTGCTAGGAATTTCTTACCTGGAACTTTAACTTTGATCAAATATAAAGTCTGCTTTCTTTCATTTGCAAGCCTCCATTTCAGCCTTTGTTTTGGTTCATTTTTAGCTTAAGCATACTGCCACATCTTACAGTTTGGTAGAAGAATTCGGGGACTTGGCACCAGGCCTTAAAAAGTTGTGGCTTTTTTTTTAAAAGAGAAAGAATGGCCCTGCCATTGAGCCTGTTAGACTCCGATAGCATCTCTATGGAGACAAAACCTTGAGATACCAAACTGAGATGCCTCCTGCCTCGCTCAGGCTTTTCTCATGCAATGTTTTGTTTGAGGAAAGGGTTGCCCTGATCACCAGTTCTGAAGGTAACCTAATCCAACGACTGGATGGGACTCTCAGAGATCATCTAGTCCTTTCCCAAGGCAGGATTTAAAAGGGTGAAGAGCTTGGTCTTAGAGACCCTGGTTTATTCATTTTGAAAGCATCTCTTGCAAAGGTTAATCGAGATTTGAACAGAGCTACTAGCATTATCTGATGTAGGTTTACTTGATTGCATATAATGGCAGGAAACGCAAACAGGAAGGGTAAGTGATAGAAATATCACTGACAGTTGGGGAGAGAGGGAGGGAGGTTGAGAGACAGAGACAGAGAGAAAGAAAGAAAGAGACAGACAAAGAGAGAGAAAGAGAGACAAAGACAGAGAGAGAGGAGAGACAGAGAGAAAGAGATAGAGACACACACAAGTACCCGCGAAAACTTAAGAAAACAAATATATATATATATATATATATATATATATATATATATATATATACAGAGAGAGAGAGAGAGAGAGAGAGAGAGAGAGAGAGAGAGAGAGAGAGAGAGAGTGTTGTGTGATAAAATCTTACTCAATGGGAGAATCTAAAACAACCTGCAACTGAGGTAGGAAACCACAAACTCTTTAAAATGGAAAAATAAGCCTGCCAATTACCAGAAATCTTTTGCACCCAGTTAATTCTGCTCTAAGCCAGGTCACAGAAATAAAACACAGGAAGTTGGACTCAAGATGCTCTGAGACACACACCTGCAGCCTGAAAAGACAGACCCGAAGTGTGAAGAGGAAGCTCAAAAAGAAAAAACAACAACAACTGTCGCCAAACTAAAAGCAGAATTGCCAAAGACTGATGGAGAAATAGGCCACAAGGGAAGAAAAACCACAGAGGAGTGAGAAACACATCAGCAAAATAGCAAAGCTAAAGAATTTCTTGCAAGCCACAAAAGAAACCTGAAGCAGTAGCTGTGCAGAGGACAATTCTTTGGTGCAAAAATCTCTTAGCAGCTCAGCAACGTTGGTTTCGAAGTTGCTTTGAGCACCAGAAGTGAACACTGTGTTTATAGTCAGTCACCCTGGAATGCTCAGGCTCATGAAACTCTGGCTGTAGAGATTTTGAAGCTGGGGGTTTCTTCCAGATATTAAGCCCTCAAATAATTCTCCAGAGCTTCCAGAGAAGACACAAGGACCACCTACTTAGCTATCAAAGTCTATCATCTATTTTTTTTTTCATTCTGATCATCATCATCTCAACTAGGGATTCAAAATCAGATTAAATCTCCTCTACTTTTGAACCGAGCTTAATTGGTCCAAAACATCTTTTGGAAACAAGAAAGGCATTGGAAATTATACCATGCAGCAATATTTTCAGGATTATTTAAGAAAGGTAGTTCATCCTTCCAAAAGGAAGGTCGTTCCGTCAGGTTCTTCAACCTTCCAGGACACTCTTTGAAACCTCCAATGGGAATGTCCACCTTCTTCTCCTTCCCAATCCATCGGTCTATCATTGGACTACAATTCCCACCCACCCCAAAGAGCAGTTAAAAAGCTATTTATCAATTATTCTAAAACCTTGCTTGGGTCCATCCGATCGGGCATGGGTCTATGACAATTCACCACAGCCAACTCACTGTGGCCAACTCACCACAAGACAACTTGCAATGGACAACTTATCATGGGATAATTAGCTGCTGGACAAGAGTTACATTAATATCAAAGAAATGGTGGCATAGAATCCTTAAAGGATGCAAAAGGAGGGACAGAATGTAATGTGAATGACAAAAATGTAATTTTTTTTTTATTTTAAATAATTAAATCGAATTGTTAAATTGCCATGCAGAGAATTGGCCAAGGCAAGTTGGCTGTGATGAGCTGATGATGACGATGAATTGACAATGGCAAGTTGGCTGCAGCAAGTTGTCCCATTCCGTCAGGGCACAAAGAATGAGAACCACCATTTAGGTTGCAGCATTGAAGATTGATTCATTGATTCACAAGAATCTGGCCAACTAAAGTTCAACATTAAATTGATGCCTGATAAGGGTCAATGGAATTCAGAAGGGATTCGACTTGGATTATTTGTAGCAATGTAAAGACTCTAGGTTGATGACTTGCTTAACTCCACACCCCCCGCTCTGCCTGTTTTTTTCCCCTACACATCTATGATTGATGGATTTTGGAGCCTTTGACCCTAAACTCTAAGGAGAGGCATTTTGAAGACTCTTAAAAAGGCAGAGGGGACCACCAAGAGAAAAAAAAAAGACAATTTAATTAGAGTGACACTGATTAAATGCAAAACATTGCAGTTCAGGACAGAATACCTAGTACGATTGGCTAAATAAGTTACATATTCAATTCTTCTCCAGATGAGGCTCTGAAAAAGATCCATCTAAAATTCTGGACAGCTGCCTTCCATCCCCATGGAGAATCCAAAGCTGGACAGCTGTTGGGTCTCAGCCAGTAAAGCAACAATGTTCTCTATTCTTATTGTTCAAAACCATGTTGTCATTTTTAAAGTGAAGATTGCCAGTTGAGTGTTACAACACAAGCTTGAGGACTAAAAAGACTAGTCTCGCTCCCTCCTTGCTTATCAAACAAAACAAAGAGAGTTGACTGAAGCCCACACCAGTAATAAGACAGGTCTTGTCACTGCTAACCTAATTAATATCCATCTGCTTCCCCCACCCACAACTAACTGTCCATTAGAGGCACTCATTTCCCCCACCCCCTAATTCATTTCCCCCTCCCCCTAATTCGCAAGCATCTACCCTCTAATTACACAAACATCTGGCTGGAAAGCTTACAAAAAGCCTGCGGCATGTCTCTTAGATCCCCCTACTTTAGTTAGCCAGCCAAATGTAAAGGACAGGGAAGAGGGTAGAAAAATCTGATTTCTCCCAGCTCACAGATGACTTTTCTAAGATTAACGGACAATACAAGGTCAAAGAGATACCAAACAAGCCAAGAAAATTTAATGGTGCTTGGTTTGTATTTCTTAATTGTAAAATGTCACCTCCCTCCTCCTATACATACACCATTGCAAAACAAGTTTTTTTTTTTAAAGGAATCACAGAGAGGGTTAGGGAAGCACGAGCCAAAATAAAATCTTTTTTTTTTTTTTAAATCTATTTATTGGTAATAAGTCACCGGCCGCCAGAATCTGTAACCTAGAAAGCCACTTGGATATAAAATATTATTTTACTGCTAGAAAGCCCTCAGTATATATTTTGTTGCTGTGAATAACCAGGGAATCTCTCTGGATTTCAACTCTTTTTTGCAGATTCCCCTCCCCGGCTCCCCCCAAGCTGCAAATGCCAGTTTGATCTAGTGGTTAAAGCACCTGGCTAGAAAGTGAGAAGCTATTAATTCAAGTCCCATCCTAGCCATGAAAGCTAACTAGGTAACTTTGGGCCTCTCATCAGGAGATGATGAGTTCTAGTCCTGCCTTATGCATGAAAGCCAACTGGGTGATTTTGAGCCAATCATCAGGAGATTGTGAGTTCTAGTCCTGCCTCAGCCAGGAAAACCTTTGCAAAATTATGGAAAGGAGCTAATATCCTTTCAGAAGATTTAGTTATAGAAAAAATATTGGAATGCGCCGAAATGGATAAGCTCACATTGGAAATGAAAGACAAGGAGGATAAAGATTAGAAAGAGGGGTTATAGTAAATAAAGTAAGAGACCTTAAAGGAGTATCAATGTAGGTATGTATATAATAATGTATTTGTCGACGCCAAACTGTTGCTACAAATATAAGTGAGATTTGTATTTTTGAAAACTGTAATAAAAATTATTTTCAAAAAAATAAATAAAATAAAAGTGGCTTTTATGGCTAGCTGAAAATTTTTATAATCCAGACATGTGCATGAACTATGCCTGATTAAAAAAAACCTTTTGGCTTTTGCTGAACGCCAAGCCATAATTCATCTAACAACTTAAAATGATGCTTCAAACAAAGGAAAATGATTCCATATGCAGCCAAGGAGATTCCCTTCCTCACCCACCTAGCTAGGCTGCCAGGCAGCTCTGGTTTGCAGACCCCTTGACTTGAAGAAGCTTCTTGGGAACAAAAAAGAGTTTGTCAAAACTCGAAAGCAAGAAGAAAAACTAGCTGTCTCTCACGTGAGAGTGGATAAGGCTTCTGTTCTCAAGCCCACACCTTTCAAATTTCAGGGATAAGGGAACAGAAAGGAGAAGAGAAACTGGACATAAAGGCAGGGATAAATAAAATAGGTTTCTTTAATTGGCTGAGTGTGATTGGACACACACGGAATTTGTCTCCGGTATAGAAGTTCTCAGCAACAGAGAAAGAAGTTAGGGCTACCATGTTGAAGCTGTACAAAAGTCTAACAGTTAGAAAGCTGTTAAAAGTACAGATCTTATCTTTCCCCTGTACTGTTTGCTTCTACTAAATTGTTTGCATAACCGTATTATTTTTGATTAAGTGCCGCAGGGAGAGTTTTGTGTGGATTTTTGCTGGGTTTTATTCTTCTCTTTCTCTTGAACATGGTCCACAAGCAAGCCATCTGGTAGAGCCCTAGGATAAGCAAGAGGCTCCACTGTTCCCTTGAACAAAACCTGGTTAATCTTCATAAGTGCCCAAAGATACACAATCCACCCCAGGCAGCATGAGCTTGGCTCAAGATTTAAAAGAATGTTTTTTCCCCTTAATCTCCAAAATAGGTATGTAAGTGGAGCGACAAAGCTTCTAACAACCAGAGAGCTTGCACATTTGGAAGTATTAATTTTTTTTATTATATTTTGGTTACTAACTTTGGCCTCCCTTTGACTTTGCTCCAAGGCCTTCAGAACAGCCCAGGCAGTTCTTTCTTCCTTAGGTTTGGTTGCCTTGGTGAATCCAAGAAGCTGACCCCCAAAAGTGAGGTCCTAACCCCAGCACTGTATGGCTAGGAGAGTTGGACCATAAAAAACCAGAATTATTACCAACCTGCCTTCCATTGAGCACCTGTATTCTGCACAAATCAAAAAGAGGGCTGTGAAAATATTTACAGACCCCTCACATCCCAGACGCAAACTATTTCAACTCCTTCCCTCAAAACGATGCTATAGAGCCCTGCACACCAGAACAACTAGACTCAAGGACAGTTTTTCCCCAAACGCCATCACTCTGCTAAACAAATAATTCCCTCAACACTGTTCAACTATTACAAAGTCTGCACTACTATTACTGTTAATCTTCTCATCACTCCTTATCACACATCGCCTCCCACTTGTGACTGTATGAGTGTAACTTTGTTGCTTGTATCCTTAATATAAAAACTGCTTCCTAGTATGATTTGATTGCTTGTTGTATCTTAGGATACAAGCACCCACAAGTCATTCCACTGATTAATTGTTCTCTGTCAGGAAATTTCTCTTCGTTCTCGATTGCTTCTCTCCTTGATTAGTTCCATTGCTTCTTGTCCTGCTTCATGGACTACATATAGACTCATAAGGCCAGGAGGGACCCCAGAGGTCTTGTAGTCCAACCCTCTCTTCAAGGCAGGAGCCTTGTACATTATCCTCCCGGTCAAATGATTGTTCAGTCTATTTTTTGAAAACTTCCACCCACAACTCCAAGGAGGCAAAGTTTATTATCCCATTGTTTTCACTGTCAGAAAATCTCTCCTTCTTTCTAAGTTGGTTCTCTCCTTAAGCTGAACATAACTAATAAACGTGCCCAGAATAGGGCCTCCTGCCTTGCGGGGTGGGTGGGTGTTGGACTTGATGACCTAAAAGGTCCCTTCCAACTCTATTAACCTATAATCTATGACAAGCCTTGACATAAAAGCCCCTCCCCCTTTGATAAAGAACGTGAGGGGGGAAATCTTTAAAAAAAACTCTTACATGGTTAGGTGGATCAGCTCACCAGGGGCCTGAGCGTTCCCAGCCGTTGCTTAGCAGAGCCGAAACCAACAAGAACTTCTCCGCAAGGCGTTTTTGCTTTCCTCCCTCCTTCAAGGTAACCAGAGCAACAGGCGGTTCAAATCCAGTCTGGGCAAACACATACTACTAGGCAAAAAAAAAAAAAAGCACGTTCCTGGCCCTCATGAAGGCAGCGCGATTCCTTTCTTCAGCGTTAGGGCATCTCCCAAGAGCTCGCGCAATCGTTGCTACCCAGACCTGAAACGGCGCGGGGCGCGTAAGGAAGAAGGATGGGAGAGCAAAGAGGTTGGTTAAAGAGGGCGCTTCGTTTCGGGGGCGGGGGGGGGGAATCGCCCAAATAAAACGGGGTGGGTGGGGAAAGAGTGCCCCAACTAAGTGACTAAACAGAGCTACGTTTCCGCTCCTTTCTTCCCCTCCCCTCCCAAAAAAATCTGGTTCCGAGCCGCATTAAAAACAAGGATGCCGTTCCAGAAAAAGCGCACAAACCAGGAAGAAAAGAGGATGCCAGGGTGGTCCCCAGTCCCTTGTTTTAAAAACACCCCCCCCCAACTCCACAATTGCAATGCCCACCCCGCCCGGATCTTTCTGCAAACCCGCCAACCTCCCCAAGCAACCAGAGAAGAAGGGCAGAGACTATACAGGGAGCCCCCAGTCCTCCAGCCCCAATATTTACTTGGCCAGCGATGGTTGGCTTCTCTTGGCTCCTTGGAGCTAACTTTCTCCTCGAGTTTGCAGCCTGCGAAGTTTTGCAACAGGGCGGATCGTTTCCTGGAGTTGTGAATTGGCGGCGGCCAGTGTCGAAACGCATCTGGAGGAGGGGGGGGGAAGGAGGGGGGAGGGAAGGAGGAGCCAGAGGGGCAGAGCTGCAGATGACCAGGCTCTTCCCCCAATGGCAGCTTGAGGGAGGCGGGCAGAGGCGAGGGTCATTAACATAAGAAGATTCTTGAATGGAAAGTAGAAGCCAGCCTTTCCTTAAGTTTTGGATCCAAAGGGGAGGGAGGGAGGGGGGAGTTATAGTTGCCTGCAGGGAAAAGGGAGAGAAGAAGGAAGAAAAGAGAGAGAAAGGAAGAAAGGAGAGAAAGGGAAAGAAAGTTAGGGAAAAAGGAGAAAGAGAAAGAAAGGAAGGAAGGAGAGAAAGGAGAGAAGGGGAAGGAAGGAAGGAAAGAAGGAAGAAAAGAGAGAGAAAGACAGAAAGAAAAAGGAAGTTAAGAAGGAAGTTAGGAAGAAAGGAGAAAGAGAAAGAAAGGAAAGATAAAGATGGAGAGAAAGAAAGAAAAGAAAGAAGGCACCCACAACTTCTGCAGGCAAGTCGTTCCACGGGTTAATTGCTCTAACTGTTAAGAATTTTCTCCTTAGTTCTAAGTTGCTTCCCTCCTTGGTTAGTTTCCATCTGTTGTTTCTTGCCTTTTGGGGGCTTTGAAAAATAGTTTGACCCCCTTGTCTTTGTGGGAGCCCCTCAAATATTGGAAGGGTGCTGTCGTGTCCCCCGCTAGTCCTTCTTTTCATTAGACTAGACATTCCCAGTTCCTGCAACTGTTCATATGTTTAAGCCTCCAGTCCCCTAATCCTCTTGGTTGCTCTTCTCTGCACTCTTTCTAGAGTCTCAACATCTCTTTTATATTATTTTTTTATTTGTTTCGTCAAGCATGGTTTGGATAACAGACATAATTAGGAACATGAAATGGCTACAAATAAAAAGGGAGACATTAGGACAGGTAGGCACGTTGGTGCACTTACGCACGCCCCTTACAGTCCTCTTAGGAATGGGGTGAGGTCAACAGTAGACAGTCTAAAGTTGAAGTTGTTGGGGTTTGGGGAAGAAAAGCTGGTGTAACCAAAATAAAAGCCATGGTTCTTTTTTCTAGCAGGTTTATTGAAAAATTAAACCAGAGTCTCTCTCTTTTATGTACATATATAGTGAAATCTGGAAGGGTTCCCCCATTATTGGCTAGGGACCGACGACAAGGCGGAATCCGGGCAAGATGACTGCAAGAGGCGTCAATCACAACCACAGATGGTTCTACTTCCCTCTGACGGTGCCCAGAACTTTTCCTGCCCAAATTTCTAGGACCTGCCATGATCGTTAGATATTCCCATAAGATACAAGGAGGGGAAGAAAATAGAAAGAGCTACGAGAGAAAAGCAGGGGAGGTTTTCGGACAGCTGTCTTGCCAGGTTATTCGAACATGGAGGCAAAGGAGCAGGGAGAGGTGAGCTAACTGATGGTTTATGAACCAGATTATAGATTAATAGAGTGGGAAGGGACCTTGGAGGTCATCTAGTCCAGGCCCCCACCCAAGCAGGAGACCCTACACCATTTCTGACAGATGGCAGTCCAATCTCTTCTTGAAAACTTCCAGCGATGAAGCTCCCACAACTTCTGAAGGCAACTTCTGTCCCGTCGGTTGATTGTCCTCACTGTCAGAAAATATCTCCTTATTTCCAGGTTGAATCAATCAACCAGAATAGAGCTGGAAGGGATCTGGGAGGTCTTCTAGTCCAACCCCCCCCCAAGCAGACCCTACCCCATTTCTAACAGATGGGAGTCTAGTCTCTTTTTGAAAGCCTCCAGGGATGAAGCTCCCACAATCTCCAAAGGCAACTTCTGTTCCATGGGTTGATTGTTCTCACTGTCAGAAAGTTTCTCCTTATTTCCAGGTTGAATCTCTCCTTGATCAGTTTCCATCTATTATTCCTTGTCTGGCCTTTGGGTGCTTTAGAAAATAGGTTGACACCCCCCCCCTCTCCATCAAGGATGATCGCTGGGAAGAAGGACAATAGGCTTCTCAAGGTCTATTTGGGAGCCTTTAGAAGTGGGGGCACTTAGCAGAGAGACAATATGTTGAGGAGAGGTCAACCCAATCCCAAGTGGGAAATCCTGTGTAGGCTCTACCTGGGTGAACAGGTGTGCACATGACAAGATGCCTCAGACATCCCGCAAGCCTGTTCTTTCCTCCCATCTCTTGGTCTTTTGGCTTCGGGGGTCTCGCAGACCCCTAAAGTGCAACATTGAATTCTGTGACAAGGAAATCAATGTAGTCCTTCTCCTTCGTCTTGAAAGCCTCGGCGATGATGCGAGCGGCTTCCCTGTGCTCCTTGTCGCAGAGGGCCATGCCGTTGATTTCCAAGATCACTTGGCCCACCTTCAGCTGGCCGCAGTTGTGAGCGGAGCCGCCCTTCTGTGGCAGGGAAAGAAAGACAAGAAAGAAAAGAAAGGAAGTTAGGGAGAAAGGAGAAAGGAAGAGAAAAAAAGAAAGGAAAATAAAGATGGAGAGAAAGAAAAAGGAAAGAAGGGAAAGGAATGAAGGGAGAGAAGTGGGAAGAAAAGAGAAAGAAAGAAAGAAAGAAAGAAAGAAAGAAAGAAAGAAAGAAAGAAAGAAAGAAAGAAAGAAAGAAAGAAAGAAAAAGAAAGAAAGAAAAGGAAGGGAAAGGAAAGGAAAGGAAAGGAAAGGAAGAGAAACAGAGAAAGAAAAAGGAAGTTAGGAAGGAAGTTAGGAAGAAAGGAGAAAGAGAAAGAAAGGAAAGATAGAGAGAAAGAAAGATAGAGAGAAAGAAAGAAAAGAAAGGATGGAAGGAAGGAAAGAAGGAAGGAAGGAAAGGGAGGGAGAGAGAAAGGAAAAGAAAGAGTGAAAGAAAGGCAAGACCAAGTGATAGAAAGAAGTCAGGTAGGAAGACAAGGAGGCACGTTGGAAGAAAGAAAGGAAGGATGGAGAGAAAGAAAAAGGAGAGAAGGAAGGAAGAAAGGAAAGGAAAGCATGAAAGAAGAAATGAAAGGAAAAGAAAGGAAAGAAAGAAAAACGAAGTTAGGAAGGAAGTTTGGAAGAAAGGAGAAAGAGAAAGAAAGAAAGGAAAAATAAAGAAAGAGAGAAAGAAAAGGAAAGAAGGAGGGAGGGAAGGAATGAAGAAAGGAAAGAAGGAAACGGAGAGAGAGAAAAAGAAAGAGAAAAAGGCAAGACCGAGTGATAGAAAGAAGGCAGGCAGGAAGACAAGAAGGCAGGAAGAAAGAAAGAAAAAAACCAAACAATTAAATGGTTTTGCTGGAGTTGAGGGAAGAGGTCCTTTCTTTGGTTCTTCAAGGTCAGTCTAAGAGCAAAGCCATGGAGAAAACGTCTCCAGCATTTTCCTAACCCAAAGAGAACTTCCTTGGATGCCCTTTCCGAGTTCTAGAGAACTCCACTTCCTTGAGGAACCCCTGAATTCATACCTGGATCGTGACGATCCTGGGCAGGGGCTGTCGCGTGTTTGCACCCCCTTCGATGGCTATGCCCAAGGTCGGGGCGCTCTTCAACAGCCGGACTAGATGAGAAGTCGGCTCCCGGAGGCCTGGCTGTAGAAAGGTAGAGAGGAGAAGAACCTCAGTGGAGGAACCAGTGGAGTTGGCAACAAGAATGATGGACGCAAAAGACACATCTCCAAAACTTTGACTAAAATCTTTAATCTCGCTGGCTCATCTGTCCTGGAGAAGTCCTTTCTTGAGTGCAAATTAAACCAGCGCTGCAAAATATGAATCGGTCTACAGAGGATACCGTGTGTGTGTGTGTGTGTGTGTGTCTGTCTGTCTGTGTCTGTGTGTGTGTTGTTGCAATTTTTCCTTCTCCTTTTGGGGGCCACCCTAATTTTAAAAGGCAATGCCGCCCTCTCGTGGAGGAACGTGGCCTTTTAATTTCTGCCAAAATCGATGCTGTTTTGAATAAGCGTGCGAATCCTGTACAGTCACTCTATTAAAATGTATAATTCACTGGAGAGTGGCATTTTTTTTCTATAAATCACGAGGATACGTTTCATCTTGAGTTTTCATCCCATTCTCCTTGACTAAGAGGGAGTTTGGGAGTCGTGGTTAAAGCACCAGACTAGAAACGGAGAGGTCCTGAGTTCTAATTTTGCCTTGGGCAGAAAATCTAAGGCAAAAGCTAAAACTAAATACTATTCTACTCTACTCTACTCTACTCTACTCTACTCTACTCTACTCTACTCTACTCTACTCTACTCTACTCTACTCTATTGCATTCCATTGCGTGGCATTGCATTTCATATTCTGTCCTGTCCTGTCCTATCCTATCCTATTCCTTAATCTATTCTATTCTATTCTATTCTATTCTATTCTATTCTATTCTATTCTATTCTACCCTACCCTATCCTATCCTATCCCTTAATCTATTCCATCCATTCTATTCTTTCCTTTATTCTATTCCATTCCATTCCATTCCGTTCCATTCCGTTCCATTCCATTCCATTCCATTCTATTCCTTAATCTATTCCATTCCATTCCATTCACATTCCATATTATATTTTATTCTATTCCATGTTCCATTCCATTCCATTCTATTCCTTAATCTATTCCGTCCCATTCACATTCCATATTCTACTCTACTCTACTCTAATCTATTCCATTCCACTCCACTCCACTCCACTCTACTCTACTCTACTCTAATCTATTCCATTCCATTCCATTCACATTCCATATTATATTTTATTCTATTCCATGTTTCATTCCATTCCATTCCATTCTATTCCTTAATCTATTCCATTCCATTCCATTCCATTCACATTCCATATTCTATTCTACTCTACTCTACTCTACTCTACTCTACTCTACTCTACTCTACTCTACTTTACTCTACTCTACTCTATTCTATTCCTTAATCTATTCCATTCCATTCCATTCACATTCCATATTACATTTTATTCTATTCCATGTTTCATTCCATTCCATTCTATTCCTCAGTCTATTCCATTCCATTCCATTCCATTCCATTCACATTCCATATTCTATTCTATTCTATTCTATTCTATTCTATTCTATTCTATTCTATTCTATTCTATTCTATTCTATTCTATTCTATTCTATTCTATTCCTTAATCTATTCCTTAATCTATTCCTTAATCTATTCCATTCCATTCCATTCCATTCCATTCACATTCCATATTCTATTCTATTCTATTCTATTCTATTCTATTCTATTCTATTCTATTCTATTCTATTCCTTAATCTATTCCATTCCATTCACATTGCACATTATATTTTATTCTATTCCACTCTACTCCACTCCACTCTAATATTGGGGGCCCAGGAACTGATCGCTCTAGGATACACCCCCCTCCCTTTGCCTGTTGTTGGTGCTTGTCGTGCCTGAGGGACGCCTCACCGGTTTGGGTCCTGCCTCTACCGCTCTGCCCACTCTGGGGATTCCCTGGGGAGTTTGTGCTGGTGGCAGGCCCTGCAGCCGCTGGGTCCTCTCCCTGCTGGTGCTCAGCTCCGCTTCCCCCAGATCGACACCGCTGTCTTCACTCAGCGTCTGCCCGCTGGCCGAGAGCTGGGAGAGCGTGGAGGCTGGGATGGGAAACGGTGAGAGACAAGCTGTTAAAGAATGAGCGGAGCAGAGAAAAAAAAAGGGAGAGTGCTGAGAACCGAAGGACAGAGTTGGACTTTTACAAACCTCACCGTGATGGAGAAGCCACAATTTCTGGAGGCAAGCCGTTCCACTGGTTAATTGATCTGGGGCTATTCATTGGAAGGGACCTTGGAGGTCTTCCAGTCCAACCCCCTGTACAAACAGGAAACCCTATACCGTTTCACACAAATGGCTGTCCAATCTCTTGTCCCAAAGGTGCTTTTTTTAAAAAATTTTTCTGGAGGCAACTGGACTTTCTTATTTCTGTTTGTTCTTTGAAGATGTTTTGCTTCTCATCCAAGAGAAGGATAGTGGAGCCGAAGAAGCTTCTTGGATGAGAAGCGAAAGGTCTTCAAGGGAAATGTCCAGTTACCTCTTGCAAAAAGCACCTTTGGGACAACCATGACCTGGAGGACTTGAGAATCTGTGCAAACGTTTTGTTCGATCTCTTCTTTAAAAAATGAAACCACAACTTCTGGAGGCAAGGAGTTCCACTGGTTTATTGTTCTGACTGTCAGGAAATTTCTCCTTAGTTCAAGGTTGCTTCTCTCCTGGGTTAGTTTCCATTTGTTGCTTCTTACTTTGCCCTCAGGTGCTTTGGAGAATAGCTTGACTCCCTCTTTTTTGTGGCAGCCCCTCAAATATTGGAGCACTGCTATCATGTCATCCTAGTCCTTTTCTTCATTAAACTAGACATATCCAATTCCTGCAACCATTCTTTATATGTTTTTTCCACTAGACCCTTAAGCATCTTTGTTGCATCTTTCTGTACTCATTCCAGAGTCTCAACATCTTTTTTTTACATCGTGGCGACCAAAACAGGATGCAGTATTCCAAGTTTCGTCTTACTAAGTCCTTAAAAAGTGGTCATGATCTTGATTCTCTCCCTCTGTTAATGCAGCCTCGGATGAATTGTAACATGGAACAATAAGGACAGATTCTGTGGATGCTTGAGGCAGAGTTTTAAATGCAGCACAGGGGAAAAGGTTGCCTGGTTGGCTTTTGTCTTTTAAAATGGTTTGTTGATTGGGGCCCGCTTAATATTCATTTTTTTGCAAGCCACCGAATAAGGGATGGATAATGTTTTCATTACAGGAAGAAGGTGTAGCCTGGCTGACTGGGATGCATAAATAAATAAATTTGCATGCAACAGCGACGCATGAATATTTGGATAAAAAAATATACAGCAGCTGCACTGGCTGTTATATGAGCAGAATGAAGCCCAGAGGTCAGTTCACTTCTCTTGTCACTGAATATATTATCAAGAGAAAGTTCTTGCATGCTCCCTCCCACTTCACAGATTGTGCACTATCCATGTTAGATAAGAGACAGACAGAGAGAGAGAGAGAGAAGGAGGAGGAGGAGGAGAGGAGGAGAAGAAGAAAGAAAGAAAGAAAGAAAGAAAGAAAGAAAGAAAGAAAGAAAGAAAGAAAGAAAGAAAGAAAGAAAGAAGGAAGGAAGGAAGGAAGGAAGGAAGGAAGGAAGGAAGGAAGGAAGGAAGGAAGGAAGGAAGGAAGGAAGGAAGGAAGGAAGGAAGGAAGGAAGGAAGGAAGGAAGCGGTTGGGTGGGTGGATCAGGAAGTAAGGAAGGCAGAAAGAAAGGAAGAAAGAAAGGGAAGGAAGGAAAAGAGACAGGAAGGAAGGCAGAAAGAAAGAGGGAAGGAAGGAAGAAAAAGGAGAAAGAAGGTGGGTGGGTCAGAAAGTAAGGAAGGCAGAAAAAAGAGGGAAGGAGGGAAGGGAGGGAGGGAGGGAGACAGGAAGGAAGGTAGAAAGAAAGGGAAAGAAGGAAGGAAGGCAGAAAGAAAGGAAGAAAGAAAGGGAAGGAAGGAAAAGAGACAGGAAGGAAGGCAGAAAGAAAGAGGGAAGGAAGGAAGAAAAAGGAGAAAGAAGGTGGGTGGGTCAGAAAGTAAGGAAGGCAGAAAAAAGAGGGAAGGAAGGAAGGAAGGGAGGGAGGGAGACAGGAAGGAAGGTAGAAAGAAAGGGAAAGAAGGAAGGAAGGCAGAAAGAAAGGAAGAAAGAAAGGGAAGGAAGGAAAAGAGTCAGGAAGAAAGGCAGAAAGAAAGAAAGAGGGAAGGAAGGAGGAAAAAGGAGAAAGAAGGTGGGTGGGTCAGAAAGTAAGGAAGGCAGAAAAAAGAGGGAAGGGAGGGAGGGAGGGAGGGAGGGAAACAGGAAGGAAGGTAGAAAGAAAGGGAAAGAAGGAAGGAAGGCAGAAAGAAAGGAAAGGAAGAAAAAGAGAAAGGAAGGAAGGCAGAAAGAAAGAGGGAAGGAAGGAAGAAAAAGGAGAAAGAAGGTGGGTGGGTCAGAAAGTAAGGAAGGCAGAAAAAAGAGGGAAGGAAGGAAGGAAGGGAGGGAGGGAGACAGGAAGGAAGGTAGAAAGAAAGGGAAGGAAGGAAGGAAGGAAAGGAGACAGAAAGGAAGGCAGAAACAAAAAAAGGGAAGAAAGAAAGAATCGGAAAGAAGGAAGGAGATGAGACAAAGAAGCACTTCAAAGAAACGAAGCGGTCACCTCTAGCATGAGGCAATGGCTTGACTTCATTCACATCCGGTTCGCTATTCGGCCGATGAACTTCAACCATGATAAAGCGCTGCGTGTTCCCCACTTCAAAACCCCCCTTCTCTCTGGGAGGGGAAGCAGCTGGGCGGGAGGGAAGGGGTGAGTGGGTAAGGGAGCTTGGGGCTGTGCCAGCAGCCTCCGGGGAAGGCTGTTTCAACCGGGTGGGTGACTGGATCCGAGGGAAAGGTAGCATAGGGTGCTGGTGGACTGTCAACAGCCGGGCCTCCAGGGGCTTCCTCGAAACGCGAGTCGCTGGAGAGATGGATGCGTAGATGGAGCTGGAGGCCGAGTCCTCCGTGGAGTTGGAGGCGAGGCTGTGGGTGTCCTTCTCAGAGAGGCTTTGAGGGGCCATGAAGAACAGCCCCGACTGGGAAGATTCAGACGATCCCAAACTGGGTTTGTGCCCTTGGTCGGAAGGATCTGGCCGTGACTGAGAGGAAGGAGCCGGAGGTGAGGCCCTAAAAGCTGGAAGTTCTTCATAGAAAGAGGAGGCATCATCCTAAACAGAAGAAAGAACATTCAGACGTGGCCCCAAGAGCAGGGTTGGCAGGGCCAGCTTGTTTCAGGCTGAGGGCCCTCCTTCCGTTCTGAGGGAGAGGTCAGGGGTGGATATTCCAACGGAGGGAAGGTCCCAGACAGAAACAAGCATGGATTCAGTTGAATGTGAACTACTCTGATGGAGGAAGGTCGTACAACTGGGCTACATATTTAAGCTCCAGCCAACAAGTGACCGACTGTGAATTTAGTCACTGCTTAAAGACATAACATGAAGAATCCCTAGCACTGAGGATGTTACTTAGTGTGGCAATGAAACGTCGACAAGAAAACCACCAAGCTCTTCCTCCTTCTCCTCCTCCCACTCCCTTCTAGCACTGATGATGTAACCTCGTCGGTAGTAAAAGATCTGCAAGAAAACCACCAAGCTCAGAGAGCACCAAGGACCCCACAGTCCTTCTCCTTCTGCCCTCTACCCATTACCTTTTAGCACTGATGATGTAACCTAGTTGGGTCATGAAAGATCTAAAGAAAACCACCAAGCTCAGAGAGCACTGAGGACCCAACAGTCCTCCTTCTCCACCTCTTCTTCCTCTTCCTCTTTACCCATTACCTTCTAGCACTGGTGATGTTCCCTAGTTGGGTCATGAAACATCTGGAAGAAAACCACCAAGCTCAGAGAGCACCAATGACTCCACAGGTCCACCCTGAGCTACAACTATTCTATCAGTTAAAGAATCCATGTCTCAGTGGGATACCAGAATAAAACCTAGTCTAAGCTGGGCTTCCTTGGGAAGTAATTCTGCTGCTACAAGGAGCTGCAGAGAGACTCTGGTGACATAAATGGGGTGTACCAGAAGGTCCTCTGCTCTCTGTTCCCTACCACCCCTTTACCTCCACTTCTTTGAGCAGAACAAAATGGTTAGGTAACATTGGTTACCTAACTTAGTTTGGGTAGAAATAATATATAAACTATGTTAGTGAGTATAAGTGTGTGTATCACTTTCACTGCAAAACATGTATTTTGGGTGCGGTTGTAAAATCACCATAAGAGGGAGCAAGAGAGCTCACTGTTTGCTGGCTTTAACTGTAGTAGCTGACAATGTTGGATTGATGGTGACAACTGCAGGGAGGATGGATGATGGGTGCTCATGTGAAGAAAGAAAAACAACGACTTCATAGACCAACACCACTCAGAACTATTAAACCTTGGAGAGCAATCAGGAGGACAACCTCTTGAGATGACCAAATCTTACCAGGGAGATGTCAGGTAAGGCGTTGATCCTGCTTTGGCTTTCACTCCTACCCCCATCGGAAGAATTCTGGCAAGCAGGGAAAGAACAAGGAATGTGGTATTACAGAGGGATCCAACCCCAGATTCGTTCAGTGTGCAAAGCTCTTCCCCATTCAGTCATTCAGGGTCACTCAATCTCTCATAAAAGTAGGAGCAACCAACGTTGGAAATTGGGCCCTGCCTTGCATTTGGACTGATTATCAGCAACAGTAGGCATTGGAAATAGACACTGTCATCTGGTTGAATGAAGGATCCATATCACCACTCTTCTAAGGCTAAATATAGTGACTTTTGATAGATTGGGAAGTCTAAGGAACCAGGAAAACTGGACACAAAGGTCACACAAAGTCAAAACACCACCAGCTATTCTCTCTCTCTCTCTCTCCAGTATTGATCTATGATATCTATCCATCCATCCATCAATCATTTATCCATCTATCTTCTCTCTCTCCAATATCTATCTGTCTATCTATCTATCTATCTATCTATCTATCTATCTATCTATCTACCTACCTACCTACCTACCTTCCTTCCTATCTACTTACCTACATACCTATCCATCATTTATCTATCATCTCTATTTCTCTCCAATATCTATCTATCTATCTATCTATCTATCTATCTATCTATCTATCTATCTATCTATCTATCATTTATTCATCATCTCTCTCTCTCCAATCTCTCTCTCTCTCTCTCTCTCTCCATCTATCCATCCATCCATTGATCTATCTATCCAGCTATTTATCATTTATTATTTATCATCTACTTATGCTCCATTCCTGTCTATTCATCTATTCTTCCATTATATCTCTATATCTTCATCCATCCATTGATCCATCTCTTACGAACCCTCTCAATCAGTTCCCTCTCTTTCTCTCTCATTTCTCTTATCACTCTGGCCGTTTCATAATGAAGGCAACTGTCACATCCTTCCTCCTCACCCATCTTTTCTTCTCTTTTCAAAGTCCTTTCTTCTAACTCAAATCTCCTCGCCTGGCTTCGCCTAAGTCGCCACCAACCTCTACTCGATGCGCAAGGGGGCAGTCAATCACAGGTTTCCCCAAAATCCGAGAAACCACCCTCCCACTTCCCCTCCTCCCATTGTGGCTGGCTCTGTTTTAAAGCCAATTTGGGAAGCAATGCCTAAGCCGTTTTCAATTAGTACAAAGCACAATTAACCCCCTGCTAATAAAACATGACCGCGATTGGAGAAATCCTTAAGAGGAAGGTGAAAGGAACAAGGTTGGCCTAACGGTTCCTGTTTGACAAGACTTGGAGAGCAAGAAGCAAAACGGAAAGATTTTTTTTTTTCCTTCAGGCAAGGATCAACCATCAGTAGCAAAAACGGTGAGCTGAATGAAATTTGGTAAAACAGTACCGTTCGCTCAAGGAGAACCTACTCTGTAGGGAAAACAAAACCATGGTAGGAAAATATTGGCCCTCAAAATTGGAAGCCATCTGCAGGAACCTCTTCCATTTTTTTTCTATCTCTCCTGTTTTTTTTTAAAGAATAAATAAATCAATTTTGAAGTTCCAGATAGATTAATGCATCCAATGGTTCATTTCTCCTTAATGAAATTCCGCGGCATAATGAAACAAAATTAAAAATTAAACAATGCTTAAATGCTTTAAGTGCATTTTAGGGAGAGAGGAAAGTCAGTCATGTTCATAATTTAGGCACATCTTCCCTGTTTTAAACCGTGGTTGTCATCAGGGGGCTCCAACCTTGGCCACTTTAAGACTTGTGGACTTCAACTCCCAGAGTTCCTCAGCCAGATCCCAAAGTCCACAAGTCTTAAAGTGGCCAAGGTTGGAGACCTCTGCTTGTCATCATCCAGAAGTCAAAGTCCCAATTTACCAACTTCTTCCATTTGTTATGGATCGATAGATTATGCGTCACAAAGTCCATTCTTAATAGCCACACCGATTTTCTTCAGGGAGATCCATTCCCAACCAGGTTCTTCTGATCTTCTAATGACCATTTCACCAACACTGCCTGGCCAGCCACCTCCCTGCTTATTGTCATCATCTTCTCCTTCCTTCCACCTCTCATAGCATAATGGACTTCTCAAAGGAGCTGATCTTTGCACTGATGGATGGATCTGATGCATTGATTATATGCTACCAAGTCAGTGTTGACCCTTAGCAGCCACACGGATAGATTTCCTCCAGCAGGATCTCTCTAGTTTGGTCTTTCAAGTCTTTCATTGGACCC
The DNA here is from genome assembly GCA_033807585.1 of Hydrophis major. Classification (NCBI taxonomy): domain Eukaryota; kingdom Metazoa; phylum Chordata; class Lepidosauria; order Squamata; family Elapidae; genus Hydrophis; species Hydrophis major. The sequence continues at coordinate 5,005,574 of CM066341.1, forward strand.
TTCCACAATTTCTCACCCTTAAATCCACCCCATCTTGCTGGTGGTCATCCTCTTCTTCTCTTTCCATTCACCTTTCCCAACAGCAAGGTCTTCTGCAGAGATCTGCTTGATGTAGGAGATCTCCATCCCCATTGTAATTAAGTCCACCCACCTTGCTGCTGGTTATTCCCTTCTTCTCTTTCCACCCAACATCAGAGTCTTCTGCAGAGATCCATCCAAATGGTAGAGTTCTCAAGAAGCCTTTAACAGAGTTTGAAGGGACCTTGGAGGCCTTCTAATCCACCCCCTTGCCCAAGGCAGGAGAGCTTACACCATCCTGCAGAAATGCATGTCCAACCTTTTCTTGAAAACCTCCAGTGATGGAGCACACACAGCTTCTGGAGGCAAAGTTGTTCCATTGGTTCATTGTTCTTCTCACTGTCTAATTTCTTCTAAGTTCTAGGTTGAATTTCTTCTTGATTGGTTTCCATCCATTGCTTCTTGTTCTGTGTTTCTGTCCTTTTTAGTCAATCCCAATTTCAACTAGGGCCACGATGGCCCCCAAGTCCGCTTTCCTGGTTTCCCAACTCAATTTTTCCATTTCCTGTCTGACAACACACACACACACACACACACTCTACACAGAAAAAAATCCCATTCAGAATTGCTTACCTCCATCAAATCAATCAGCCACAAGAGTCTCTCCTGGCCATGTGGGTTGAATTGACGTGGACACAGCGTGCAAGAGATGGAAAAGGTGGAGAGGAAGAAATAGGTTAGAAGCTTAAAAAAAGTGAAAATGCAATCTAAGCAAAACCCAGGCAGAGCAATGTCCTTTCCCCCCTTCATCACCCTCTGATGAAAGTAGATTGACTTTCAAAATGGGTTCCGGAGGGAGAAGTTGAACGCTGAAATGTGACAGGTCTGTATTTATTGAATCGGAAATTGGCTGAGCTCTACCTGGAGAAAGCCATTCCTTCCAGTGAAAACCCCGTATATTGCACAGGTCAGAAGGTGGACTGAAAAAAAATCTACAGGCCCTTCACACCCTGGACATAAACTGTTTCAACTCCTCCCCTTGGGATGGTGCCGTAAGGCATTACACGCCAAAACAACCAGACACGGAAGCAGTTTTCTACCAACACCACGCCATCGCTCTGCTGAACACCTAATCTTCACAGTAGTGTTTTATGTCTATTTATCCATGTTATGTGGCTGTAGTATTGTTATTATCCTTCTTATCATCTTCTTTACTCCCCCCTTTTATTGGTATTATTGTTGTTGTTGTTGTTATGATGGTGGTGTTGATGATGTTGTTGTTGTTGTTTTGCATGTACACAAGTGCTTCTGGACCGGAGACAAATCCCTTGTGCGTATAATCAGACTTGGGCAAATAAAACTCTCCTCTCTTTTTTTCCCCCTTTCTCCTCTCCTCTCCTCTCTCTTCTCTTCTCTTCTTCTATTCTATTCTCTTCTACTCTCAACTCACCTCATGTCCTCCTTCCTTCTTTCCTCCCTCCCTCCTCTCTCATTCACTATGAGAATCCCTTCCTTCCTTCCCCTTTCCTCCCCTCTCCTCTGCCTTTCCTTCTTCCTTCCTTCCTTCTCCTCTCCTCTGCCCTTCCTTCCTCTCTCACTTCTCCTTTCCTCCCCCTCCCTCCCTCCCTCCCTCCCTCCCTCCCTTCCTTCCTTCCTTCCTTCCTTCCTTCCTTCCTTCCTTCCTTCCTTCCTTCCTTCCTTCCTTCCTTCCTTCCTTCCTTCCCTTCCTGTCTCTTTTTCCCCTCTCCTCTGTTCCCCTCCCCCTGTCACTAATCACCTTTGTCTTAAACAGCCACAGGTTTTCAAACTGTTCGAGTTGGTTTTACACGGCTGGGTCGGCTGTCAACAAGAAAGAGAGTGATTGGATTTCAGTTTGTTTTAGCAGATCGATCGGGCTCTTGCTTGTTTTGCAAGATGGAAACTGCTTGGCAGAAAGACAGGATGGCGAAATGTTATGAAGGATGCCTCTGCAGAGAAAACTGGAGAGAGAAAGTAACGCCTCCTTTCTCCTCGCTTTCATCTGAGACCTTTGGGCAGGTTCCTTCAGAAAAACTGGTGAGTGGCTGATCCAAGTTGATTAAAAGAAGGGTTTGTTAATGCAATAGGACATTAAACAGGGAGGGGCTCATTCCTACAAGGCTCGGGAAGACCTGCTTCTAGCTTGAATGGCCTTTGGCATAAGAGGAAGACTAATTTAGGAAAAGTAATTGTGCAATACAGCAGACCGGAGACAAAAGCAGAACATCTTTTTTTTTTTTAAAAAAATGATCTGCTTCTTCCCGTTGGTGAATTTTCCAGGCCGGCGTGGGAAAACACAAATGGATATTAAAAAATCCTTTGCTTATTAAGAATCTTCCTAGCTGCTTCTGTTACTTGCAGCCAAAAAAGGGAGGACTTTCTAAAAAAAAAAAAATTATGCTTTATTCAAAGGCATAAGATTTTGCAAGTGGCAGCAGCTCCCATCATCAGAAAAAAAGCTTTGAATAAACACTGTTAGTTGGAAAAGATGTCTCGGAGCTTCTCTTGATTTTTCTGCTGCCTGCAACTAACACGGATCCCCTGGTGTAATATGTTCCTTGGGAGGTCACAGTTTCAGGAGTGTGGCTTTTAATGAGAGGCGCTTTGCGTACTGCACCTTGGATGAGATACATAGAATCAAAAGTCTAAGTGCTAAGCTAAGTTTAAGTGCTACCCTGTTTCCTCCCAAAATACAACCTACTCTGAAAGTAAGCCCTAGCTTGATTTTTACACATGTGCCCAATATAAGCCCTACCCCTCAAAATAAGCCCTAATTATGATCTTGCCCACTCCAAAGTGGACGGGTAAAAATTAAGCTAGGGTGGGGTTGCGAGGGAGTGGGTGGAGCTGCCCTATTACTTATCTTTGGACAGTTGTAGCCAGGCCTCGCACACCCCGACACCTGCCTTGCCGGCCCATTTCTTCTGCAGCTGGCAAGGCTTTCTTGAAGGCCTCCGTAGCTGAGAACAAAACTCCGGATCGATCCAGAGTTATCGGCTGTTATCAGCTGCAGAGGCCTTCAGGAAAACCTCTCCGGCCACAGAAGAACATGTTGCTGAAGGCCTCTGACAGCAAAAAGGAGGCCAGGGGCGATGCAACCAAGTGAGGTTAGTCAGTGGATGACATCCCCCCAAAATAAGACCTGGTGCCCTTTTTTTTTGGTGGGGAAAAAAATATAAGACAGGGTCTTATTTTCAGGGAAACGTGAGCATTGCTATTGAAAGGACTCCCTTCACAGCTGCCTCTTTGCCGAATACTCGACCTCTTTGCTGTGGCTTTCAGGAGTTCAGGCATTCAGCAACCTGCTCTGCCAAACAGCCTTTCTCTCCTGGAGCCTGCTAATGAGGCTTTGATGAAAGGTGTTTTTATTACGAGCAAATTGATTTCATGGCCCTTAGGGCTGCAGCACATTTTAAAAAAGGCGATTACGCTAACTTCCTTTGGATGGGAGTGAAAACAAGATACTGGCAGAAGATCCGGGTGTCTTCTTGATTTCCTGGGAAGAATCGATTTCCCCCTTTTATAATTCCTTCTCCCAGGGGCTTTTACCCTAGGCAGTTCTCAAATGTGAGTTTTTTTTAAATTTCTTTCTGTAATTGGAAGAAAAATCTTGGAATGTGGGAAAGAAGTGGCTGGCCAGGGGAAAATAAACTATATCTTTTCTATGTGGCTTCTGCTCTCTAAAAATTCTTTCTTCAGAAAAAAATGTTAAAAATGTTTCTCTCTCTCTCTCTCATCTCTCTCTATATCTATCAATCTCTCTATGTCTCTATCTATGTATATGTCTCTCTCTGTATATATGTATGTATGTATGTCTCTATGTCTCTGTGTATCTATCTATCTATCTATCTATCTATCTATCTATCTATCTATCTATCTAAAATCTATCTAAAATCTATCTATCTATCTATCTATCTATCTATCTATCTATCTATCTATCTATCTATCTATTATCTATCATCTATCATCTATCTATCTATCTATCTATCTATCTATCTATCTATCTATCTAAAATCTATCTAAAATCTATCTAAAATCTATCTATCTATCTATCTATCTATCTATCTATCTATCTATCTATCTATCTATCTATCTATCTAAAATCTATCTATCTATCTATCTATCTATCTATCTATCTATCTATCTATCTTCTGTTATCTATCTATCTATCTAAAATCTATCTAAAATCTATCTAAAATCTATCTATCTGTCTATCTATCTATCTATCTATCTATCTATCTATCTATCTATCTATCTATCTATGTCTGTCTGTCTATCTATCTATCTATCTATCTATCTATCTATCTATCTATCTAAAATCTATCTAAAATCTATCTATCTATCTATCTATCTATCTATCTATCTATCTATCTATCTATCTATCTATCTTCTATTATCTATCTATCTATCTAAAATCTATCTAAAATCTATCTAAAATCTATCTATCTGTCTGTCTATCTATCTATCTATCTATCTATCTATCTATCTATCTATCTATCTATCTATCTATCCATCCATCCATCCATCTATCTAAAAATAGCTTTACATTTTAAAGCTACTGCACAGTAAGTAATATATACTGGCAAGAAACCCCATCCTCCCTCACACTGATGATGTTGCTTAATTGGGTCACGAAATGTCTGCAAGAAAACAGCCAAAGCTCAGTGCCACTGTATATAGGACAGGGAGCAAGTCGCATTCACTAGCACTGATGATGTTCCCTAGTTGGATTATGAAACATCTGCAAGAAAGCCACCAAGCTCAGAGCTACTGTATACAGTATATTCAGGCAGCAAACACCACCCTCACCAGCACTGACAATGTTACATAGTCAGGAACTGAAATGTCTGCAAGGAGACAACCGACCTCAGGGAGTGCCAAGAATTCCACAGTGCTTTTACCTGGATGATCACGGACTTTTTGTTTAATTTGGGTCAACTAAATCTTTGCTAGCTTCTCAGCTCCATTCATTGTGATATTCTTTGCAAGTCAGGGGCAGCTGTATTTTCTATACAGGTAAGTCCTCGATTTTACAGCATTTTTGCCCCATTTTTTTTTGCCACAGTCGTTAAGGGAATCACCATAGTTGATAAGTTAGTAACTCAGTAATTAAGGGAAGCTGGCTAACCCATTGATTTTGCAAAAGGGGACACAGCGACGGTCGTAAGTGGGAGTCAGTGGCTGAGAATTTTGATCAGGTGACCATTGGGGAAGCTTATAGTGTGAAAAACAGTCCCAAGTCACTTTTTTCTCCCAGTGCCGTTGTAACCTGGACTGGTCACTAAACGAACCATTGGAAGTCGAGCAGTGGTGGGATTCAAATTTTTTTACTACCAGTTCTGTGGGCGTGGCTTGGTGGGTGTGGCAGGGGAAGGATACTGCAAAATCCCCCTTCCCTTCCCTCCCCACCCCACTAACCTGCTTTCCAGCTCCGTTCTCCTCTGCAGGGCAACCAAAGAAGACCCAGCCAATCAGCTGGGACTCAATGGGAGGCAGAGAAGAGATGGGGTTGGCGGGGCCAGTCAGAGGTGGGATTGGCTAGTTCTCCAAACGACTCAAAATTTCCGCTACCAGTTCTCCAGAACTGGTCAGAACCGGCTGAAGACCCACCTCTGAAGTCGAGGACTACCGGTGTAAGAGGACAGGGACATAGTGGGCCAAAATTGGAGAGCTGAGCCTGAGACAACCATACCTACCCGAGCTGAACTAGCCGTGGTGGATGTAAAATGGCTTTCGGTACACGAGGCAGAATCGCTATAGGAAGTTGTAGTAGAGTAACAGTCGGTTCCTGTCCCGGAAGGCTGCCGGGCCTTCATAAATTCTATTTCCCTCTTAAGAACCAAGTTGTCAAAATGGTCCAGGTCTTGTGGAGCTATTACCCCTCTGACCTCCGACAGGAGGGAGAACTGCAGAAACAAGACAGGGAAATTTGAAACCGTACCGGATGGAAGGATGCCATGCACACATTGAGTACGTCTATCTACATGGATTCAACCTAGAAATAAGGAGAAATTTTCTGACAGTGAGGACAATCAACCGATGGGACAGAAGTTGCCTTTGGAAGTTGTGGGAGCTTCATCCCTGGAGTCTTTCCAAAAGAAATTGGACTGCCATCTGTTAGAAACGGTGTAGGGTCTCCTTTTAGGGCAGCAGTGGGAGGAGGGGGGGGTTGGACTAGGTTGACCTACAAGGTCCCTTCCAACTCTATCATATATTTATAATCACGGCTGTGAGGGGTCCTTGGTGCTTTCTGAGTTTGGTGGTTTCCTGGCGGATGTTTCATTACCCACACTAGGTAACCTCATCCGTGCTAGAAGGGAGTTGTGGTAATAAGAGAAATAAGAGCAAACCTGATTCCCTTCTAGCACGGATGAGGTTACCTAGTGTGGGTAATGAAATGTCCGCAAGGAAACCACCAAACTCAGAGAGCATCTGATCTCTGATTCCATATCTGAAATTGGTGTGGTGCTGCCTCTTTTGCCCTCTGGGAAGCAGCCCCTCCCTCCCTCCTGGGACTCCAGATTACTTCCCACCACACTAACCTTGGCATGGGTGTTGAGCAGTTCAAAGAGAGCTCACAGTTTCTTTATTGCCGTTCACCTACAGACAGAATCTTGCCAGACTAAGAGCCAAGAGCGACACAGGAAGATGCTTCTTAGCGGTTTCTTTATTGCAGTTCACCTACAGACAGAATCTTGCCAGACTAAAGTAGCGACCTGCATAACTATAGACCCACTCTGTGAACTGCTAGGGAGGGACCCACATAACCCTTTTCCTGCCTACCAGACATTCCAGTCTCCGCTGCCTCTTTGCCCTCTGGGAAGCAGCCCCTCCTTTCTCTCCGGGGCATCCAGACTCTGTTCCACCGCACTCACCTTGGCATGGGTGTTGAGCAGTTCAAAGAGAGCCATGATGAGGGAATCAATCGAGATGTTCTTCTCCTTATATTCATCCAGGTAGTAAGCCATGGTGGTCCTCTCGGGCTCATTCAGGAGGTGGCGTGCGTGTTCCTCCAGCATCACTCGGCTTTGGTTCACCAAGCTACTCAACGTTACTTGAGATCCTGTAAGACCTTTATAGAAAGATGGCTAGGAGGAGAGCAACGGAGCAGCTTTGGAGAATTAATTAGGATTACCCAAACCGTAGCCTATTAATTAATGAACATTCTGTGCAAGCAGTCCTCATAACACATACTGACAAGAGAAAGGAGGCTGGCTAATAGATGATGAAGCACACAATTATAACAAGAGGAATATGATAAATTTAAGGGATTTATAAGCGCTCGTATTTTCAGAATGACATTCACCAAAGCAATATATTTGAGGAATAACATTATTGTAGGCATTAAGCAGAAAAGCTTCCTTTAGACTAAAATATCGGCTTCTTGTTTTACGGCACATGAATGTGAGTGGTTTTCTTAAACACTGCTTGGGCCACAGACATGTCCTTGTCCATTTAGCTAGAAATGTTTTTTTTTTTTTAAGTAGATCTCTTGATAATTGTTGCCTTTTAATTACAGACGTTATGGATTCCACTTGAGGTCTGCTGTAGGCAAAATACCTAAGTGCCTTGGGTTCTTCTAATTAAGAGGTTTAGTATTCTGTGTGTAAGAGAAAAGCAGGCAATTAAGGGAGGCGGAGTTAAGCACATCATCAGCTAAGAATCATTGCGTTCCCACAAGCATGTCTAACCCTTCCTTGAATTCTGCTGATCCTTATCTGGCACCAATTTAGTGTCGAACTTTAGTTGACCAGAATCCTGGGTATAGCTTGAATAAATCTATGCTGCAACCTTACAAACGGTCCTGATTCTTCGCGCCTGACACTGTGTTACAAAAATCAAGTTTCTAGCAGTGACGATTGTACTTTAAGGTATGTGTGTGTGTGTGTGTGTGTGTGCGTGTCCACGCATGCCCAAACACAACTTTCCATCTCACAAGGTCGCCCACATAGGGTGACCATCTACAGAAAACCGAGAAGGCTAGCAAATAGAAGAATTCCAGGCATTGTCAGTCCAAAGTTATGCCTCTAGACATGAGAATGTAAGATTAAGTCGAAGTTCCAAATCGGCTTTCAGCCAATGGAAAGAGAGAGCAGAAATGCAGCAGTTTTCCAGATGCTGCTGAATGGGCAAGGCCTCTCCTCCCAGGCCAAGCTATCCGGGGCTATTGGGAATGAGTTGAAGAAACATCTGGAGGCTGAATATGTTATTCAAGGTAGCACCAGATCATTATTTTCCTTTCCTTGCATTTCAGCTGTGTTGCAAATGCTCAGCTGTCTCATTACCTGCTAAGGCTCATGAATGCTGATGGGCACACATTCCGCTTTAACCTTGACACCTTGGCATTCTTCCTTTGCAGTCATTTCTCCAGCATGAAGAAACCTGGATTTGAAAAAGGACCAGACGGTGGGAGTTTGATGGCCCTGAATCGCAGGGGAGCCTGCTGAGAAGAAGTCCGCTACGCTGGAAGCATTGGTTGGAAAGTAGCCCTTATTTCAAAATCAGGCTGATTGCTCAGTGGAGGGTGAAGCTCCTGCCCGCCTGCAGCTTCTCAGCCTGTGGGATAATCAGGACTGGCCATGAGACCATTAAGAAGGACTTGCTGGGTCTGTCTGTGGTTACCTTCACCCAGCATTTGGTTTTCAAAGGGACCGAGTGAATGCCATGGGGTGCTTGTAAATAGAAGTTAGAGAGCTCCCCCTCCTCCTCTATTCTTCATTCTTCTCCTCTTCCTCCTCTTCTTTCTCCATTCTCTTCCTCCTCTTCCTCCTCCTTTTCCTCCCCCTCGGCCTCTATTATTCTATTCTCCCCCTTCCTCCTCCTCTATTCTTCCTTCATTCTTCTTCTCCTCTTCCTCCTCCTCCTTCCTCCATTCTCCTCCTCCTCTTCCGCCTCCATTCTCCTCCTCTTCTTCCTCCTCCTTCTCCTCCTTTTCCTCCATTCTTCATTTTCCTCCTCCCTCTGTCTCTATTATTCTTTTATTCTCCCCCTTCTCCTCCTCTATTCTTCCTCCATTATTCTCTTCTTCCTCCACTCTCCTCCTCCGCTTCCTTCTCCATTTCCTCTATTCTTCATTTTCCTCCCCCTCTGCCTCTATTATTCTTCTATTCTCCCCCTTCCTCCTCCTCTATTCTTTCATTCTTCTCCTCTTCCTCCTCCTCCCTCCTTTTGCAACCGGCATCAAAAGGGATGAAGATATCAAGGGAATCTTCCAGGGTCCTTTGAAATTTTGTGGGAAGCAAGCAAGCAGTAAAATGCTGCTCTGTTGGAACCACAATAAAAAAGCCACTTCATGCTCCCAGGAAACCAACTTCTCTTCTTCCCAGCCGTGACCCTGCTGAGTTGTATAGCTTAGTTCTTCTCCTCTGGGCGCCACTTTCCTATGCACTGCAGCTCCCGATGCTTCACCTAGTGTCGAGAGCAGATTCGTATTTGGGAATCAACTGTCCTTGAAGAGTTGCCTTGCACATACTGCCCAGAGTTAAAAGCCTAAATTGGTTCTGAATTTGGACCTGAATTTCTGCTGTTCGCCTCTTTAGGGCTTATTCCTGAAATTGCTTACTCTCTTATCCCTAGTTTGGAGAGTTCTCAAAATCCTGAAGGACCCTTAAGGGAAGAAACCTCAACCTGGCATCTCCTTGAGTACTGAATAATAATTGGCGTCATTCTGGAGTCAAAATGGGGATAGCCCATAACGCTGTGATTGCAACTGATCCGTATGTGCCTCTAAATAAGATACATCTGTGATGCTGTTGTAGGAGAAGTAGCATAGCCTGGGGGAAAGAGTCAAGAGAGGAATCAGCCTGGAATCCTTACGTTCCCACAAGTGGGTCCTAAATTCCTTTAACTCTTATCTAGCACCAATTTAGTGCTGGCCTTTCTTTGACTAAATTCTTGTCCGTAGCCTTCATCAATAAATCTTCTTAGCTGGAACTTAATGCATAATCCTGATTCTTCGTGCCTGACAGCTTTTGGTGCAATTCTATTTCTTTTGAACTCCAGATTCAAGACTAGCACAGCTGCCAAGTTTGCAGGTCACTAATTTAGCAACTGCAGTGATTTCACTTAACAACTGGAGCAAGAAATGATGTAAAATGGGGCGAATGTCTTGCTTAGAAACATAAATTTTGGGCTTGATTGTGGACGTCAGCCGAGGGATACCTGCCTTTGATACTCTCTGAGCTTCTTGTAGATGTCTCATTACCAAACTAAGTAACATCCTCAGTGCTGGAAGGGAGGGCACCTCACCATTCAACCCCGAGCTGCAAATATTCTCTTCTATCATTTCCAGAGCTGTTATCGTGTTTTATTACTCCCCCACTGCCTTCCCGAAAATTCAAATTGCTTATTGTGCAACTTTTCCTCTGCAGGAAATGAAGGCTAGCCAGCTCCAAGGGAGCACCATGGAAAGACTCTCATAAATCTTTGCATCTACAGAAGCCACCTCTGCAACTTCAGCAGGTGTCCATTTTCAGAAGGTTCGAATCCCAGAAAGGGTATGTGTGATGATCCGGGGTGTGGCACAAAGACAACCCAGCCAGAAAATAAGTAGGGGTTCCTTTATTAGCTCCAACTTTGCCCCCAATGTCCCTGTTACATTCCGGTTTGGAGAAATACTCTCCCAGGAACCTGCAACAGCCTTTGGCTGCAGATATTGTAGTCCAAAACTTTGTAAACAGAAAACTTTAAACTATAAATCCAACAAAGCAAGATAAAGCAATAAATCTGGCAGGGCATAAGAAAGAGTTCCAGAAGTGAAGCAACATGGCAATAAATCAAACCAGTTGGGAGGATTATAGGAATGCAGGCAACAGCAGCCAACATTTAGATAAACTCAACATTTGTTCCCAGCAAACTCAGCTTGCAACAGCCTCTCCTTTAAACTCCCTCCCCAAGTGTGCCTTGTAAAGGGAATCAGGGCCCTCTCCTCCCTCATAAGCCACGCAACCCATGTTGCTCCCTTCTCCATTCCTCCCTGCATGCCCTAGGATGAAGAGGGGGTCGGCCTGGGTCTTCCTCTGAACTCCCTCTCCCTTGTTCTACCTCTTCCCTGCTCTGCCCAGCAGGACTTTGCCCTTCCCCAGTTTCGTCCATAGCCAATGGAGCCACTCTCCCGCTCCCTGTCAGCTGTTTGTCTCTTCCTCCTTGGAGTCAGACTCCATGGGGGCATGACATTTACACTGGTTTCCACCGGAAAAAACACTCAGTCTTGACAAAGTTCTATCCATCACTAGCAATCCAAAAGGGAAAGAAACAGAAACACAAGTTAACTTAGCTTACTATCCTGCCTAAAGGAGTAAGAGATCCACTTAGTCTCCTTAGCTTTTAGGGATCATAATTGTTATTCAATATGCATGCAAGGAAAGCAACAGAGCCCTTCTCCAATTGTTTCACTTTAAGCTAATCTTGGAGAAGGGATGGGCTTTGGGATAAAACAGCAGCCTGAGTCTAGTTGAGGCATGAAGAATGAGAAACCACAACACAACAACAACAAAAGCAATTAAGGAACGTCTTTCTGATTGGCAGACATGAAGGGCCATGGCTTAGAGGTGATGAATCCTGCCTGCTGTTCTCCAGGAGATCTGAGGCTCAAAATATTTCATTGTCAGGTGGGACCAGGGAGGGAGGGAAAAAAAAAAGACCTTGCCAATAAATAAAGATGCTGCCATGCCAACCAAATGAGACCTTGCGAAGGCTTAGTGGAACGAAAGACACGACTCAACGGAAAACAGTTTTCTCCGTTCCCATTTTTATTTGGAGAATTCGTGAGAATTCATCGTGAATAACAACAGCTTCCATGGAAGATCTGTCTACTGCACGAGTGTTCTGACCTAGGGTAGGTAGGCTTCCCAAAATCTTGAAGCCAATTCCTCGTCCCGATAAGAGCCCTTTTGTTCGGGTTAAAGGGAATTCCTCCCAGCAAAGTCCCAGAAAACAGCCTTTCAAGAGAGCTCACAACTACAGACCTTTATTAGGCTTGGGGAGTTGCCAGGCTGATAGCTTCCAAACGCCACTCTGTGGCAGACAATACTTGGCAAGAAGTCAGGAACAGATCTTCAGCCTAATGAATTGGACTAATCGTCTCCTGCAAACACCACTCCCCCTTCGCTCCTCTTTTATTCCCTACAGGAGGGGACATTCACCGTCCACCTGTGGCTTTACTCCTGAGTTGTTGTCCCTTGTTCCTTAGCTGTTCCCTTCTCCCGGCAGCTCTGTGCATGCGCACATTGGGAACAGGCTCCAGCTGTTCTTCTGCCCCACTGATCTCCGACTCCGAAGGCAGCTGATAACTGTCGGACGGCCCTGGCCCCATCTCTGCCTCTGATACAGAGTCCTCATTCGAGCCTTCCCCAGACTCCAGGACTGGCCCAGGTTCCTCCCCAACCTCCTCACTGTCTGTTGCCAGCTCTGCTGGCTGCTGGTGGACCACAGCACCGAGGGCTGTGAAAATTTCTACAGACCCCCCCCTTGCATCTTGGACATAGACATAAAACCCCCGCGCCACCGCTCTGCTAAACAACGAATTTCCACAACACTACAGAAGTGTTATTCTCAATAGAGAGGATGAGAATAATGATGGTAATACTGCCTTTCTAGATAGTTTGAACAGAATAGGACACTTGCTTCAAAATCTCCACCTTACCTTTGGTATCACCTCCCCCATGGGATCGTCAGAGGCCCTGCAATGAAAGACAGCTGTTATCACCAAAAAGAAGGTTGGGAATGAAGATAGACGGAGATCTTAGCCATTGGGTGATGTTACAGAATAACGGAAAGGTCCTTGGAGGTCTTCTAGTCCAACCCCCCTTGCTCAAGGAGACCCTATACCATTACAGACAAATGGCTGAAGGCTGAACGTTGGCAAATGTGGAAGGTCAGATGTGCATCAGGAATATCAGAAGATCGGGGTCATGTCAAGTTTTAGCCTTCTGTATCTCAGAGTGGTCCAACAGATATTACAGATTAACAAGAGTTGGAAGGGACCTTGTAAGTCATCTAATCCAACCTCCCCACCCAAGCAGGAGACCCTGCCCCATTTCTGACAGGTGGCAGTCCAGTTTCCCCTTGAAAGCCTCCAGGGATGAAGCTCCCACAACTTCTGAAGGCAATTTCTATTCCATCGGTTGATTGTCCTCACTGTCAGAAAATTTCTCCTTATTTCCAGGTTGAATCTCTCCTTGATCAGTTTCCATCCATTGTTCCTTGTCTGGATTTCAGGTACCATGCAAAAAGCTTGGCTCCCCTCCTCTCTGTGACAGCCCCTCAAATATTGGAAGACTGCTATCCTGTTTCCCCTGGTCCTCCCCTTCACTAGACTAGCTATGTACAGTTCCTGCAACCGTTCATTATATGTTTTAGCCTCCAGTCCCCTAATCATCCTGGTTGCTCTTCTCTGCACTTTTTCTAGAGTCATTTTTATAGTGTGGTGACCAAAACTGGATGCAGTGTGGTCTTACATATATTTAAGGTGTGGTCTTACATATATTTAAGAACTTCGTACATATGGGCTGGATGGAACAATCTTATCTAGTTGGTTTGTCCCTTTTGCAGATGTATCCATTAGCCCAAATGTAAACCCACTATATATTTATGTAAGATTATTCCTTATATAAGGGGAAATTACTTTCCTTCTGGAGGATTCAAACATTGGACTAATATTTTACTGTTGGGTTTATGGAGATTATAATTGGTGCTCTCTGAGCTTGGTGGTTTTATTGCAGATGTTTCTTTAACCAGGTAACATTAATCGTGCACCAGCACATCATCATTATCATGCCGTGGTCCATTCTGATTTGAACTGATCAATTTCTATTCATAAGAAGAGTGAAAATACATCATAGGCATCTTCCCATACTTATGGTTTAGGGAGACCTGGTACTATGATTATTTTATTTGCTTTCCTGTTTTTCCAACTTTATGTTCTCTTTCTCACATCAGGAAATCTCAGCCATCGGATATCACAGAAGATAAGAATGTTATTATTATTATTATTTCCAATCTGCACCATTATGGTGAACCTGAAATGGCTTGTCTTAGCACGCTGTAGAAATCCAAGAAATGCTTTAGAAAACTGGTCATGTAGCTCCCTTCTTGCTTGAATATTGACAATATTGAATTTGAAGCAGGAAATCCATGGAAGTGTTAGTGTGAGTTCTGAAATATTCATGGGATCTCATAAAGAACAAAAAGGACTAATTTCTTTCCCTGGACCAGCCATACCGTCTAATTTACAACAGCCACCCAGGGTTATCTTGTGGTAAGATGGCCAATAAATTTTATTACATGTCTGTCTGTCTGTCTACCGAGACAGCTAGACAGACAGCTAGATAGATAGACATACAACTAGATAGGTAGATAGATAGGTAAGTAGATAGATATATGATAGATAGAGGTAGATAAGAGGATAGATAGATAGATAGATAGATAGATAGATAGATAGATAGATAGATAGATAGATAGATAGATAGATAGATGATAGATGATAGATGATAGATAGAAGATATAGATAGATGATAGATAGATGATAGATGATAGATAGATGATATAGATAGATAGATAGATAAATAGATGATATAGATAGATAGATAGATAGATAGATAGATAGATAGATAGATAGATAGATAGATAGATGATACATAAATGATAGATAGATGGTATAAGATAGATAGATATAGAGGCAGACAGACAGACAGACAGACAGACAATTTGGAATCCTTAATCCTTTGGCCAAAGATTGGCCTTCCTTAGTTATCAGGAAGTTGTCTACTCCAGTGTTTCTCAACTTTGGGAACTTAAAGATGTGTGGACTTCAACTCCCAGAATTCCTCAGTCAGCCATGCTGGCTGGGGGATTCCGGGAGTTGAATTCCACACATCTTCAAGTTCCCAAGATTGAGAAACCATGGTCTACTCCATTACAGAGCTCAGCATTCTTTGGAAAGGGCCCACGGTGCTCAGTCCAACCGACTGTGCTTATAACAAGCCACTCCTGCAAAGGAACTCTTATTCTGGGGATATATACCAACCCTGCAGAATTGACCATCGTTTCTCCCATCTGGGAGCTGGGGATCCACTTGGTCTCATCCACTGTGGCCCGGGCATGAGGTAGCCTTCCCACGTCTTTGACGGTCATGATGAGATGGCGGGAGGACTTCAGGAGGTTCACGGCCTCGTCGTGGGAAATGCTGAGGAAGCTTCGCCCATTGACCTCCAGAATCTGGTCTCCAACCTGTAGGGAAAGGGGGAAAGAAGTTCCCATTGGAAGTCCCCAGAGTGCATTTCAAAAGGTTGAATTCTTGGATGAGAAGCGTTTTCAAGGGGGGGAACAAAACCAAGGGAGTCCAGTTGCCTTTTGAAAAGCAGCTTTGGGACAACCATGACCTGGATGATTGAGGAATTCGATAGATCTTCTCCCATGGGAGGGTGGAAACCTTGGAAAATGAACCCACCAAAATTATTTTCACTGATTCCTCAAGACGGTAATATCAACAGTAGCTCTTTGCCCCTTCTAGTGACATTGGCCATCAGCTGTCATATTGACTATGATCCATGGTTAGGAGTTATCTTCAAGCAGACACAATGACTGATGGGTTCTTTAGTGCTCTCTAAGCTTTCTTGTTTTCTTGTAGACGTGTCATTAACCAAAGTAGCTAACATCATAAGCGCTAGAAGGGAGTGAATAAGAGGAATTACAGCAAACCTCACTCCCTTTTAGCACTGATGATGTTACTTGGCTGGGTCATGAAACGTCTGCAAGAAAACCGCCAAGTTCAGAGAGCACCAAGGACCCCACAGTCATCCTTCTTCTGCTCCTCCTCCCCATTGTCCTCCTCCTCCTCCTTCCACCCCCTTCCTTCTAACACTGATGATGTTACATAGTTGGCCCATGAAACGTCTGCAAGAAAATAAGCAAGCTCAGAGGACATCAAGGACCCCACAGTTCTCCTCCTCCTCCTCCTCCTCCTCCTCCTCCTCCTCCCACTCCACAAACCCCACTCCCTTCTAGCACTGTTGATGTTACTTAGTTGGGCCATGAAACGTCTGCAAGAAAATAAGCAAGCTCAGAGGACATCAAGGACCCCACAGTTCTCCTCCTCCTCCTCCTCCTCCTCCTCCTCCTCCTCCTCCTCCTCCTCCTCCTCCTCCTCCTCCTCCTCCTCCTCCTCCTCCTCCTCCTCCTCCTCCCACTCCACAAACCCCACTCCCTTCTAGCACTGTTGATGTTACTTAGTTGGGCCATGAAACGTCTGCAAGAAAATAAGCAAGCTCAGACAGCATCAAGGACCTCTCCTTTCAACCCAAGCTACAAATATTCTCCTTTTGTTTTTGGACAATGACTGATTTAACCCGCCCTCCCCCCCCCTTCAAATTGCACACCGACAAAATGCTCTCAATTCACACAATACCCTAAACCACACACATTTAAAATAATAATAATAATAATGAGCTTGACCTTTGGTTGAGGCCCGGTCCTTGGGTTTGTAATTGACCTGGTTCAAAAGTAATTTTCTCTCTTGTCTAATAGCTGCGGGGCCAGATAATTAACAGCAATGGAGAACATTGATCAATGCAGACTCTAATCTCTTTTCTTTCTCTTTGCTGGCTGAAATCAAGTCCCGGTCACCATTGACAAGGCCAGTGGTTGGAAAAAGCCTTTAGGGCTTCTTCTTCTTCTCATCAACTGGCAATTTTTTTTTTTCCAGAGCTGCCTGCCGTCTCTAAAACTTGGCAGGAAAAGAGCCAGAGGGAAGAGAATCCCATTAAAGAATGTTATTGCCACCGTGACTCTCTTACCCTCTACGGAGCATTATATTTTCATGCACAGGTGACTTCTAAGGGTGTAAGGGAGGCAGCCTGAAATGGAACGACGTGGTCTTAATTCACCCTTTCATAATTTCTGCACTGTTCTCCCTGGTTTGGGTATGGATAAGAGAAAAAGATGAGGGGTGACATGATGGCAGCCTTCCAGTATTTGAGGGGCTGCCACAAAGAGGAGCAGGTCAACTTATTTTCCAAAGCACCAGAAGGCAGGACAAGAAACAATGGATGTGTTGTGGTTCGCCGGCAGCTGGTGCAGCCGGCAGCGGTATCGGACAGTGAGGAAGAAATGGAACCAATCTGGGAGTCTGGAGAGGACTTGGATGAGGGTCCTGCATCTGATGCAGGGATGGGGCCAGGACCATCTGGGAGTGAGGTACTGCCTTTGGAGCCTGGCAGCAGCGAGGCAGAGGACCCAGGGGAGCCTGTTACCAGTGTGTGTATGCGCAGAGCTGCTCGAAGGCGAGAGCAGCTGAAACAAAAGGGGGCGACTCGGGAGTAAGGCTGGGAGGTGATTGCCCCTCCCACAAGGGATAAAAGTCAGACCTCAATGACAAAAGCTTTGCAGGAAGCAAAGCAGTTCAATTAGATTCCGAGTCCTCTTTGAAGCTCTGTGTATTCCGGTTGGTTTTTTTCTGGTGCTTCGGTTAGTTTCTGTTAGAATTAATTTGGATACTTCTGTTTTTGGCAGCATTCCACAGGACTGACAGGCATGTGCTTATCTTGGGGAACTGTTTAAGTTTAGTTCTGGCTGTGAATGAAAGTAATTCCCAGCGTTGCATTAAAATAGGTTTTGCTTTTAAAACAAATTTGTGTTTAATTACGTTTGACAAAGCTTGGGTCAGACAGGATGGAAATTAATCAAGGGGGGGGGGGAATAACCTGGAATTGAGGAGAAACTACCTAGCAGTGAGGATGATTAACCAGCAGGAACAGCTGGCCTCCAGAAATCATGGACGCTCCATCCCTGGGAGGTTTTTAAGAAGAGACTGGACAGTCACTTGTCTGAAATGGTATATAAGTTCTTCTGCTCGAGCAAGGGGCTGGACTAGAAGACCTTCCAGCTCTATTGTGATTGAAATGGTTATCCACCATGGAGACAGGAAAGAGGAGGAACAAGGAGTTGTGGGAAGGCTTTGGAGACGATGGTTGAAACCGACACAAGAGTGCGGTGCTCGCCTGCAGTGTGACAGCCAGCCCATTAAAAGCTAGGTCACAATGAATTATTCATGGCCAATCCGGCTGCAAGATATATGTTCCTGCCCTATGATGGGGGATGATATTTACTTCCATCCAGAGAAAGACACAAGAGAAACCTTTTGCCACCAGCCCTAGCGTATTCTCCCGGTGATCGGGTGACAAGCAATCCATCAAGTCTCGGCTGGGAAAATTTGTGGAATTTTGCAAAGCTCCTTTCTGCTCCTACCATGGCAGCTTGAAAAGTCAAAGCAAGTGGCCAATGTGCAATCCGGTGGCCACTCGATTCTCCACAAACTAGGAGATGCAATGTTTGGAAGGATCTGTAGCAAAATTGGAATCTCCAGTTCCCGATGTTTTCTATCAAAACTGGGAGCTCCCAAGACGGATGAGTGTCCCTAAAACTCACCACCGTGTTTTCCTTAGCCTTATTCCCAGATCTTCTCTACATTCAAGCAGCCCCGGACATTTGGGGGGGCGGGGGGGGGCAAAAAATAACCACGAATGAAGTAAAGAAGATGTATTCTGTATTCCAAAACCAGTTTTGTTAATCAGGAGAGAATGCAGCTGGGAGGAGCACGAGATATGCAGAATTGAGGTTATGTTGGACAGCAACCCTTCCAAGGGATCAAACAGGGAATTAGCATGGACTCATTATGTAAACACAAGACCGTTCAACATAGAATAACAGAGGTGGAAGGGACTTTGAAGGTCTTCTAGTCTAACCCCCTGCCTAAGCAGGAGACCCTATACCATTTCAGACAAATGATTGTCCAGTCTCTTCTTAAAAACCTCCAGTGATGGAGCACCACAACTTCTGGAGGCAAGCAGTTCCACTGGTTAATTGTCCTCACTGTTAGGAAATGTCTCCTTAATTCCAGGTTGCTTCTCTCCTGCTTTAATTTCCATCCATTGATTTTTGTTCTCTCTTCTGCTTTGAAATATAAGTTGACCCCCTCTTCTTTGTGGCAACCCGTTTCCTTCTTTTCATTAAACTAGATGCGCCCAATTCCTGCAAGCATTTTTCATACGCTTCAGCCTTCAGCCGACTAATCATCTTTGTTGCTCTTCTCTTCACCCTTTTCAGAGTCTCAACATCTTTTTCATATTGTGGTGACCAAATCTGGATGCAGCATTCCAGGACAAAGTCTGACCCTTTCTGTCAACTCATAAAACATTCCTATGCCTGTCTTCGAGTCACCATAAACAAGGGAGGGGTAGAAACACAAGCACCTCTGTGAGGGGTTCCTTGTCTACTTGGTTGACTTTCTCATCAACACTGAGACCATGGATGATCACGTACGCCTAGTCCTCCTGGACCTTCCTCCCTCGCTGGAACCCTGACATTCTCCTTGAATGCCATTGAGCCTTCTCTAGTCTTTTCCAGCAAATCTGCTTAGTCTGGGATGATTCCTGTATGATAGGTCGAGAACAATAAAGTAGCTAGTTTGAACTCCAGGCATGCAGGTCTTGTTATTTGTGCCTGACAGGCTGCAGGTAGAAGAATGGCACCGAAAACTAGGCATTACTCTTGGAGGATTATTAACATTCTACTTGTAAGGGGAACAGATGGAATGATAACCATCCGCTGAAGACCTGAAGCCATTTATTTGTAGGATATAATGTTCTTTATTATATACCCAGAGTTATCGTTTCACGTCTCTTTCCTGAGCCTAATGTTCTGTTGCCTGCTTGAAACCATTTGGCATTTTACAAAAACAAGCAATTTTGTGATGCAGGACAGAAAGGAGAAATTTTTTTTTGGGCAGCTGACGAGGGGAGGTGGGGGTGAGGTAGGTGTCAGTGGGAGACTAATGAGCAAATGAATGGAAAATCGCTATTGGGGGAAATGGAGAATTGCCATCTCTGCATTTGGTCCCCTTCTGAGTCATTTAGAGTGACAAAATATGAAGACTGGTTGTGAATACTTCTGAATTGAAGGAAGTGTCCTTGAAATAGGGGGAAAGGAAAAAAATAGGATGAGTGAGACCTCTGTCCTCATTTAATGAAGATGGGCATTAGCTCAGACTAAAGTGAAAGTTACAGAGATGGTATCTTCTTTCTGATAGTTTCAACCAGAGGACCATCACTGCTACTCTGGTTGAGGATCTTGCAGATGAACCAAGATTTCCAATTAGGTCTGTCCTGAATTGTTTTAGAAGTTTCTTTTTTTCCATGGGAAAAAAAAAGAACTTTTAATATTCTACCTTATTCATAAAGCGTCTGAGCATTTCTTTTGAATATTCAGATGTTTTTGTTGTGTTTACTTTCTATAAGAAGTGGAGTTGAGAAAAGTTGCTTCTACTTTTGGTTAAGTTCTACATACAAGTATTAAATCAGAAGAGAGATTTGGACATATATTTTTTTACTGGATTTACAGAGAGATCCGTTAAGGTTTTTGAAGGATTTACTGAGATAAGATGAAGAGAAGGCAAAAAGAAGTCAAGTTCCAGGACATTATTTCATGGGATTAAAACCTAAGATTGTTAAAAGTGTAGGGAAGGTTGGTTCATTTGATCAAGTTTAAAATAATTACATAGTTATTTCTGGTAGCTCTTAACGGACTTCTGCTGATAAGGAATAAACAATAAAGCTTTAAAATTTTGTTAATAATTAAGAGATGAGTTATGGGGAAACGTCCATTTGTTGTTTCTTAAGGATAACTTACTAAAATTATTCTTGTCATGATAGGGGGAAGAAACTGCTTTGTTCTTTTCTATTTTTTTCCTTTTTTTCCTGCACTTTCTAGTTTTTTGGACTTTTATTCGTTTTCACATTTTCAATTATAATCCCAATAAAATTATTATTATTTTTTTTAAAAAAGAGTTCAATGTGATGGAAACGTTACCTGATATATCTCAGAAATTATATCTACGCATCTTCATTTCT
This sequence comes from Hydrophis major, assembly GCA_033807585.1. NCBI lineage: Eukaryota > Metazoa > Chordata > Lepidosauria > Squamata > Elapidae > Hydrophis > Hydrophis major. Next base: position 5,026,513 of record CM066341.1, read on the forward strand.
ACAACATGGGGGGCTGTCCCGGACTCACGCCAGAATCTCATCTGAACTTACTTTCAAGCCAGTGTTTTCTGCTTCCGAATCCTTGTCCACTCCTGTGATATAAATTCCTAGAGCGTATTCAGACCCGCCTCGAATCATGAGGCCCAGAGATCGCCCTTCATCCAAAACAAGGTTAACCTGCATCAAGAAGGGGGAGAAAAAAAAGTAACCATTGAATTGTACAAGTAAGTAGAGTCTTTTCGCATAGATGTGACCTTCACTGGTTTTCAGAACTTGCTTTGTCATTGGCATTATCACATCAGGAGCCTCTGTGGCGCAGTGGTTAGAGTGCAGTACTGCAAGCTGCTTCTGCTACAGCCAGCTGCCTACAATTTGGCAGTTCAAATCCCACCAGGCTCAAGGTTGACTCAGCCTTCCATCCTTCTGAGGTGGATAAAATGAGGAGCCAGATTGTTGGGGGCAAGAGGCGGACTCTGTAAACCACTTAGAGAGGGCTGGAAAGCACTGTGAAGCTATTGCTGTCCTTCCTTCCTTCCTTCCTCCCTCCCTCCCTCCCTCCCTCCCTCCCATCCATCCATGGTACCCAGTGGTTAGAATGTAGTACTGCAGTCTAATTCTGCCCACTGTCAGGAGTTTGATTCTCACCAGGTTCAAGGTTGACTCAGCCTTCTATCCTTCCAAGGTGGGTAAAACGAGGACCCAGATTGTTGGGGGCAAGAGGCTGACTCTGTAAACCACTTAGAGAGGGCTGGAAAGCACTGTGAAGCAGTATTTAAGTCTAAGTGCTATTGCTATTATACTGGCAATCCTTGATTTATGACCACAGTTGAGCCCAAAATTTCTGTTGCTGAAGAAGAGAGTTGTTAAGTGAAATTTGCCCTATTTTAAGACCTTTTTTTGGCACAAGGGAATCACTGAAGTTACTAATAACTAGTAGCCCAGTTGTTAAGTGAATCTGGGTTCCCCCTTGACTTGGCTCACCAGAAGGTTGCAAAAGATGGCTGACACACTGATGAACAGAAAGGTTGTATTTGTTGTTGTTGTTATAAAAATAAAATAAATATTTTAAAAAAGAAAACAGGAGAGCAGCAACCTACAATGATGTTTTTGTTTCACTCCTATAGTATGGTTCTCTATTTGGTTGTCTTCCAGCTGCATCAATTTGACACATTTTCCTTAAACATTTCCTTGGCTGAATCTAAGCTCTGAGGTTGGAAGCAGCCACTTCACTTATCCTGGGTGGGGGATTAAAGCAGCCTCCTCACAATGCAAAGACAAATTGCTTGAAAATATTCAAGTTCCACTTGTACAGGTGAGAGAGAGAGAAAAAGAGAGAGAGACCTGAACCAGGTCAGGATGGCAAATGTTTTAAGTGCTTTGATTCTGCAACCAGGCTCTTATTGCTAAAGCCCCCGAGAGAGAGAGAGAGAAAAAAAGCAGACATCGTGTTGATTAAAATTCAGGCTAAGTGCAGCTTCAGCAGACATAGGTAGAAGCAACCTCTCTTCTCACTTTTGAAATATTATAGTAGAGGCCTTATTGAACAAACACTGCTTTGGGCTCTAAGATGAGACACCTCCAAGAATGAGATAACTTAAAGGGAATGAATTCTCTCCCCCTGCCTTTAGTCTGGGGAGCAATTAACCGAGCTGGAGAGAGAAAGAGAGAGAGAAGAAAAAATAATAATACAACATTTGCAGGGATCAGGCATTCTTTGTTGCAAATCAGAAAATAGAAAAGAGCGTTAATTCCATATTAATTAGAGAGATTAACAACGAGCAAATATTCTGAAGAAGCTTGAGACTTTTGATCAGTTTAATAAGATCTGGAACGCTGTTTTGGGGAAAAATAACCCACCAACCATTTGCATTATTAATGGGACAAAACAGTAATTTTTAGGGAAAGCGATATATTTTATCAGGTGGTAATTATGGAGATTAAAGCTTGAAGCATCGGTTGCATAGATAATGATCATAATAGCTGCCTACAAACCCAAAAAGATTTGGCCTTCTTCCAAACCACTGAAGATGGTCTATACGTCCCTAAGTCCTATTTTAACCATAAGCTTCTTTCAAATAGGTGAGGGCAGACCTTGACCACTCTCAAAAACCAGGATATGAGCTGGACTTTGGGGAACTTTTAGACTTACAGCTGGTGGCAGCAACCTGCTCTATGTTTGTGACCTTGAGAAAGCCAAATGAAGTTGATTTAGCCCGTGGAAATCTTGGGGGTCCGGTTGGAAAGTTGCAAAACCATTTTTGCAGAAAGCAATAGCAAACCATTCTTGCTGCTAAGTAAACAACATCGTCATGAAGCCTCCAAGAGGTGAGTCCCACTGGAAGGAGAGAAAGAGATGGCTTACTCAATATAGGAATCATAATAATATGGGTTGGCTGACTGGTGTGGTGGCCTAGAGGTGGAAGTCTCACCTCGCAATCAGGAGGCTGTGAGTTCAATCCTAGGTAGAGGCAGATATTTCTCTCTCTGGGCACGGTGAGAATATATCTGCTGATTATAACTCCGCACTGGTGACAGGAAGGGCATCTGGCCAGTGAACACTCAGCTCCATTCAGTTGCTCAGACTCCACTCCCAAAAGGGATTGTGGAGTCATTAAAAGAAGATAATGGTGAATAATATGGGTTGGTCACGTTGCTTGAATCTGGTCTTGTTGGCTTGTCAACCATGATTTACAGTGGAGCGTATCGTTGCACCCAGAAATGGTTGATTTGTTCAATAAACCACATTAAACAATTTGTCGCTGGTTGGAGAGCCTGTCCAACATTCTGCCAGATGCGTCAGGCTGCAAAATTTGGGTTATACACACAAAAATTGACCATACCAATGTGAACTTGGCTCTTTGGTTTTGGAGGTCATGGTCCAGCCATTGACCCTACCAAGGTGCACCCTTGATAGATGCAGAAGTGTCATCCAGACACCCAGATTTATTCTGATTTAAGCTTGGATTTACTCCATTCCATCTTCTCAAAACTTTCCATCTTATTTGTGCCTTGAACACACGCCATTAGCCTGCTGACACCAAGGTGGAGGACCTCTGCCCATCAAAGCCAGCTGTGGGTAAAGGGGGTGCAGCTGAATTAGGGCTTTAAAGACAGCAGCAGTCAGATAAATTGACTGGATGAGATCTCACGATGCCAAGGGGCAGTTTTAAAGGCACAACCTTGTCTCCCTGATCGCTGAAATATGTAGCAGTGGCCTGCCAGATGCAACAAAGGAAAGAAACGGGTTCTGGAAAGGCACCAGATGAACAGATTCCAAAGATATCTTGCTTCCATCCAAGCTTGTGGACTGATGTGCCCTTTTGGCACAGCAAGCATTTCCATTAACGCTCCCCTTGAACGATTTAGCACTCCTGATGAAGTGAACCTGAGAAAATAGGCAATACACTTCTCCACGATGGAAGGACAGAGTAATTGGAGGTTATTGGTTAATTCTGACCGGAGACAATCAGTGCTGAATGCATGGCAATAGACTCCTCTGTGTATGGATACACTGAGCATATGGAGATAGGATAGGCTTAACACTTGTAAAATACCCTGCGGCTCAGTGGTGGGATTCAAACTGTTTTACCACTGGTTCTATGGGTGTGGCTTGGTGGCCGCGCTTTGCATGTGTGCAGAGGGTTTCCTAATGACCTTCTCCTGCAATCCTACACTCTCCCTGTGTGTTAAACAGCTGATGTGCAGCAATCCACTGTGCTGTGCAAAGCTTCAAAACCAGGAAATAGAGCCAGGACAGGCTGGTGGCCCAGCAGCTGATCGTCGGAGCGAACCAGTTTGCTCCGATGATCCTCGGAGCTGACGGTTCAGCCAAATCGTGCTCAACCGATAGAATACCACCCCTGCTGTGACCATACAGCTTTGTTGTTTCTTTTCCACTTGCCTGGAAATCAGAATACGGAATAGGATTGGAAGAAACCTTGGAGGTCTTCTAGTCCTTGCTCAAGCAGAACACCCTTCCAGGTTCTCCAACCTCTTCTTAAAAGCCTCCAGTGATAGAGCATCCAAAACTTCTGGAGACAAGATGTCCTCACAGTTGGGAAGTTTCTCCTTAGTTCTCCGTGATACGTTTCCATCTGTTCCTTCTTGTCCTGCCCTCAGGTGCTTTGGAAAATAGGTTGACTCCCCACTTTTCTGTAGGACCAGAAATAATGGTGGCATCTGTTTGGATTTCATTTTCATAAGGGGAAAAAAAAATCCTGATATTAAGATTTGCATAGAATCTAGACAGTTAACCTATAGAAGCTGTGGGTCATCATCTGTGGGTCTTCACCAAGGGTCTTCAAACTTAGCAAGTTTAAGACTTGTGGACTTCAACTCCCAGAATTCCTGAGCTAACCTGACTCTGGAGGAGGAATTCTGGGAGTTGAAGTCCACAAGTCTTAAAGCTTTCAAGTTTGAAGACCCCTGGTCTTCACCTTCATTGGTCTTGAAGACCTCCAAGGTCCCTTCCAACCCTATTACTCTTATCTCTGGAGGCTTTTAAAAACAGTCCAGAAAGTCACTTCTTATGGATGTTGGACTGGTTTTCCTTCAAGGTTGAATGAGCTGATTTTTGTGGTCCTTTCCATTTTTACCGTTCTGAGTTTCCTGTTTGAAAATTCATCTGAAGATCCCTTGTTCTTCCCAAGATGCTGTAGCTTGATCAAAGGAAGGAGTAAGGGAAAATGATGGGGACAGAGAACATCTGCGGGTTCTAACAGCTGTTGTCCAAACCCTTTGGAGAGGGAGGGGAGATGGATTCGTCCTGGAAGTCCCACGATGAAAGAAAAGTTGGAACTGCTTAGTTTAGAGACCAGAATGACATGTAGAAACCAAAATCGGAAGCCAGGCATAATTTTAGGCTTGGCACACGGATCAGAAGGGAAGGGTGACGGTGGTGAGAAAAACCAGGAATAAGAGGAGACAATAACTATGGGGAAGACAATCAGTAAAGAATGTCCTTCTGCGAAAAGCACATCAATTCTTGCTTTTATTTGTTTGTTTGCAAATATGTTCCAGTTGTCTTGCTGAGTCAGGCTCCTGCTGATGCTGTCAAATATATATATCCTTCTCTCTTTCTCTCTCTCTCTCACTCACTCTCTTTCTGTCCCTCTCCCTCCCTCTCTCCCTCTTTCTATTCCTTTCTCCCTCTCTTTCTGTCCTTCTCTCTCTCCCTCTTTCTGTCCCCCCTTCTCTTTTCTGTCCCTTTCTCTCCCTCTCTCTCTTTTTCCCTCTCCCTTTCTGTCCCTCCCCTCTCTCTCCATCTTTCTGTTCCTCTTTCTCCCTCTCTCCCTATCCCCCTCTCTTTCCCCTTTCTCCCCATCTTTCTCTTCTTCTCTCTCTCTCTTTCTCTTTCTGTCCCCCTCTCTCTCCCCTTCCCTCTCTTTCTATACCTCTCTCTCCCCCTCTCTTTCTCCCTCCCTCTCTTTCTGTCCCTCTCTCCCTCCCTCCCTTTCTTTCCCTCTTTCTCTTCCTCTTTCTCTGCCACTCTCCCTTTCTCGCTCTCCTCCTGTCCCTCCCTCTCTGCCCCCCCTCACAGAGAGAGAGAGAGACACACACACAGAGAGAGAGTGAGAGTGAGAGAGAGAGAGAGAGAGAGACGCACACAGAGAGAGACACACAGAGAGAGAGAGAGAGCACAATCTTTGGTTGGAATGCGACAAACACAAGCCTTCTTGCCATTAAATGCTTTTGCTGAGTCTTGGCAATAAAGGAAAGAGCAGGGGTGGGGGAAGGCAATATTCCCCATTTCTAATGGCTTTCTCCCCCCCCCCCTTTGCTTCAAAGGCTGGTGGGATGTATACATTTAGTTTTGCATAATTATGCAAATGGCCTTTATTGGAGGTTGGCAAGGAGAGAGCTGGGGTGTTGTTTTTTTTTGCCTCTTTCCCCAGCGATATTAGATTGCTCTGCTTTGTGGGTGCTGTGAGCTAAATTCATTATTGAGTTGATTTCAGTGGATTTCAGAACCTCTTTTCAAACTGAACTCTTACCCAGCACTAATCAACGATGGTTCACCCCTCATGGGTACAGTCTGCCCTCTCTTGAGACAGATCCCTGAGTAAGTGTTCAGTTCAGATTTGTTTCTCCACGTTACGAAGGTTAAGAATGGTTGCAGGAATCAGGCATGTCCAGTTTAATGAAAAGATAGACTAGGGGAGATATGGTAGCAGTGCTCCAATATTTGAGGGGCTGCCCCAAGGAGAGGGAGTCAAGCTATTCTCCAAAGGACCCAAAGGCAGGAGAAGAAGCAATGGAAGGAAACTGATCCAGGAGAGAAGCAACCTAGAAGTAAGGAGAAATTTCCTATCAGTGGGAACAATAACTCCAGAAGTTGTGGATGTTCCAACATTGGAGGCTTTTAAGAAGAGAAAGGACAGCCTTTTGTCTGAAATTGTATAGGGTTTCCTGCCTGAGCAGGACATTGAATTAGAAGACATCCAAAGTCCCTTTCAACTCGGTCAGTCTATTCTATTCTATTCTATTCTATTCTATTCTATTCTATTCTATTCTATTCTATTCTATTCTATTCTATTCTATTCTATTCTACTCTATCATTCTATTCTATTCTATTCTACTCTATCATTCTATTCTACTCTACTCTACTCTATCATTCTATTCTATTCTATTCTATTCTATTCTATTCTATTCTATTCTATTCTATTCTATTCTATTCTAGGAGTGATGGGATAGCAGTCTTCCAATATTTGAGGGGCTGCCACAAAGAAGAGGGGAATGGCCTACTCTCCAAAGCAAAAATTATGAGGAATGGTTGCAGGAACTCGGTATGTCCAGTTTACTGAAAAGAAAGACATGAAAGTAGTCTTCCAATATTTGAGGGGCTGCCACCAAGAAGAGGGGATCAGTCTATTCTCCAAAGCAATGGAGAAGGCAGGACAAGAAACAATGAATGGAAAGTAATCAAGTGAAGCAACCTGACAGTAAGAACAATCAATCAGTGGATTTGCGTTCAGAAGTTGTAGGTACTCCAACATCGGAGATATTCAAGAAGAGACTGGACAGCCATTTGTCTGAAATTGTACAGGGTCTCCTGCTTCCACAGCGGGTTGGACTAGTTGACCTTGAAGGTCCCTTCCAATTCTGTTATCCTGTTAAGAATTATTAAAGACAGATGCTGACTTGGGTGGTAATACATCTTAAGGACTATTTATAACATTGTTCCTGGATTCAAACAAAAGCAAAACCATTGTTTAAATTTTTCACTTGCTGTCTATCATCGATTGGTAAATATACTTGAAAAATTTCAGCACCCATAAACATTTTATGACTGATCAGTCACACTGCAGTTGGGAGCTCAAGTTTTGTTTTGCCAAGCAGAACTGGAAAATCTGATTGCAGTTCTTGGAACAGAGATGAGAATACAGAGAAAGGAAGGAAGAAGCATTATGGACCTTGACAAAACATTGACTCAGAATAGACTGATCCACCATAAGCAAACACATTGATAAGTGCTTGCTTTCCTAGTGGAAAATATGTGCCAGATAATCTTGGATTGTCTGAAATGGAAAAGGGGGATGCAATTTATGTGTGATCAAAAGCTCCCGTTGGAAATCCAAATTTCTTTATTTGGATTCAGCATCCCAAACTTTAAGAAAAAAAAACCCTGATGTTTACTTATGGGTAACACGTATAAAGTATAAACCACCTCTCTTCAAAGGCAATTCATAGTTTTTTTAAAAAACAACAACCATTAATCGGGCGTAACATTACCTTTGACCATTTTACATGCGGGCAAAAAAAATTGGGGATACCATTTCTCCCAAGATTTGTTAATTTAAGATGCTAGGTTAAGTCCATCATATAAAGCGGTATGTAAGTCTAAGTGCTATTGCTATTTGGAATGGCAGCTTGGCTCCCGTTTTGTGTCCTTAACAGACTTTAAGAATCTAAGAAGAGTCAGACCTGTCTAGTATCTACAGCGAAACATCCAGGAAATTCCAGGGATATATAGACTAAACTGGGAACTAAAAGATACTGTAAATCCAGAGATAACGTTCAGCAAAGGCCTTCCATCTTGTTGACAAGAATACTAAATAAAACTCTTTCTCTTCCTCCTGTTCTTCTTCCTCCTCCTTCTTTCTTTTCTTTCTTTTTCTTTACCTTCTCCTTCTCCTCATCCTCCCCTGCAAATCCCACTCCCTTCTAGCACTGATGATGTTACTTTGTTTAGTAATTAAACATCTCCAAGAAAACCACCAAACTCAGAGAACACTAAAGACCCAACAGTCTTCCTCCTCCTCCTCTTCTTCTCCTCCCATCTCCTCCTCCTTTCTCCTCCTCCATTTCCTCTTCCTCCTCTTCCTTTTCATCCTCCCCCATCTCCCCACCCTTCCTTCCTTCTTTCCTCCCTGTGTTTGCGTTGTACAACATCATTAGCCTGGTTCTGATATTAGTCCATACTCTGATTTTTCTATAACCATTGAATCATAAACTAATCGAACCAGATGGATTTCCATTGTACATCAAACCACGAAACGCCAACTAAGCTTAGCATATTGTCCAATGTTTACCTTGGCAAATGATCTGGTGAAATAGGTGGATTGAACTCAGCCAATATTAATGCATTAATATTAAATTTGATTTAAAAAAAAAAAAAGACAAGATAGAACCGGAACTGTGGGATGCAATTCCAACGTTACCAACGAACAGAAGGTTAAGAAATCTGTTTATAGCAGAACTTGGCTCAGAAATTTTTAATGGCAGCTTGTTATGGAGTTAAGAAGTGAAGTACCGTGGCCAATACTAGAGAAACATTCACAAAGTTATTTTTTTTTTTTTTCCAAGGGATAAAAAGAGAGAAAGAGACTTCTTTCTAAAGAGTTTGGTCATTTGCCTGGCTAAGAATAAACCTCACATTTTTAACCCAGAAGATTGCAATGTCTGTTTCTAATTCTGGGAATGAGAGCTGTCACTTGGACGTATGTGGTTTTTTCTCCCCCTTTTTTTCTTTTGCATTTTATGCTCGAGATAAAGGACAGAAAAGGACCTTTGACGTCAATCCTGAGCAACCTTTCTCAGGTGGAATTAAGGTCTCGGGAGCTTATTCAAGTAGGCGAAAGCTTTTAAAATGAACCACTAATGAGTCTGTCCGTGTACCCTTCCAGAGAGAGAGAGAGAAAAAAAATGCCCAACCCTGATGCAGAACTCGAGGCAATTGGTCAAAGGTATCATGCCCGCCCTCGGGATAAGGTAAGACAAGCTATTTCTGTAACAGGAGTTTTCACGCTGGGCTCCAACTTCCTTTTTTCCCACAGCTTAGAGAGAGACAGGAGATGGGAGGGAGTGAGCACAGCTTCCTGCTGTTGTGAAATTATAGCTGGCCCTGGAAAAACCAACCCCCTTTCCTTCTCCTAAGTGGAAGGGGAACAGTTCATTCTTTCAAAAGAACAGTCCTGGGTTCAAAGCTATTGTGCATCCACTTAGAAAGCCAGCGGGATGACATGGGATCTAAAAGAACCTAGCTCAACCAACTCGCTTTATTCTTTATTCTTCACTAACTTTATTCTCTTTCCTCTTCTTTTAACGACCCTATAATCCCTTGCGGGGTGCAGTCTGGGCAACTAAATGGAGCTAGCAGAGCCTTTTAATGGCCAGATGCCCTTCTGGTCACCAATATGGAGTTCTGTGCAGCAGATATATTTTCATTGTACCCAGAGGGAGACATACCTGCCTCTACCCAAGATCGAACTCACAGCCTCCTGATTGTGAGGCGAAAGATCCGCCTCTAGGCCACCTAACCACTCAACGTTATTCTCTTTATTTAGTATAATTTGTTGTTATAAATTATACAAGGAGTAGGGGTAACACGATCGCAATCTTCCAAAATTTGAGGGGCTGCCACAAAGAAGAGTGAGGGGTCAAGCTATTCTCCAAAGCACCAGAACAAGAAGCAACGGATGGAAACTAATTAAGGGGAGAAGCAACCTAGAACTAAGGGGAGATTTCCCGACAGGGAGAACCATCAATCCATGGGACTGCTTTCCTCGAGAAGTTGTTGGGGGCTCGATCATTGGAAGTTTTTAAGAAGAGTTTGGACAGCCCTGTGTCTGAAATGGTATTGGGTCTCCTCTTTGAACAGGAGGTAGAACTAGACAACGTCGAGCATCCCTTCCAAATCTGTTATTCTGCATTTCCCTAGCTCTTTCCAAGCCCACCTAAAACAGAATGGGGTCTCCACCTTTCCTGAGGTTGAACTATAGTTCTTGTCCTTTCTTACTGTTGGCCAATCTGATTGGAGTTGTAGGGTCTTGGGATGCAACCAAACCTAGATCAATGAACATTTTCCTTCCCCTGTGCTCATTTGATAGGCCAAATATGTTCTAGGCAGAATATGAAGGCGCTCCAGAACTCAAGGGATCTATATTTCCTTTGGACAAATGGAACATTCCACTTCCAATCCAAATCCATTTCAAACCCATTTCTACATTGAGGCAAGAAAAATCAAATGCACAGGTACAGTGTATGTGGTAACTTGTTCAACAGCAGTAACTGTGACAGAGATCTCAAGAGTTCTAGTGGACAACCATTGAAATAGGAGCCAGCTGTGTGCAGCAGCTGCCAGAAAAGCCAACATAGTCCTAGGTTGCATGAACAGAGGGATAGAATCAAGAGTATGGGAAGTGTTAATACCACTTTAGAATGCCTTAGTAAGACTACACCTGGAGTACTGCATCCAATTTTGGTCATCACCATGTAAAAAAGATGTTCAGACTCTACAAAGAGTGCAAAGAAAAGCAACAGAGATGATTAAGGGACTGGAGGCTAAAACACACGATGAACAGTTGCAGGAACTGGGTACATCTAGTTTAATGAAAAGAAAGACTAGAGGAGACATGATAGCAGCCTTCCTATATTTGAGGGGCTGCCCCAAAGAAGAGGGAGTCAAGCTATTCTCCAAAGCACCTGAAGGCAGGACAAGGAACAACGGATGGAAATTAATCAAGGAGACAAGCAACCTAGAACTAAGGAGAAATCTTGTGATTGGAAGAACAATTAATCAGTGGAACAACTTGTCTCCAGACACTGGAAGTTTTTAAAAAGATGTTGAATAACCATTTGTGGTGTAGGGTTTCCTGCCTAGGCAGGGGGTTAGACTAGAAGACCTCCAAGGTCCCTTACAACTTTGTTATTCTATTGTAAGTGTCCAAATGCAACTGTATTAATGTGAGAAGATGACAATCACTCCTCACAAAATTGGAGTGTTCAACAGCCTCTTGCGCACAAAGGAGCCCATTAAATTAAGCTGATGTTCTGAATCCGTTTGCAAGCAGGGGATCGATTCACACATCCCTTAATCATCACTGCGCTAAAGACGAGCACGGCAGTAAAGAAATTAGAGCTGCTGGTCCTCACCTTTTTCTCATCGCCTTCTTGCAGAAGTTGGAGGTGGCTTCTTTTCTCACTCTCCTTGCCCAGGGAGCTGCTCTGATGCTGGATCAGGCCGACTGGGGGAGAGATGCTTCGTCCTTGGGGGTCCACCCAGGTGTAGATGTGGTTGGTTCTGTAGCCGCCAGGGATGCGACCCACCGAATGGACAGTCAAGTTCAGCTTCTTGGATCCCTTGAGGGCCTGGGGGTGGGGTGGAGGAGATGTTGAAGACAAAGTTTATATCAGAAGGTGAAGGTAAGCATGAGAAAAGAGGCCATTTAATTAAAAAGCAACAATGTTCACAGCTCCAATATTTTCGCCGCTAGTGTTAAGGAAGTGTGAATCTCCCAAAAAAACAAAAACAAAAAACAAAAAAAAAACACCACCTGCCTTATTTGTAACCCCTGGGCAATTTTTGGTGGATACTGAAGGAATCTTCTTGAACTGTTGGAAGAAGTCTTGTAATATCTCAGTTTATTGATGGAAGAGTTGGGATAATTAACCTGTGAGAGGGATCTTGGAGCCCTAGCGGACATTTGCTTAACCAGCCACGTGCTACAGCTGCCAAAAAAAGCCAACACAGTTCTAGGCTGCATTAGCAGAGGGATGGAATCAAGATCATGTCAAGTGTTAATCCCACTTTATAATGCCTTGCTAAAACCATACTGGGAATACTGCATCCAGTTTTGGTCGCCACCATGGAAAAAAGACTCTAGAAAGAGTGCAGAGAAGAACAACCAAGATGATTAGGGGGCTGGAGGCTAAAACATATAAAGAACAGTTGCAGGAATTGGACAGGTCTAGTTTAATGAAAAGAAGAACCAGGAGAGACATGAGAGCAGACTCCCAATATTTGAAGGGCTGCCACCAAGAAGAGGGACTCAAGCTATTCTATTCTATTCTATTCTATTCTATTCTATTCTATTCTATTCTATTCTATTCTATTCTATTCTATTCTATTCTAATTTCTATTTCTATTTCTATATTATCCGATCTTCTATCCTATCCTATCCTATCCTATGTTCTGTTCTGTTCTATTCTATTCTATTCTATTCTATTCTATTCTATTCTATTCTATTCTATTCTATTCTATTTCTATATTATCCTATCTTTTATCCTATCCTATCCTACCCTATCCTAAATTCTATTCTATTCTTTTTAAAAAAAATTTATTGGTTTTTAAAACAAACATAAACAAACAAAACTTAAAAGATCAAGCCATCTTCCATATATATATATTCTATTCTATTCTATTCTATTCTATTCTATTCTATTCTATTCTATTCTAATTCTAATCTATTCTGCATTCTATTCAAACCTTGCATTTCCCATTTCCAATTACTTTCCTCCTAAAAGAACTTCTTGCTCCACAAAAAGGCAAATTGCATGGCCTGGAATATAGGCCAAAGACAGATTAGCCTTTGAGCTACAGCAGTTTCATTTAATGACCGCTCAAAGTTACAATGGCGTTGAAAAAAAAAAAAGTGACTTAGCACCATTTTTCACGCTTACAACTTGTTGCAGCTTTCCAGTGGCCACGTGAACAAAATCCAGGCTCTTGTCCACTGACTCAGATTTATCCTGGGGGTCAGGTGATCTCCTTTTGCGACCTTCTGACAAGCAAAATCCACGGGGAGGCTAGGTTTACCTGACAACTGTGTTGCTAACATAACAGTGGCAGTGATTTGCCTAACAGTGGTGGCAAGAAAGGTGTTAAAATGGAGCTAAAATTCTGATATTCAAATACATTTCAGGAACAAAATTCGCTTCATCACTGTTTCAATTAGCCAGGGACATTTTGGGCTCATTTATAGTCCTAAGTGAAGGATTACTTGTATCCTTTTTATTGTCTTATTTGGTTGGGAATTTCTGGCTCTAAAGGCTTCGTGCCACAAAATATTATCATTTTTAAAATACGGTTCAAAAATCGTGACCAGAAAAAAAAAAAAATCCCTTCCTTTGCAGTACAGAAAGTGCCAGGCTGTTCTTGAACGACAAAACGCACCACCAGCAAAAAGGCAGCCAAAGTTTTGTCCTTAGAAAAGTAAAGCGGCGATTAGAGATAAATATCTAAATTGGAGGAGGGATTCCAACAGGGCTTCGGTTTATAATCAGCCACTGAAGTCACATCTGGTTCATTTGAAACCTGATTTCTTTTTTTTTTTTTTAATCGAATGGGCTGGAAATGCAATTGTCTTCGTGTTTTATTGTAGATAAAGTTTGAATTCTCTCCACTCGAGTATCTAAATACGGTGGTTGTCGGGACAGAGAGCCTTTAGGTTTTAGGTGGGTCCAAGATAACCGCTTATGTGTCAGAGATAAGTGTTCGCTTGAGGGGGGAGTAAATAAACTGCTATCTTCCTTATGTTGGATAATGTTGTGCAAACTACAGGTAGAAGGGAATACTGGGTGGGCTTTTTTATTTTTATTTTTACAGATGTTTCATTTTCCAACTAGGTAACATCATCAGTGGTAGTGGAAGGTGAGGTTATCTTATTTTTATACAGTTGAGAACCACCAAGAGCACTCCACACCATAGCCGCTCTCCTCTCCTTTCCATTAATAATATTGAATTCAATAATGTTGAATTGCTAACTAGGGCATTCAAAACCTTTGCTAGACCAACACTTGAATACAGCTCATCTGTCTGGAATCCGCACTGTATATCGGACATTAACACAATTGAGAGAGTCCAGAAGTATTTCACGAGAAGAGTCCTCCACTCCTCTACTCGCAACAGAATACCTTATGCCTCCAGGGTTGAAATTTTGGGCTTGGACAACCTTGAACTACGCCGCCTACGGTTGGACCTAAGTGTAGTACATAAAATTATGTGCTACAATGCCCTACCAGTCAATGACTACTTCAGCTTCAACCTCAACAAGAGCACACAACCGATACAAACTCAATGTAAACTGCTCCAACCTTGTTTGCAAAAAGTACGACTCCAGCAACAGAATGGTCAATGCTTTGAACTCTGTTGTTACATCCTCTAACCTCCACTTCTTTACCCTTAAACTATCCACTATTGACCTCACCCCATTCCTAAGAGGTCTGTAAGGGGCGTGCGTAAGTGCACCATCGTGCCTCGCGTCCCTGTCCTATTGTCCCTGTTTATTTGTACCTATTTCCTGTATTCTTACTCATATTTATACTTATACCTATTATCTTGTAAGCGACTGACAAATCAAATCAAATCAATCAATCAAGAAATGGTTTCAAGAAATCAGTAACACGTTTCCACGGTCCTATCGACAGCAATGTTGCCCTGGGTTTTTTTCCCAATAGGATTCCAACTGCTCATCCAGAAGTCTTCCAGGCCCAAAACCTCATGGTCCCTCCATCTTGTCAGGAACTTCTCATCACCTGGCTCAGCAGCCGGGAACAAGTTAAGTAAATAAATAAATAAAGGCTAACAGCCAGATGGATTTCATTAGTCCATTGATTCTTTGTTTTAATCATGTGTCAGCTTGGCTACCATGTAAGCAAATGGTTCTTGCGGTTGGTTTTATTTAAAAACGAAAAAAAGACAGAGAGGCAGACAGATGAATCCAGGACATGATTAAAAAAAAAAAAAAAAACAGAAGAGGAAGAAGAAGAAAAAGACACACTTGGGGAAATTGTCCCTGCACACAAACACGGCGTTTTCTCCCAGATCGAGTTAGGCTGACAGCAAACGGCTGGAGCTTTCATTAGCCGGCTCGGTGATGCATTGCTGCATTTGGCGGAATCAAGTGCTGTGACACGAGCCACCTCTCCTGCAGATGTCAAACAGCATCTTCGCCAGTCGGCGTTAAGTGGAATAGTGGTCAGCTCCGACCCGGTGCATCGACTGGGTTATTGTAAGACTGAGAGCAAATTGCTAATGGTTTGCTCTTTTCATGGGGATGGAGTGCTCTCGGTGTTTCAAAATTATCAGAAGGTTGCTAAGAGTTCAGGTAGAACAGCAGTATATGTATGTATGCATGCATGCATGTATAGGAAGGAAGGAAGGAAGGAAGGAAGGAAGGAAGGAAGGAAGGAACCAACTGTCAGCAAATGGTTCTTGCGGTTGGTTTTATTTAAAAACGAAAAACAGACAGAGAGGCAGACAGATGAATCCAGGACATGATTAAAAAAAAAAGAAGAGGAAGAAGAAGAAAAAGACACACTTGGGGAAATTGTCCCTGCACACAAACACGGCATTTTCTCCCAGATCGAGTTAGGCTGACAGCAAACGGCTGGAGCTTTCATTAGTGGGCTCGGTGATGCATTGCTGCATTTGGCGGAATCAAGTGCTGTGACACGAGCCACCTCTCCTGCAGATGTCAAACAGCATCTTCGCCAGTCGGCGTTAAGCGGAATAGTGGTCAGCTCCGACCCGGTGCAGCGACCGGGTTATTGTAAGACCGAGAGCAAATTGCTAATGGTTTGCTCTTTTCATGGGGATGGAGTGCTCTCGGTGTTTCAAAATTATCAGAAGGTTGCTAAGAGTTCAGGTAGAACAGCAGTATATGTATGTATGCATGCATGCATGTATAGGAAGGAAGGAAGGAAGGAAGGAAGGAAGGAAGGAAGGAAGGAAGGAAGGAAGGAAGGAAGGAAGGAAGGAAGGAACTGTCAGCATTGGCCTCCTGTGGGGGCATCTGAAGGTGAGAATGGTAAAAATAAAGAGAATATTTGTAGCTCAGGGTTGAAATAAGGGGTCCTTGGTGTTCTCTGAACCTGCTTGCTTTCTTGCAGACATTTCAGTTCTAAACTAGGTAACATCATCAGTGCTAGAAGGGAGGAGGGGTTGCAGGGAGGAGGAGGGGGAGGAGGAAGACAAGGAGGTGGTGTCCTGGGGTCCTTGGTGCTCTCTGAGCTTGGTGGTTTTCTTGCAGACATTTTATGACCCAACTAGGGAATATCATCAATGCAAAGAGGGAGTGGGGTTTGCTCTCGGTTTCTATTCTAGTGGCTTGCCCTCGAGTAGTCTTAGAAGTTCTTTGGCTGGGTTGGTACTGTTGGCTTGTTTGGCAGTTCTTTGATTGGTTTATTGTCTACTTGATTGTTTGTGTGATATTAATCTTAGACTTAATCTATGTTCTGGGTGCAAATTGTTCCACTGATTAATTGTTCTAACTATCGGGAAATTCCTCCTTCGTTCTAAGTTGATTAGTTTCCATCCGTTGCGTCTTGTCCTGCCTTCAGGTGCATTGGAGAATAGCTTGACTCCCTCTTCTTTGGGGCAGCCCCCTGAGATATTGGAAGACTGCTATCGTTTTCTTGCTCAAACGCCGAAACTGACGAACAATGCATTTTATTTTGGGGGGTGGGTGGGGTTAATTGCAAACCTAATATTTAGGTCACGTCTTTCCCTTCCCATTCCAAGTTTCATAACTTCTTTTTCTTTTCTTTTTTGCTCTTCAGATCTCTACCTCCTTGGAATCTTTCTACCCTGCTAATATTTTCTTTATTCTGCAAATAAATCAATAGCCATGAAGGCTCAGAATGTTTTCGGGCCTCGTTGAGCTGCAGCTCTCCTTCTTCCTGCCGCACAGAACCAGCCTTGGTGCCCTCTTAGTAAAACAAGCGATTTAGCCCAATGAACCCCATGAAGATTCCCTGCGGCCCGAGATTGATCTGGTGGTGTAATGAATATTGATCTGCACCATGTCTTCATAAACTCACATTCCTAAGGGTAAAAAGAAAAGAAAAGAGACCTGCTTTGTTCCATCAACAGACCCACCAAGTCAGCGGTGGGATTCAAATTTTTTTTACTACCGGTTCTGTTGGGCATGTCTTGTTGGGCACGGTGTGGCTTGGTGGGCATGGCAGGGGAAGGATACTGCCAAGTCCCCATTCCCTCCCCACCCCACTAACCTACTTTCCAGCTCTCTTCTCCTCTGCAGGGCAACCAAAGAAAATCAGCCAATCAGCTGGGACGTGGGAGGCGGGGAATAGATGAGGTCGGGGCCAGCCAGAGGCAGTATATGCCAGTTCTCTGAACCACTCAAAATTTCCGCTATCGGCTCTCCAGAACTGGTCAGGACTTGTTGAAAACCCACCTCTGCACCAAGTGTTGGTTGGAGAAAGCAGACTGAACCCCATAAAGTGTTTCAGAAGCTGGCTTGTTCAGCTTTAGGTTATACACAGTTTGGGAGAGCATCGGAAATCAACCTCATGGATGCAACAGAGTTCGACCTTGGAAGTCTTCTTTGCCCAACCTGATGCTCAAGCAGCAGATCCTATACCATCTCAGCAAATGGCTGTCCAATCTCTTCTTGAAAAGCTCCAGTGATGGGGCATCCAAAACTCCTGGAGTCAACCCATTCCACGGATGACTACTTCTCCCTGTCATGAAATTTCTCCTGAGTTCTAGGTTGCTTCTCTCCTTGATTCATTTCTTAGAAATATATCAAAAATGCTACCCTCGTCAACCGTTACCAGCCCTGGATTGCCAGCTGGTGAGAACCAAGAGTTGTTTTCCACCACTTCTGATCTAAGAAAGCCGACAATTTCATTTGCTCTCTTGCATAAGGCTTGGATTGTTTTATTAATTTATGAAGCTTTGTGTCCAAATTGCTCCCGGTTCCTACGCTTGTTTTATTTTGCTCACTTATTCCATTTGTAAGGTTGCCTAATTGCAAAGCACTCACAGCGTCAGGCAAAGGATTAGCAACACATCATAAAAAAAGAACAAACAAACAAAAAAAACCTAAGAAGGAAAGTATTCCTTCTTACAATTTTGTATGTTGCTAGGGAAATACAAAAACACTTGAAACCCTTTAACCATCCAGGGAGTGTATACAAAATCCTGGCCAAGATCCTGCTGTCATAGCAAAGCTTTTAAAAGCTTTCCTTAAAGGAGCAATGTATAAATCTTAAGAGGAGTAACAACTGGGAAAGCAAAAGCTTCCGAGTGCCAT
The DNA here is from genome assembly GCA_033807585.1 of Hydrophis major. Lineage (NCBI taxonomy): Eukaryota > Metazoa > Chordata > Lepidosauria > Squamata > Elapidae > Hydrophis > Hydrophis major. The sequence continues at coordinate 5,044,791 of CM066341.1, forward strand.
AAAATCATTTGGTGGGGTCTGACTTGCTCTAGTTAACAGATAACAGATAACCAGATTTGGAAGGGACCTTATAGGTCAACTAGTCCAACCCCCCATCTAAGTGGGAAACCCTACATCATTTCTGATAAATGGCAGCCCAATTTCTTCTGGAAAGCCTCCACTGAGGAAGCTCCCACAACCTCCAAAGGCCACTTCTGTTTCATGGGTTGATTGTTCTCCCTGTCAGAAAGTTTCTCCTTATTTCCAGGTTGAATCTCTCCTTGGTCACTTTCCATCCATTATTCCTTGTCTGGCCTTTGGGTGCTTTGCAGAATAGCTTGACCCTCCATCCTCTCTGTGGCAGCCCTTCAAATATTGGAAGACTGCTATCCTGTCTCCCCTGGTCCTTCTCTTCCCTAGACTAGCCAGGCCCAGTTCCTGCAACCGTTCTTCATATGTTTTGGTCTCCAGTCCCCTAATCACCCTGGTTGCTCTTCTCTGTGTTTTTTTCTGGAGTCTCAACATCTTTTTTATAATATGGTGAACAAAACTGGATGCAGTACTCTAGGTGTGGTCTTACTAAGGCTTTATAGAATGGCATTAGTTCCTCACTTGATCTCGATTGTAAAGGGAGGAACCTGTTGATAAGATAAGATAACCTTTATTGTCCTTTTCTTTTTTACTGAGAGCACACTGCCACACATTAAAAATGAAATTCTGAAGCCTGCTCTCAAAAGAAAGTAAAAGATGTTTCACTTCTCATTCAATAAGCTTCTTCAGTTCTCACTAACTAGCTTCTTGGATGAGAAGTGAAATATTTGCAAGAGACAGAAAAAAAAACCTCCAGTTGGCCATTTTGGGCAAAAGCACCTTTGGGACAAAAAAAAGAGGGACTTTATTTCTCAGTGCTCCAAAACCAAATTGCAACATGTCCCAACTAGATGTCTATGGAGGTGCTTTCTTTCAACAGTCAACTGGATTTCGTTTGTTTTTCCTTGAACACATTTCACTTTTCATCCAAGAAGCTTCTTCAGTTCTGACTTGAAGAAGTCAAGAAGAAGTCAACTGAAGAAGCTTCTTGGATGAGAAGCGAAATGTCTTCAAAGAAAAACAAAGAAAGTCCAGTTGCCTCTTGGGGGAAAAAAAAATCACCTTTGGGATTAAAAATAGAGCTGTTTTTCAGCTCTTTGGGGTGTTGGAGGCAGGCTGTGTTGTGCATGGCTAGTCTACTGAAGAGAAGGACCAGGGGAAACATGATAGCAGGATTCCAATATTTGAGGGGCTGCCCCAGAGAGGAGGAAGGGATCAAGCTATTTTCCAAAGCATCCAAAGGTCAGACAAGGAATAATGAATGGAAACTGATCCAGGAGAGATTCAACCTGGAAATAAGGAGAAACTTTTTGATAAGGAGAACCATCAACCATGCAACAGAAAGTGGCCCTCGGAAGTTGTGGGAGCTTCATCATTGGAGGCTTTCAAGAAGAGACTGGACAGCCATTGGTCAGAAATGGTGTAGGGTCTCCTGCTTGGGTGGGTGGGGGTTGGATGAGATGACCTATAAGGTCCCTTCCAACTCTGATTATCTGTTATCTGCAGCCTTAAACAGGGCCAGTTCAGGATGCTGCCGGGGCAATCGGCATCCTTTTGCAGAGTGTCATTGGATTGACCAGTGAGGGTTGTGTTAATGAGGCTCTCGCAAGCTTTGCAAAGAGGAAGGAATGGCACATTGAATTGCTAACGATGTCAGCTACTACTTCCAAATGGATCGGGGAGGGATTTAATCCTCCCCTTCAGCCTAACGTGAAGGTCAATTTTGAAGGCCTGGCTCCTCCAAATTGTTTCCCCGGATACCTGCCTCCGGAAAGTCTATAATTAAGCCATTAAAAGGCAAATAGGGAAGGGACAAGTGAACAGAGAGATGGATCAAAGGAGGAAGTGGCAAAAGCAGCCAAAAAGTAAGCAGAGGCAGGGACTTAGGAAGCAGCTCTTCCTAAACCGAACGTCCCAATTCAGGCAGTCCTTGACTTACAACCGCTCAAAGTTACAACGGCACTGGCAAAAGGGGCTTTTGCAACCTTCAGACAAGCAAAATCGGTGGGAAAAAAGAACCACTTATTTGAAATGGTATAAAGTTCTCCTGCTTGAGCGGGGCGGGGGTTAGACAAGATGACCTCCAAGGTACCTTCCAGCTCATTCGTTCTATTCTTGTTCTGACCCAGCTCCCCAAACACAACAAGCCCTCTGTAGCTGAAGCAATGATTCCTTTATTAGGAGCGCCCCCCCAAAAAAGGTTTCCCCTCAACGTAGGGTAACAAGTCCAGCCGGCCAGGAGATGAATAATTGTTTGCCACACCCATTCCAGAGGTGGTATTCCAGCCGGTTCTGAGCAGTTCTGGAGAACCGGTAGCGGAAATTTTGAGTAGTTCGGAGAACCAGCCAATCCCACCTCTGACTGGCCCCGCCAACCCCATCTCTTCTCCGCCTCCCATTGAGTCCCAGCCAATTGGCTGAGTCTCCTTTTGTTGCCCTGCACAGGAGAACGGAGCTGGAAAGCAGGTTAGTGGGGTGGGGAGGGAATGGGGATTTTGCAGTAACCTTCCCCTGCCACGCCCACCAAGCCACGCCCACCATGCCCACAGAAACCAGTAGTAAAATTTTTTGAATCCCACGACTAGTCTATTTATCCCTGCCCCCTGCCTTTTATCCCCAGAACTAAGGTGGGGCTTCGCTAGCAGTGGTGACTGTTCCTTCCCAAGGACCAGCCCCTAGATTTCCACTGCTCTCTTCTCCTCTGCCTTCTGCACATCTGTGCATCAGGCACTGGACCCAGTTGTTCCTCCTCTTCCTCATCAGCCACCTCCAGACCTGGGGGCTGTTGACTCTCCATCTGAGGGCTGACAGCTGGCCCAAGCTCTGTCTCTGTCTCTGTCTCTCTCTGCCAGATCTCTTCCCCCTTGGAGCCCTCAGGTTGCCTTGATGCTGACCCCAATTCCCATACCTCCTCCTCATCTGATTCAGCTGTTGGAGGGACCAGCAGCTGACAGGCCACAACAATTCTAAGTATGCTCCTCTTAGGTGTGATGACCCGGGCGTGGCACAAAAATAACAAAGTCACCAAAGTAGAATAAATTCCCTTTAATGCCTCCAACATGGCCCCCAAAGTCCAGTTATCCTCGGCTGCAGATGAAACTCTTCCAAAAACAGTCTATGAAGGGAAGAAATGCATTCCGAACCCAAAGTAAAGATAATTAGAAATAAAATAAAAAAACCCAGCACAAACCACACTGAAGTAATTAACACGACAGGCCAGGATGATAAATTGCAGGCTTCCAAATGATAAAACAGCACCCACAGTTGGGAGGACGCCAAGTAAGCCTCAACAAAGATAATGCACGCTTTGCTTCCAGCAACTTTGCCCTGTGCAGCTTGCCCTTTGAAACAGTCTTCCCAGCTGCAGCCCATGAAGGGGATCAGGGCCCTTTCTTCTCCCGTAAGCCCCATTGCTTCCTTCTCCATTCCTTCTGCATGCCTTAGGATGAAGAGGGGATGGCCCTGGGTCTTCCTCTGAATGCCCAGCTGGACTGTGGCCTCCCCCCACTGTTTCTTCCACAGCCACCGGAGCCACACTCCCACTCCCTGTCAGCTGCTCCATCTCCCCCTCAGAATCGGACCCCAACAAGGGCATGACACTAGGTGGGATTTGTCATTTGAGATGAATTCTTGCAGAACTCGACTGGCAAGACGGGTCTCTTAGTCTCTGGACAACTGGAAAGTCAGCATGATCATCCCCTAGCCTTGATCTGGAACTCTTATTCCAACAGGCTGACAGCAGCTGGTGGATTTTTGCAAAAGGTCACTCCATCCCGCAGCCAAAGGAACATTACAATAATTACAGGGAGATTTGATTTTGAAAAGAGAAAGAAAGAGAGAGAGAGAGAAATGTTGACTTGGCGGAACCAACATATGAGATGAACGTTCCAAAAGAACATTACTGAACAAACGTACTTTGAGAAGGCCAAGACAACAAAAATAACAGCAAAACAGCCTCCCAGCAAGTCAGCTCATGGTGCCAATACTCATCACACGGACTTGCAACAAAGGATGCAAAATAATTGGCCCAATTAATTAGAGAGACAGGCAGCTACCAACGATTCTTCTCTGGTATTTTTGGACTTGGGCTTTTTTTTCAGGATGCAGTTGGCTTCTCCAAAATCCCTCTTAAATAACTGAATCACAAGGTGGGGAGAGACTTTGGGTCACTCTCTTTTTGCAATTTGCAAAACCTTGGTGTTTGGGGAGAAGGAAAACAGATCTTGGCCACAGGTATGAAGAGGGCTAGACCTTTGTCAGTAAAAGCAGAACTATGCGGTGCCTTCTGAGCTTGGTGGTTTCTATACAGATGTTTCATTACCAAAGTAGGTAACATCACTGGTGCTAGAAGGAGTAGGGTTTGCTTCTAATCTCTTAGTAGCCTCACTTCTTAGCCCTTCTAACGCTGATGATGTGACCTAGATGGGTAATGAAATGTCTGCAAGGAAAACATCAATCTCACATACCATCACAGTGCTCCTCTTTCTCCTCCCCCTCCTCCACTCTTCAAGCCTCAGTCATTTCTAGCATTGATGTTGAGCACCAAGGACCCCACAGACCTCCACCTCCTCTCTGCAAGCCACACACCCTTCTAGTGCTGATGACATTACCTAGTTGGGTCATGAAACGTCTGCAAGAAAACCATCAAGCACCACAGTTGTCCTCCTCCTCCTCCTCCTCCTCCTCCTCCTCCTCCTCCTCCTCCTCCTCCTCCTCCTCCTCCTCCTCCTCCTCCTCCTCCTCTTCTTCCTCCTCCTCCTCCCCTCTACAAATGCCACCCCCTTCCAGCACTGATGAAGTTACCTAGTTGGGTCTTGAAATGTCTGCAAGAAACCACCAATCTCAGAGAGGACCATGGACCCCATAGTCCTCCTTCTCCTTCTTTCCTTCTCCCCTCCTCTTCTCCTCTATAAACCCCACTCCTTCTAGCACTGATGAGGTTAACTAGTTGGGTCATGAAACATCTGCCAGAAAACCACCAAGCTCAGAGAGCATCAGGGACCCCACAATTCAACCCTGAGTTACAGATATACTCTTCTAACAGAACGATCTGGCTTGACTTAAGCCTCTCCTTAGGGAAGCTTTCTCATGATGTTCGGTTTTTTTGGATTCCTTGGCTGCTCTTACACATGAAATATTTACATCACTCACTTCAAGTGGTCCCCTTCTTCAAGCCAGCCCCCTCCCTTTCTGTCGCTCATTCGCCTTCCTTGCCATTAGTTGATTGATCCAAATGGATCGATAACCCTGCCTTTTTTTGTTCTGACGGGTGCTCAGGGCACGGGTGCTCAGCTGCATTCCAAACAAAGGCAGAACCGAAAAGGTTTGTCAGTGAGACTAACATGAAGAATCGATACTTCGTCAAGAAGCTGCACTTTTAGAAACACACACACAGAGAGAGAGGTGTTAAGGAAACTCCTGAAGGGGACTTTAGTGTCTTGGGAACAAGGCCAAAGAACAGATATTCAGCCCTTGCTTATCAATGGAGACCGAGTGTAACAAGTAGCCAGTTTTAAGTTTCCAGGTGTTACCATAAAAGAGGACCTAACTGGTCAAAAGGGCCCAGTAGAGATGATACTACTTGAGACTCCTCAGGAAACAACAAAGGAATGAAAAACTGCTGGTGACTTTCTACCACTGCACCATAGAGAGTCTGGTTTATCAATTGCACAGGGGCAGATCGGAAAGCGCTCCAGATGGTTTAATGTCATTGCCCTGAGGATCACGGGTTGCCCTCTCCCCTCTTTGGAAGAGCTTTAGAGCTCCCGCTGCCTTAAGAAAGTTCAAAACATCCTCAAAGATCCATCTCATCCTGGGCACCCCTTTTTTTTTTGAACTATTACCATCTGGCAGACGGTACAGGATAATAATAAAAACAAGGACAAATAGGCTGAAAAAACAGCTTCTATCCCAGGGCAGTAACTCTATTGCATTCTGCTGTATAGTACAATATTAATGCAATATCAGGGGATTTCGATTCAACTGCATAGAATGTGAAGGATGTGTGTTTGTGTTTATTTTCATAGTTGTAATGTATCCTGAAGATGCTATTTAATTTCTCTGTACGAGGCGCAATGACAATAAAATAAAATATACTACAAAAACCCACTTTCTTGGAGGTGAACCTCCAAACCGGAAGGACAAATTCACAAGAGCTCCCCTGCTATTCTTAATAACCAGCCAGTTTCACAATACAAGAAGGAGGCCCCTTGGCCAACCAGCCCTGAAAGAGTTTCAGGCTTTTAAAGGTTGCCAGCAACACCTTCCATTGAGCCTGGGAAGCAACTGGCAACCAGGAACAGATTTATTTATTTTTTTTAACAATTCAGGCATGGTATAATCCATTGTACCCTTGGGTGGTTAAGTGCTTAGCAACTCACATTTTGCTTGGTTGCAACTGCTGGGAACTTTTCAAGGGTAGCCCCCATGCAGGGCCCATTTAGAAGATCAGCTGTTAGGCTCATTTGCTTGAATAAACACCCTGAGCTGTCAGTTTTAGCATTGTTCAAAAAAATGGCAAACAAACTAAACTTGGTTGCAGAGCAGAGGCTGCTCCGCTCAAAGAAAGTTCCAGAATGTAGTTTGCAGTTGTCGTTGGGCAGAATTTGGAAGTCCTTGCTAAGCCCTCGTAAGGTTTGAATAGAGGGGAAGTCAGCCGTAACAAGCCAAAACACTTTTCTTATTTTCTTTTGCTGATGGAAAGCAAAGCATCCTGGATAGTTTTTTTTTAAAAGACTAAGGAATGGTGACCTCAAGTTGTTTATCCATCCAGCTGGGAATGAACGAGGGAGGCTGCCTCTTGTTTTAAAGATTGTTTTGGCTACTTCCATTAAAAGAGGCATTCATCATATTGATTGGAGAGCAGAGTTAAACCAGCCGCTCAGAATATATAAGCAGAAACCACCAGGCTCGGTAAGTGTGAAATACGAGTTTAATACCTTGTAGCAGTAAATTTTTCCCTGAGCTAAGCAGGTGGTGAATGAGAAAATCACACCTTGTTACAGATGTAGATCAAAACCAACATGGTCTTTAAGATACTGCAAAAAAGCATCCTAGCCTAATCAAGGAACCGTTAAGAACACTCCCATCAACCCTGACAGGGCAAGCCACTAGTATATAAACAGAGAGCAAACCCCACTCACTACTAGCACTGATGATATTCCCTAGTTGGGTCATGAAACATCTGCAAGAAAACCACTAAGTTCAGAGAGCACCAAGGACCTCACAGTCCTCCTCCTCCTCCTCTCCACAAACCCCACTTCCTTCAAACACTGATGATGCTACCTAGTTGGGTCATGAAACATCTGCAAGAAAACCACCAAGCTCAGAGAGCAGCAAGGATGTCACAGTCCTCCTCCTCCTCCTCTTCCTCTTCACAAACACCACTGCTTCTAGCACATGATGCTATCTGCTTGTGTCATGAAATATCTGCAAGAATACAACCAAGATCATCATCATCTTCTTCTTCTTCTTCTTCTTCTTCTTCTTCTTCTTCTTCTTCTTCTTCTTCTTCTTCTTCTTCTTCTTCTTCTTCTTCTTCTTCTTCTTCTTCTTCTTCTTCTCCTTCTCCTCCTCCTCCTCCTCCTCCTCCTCCTCCTCCTCCTCCTCCCCCCTTCTTCTTCTTCTTCTTCTTCTTCTTCTTCTTCTTCTTCTCCTCCTCCTCCTCCTCCTCCTCCTCCTCCTCCTCCTCCTCCTCCTCCTCCTCCTTCTTCTTCTTCTTCTTCTTCTTCTCCTCCTCCTCCTCCTCCTCCTCCTCCTCCTCCTCCTCCTCCTCCTCCTCCTCCTCCTCCTCCTTCTTCTTCTTCTTCTTCTTCTTCTTCTTCTTCTTCTTCTTCTTCTCCCCCTCCTCCTCTTCCTGACAAGCCTCACTCCCTTTAAGCACCAATGATGCTACCTAGTTGGGTCATGAAATGCAAGAAGCAAGAAAACCATCAAGCTCAGAGAGCACCAAGGACCCCAACATGGGGTACTTGATTGTAACTCTTCTCATTGGAAGTTTCTTGCATCCTCATGATAAAACAAATTTTGTTGTGGAAGGACAACATTTTTCACTTTCTCTTTTCTTTTCCTGCACCCCATATATTGTTTGTTTTAAAGAAGTGGCTCCAAAGACGAGGCCAATTCTCTTCTGAGAATAATAGCAGAGCTTTCAAAGAAAAATCCTGAATGGTTCTCCAAAACTGGTTTGGGTCAGTGTCCTTGATCCACCTTGCTGCTGTGTCACGGCCTTCCACCTCCCCCTTCGCAATGTAACTCCTGACGCCAGTTCTTCGATGTAGTTAGGTAGCTAATCCCAGCCAATCAGGGACCACAGAATAAATGTGATGATTTTGCAGTGCAATGCAACCAACCAATGTTGGGAAAGTATCAGAGAGGGAAAACATAGCAGATGGAGACTGTAGGATAATAATTCTTGGACTTTATTTCTCCTGGGTCTGATTTAGCAAGCCTCTTGTCCACTCCTGGAATATCTTTTTTTTTTAAAAAAAACAAAAAACTGCTGACTTGGGAGGAAAGGTTTTTGAAACTGTGGTATATTTTCTGGAAAAGCAATCTCGGCAAGCCCTCAGGCAGATAGACAGACAGACAGACAGATAGATGGGATAAAATGGACAGACGGATGAAAGACAGACAGACAGACAGACAGACAGACAGATAGATGGGATAAAATGGACAGACGGATGAAAGACAGACAGACAGACAGACAGACAGACAGACAGATAGATGGGATAAAATGGACAGACGGATGAAAGACAGACAGACAGACAGACAGACAGACAGATAGATGGGATAAAATGGACAGACGGATGAAAGACAGACAGACAGACAGACAGACAGACAGATAGATGGGATAAAATGGACAGACGGATGAATGAAAGACAGACAGACAGATAGATAGATAGATAGATAGATAGATAGATAGATAGATAGATAGAGAATGGATAAATGGACAGATGGATGGAAAGATAGAGAGAGAGAATGGATAAATGGACAGATAGATTGATAGACAGACAGACAGACAGATGGATAAACATAGATGGACAGGGATGAATGGATGGAAGATAGACATACTGAGACATATGGATTGAAGATAGATAAATAGATAGATAGATAGATAGATAGATAGATAGATAGATAGATAGATAGATAGATAGATAGATAAACTGCCCTCTTGAAAATATGCATCCTATGTAATTCTGCAATTGTAGTGCACAAAGTCCAGCATGCAGCAGTGACTGTGTTCTATAGCTAAGCGTTTAAGCATGTTGGATTTTTGCCTTATTTTTTTAAAGCTATATTTGATCCATTCAATCTGCAAAGGCTGCCTTCAAGTATGTTGTAATGCTTGTTGAAATTTCAGAGCTTTGGAAATTAGGACAGGGAAGAACCAACAAGGATCCACACTGATCAAAGCTGACGTTTAAGGACATGATAACTTCATTAGGAAGGAAGCGGAATTGTGCATGCAAATGAATCCCCTTGATAGAGATGTAGTAAATTTGCATAATTAGTGCTAATAAATCCAGCTCTTCTTAAGGAAGATGCTGTTGCAGGATAAAGATATTTCTAGAGAACAGATAATTTCTAGATAGATAGATAGATAGATAGATAGATAGATAGATAGATAGATAGATAGATAGATGTAAATAGAACAATTAATCAGTGGAACAACTTCCCTCCAGAAGTTGTGAATGCTCCATTACTGGATATTTTCAAGAAGAGACTAGACAGCCATTTGTCCAGAATGTAGGGTTTCCTGCTTGAGCAGGGGGTTGGACTAGATAACCCCCATAGTCCCTTCCAACTCTGTTCTTCATTCCAACTACCATAATGGGCTTACTTACTTTGGCCACCACCTCAGCAAGCGAGGAAAATCTCATTTGAGCCTTGTTGGATGCAAGAGGATATTAGAAAAAGGACATTCGAAAAGAATACTTAGCAAAAGTAGAATTAGCTTGATATTGGCTGACTGATAGGGAGCTAGAGCTGAGCTTTTTCAGAGATTTGGCATACAAGAGAGATAATTTCTCCTACTTTAAGAATACAAAAACTAGTGGATCTGATCTACGCAGCTCAGAATAAGAAGCCTTTAGCCTCATGAGATCATCCCATATTAATTGGGATGTTGAGAACCAATAAATGGGGCTGGATGATGAACTGTGTTTCTTCCAACAAGCCAGCATTGACTGAGTTGGTTCAACATGGTGGAGTGGAATACAATCCATGCTTTACAAACTACAAAGGCTGGACTCACACAAAATGCCAGACCCAACAAACCACGTAAATATGTGAACTCAACTACAGAGTAGAGGCTGGCTGGATTGGCCCAGAACTACATCAATTTATCTGAAGAATGATATCTTTGGTTTTTCTCCTAAGTCTTCTTGTTGAACATTTTTTTCAAGTTCTGCAGTTACAACAGTGAGAAAACCTTCTATTTATGGTCTGCATAAGTTTATAAACCATTTGGATATTTTATCTCCCTGTTTAAAGAAGCTGTCTGTTTTTTGGGGAAATTATAATGCTGCTGTTTTAACAAGCCAAGGAAGAAACTAGATTAAAACTGAGGATATGAATGGCTTCTTTTCAAGGACAATTTCTGAAGCTTTTGGGAAGCTTATTCTAACATGTACATCTGGTTTCTTCTATTGGGAGCTGTAGAATTCACTAATAATCTCTCATGAGAGAGAGAGAGAGAGATGGGGGTAGGGAGAGGTAGAGAGCACAATTATTTTAGTTTTATGGTTTCAAAAATCAGGGTTCTTCTCAGAAAATCGAATTTTAAAAAGATGAAAAAAAGAAGGTTCAAGCAATTTGACATCATCTTTGTCAGTTCAATTGATTGACATTAAAGAGGAGGAAGGAAGAAATGAAGGAAGGAGAGAGATGAGGACGAAGGAAGGAAGACAAGGAAGGGAGAATCAAGGAAGGGAAGGAGGGAGGGAAGAGATAAGAGGAGGAAGGAAAGAAGGAAAGAAATATTTGCAACTCTTCATGTGAGATGCAACTCAGCTATAGTAAGTGGCAATGTTAAACAATGTTTGATTTTGTAAACCAGATATTGCCTTGATTAATACTTCATTGACAGACCACCAGAAAGATATATGGCTATAGGCCAAGCTGAGAAATAAGAACAAAAAAAAGAGAGAACATTCTGAAAAAAAAAAAAAAAAGATAAATCAATTCCATTTGTTGCAAAGGAAACTACCAGGGGATATGCTTCTTAATTTCCCCAGGATTTGAACTCAGTTCAAAGATATCTCTCCTTTCCATCCATTAACAAGGACAAGAAAGTTTTGACAAGAGAGAACCATCTGTCCCAAATCCTTGTTCTAGTCCCAGAAAGAATGCCACATAAATTTGAACAAAAGGTCAGGAATTTTTTTTTTAAAAAATAATTTCTTTTTTAAATAAAAAAAAATAAAAAAAGAGACTCCCGGGGCTGAATCAATTACTTAGCAAGAATTGGCTGAAAGAACATATGCTCTGCGATATGCCGGATTGGGCTTGCCAAGTATTTTACATAAAAGCTAATTCCCCCCTCGCCCCCCCCCAAAAAAACCCGACATTAGAGAGAAAAAAGCAAATGTAATTTCGGCTAAGGTTTAGCACCAAGCGAAGTTGGACCTGGAAACGGGAGGACAAATTACTCCAGATTATCCTGAGAATTCGCTCCTGTGCCTATTCATCGTGTGGTGCTATCCATCACTTTTTTTCCCCATCTTGCTGGTAGGGAGGGTTTTATATCAGCATTGCTGCAAAATCTGGATGTTTTCGTTTTTTCTTCCCCTATTAAACATCCTGTCCTGCTTTTTGAGATAACGAAAATTGCTTTGCTCGCCTGGAATTAATACTTCTATCACTTCTGTACATCTTACCAAGGAAGGTATCGCAGCGCTATGCTTCGCACCTTCTAAAAGCAATTGGCTCTAGCAATACACATAGACTGGGTGAAACCAGGATCAATAGCAGTAACTGTGAGAGGGATCTTGCAGTCTTCATGGACAACCAGCTAAATAGGAGTCAGCAGTGTGCAGCGGCAGCCAAAAAAGCTAATGCAATCCTAAGTTGCATTAACAGAGAGATACAATCAAGATTGAGGGAAATACTAATACCACTCTATAAAGCCTTTAGTAAGGCAACACCTAGAGTACTGCATCCAGTTTTGGTCACCACATTATAAAAAAGATGTTGAGACTCTAGAAAAAGTGCAGAGAAGAGCAACCAGGATGATTAGGGGACTGGGGACTAAAACATATGAAGAACGGTTGCAGGAACTGGGCATGGCCAGTCTAAGGAAGAGAAGGACCAGGAGAGACAGGATAACAGTCTTCCAATATTTAAGGGGATGCCCCAGAGAGGAGGAGAGGGTCAAGGCACCTGAAGGCCAGACAAGGACTAATGGATGGAAACAAGGAGAGGTTTAACCTGGAAATAAGGAGAAACTTTCTGACCGTGAGAACAATCAACCAGTGGAACAGAAGTGGCCCTCGGACGTTGTGGGAGCTTCATCCCTGGAGGCTTTCAAGAAAAGATTGGACTGCCATTTGTTAAAAATGGTGTAGCGTCTCTCGTTTGGGCAGGGGGTTGGACTAGATGACCTACACGGTCCCTTCCAATTCTGACTATCTGTTATCTGGCTCGAGCCACCAGCTGCACCGGAACACTTCGACTTACAAATGTTTGTTCAAAGTTACGACAGCATTATAAAAAAGTCCCATTTTTCACAGTTGCAGCCTTTCCAACATCACCAGGATCACGCAATTGAAATTCAGATGCTTGGCCACTGACTTGTACTTATGATGGTTTCATGTCCTGGGATCATGCCATCGCCTTTTGTGACCTTCTGACGAGCAAAGCCCGATTCACTTAACGACCAGGTTACTAAGTTATCACCTGCATTTACTCACTTAACAATTGAAGCCGGAAAGGTCGTAAAATGGGGCAGAACTCACTTAACCAATGTCTCGCTTAACAACAGAAATTTTGGGCTTGGTCGTGGTGCTAAGTCAGGAACTGCCTGGATTATAAAGTCAGGTCAACAGTGGAATATTCTGATTTCTATCAAGGTAGATTTCCCCTCCACCCTTTCCTTCCTTGCAATTTTGATCTGGAACTAACAGCTTCCACTCTACCAGCAAAGAGAGGCTGCTGGGGTTGGATTATTAGAATATCTTTGATGCCCCTTTTGCTCCTATGATTTTATGATTCTACCATGCTAGGAGCTGATGTAGAATCGATGGGCTCTGCATGTCTTCCTCAAAGCTTTACATTTTGACAGAACCGCCAAAAATTGGACCGACGCACTAAAAATTGGGTGTTTTGACAGACACACCAAAATGGGCAGGCGCTTGACAGAGCCACTAAAACCGGTTGGATTCATACAACATACTGTATTGTCTCCATCTCACACACGCACACACGCACACACACAAACACATCTACACATGTATGTTCCTCACTACGCCTAGTTTGGTTAGTTGTAATGGGTAAAAAAGTCCCTTGATTGCTCTTTTTTCAGAAGAAAAATTTAATCATCTTTAATCTAGATCTATTCTCTGGACTCCAGGTTGACTTCCCACATTGATGAGAAGGTTCAAGTGGAAACTTAGGATGGTGAGACTTAGAAGATGCCCAAGATGCTTGATTAGTCTTAACTTTGGGGAGTCTTTCTGATAGTTTTGCAAGAACCCAGCCCATTGAAATAGCTTATGGGTTCTCTTTATTTGATAATCCAAATAAAAGAAGGAGAAGGAGGAGGAGGAGGAGGAGGAGGAGGAGGAGGAGGAGAAGAAGAAGAAGAAGAAGAAGAAGAAGAAGAAGAAGAAGAAGAAGAAGAAGAAGAAGAAGAAGAAGAAGAAGAAGAAGAAAGAAAGAAAGAAAGAAAGAAAGAAAGAAAGAAAGAAAGAAAGAAAGAAAGAAAGAAAGAAAGAAAGAAAGAATGCATTTACTGACCATATCAAGGCTAGATTAGAAGACCTCCAAGGTTGCTGGATTAAAAATGGCCTTTACTAAAAAGATGTTTCAAGTCCACTCTTTTCATTATAAGGTGTAACTTTCAATTAATGTTTTCGATCCTTGGTAATATGCAAAATGCAAATCCTAAGAAGTATCAACAAGCATTTGCTGGAACACATCTACAGACTTCAGAAGTAAAGACTGATTATGCAGCTATCTTGGTTGGTAAATTGAATTTCCACATAATGTGTGAGAAGAGCTTAATGGACAGGTAAAATGGTATGTTTTGGGATTTTTTTCCATCTTACCTTTCAGCTCTTCCCATCCTCCCAAAAATCTAAGCTTGCCAGCTTTTTTTTTTTTTTTTAAAAGAAGATTAGATTTAAGTTAGCTACACTATTCTCACTGGGTACTAATAGTGCCTAATACTCTGTGTTTCACCTGTACTACTGGCCAACAATATTTTAGATTTATTCCTGAATCACGTTTGATAGAGACATCAAATCTTTCCATAGAGGAAAGTGCCTTAAAAAATAGCAAACATGGTGCTCAAATTTATGTTCTAGTGTCCAAGAAACTCAAGATAGCCTTCATGTGAGATTTTCCAAGGCCAACAAAACATTGCAAGTTGGAATGGCATGCATTGGCACAGGGGGGGAGGCTGATGTTGGCAGCTTTGGGCTTGCCTCCTCCTCACCTTGACGGCTTCAGCATGGGTCACCTTGTCCAGCGGCTTGTCGTTGACCTTCAAGATCCGGTCTCCCACCCGAAGGCCCTCTTTATCCGCCAAGGAGCCCGGCTCCACCAGGGAGACGTAGATGCCAACGCTGTGCTCAGAGCCCCCTCGGATGCTGAAACCCAAGCCTTCTTGAGCCTTCTGCCTCTTGAGAGTCATCCGCCTGACCTCTCCTTGCAGGTCTTCCAAGCCAACCGCAGCGTCTCCGGGAGCTGTCCCGTCCACGGTGGTGCTGAATTCTGGCCGGAGCTTGCCGGAGGAGGGAGGCCAGAAACGAGCGGCAGGGGTAGGAGAGGGAAAAGGGGCCGAGGAGGCAGCGCCGGATGGAGGAGGGAGGACTCTGGAAGACCCGGCCCCATCGTACCCTGGCCCAGCGATGGGCAAGAAGTCCGCCTTTAGGTAGAGCCCCTCCGAGGTGTACTGGTCGAAGAGCAGCTGGTCCGAACGAGGGATGACCAGGCGCAACATGGGCAGCAGCTGCCTCTTCTCTGGGCCGTCCAGCAAGACTTTGAGCGTCTGCACCAAGTCGTAGACATTCCGGCGACAGTGGTAGACGTTAAGGCAATGGACGAACTGCTCCCGCTCGCCTTCGCTCAGCAGCAGGTTGAGTGCCCCGTGGAGCTTCCGCACGTTGGCCGACAGCAGCCGGATGCCGGATCCGGGCCCCCCACTCCTGAGCCCGGCCTGTCCCGCAGCCCCCTTGCCCGCCCCGTCGAAGGAAGGCGAGGAAGAAGCGCTGGAGGCGCGCGAACCCACCGAGAGACGGTCCAAGTCTGCGCTCATCGCCTCCGGCCAGAGAGAGAGAGAGACGGATGCTGGTCAGTCGCTGGGGAGCCGGGCATCAGAAGACAACTGGACGGCGGGGCCGTTCACTTGCTGGGCTCCCTTCTCCTCGGCCCCCTCGGCTGGAAAGGCGGAGGAGCCATGGGGGGAAAAGCAGAGAAAGGAGACGCCGGGTGGGTCGGCAGAGGGGCGGGCGCGCTCCGGAGAAGGCGTCCTGGCCGGCGTCGCTTTCCCCCCCCCCCTGCGGCTTGGAGGGGAAAAAGAGAGAGAGAGAGAGAGAGTTTAGAGGTGTGGGTGGCTCAGGCCGGCGCTGAGGATGGGATCCGTGGCCGAGTCCGCCGCTGCCAGCTGGCCTCTCTGCGTTCCGCGGAGCGCACGCATCTCCAACTCCCTGGCGCCTCCTGCTTGGCACAACTCCGCTTCGTCCAAAGAGCAACAGTCACACCAACTCTGCCCTTTTTTGGGGGGGGGGCAGCAAAGGTTCGCCCTGCTTCTTTCACCCTCGCCTTGTTAAAAATAATATTAATAATAACTGGCGCCTCGTCCGAGCTTGCCCAAAAAAAACCCAAAACAAACCCAACAACCACCCATCCGCTTCTCTCTCTGCAGACGCGGCTCCACTCTCTCCCCGGCACACGCCAGCCCAAGACTTTCTCCAACTGTTGAGCGTCCCTTCGCTCGCCCTGCCGAGCTGCCAGGCTGTCGGGATCAACCAACCGCTTGGCAGAAACCTGCTCAGGAAGTGACGCGTCTCCCGGTTGCCAAGAGACGGGGCTGATAACAGTCCGGCCTGGGCTGAGATGAAGGTGCGCCGAGCGTGGTGCAGTCGAGCAAACTTCAGCCAGGATGTTACCTGAGACCAGGATGGGGCTTCTCCTCTCCTTGAGAAGAGCACTGATGTTGTGAACTAGTTGGAGTCATGAAACCTCTGCAGGGAAAACCACCATGCTCAGAGAGTACCAAGGACCCCACAGTTGTCTTCCTCCTCCTCCTCCTCCTCCCTTGCAAATCCAACTCCCTTTCTAGCACTGATGACATTACCAGGTTGGGTCATAAAATGCAAGGAAAACCAACAAGCTCAGAGAGCACCAAGGACCCCACAGTTGTCTTCTTCCTCCTCCTCCTCCTCCCCCCTCCCCCCTGCAAACCCAATTCCCTTCTAGCATTGATGACATTACCAAGTTGGGTCATGAAATGTCTGCAAGGAACACCAATAAGCTCAGAAAGCACCAAGGGTCCCACAATTCTCCTCCTCCTCCTCCTCCTCCTCCTCCTCCTCCTCCTCCCCTGCAAACCCAACTCCCAAGATACGTTTTGGATCCCCCTCCTCTTTGGGAAAGGACTTTGTGCGTGCTCATGAACCCAACGTTGAGCCCTGGCTCTTTCACAATGAAGTCTATTGAAATGAAAGAAGAAAAAATGGCCAATCTCCAACCATTTTTTTTAAAAAAAGCTCCAGATGAATCAAAAATTCCTTCCTGGGCCAAATAGGCTACAGACACATCAAAGGCATGTGCTTTCCTGAAGGAAGGGTTAATTGTATGCAGAGAAGGCTAATCTCCTTGGAAGGCTGCTTAGCTTGGGCTGCCTAATGACCCCTCCAGATAAAAATGTATTTATGGGTCTCCTTCTCTCTCCTTTATCTCTCTCTCCTCTCTCTCTTCTCTCTTTTTTCTCTCTCTTCTCTCTCTCTCTTTTCTCTCTTTTTCTCTTTTCCCTCTTTTTCTCTTTTCCCTCTTTTTCTCTCTCTTTCTTTTCTCTCCCTCTTTTTTCTCTCTCTCTCTCTCTTTTCTCTCTCCTCTCTTCTCTTTTCTCTCTTTCTCTCTCTCTCCTCTCTTTTTCTTTTCTCTCTCTCCTCTCCCTCTCTCTTCTCTCTTTTTCTCTCTCTCTTTTCTCTCTCTCTCATGCAGTCAGTTAACTCTGAGCTTGCCAAGCTGATAAGACATGTTAAGAGCTGTCCATAAAAGCCAAGAGACCTTTTCCAGGTAGTCCTTGACTTACTCCTAGGGGTGGGCTGCTGGGGGTGAAAAACGGGCCTCCTGGGAGTTTGGGAAGGCCAAAAATGGACCCATTTCCAGCTTCCAGAGAAGCTCCGGAGCCTGTGGGCGGGGGCATTTCCCCCCCATCTGGAGGCTCGAAGAAAGCCTCCGGAGAGTTTTTTTATTCAAAAACGCCGAAAAAATTTTCTCCCTCACCAAAGTGCGGATAATAATAATAATAATTTAACAAAATGGAATGACCTACCACACAACACGCCCCCCCCTGCGAGTCTTTTCCCCAAACTTAGAATGAAATGGAAATGAATTATTTCACTATCGCAAAAAAAGTCTGCTAAAATTAAATGCAATTCATCAACATGGGTCCTTTCAAAAAAAGGAAGGGAAAAAATTGCAAAAAACAGCTTCTAGAAAGAGCCAAAATGAGAAAGAAAAAGAGAGATCAAGATATGGAAACATCTGATAGGGATGCAGGGAAAAAGTTTAAAATATTTCACTCCCAAAAGGAAATGAAAAGAATTCGATTGATTTATTGTATTTTTTTTTTAAAGAAAAGAAAAACGATACACAAGACCCCATCGAATGAAAAGGGACATTAGCTGATTATAGGACCGATAAACCCCTTGAATAAATAATTCCTTTTTATTCGTTTAAGGACTTGTACATTGTTTCTTTGGAACAACGCTCACAAAAGAAACCTTTCAAAGTACACTTAAAAACCATCAATACATTTACAAAGAAGAGAATGATGGTGGTTTTTTTTGCCTTGGACTAAAAAGTTATTTCTTGAAAGAAAAGACAGCAATGAAAAAGCAGTTTTAAAAGGATTTTTTAAACAATGAAGCCCTGGAATTCATAGGAAAATTCTATCAGTGCTTTAGGGTTCCTCTCTCATCTTGCCATCTACTGTGAAAAAGGCCAAGGTTGACCAACCTCTGAGAGTCATTGCATATTTGAGACCTCAAGACAACCTCCTACAATCACAAAGTTGGGTTAATAATGTGTCTCCTTCATGCTTCCAAGCTAGGAAGATAACTGAACCAATCATCTCCTTCAATGTTGTTCTGTTGTCCTTCAAAAAGAAAGCGGCACCTAATGAGGAGGCCAAACATACATATCCATATCTTGTTCTGTCTTGATGGTTTTGACCCACATGTGCCAAGGTTGGGTGAGGAACATCCCAGGCCATGAATGACAGCTACCCATTACAGAAATCTGTCCAAGGGGTGGAGTGCCAGGCATTCAGAAAGGACCTCTACACCTCCGAGACTCTACAGAGAAAAAAACCTGGGTATTATTTTTGGCAGCCCAACCAATCCCACTATCAACTCGTAAAGCATCCCTATGCCTCTTTTCGAGTTGCCATAAACAAGGGGCTGGGGAAAAGAGAAATCTGAAGAAGCAGTATATGTTGTGGTTAGCTGGCAGCAGGTGCAGATGGCTGAGGAGAGCAAGGACTCAAATGAGGGGCCAGGACCATTAGGGAGTGGACTGCTTCCTTCAGAGATTGTGGGAGCTGGCAGTAGCGATGAGGAGGTTCCTGAGGAGCCTGTGCCAAGTGCCCATGCGCGCAGGGCTGCTCGCAGGAAAGAGCAGCTACAACAGCATGGGAGACTCGGGAGTAAGGCTGCAAGGTAATGGCCCCTCCTTCAAGAAGATAAAAGCAAGCTGTGAAGCGAACGTTCTTTGCAGGAAGCAAAGATGTTTTGAAACTCCAGCCTCATGGACATTCTCCCCATGGTAAACCAACTGACACACTGCTTGTACACTTATGGAAGAAAGTTGGATGTTTTTATGTTTTGTTTGTTTTTGTCTTTAAAAACCAATAAGACTTATTTTTTTTTTTAAAAAAAAAAGAATATATCTAGGCTACATTCACTAAAATCTGAAGGAGAGCCCTACCCTAAAAAACCTCAAGCCTTTATCCTTTGCACTCACTGCCGAAGTGGAACATGTCAATTTTTGAAGCCACACCAACCCTCCGCACAACCATTAAGCATGACTTGATTCATGGGTATCTTTCTCTCTTCCATAAGGAACAGCTGCCGCCTTTGTAAGCAAGAGATTTTTTTAAAAAAGTTTTTAAACTACTTCTTCTTCAAAGGTATTCTAAATGCCAATTCAGCACCGAACAAAAGCGCTTGTAGAAAGGTGCTTGCTATTGACCTCATAAGCAGGAGAGATTCTGTAATGAGAGTATCATGGCCCCGTTGGCAACAGAAGCTGGAGATGGAACAATTGATTAAAGTGGAAGGGTTTTTTTTATTGGGGGGGAAGCCTAAAAAGCACAGGGCTATAAAGAATTGGAGAGGAAAAAATGAGAAATCGGTGTGAACAAAATCACCCGTTTTTCAAGAGCTGAAGAATAAGAGATAAGAAATGAATGGGGAAAAAAAAAAAAAGATTATTTCCATTTTCCCTGTATGTTAGATTCGATTTTTTTTTTCCCAGCTGGGGATGATGGCAGATCTTCCTCTAGCCCAAAGGTGAGGAAAATGCCTATATGATGAGAATGTAGAACACAGAATAACAAGAGTCGGAAGGGACCATGAAGGTCATCTAGCCTGGCTCCCTGAACAAGCAGGAAAGTCCATACCAGGAGTGTCAAACTCAAGGCTCACGGGCCAGATCTGGCCCATAAGGTGCTTAGATTATGGCCCACTGGGCCTCCCTGAAAACAGTGAAGGACCAGCCTGTGATGCCTACGCCAGCAAAAATGGAGCTCAGGAGGGCCACGCACAGCACCCCCCCCCCCACCTGAGAGTCAAATACAACCCTGATGCGTCCCTCAATGAAATCGGGTTTGACACCCCTGGTCTATATCATTTTAGATAAACGGTTGTCGAATCTCCTCATGAAAACTTCCAGTGTTGGACCACCCATGTTTTTGGGGAGGCAAGTTGTTCCACTGATTTTGCAAAACCAGAGTGCACTTCATACATTGTTTTCGTGTGGACAGGCATTTTTAATCGATTTTTTCCTTCCTGTATCCCCATCGTCATTCTCCTCCTCCTCCTCCTCCTCCTCCTCCTCCTCCTCCTCCTCCTCCTCCTCCTCCTCCTCCTCCTCCTCCTCCTCCTCCTCCTCCTCTATGTCCTCCTCTCATCCCCTCTTCCTCATCCCCTCCTCCTCTTCTCCTTCTCCTTTCTCATCCCCTCCTCCTCCTCTTCTTCCTCCTCTTCTTCCTCCTTTTCCCCCTCCTCTTCCCTGTCCTCCTCCTCTTCCTCCTCTTCTCCTCAAACCATTTTGCAAGTCAGAGAATGGCATTTATTTTTATACGATATTCATTTTATAAATTGAGAAGCGTAATTATGTTTCTGCGCATCGGTCCAAACAGGCGCACTTCGGTCCAAACAGGCGCACTCTTTTTCTACGTCCTCCTCTCCTCCTCCTCCTCTTCCTCCTCTCCTCCTTCTCCTCTTTCTCATCCCCTCCTCCTCCTCCCTCCTCTTCCTCCTTTTCCTCCTTTTCCTCCTCCTCCTCCTCCTCTCCTCATCTTCTCAAACCGTTCCGCAAGTCAGAGAATGGCATTTATTTCTATACGATATTCATTCTATAAATTGAGAAGCGTAATTAAGTTTCTGCGCATCGGTCCAAACAGGCACGCTTAGTACGGTGGCGTTCAAGTGTGACCTGAACTAATTTCTCCTGGGTTGCTAATGAAACTTTTTCCCAGGTTGAGACGGAGAAAGAGAAGCGGGGGGAAAAGAAAAAAAACCCCAACAATTATTATTATTTTTTTTTGTCTTTTTTTTCCACCTGTTTGAGAGCGGCAAACGGCTGAAAGAAATTGCAAAAGAGACTTTGGGAACAGCAATCATCTTGTACGGTTGGTAAGCTGCAAGGAGCTTCTTCTCTTCTGATATGTTTGAATCACCCAGTTTGGGGGTGGGGACAGGGAGGTTTCTTGAGGATTCTGCTCACGTGCCAGGTGTGCCTTCCGGGGTGGTGGGCAGCCAAGACCGGAGAGTGAAAGGTGAGATGCTATCCTTGCCTGCCTCTTGTCCAAACAACAGGAGACGAAAACAAACAAGAGAAGAACGAGGGCATCCGTAGCGCGGGCTGTCGTTTCATCAACCTTTGAGGTGTCTGCGCTGGCTGGGAGCATCGCCTTGATTTAATCCGAAGGCTATTATTTCCTCCCGTTTTTCTGATTGTCCTCCGCAAAGGTTTCCTATCTCCTCTTTATTATTAAAGGAGGCAGGGATTCAGCAAAGCTGTTTTATATAGGGCAGTGGATTGGAGGGTTGGAGTTTCTCCTGGGATAGACATCTTCAGGAAATCCAGTGGTCGGGAATTGGAAAAGCAACCCAAGAAGAGAACAATAGCAATCGCACTCAGACTTTTACTGGTCAAGTGGGGATTGGAAAAACCAGAGATGTTGGGGGTTTTTTTCCCCCAGATTCTACAGTACTTTGCTGTGATTCCTTAGTGGTCTTTCTTTTTCTAATACAGGTAGTCCTTGACTTATGGCCATTTGTTTAGGGACCGTTCAAAGTCACAACAACACTGGACAAGGTGACTTCTAGCAATGGCAACAGCAGTTAAGTCTTATATATCACTTCACAGTGCTGACCCTGCAGAGGGGTCAGCCTCTTGCTCCCAATGATCTAGGCCTTTGTTTTACTGACCACAGAAGGATGGAAGGCTGAGTCAACCCTGAGCTGATCAGAAATGAACTGCTGGAAGGGGGCAGAGTCAGCCTGCAATCCTGCATTCTAACCACTGTGCCACCATGGAAAGAAGGGAGGGAGGAAGGGAGGCAGGCAGGCAGGCAGGCAGGCAGGCAGGCAGGCAGGAAGGAAGGAAGGAAGGAAGGAAGGAAGGAAGGACTAGCACTTAGCCATTAGACTTATATACCGTTTCACAGTGCTTTCCAGCACCCTCTAAGCAGTTTACAGAGTCAGCCTCTTGCCCCCAACAATTTGGGTCTTCATTTTACCAACCTTGGAAGGATGGAAGGCTGAGTCAACCTTGAGCCTGGTGGGATCTGAACTGCCAAATTGTAGGCAGCTGGCTGCAGCAGAAGTAGTTTGCAGTACTGCACTCTAATCACTACACTGCCATGGAAAGAAGGGAGGGAGGGAGGGGGAGGAAGGAAGGAAAGAAGGAAGGAAGGAAAGAAGGAAAAGGAAGGACTAACATTTAGCCTTAGGCTTATATACCGCTTCACAGTGCTTTCCAGCCCTCTCCAAGCAGTTTTACAGAGTCAGCCTCTTGCTCCCAACAATCTGTGTCCTCATTTTACCCACCTCGGAAGGATGGAAGGCTAAGTCAACCTTGAGCTGCTGAGGATCGAACTACTGGCAGTCAGCAGAGTGTGCCTGCAATACTGCATTCTAACTATTGCGCCCCCATGGCCATTTTTCATACTTACAACTATTGCAGCATCCCACCTTGGTCACATGATCAATATTCAGATGCTTGCATCCATCTACTTTTCTTGCAATGCTTTGGAAGTAACTTGCCACTCTTGCCACTACAACCAGAACCATGGTTAGCATGCAGCATAATAACAAAGAGGAGATAGGAAAGCTTGGCGGAGGACAATCAGAAAAACAGGAGGAAATAAAAGCCTTCGGATTAAATCGCGTCGATGCTCCCAGGCAGCACAGGCACCACACAGGTTGATGAAATGACAGCCCATGCCACGGATGCCCTTGTTCTTCTGTTTGCTCTCATCTCCTGCTTGTTTGGACAAGAGGCAGGCAAGGATAGCATCTCACCTTTCACTCTCCAGTCTTGGCTGCCCACCATCCCAGAAGGCACACCCTGGCACGTGAGCAGAATCCTCAAGAAATTTTCATGTCCATCTGTCTCAGCCGAAAAACACTTCAACGGCCCTGGGGGACAGGACGGGACACCAAAGGGCTCATTTGATCTGTGTGGGTCCAGCCCTCTTCAGCTATACCTCCCCAACTGTGTTGATTCAACTATATCAGAAGAGAAGAAGCTCCTTCCTGCTTATCAGCTGAACAAAATGATCGCTGTTCCCAAAGTCTCTTTTGCAATTTTTGCTGGAAAGCGCACACGAGAAGAAGAATCTTCCAATCCCCAATCTCTGCCTGGCCTTGTGCCCAGGGCTGGGCTTCAAAAATTTTAGTCAAGGGTTCTCTGCCCGGTTTCTGGGTGGGCGTGGCCTAGTTGGCCCCCTGCTGGGAATGAACATAATTCCTAGCATTGAAACAAAACAAGAGTTGTTTTAACTGAGCGTGTGTTTAATGATGGTCTCGGAAGCCTTGGTCAGAACATCAACCCAGTGAGTTATAGATTCGGAGTCTGGAAACATCTGAGGGCTCTCTAACTTGGTTTTCCTGCTGCAAAGAAGTTGAAATCGAAAGCTGGCTGAGCCCTGGAGGTCACCACAGTTAATGTCTCCCCAGGCGTTTCGAATCCCGTCTCTTGCCATTCATTACCTAACCATTGGCAGGGCCTGGGGCAGGCTGTGTTACAGTTTAAATCCTGTTAGCTTTCCAGTGACTCCAACTATATTTTACATATTTATTCATCATTCTGCTCAGCAGGAAATCTCCAGGCAGAGGCAAGGAGGAATGTCGAAAGATGCTTAGGGACGGGAAGAAGCATTGAACATTAGCATTCTTCTGCCTTCCCTGGTGCAAATTCGCTGCAGAGGAAGTTCGACTGAACATGTCTATATTATCAGATCAAAAGAGGACAAGTGGGGTTGGGATGAAAATTGAGGTTTTGTGCTTCAAAGTCCACTGTGTCCACATTTTCCACTGTGATATTGTTTCTCCCAAGTTCTCCAGCACCCCACTATTTACAACAATATCTATCTATCTATCTATCTATCTATCTATCTATCTATCTATCTATCATCTATCTATCTATCATCTATCATTATCTACCTACCTACCTATTATCTATCTATCTATCTATCTATCTATCTATCTATCTATCTATCTATCTATCTATCTATCTATCTATCGCTATCCCTCGATACATTGACCTACCTACCTATCATCCATCCATCCACCCACCTACCCAACCATCCACCTATTTATCTACCTATTTATCTACCTACCCACCCACCCACCCATCCATCCATCTATCTCTCTTCCATATCTGTCTGTCTACACTATAAATACAGATAGTCCTTGAGTTATGACAACAAGGAAGCCCAAAATTTCTGTTGCTCAGTGAGACATTTGTTAAGCGAATTTTGCCCCTTTTTATTACCTTCCTTGTCATGGCTGTTAAGCGAATCATTGCGGTTGCTAAGTTAGTAAGACAATTGTTAAGGGAATCTGGCTTGGCATGTTGGAAGGTCACCAAAAAGGATCATGTGACAACCCCCCCCCCAGGATGCTGACACCGTCGTAAGTCCGAACCAATCACCAAGCATCCAGTTTTTTAATCACTATTGTCCACTCTGTTGCTGAAGTTGTATTTTCTGCAATCGAGTTTGGAGCAGTTTACCTTAAGTTTGTCTCTATTGTGTGCTTGTGTATTGTTGTGGTTGAAGCTGAAGGAGTCATTGACGGGTAGGACATTGTAGCAGGTAATTTTGTGGACTACGCTTAGGTCGGACCAAAGTCGGCATAGTTCTAGGTTGTCTAAGCCTAAAATTTCAAATCTGGTGGCATAAGGTATTCTGTTCTGAGTAGAGGATTGGAAGGCACTTCTTGTGAAATATCTCTGGGCTCTCTCGATTGTATTCATGTCCGATGTGCAATCTTGTGTAGTTTCTTTTTTCTTTTTAAATCTACAAACCTGCCTAGACTTGGATATAACAAAGTGGCATGGAAAACAGCTTGATTCTTAAAAAAATAAAACAAAATACCCAAATCAAAACGAACCTCTGATCTACGAGATTGCGGGGTCCGTTTGAAAAGCTCAAGCTTTCCTTCTACGCTCTGTAGTCCTTGGACGGGCTTTTGATAGCTTTTCTCCCATGCTGGGTGAACCAAGCGTTCACCTCACTGGTGCATAGATGCGCATGATTGAATCCGGGCATGCCGGCTTGGCTAGATTGAGAACGAAGACTGAGAGAAAATGCACAAAACGCTCTGGCTTTCGGCTCCCCACTGCTTGTGTGTCGGTAATAAAATCTCCTTAGAAGTTGCCATTGGCAGAAAGGAATAAATATTTATGGACCTTCGCTTTTCACTTATCTGGGTCTAACTAGCATTCTCCTGTTAACCTTGCTTGTTCTGGCAGCTCTTCCTTTGCAAGGGTAATCAGGAGAGCTGCTTTTGTTTCCAGATCAGAATGTCAATCTCTCTAACCCTGGTTTTTACTTCTTATCAACAGTAGGAACTCAGGCAGGCAAATAACAGGATGCACAACATTGGCCATCGGATCATTTTAACCAGAGGCAAAATAAGACCAGTTATTTGGCTCAAAGGCTTCTCATTAATAGAGCTGGAAGAGACCTTGGAGGTCTTCTAGTCCACCCCACTTTTCTCTAGATAGCCAAACCCAAATCCTGCAACCATTCTTCATATGTTTTTGTCCCCAGGCCTTTTAATCATCTTAGCTGCTCTTCTCTGCACTTTTTCCAAAGTCTCAACATCTTTTTTGTAACGTGACCAAAACTGGATGCAGGATTCCAGGTGTGGCCTTACTAAGGCTTTATAAAGCAGTACTAATACTTTACCTGATTTTGATTCTATGCCTCTGTTTATACAACCAAGGATTATATTAGCTTTTTTGGCTGCTGCTACGCACAGCTGGCTCATGTTTAAACTGATCTAGGACTCCAAGGTCCCTCTCACAGTACTGTTTTTGAGGTTTTGCCTCATTTGTACTCGTTACCTTTGGTTTTTCCTGCCTAATTGTAAAACCTCGCTTTTCTCCACATTAAATTTCATGTTGTTGGATCGAGCCCTTTGTTCAAGTCTGTGAAGATCCTTTTGGATTTTGGATATGCAACTTAGCCAGCTTTTTAAACCTCCATTTGATTTCACTCAGACCTTTTGCATCACACTTTGGGAGGCACCACTATCTCATGAGTGGCGATTTTACACTGATTCCTCTGGAAAGATGGCTTGGTGGACAGGAGCAGGGCTGCCAATTGCCTCCTGAAAAAGCCACTAATGAAGAGCTGTGCGTGAGTGTAACATTTCCCCTGCCCTGAATTCTAAAGTTCGTTGACTGTCGCTCAAACCCACCACAACGGCAAAGTCCAAACGATCAATGGTCCAGATGAGTGCGCCGTAATTCCACCTTCGATCCTAAACAGGGTACCAAGGGACATGGACCTCTGCATGCCAAGAGAAGCCTTTTTAGCATTTGCCCAGCCTCAGGAGGTGCGCTTAAAAGCTACACAAAGGATGCTTCTCGCTGCCAACTGCAGCATTAGCTCCTAGGTTTGACAAGACAGAAGATTAATATGGTGGAAGATGTGGCTGCAAGATGTAGCTGTTCGCCAGGAAGTTTCCCTTTGATTTGAGAATGGAAAGGAGAAAGGACAGCTTTGCTTCCTGGGATGGCAGGAGAAAGAGCTGCCAAGTTTTAACTAGAGCCCAGGTGCTTTTGACAGATGCTAATTTTACCTTGAGAGTTTTCCATGACTCGACAAGACCCAGCGGATTGACGTCAAAGAGGCCAGGCATGGCAGCCTGGAGCCACAGTCTCTGCCATCTGGATTTAGAACCACAGCAGATGTGAGGCCAGCTGTTCCTTCATCCCAGGAGAGCCTTGTTCTCCTCCCGGGCTCTCCCAAATCAGAACGGGACAACTCGCCGCAGCCAAACGCACTGCAACTAACTTGCTGCAGAACAACTTGCCACGGGACAATGTAACCATTCAGTTTAATTATTCAAAATAAATAAATAGAAAATATTTGAATGTTTGTCATTCGCATTTCATTCTGTTCCTCCTTTTTGCATCCTTTCTGTTGCTAGCGGAGCTGGCAGCAGAGTCGGAGAGCGAGGAGGTTGGGGAGGAACCTGGGCCAGTCCTGGAGGCTGAGGAAGGCTCGGACAAGGGCTCTGCGTCAGAGGCAGAGATGGAGCCAGGGCAGGCTGGCAGTCATCAGCTACCTTTGGGCTTGGATAGCAGTGAGGCAGGGGAGCAGCTGGAACCGGTTCCCAACCTGCGCATGTGCAGAGCTGCCAAAAGGAAGGAACAATTAAGAACTCTGGGTCAAAACTTTCCTCAGAGATAAAATCAAGGGACAGCTTCATGGGGGCCACCTTGAGCTGGGAGAACCAGGTGGAACTTCAAAGCAAGGCCTTATCATTCACTGCCTTCCTTCTTCCTCCTCCTCAAATATAGCATGAACTCTAGTGGCGACTGCTGTCCATGGTATTTTATGTTTATGTCGCTGTGTTTGGTAAATGCTAGTAGTCTTCAAAGAGAACAATTCATTTAGTGACTGTTCAATGTTACAGCGGCACTGAAAAAAAGGGACTTATGACTGTTTCTCAGACTTACAACGAACTCAATTGTGGTCATAGGTTGAGGACCTCCAAGTCCCTTCCATCTCATTCATCCTATTCTATTCTACGGAGAAACTTCCTAACAGTGAGGACTATTAACCAGTGGAACAGCTTGCCTTCAGAAGTTGTGGGCGCTCCATCACTGGAGGTTTTTAAGAAGAGTCTAGACAGCCATTTATCTGAAATTGTATAGGATCTCCTGTTTGAGCAGAGGGCTGGACTAGAAGGCCTCCAAGGTCCCTTCCAGCTCTATTCCTATTCCTATTCCATTCCATTCTACTCTACTCTAAATTCCATTTCTTATTCTATTCCATTCCATTCCTTTCCATTCCATTCCATTCTACTCTACTCTAAATTCCATTTCTTATTCTATTCCATTCCTTTCCATTCCATTCCATTCTACTCTACTCTAAATTCCATTTCTTATTCTATTCCATTCCATTCCTTTCCATTCCATTCCATTCTACTCTACTCTAAATTCCATTTCTTATTCTATTCCATTCCATTCCTTTCTTCCTTATTCTGTTCTGTTCTATTCCTCATTCTATTCTACTCTACTCTACTCTACTCTACTCTACTCTACTCTACTCTACTCTACCCTACCCTACCCTACCCTACCCTACCCTACCCTACCCTGCCCTATTCTATTCTATTCTATTCTATTCTATTCTATTCTATTCTATTCTATTCTATTCTATTCTATTCTATTCTACTTATTGTAGGGTTATGTTACCAGAGTCTTGCAAGATTTCCCTTTTTTACTAGTGTTACTCTCTGGACAACTAGGGAAATGTCCTTCTGAAATACTTCCCAAATCCTCTCTGCTTCTAATGAGCTGAAATACCTTTTTCCAGGATGACTGATTAGGCTGCAGCCCTCCCTTCTGTCTGCCAAGGTCCCTCTCACAGACCATTGACTGGTTACAGCATGTCACCTTGGAAGAAAAACAAGGATGAAAAACTTAATAAATACCTTTTTTTTAAAAACAAACTTTGTTAATTTTTAAAGACATACAACACACAAACACACAGAAACACAAAACATAAAAACATAAAAAACCTCTTTTCTGAAAGTTGCTTAGTCCCGGGTTAAAACTCTTGGTACAGACACAAATTCAAATTCATATTCATTTTACATACCATTCCATATCTTATTAACATTTTCAATTTTCTATATAGCTTCTCCTCTCTTTTAAATTTTCTTAATTTTATTTTATTTATCTCATCTCGATTCGAATCATAATATTTATTATTCTTTGTCTGTTCTATTTCCAGCTATCCATTTATCTTTCTTCTTTGAAGAAAACTTCTCCTGTACACTAATTAGAGTATGATGCTTTATCTCTTTCCCCTATATTTATAATACTTAATACTTAATATAGAATGCAGAACTTACATTGGGATTCTGTCTGGTACATTCTAAAATTATACAATATTATCAATACCAATAGAAATCTATTCATTAATATTCATATTC
This sequence comes from Hydrophis major, assembly GCA_033807585.1. Taxonomy (NCBI): domain Eukaryota; kingdom Metazoa; phylum Chordata; class Lepidosauria; order Squamata; family Elapidae; genus Hydrophis; species Hydrophis major. Next base: position 5,074,217 of record CM066341.1, read on the forward strand.
ATCTATATCTTAAACATTTAGCACATTACTTTTCAATTAAATCACATACTTTTATGGAAGCACCTATTTTCCATAATTATTCCCCCCCCCCAATATCACGTATTATAAATCATTATTTCATTAAAATGTTCCCACTTTCCTACTTCAAATCTCTGAATACCTTTTTTAAAATGGCTGGAAATTCTGCAACTTACTTTTTTTTCCAGAGGGTAATTTTTCCCTCGGGCTTTATACAGTCTTCAATAAGTAAAAAGGGAACGTAAAACAAGCAAACAACATCAAAATAACATTTGAGATCATCTTGTTCTGGGATCTCGCTCCAAACTATAAGACAGTCAGGAGATGAAGGGGCTTTGAGGTATGTTTGTGTCTGTCTGCTGGGAACTGGAGATGACTATACCGTGATATTTTCTCCAGCTAAGGAAAGATTCTGAGATGCCTGAGCTGGGAAGAAATATGTCTGTACAAGGGACATGTCTCTCTAGTTCACACAACACTGAAATTATGGAGGGCAGGGAATACAGGCAGACGAAGTCTTTCGTGGCAATTTATTTTCCTTCTGTTGAAAAAGCTGAAAGTCAAATTAAGATTCCCCTCCTGTGATTACCATGGGCTCAAGAAAATATGACTGTCCCTGGATCTGCTTCCTGGGGAATCTTACAGCTCTTTAAATAAAACAAGTTAATAACAGGCTGTGATCGGCCTTTACTAGATAAAGGTAAGGTCTTTGGTGCTTTCTTGAGTGGGGTTTTTCTGGCAGACGTCTCATTACCCAACTAGGTAACCTTATCAGTGCTACAACGGAGTAGGATTTGAAGGGGGGGAGGAGGAGGAGGAGGACTATGGGGTCTGTGATACTCTCTGAGCTTCTTGCAGATGTTTCATTACCCAAGCAGGTAACATGATCAATGCTACAAGAGAGGAGGAGAGGAGGAGGAGGAAGAGGAGGGTCCTCAGTGTTCTTTGAACTCGGTGGTTTTCTTGCAGATGTTTCATTACCCAGCTAGGTAACACCGTCAGTGCTACAAGAGAGTAGGATTTGAGAGGAGAGGGGAGAAAGTGGAGGAGGAAGACTATGGGGCTCATGGTAGTCTCTGAGCTTGGTTGTTTTCTTGCAGATGTTTCACTACCCAAGCAGGTAACACGATCAATGCTACAAGAGAGGAGGATTTGAGGAGAGGAGGAGGAGGAAGAGGAGGGTCCTCAGTACTCTCTGAGCTTGATTGTTTTCTTGCAAATATTCCATTACCCAGCTAGGTAACATCATGAGTACTAGAAGAGTACTAGATTGCATCATGAGTATTAGATTGCACTGATGATGTTATCTAGTTTGGTAATGAAATGTCTGCAAGAAAACCACCAAGCCCAGAGGGCACCAAGGAGCCCTCATTTCCAACCTGAGCTATAATTATTCTTTTCTCGAAATAGACTGGCTTGAGTTTATGCCGACGCTCTAAAACACAAGCAATGGTTTGCAAGCTACACCCTTGGACTCAACCCTTGTGGTAAACCACAAACATACCACAAACTGTATCCTCAATGGCTACAATATACAGACAGCATGTCCGGAGTTGCAATTTGAGAACCACGCTGCCATTATGTGAATACTACATTTTTAAATGTCTTTTTTTGTGGGAAGGTTGTTAAACCATTTGCCATAGGGGACCTAATTAGAGGCATAAGGAAGTAGAGTTTTATTCATTTTCTTCAGTTATGCATTGCTGGAGAATGTGTGTGTCATTCAGATCCGGTAATCTGTTACTTAGCACAGAAATGGAATTTTGTCTGCTATGCTTGGTTGGGGGATTTAAATTGTGCCCAGAAGGAACAATGATTTAGTAAGCTGTCTTTTTCCATTTAAGACACCATGTGGCTGGGTGCTTCCGAGAAAAGAAGAGATGGAAACTGACGTACGATTCTCCTGAATGGAGAATATTCAATTTATGGAACCTTTTTTTTAAGGAATCATTCAGACCAAAATCACATCCCTGCCTGCAGACTATAGCTAGTCACATAGTAATTTTTGCTCAGACAAAAGAAGGAAATTGAATAATCGTGTTATCTATTTGGGGGGATTTGTTTCATTTGATCGACCCCCCACCCTTAACAGAGGATTTTAAAAGATCAATATTCAATTGAAGCCAGAAGGTTTCCTTTTAGGATTAATGGATAAACGCTTAGAAAGAAGATGTGAAAGATGATTTCAAGATATAATTACAATGGGGAGATTATTTTATGCAGATGGGAAGATTTTTAGTGCCCGTTATGGAAGAATTGCTGCTGAAATTGACAACACTTGAAACTGCCTTTTTTGATTTTTTTTTTTGAGCCAACCTAGCTGATTTCGGAAAGCAAACCAGAATCAAACTGATGGGAAGGAGACCCCAAGGAGAATTGAAGCTAGGTAGGAAACAAAACAAGAGATCACAGAATGTCCATTCTCTGGCAAAGAGAACTTCATGGATGTCCATCAGGCCACCAGAGTAGATCCAATTTGGATTGGTCACTGGGACTTCTGAACTTTTGGACTTGTGCTGGAGACAGAATCTCTTCCCCCATTCTGGTGAGAGAGAAGTTTCTGGAGAATGGGCTCCTCCACGAGTTTGAAAGATGGGAAGACTAAAATCTTTGGCCCCAGTGACCAACCCAGATTGGATCCTTCAACATTATCCTGGGACACCTAGATTTGCCTTCATCACACCAGAGTAGAGAACTTCATGTGAAGAGACCTGATCCAAATTGAATCGAAAGAGCTGCAAATCAAATGAAGTTGAGCTTGTCCTGGTCCCTGCTTGGGGAGGAGAAGCTGAGGTGCATGTTTGGGTGAGTCGATATTTTGGAAGGAAGATGGGAAGACCCAAAGATTAGAGTTTTCTTGATTGATGTTTCTTCCAAACTCTTGCCTTTTCCCAAACACTTTTTTTCCCTCCTGGTTGATCCGGGAAACCTTTCCCCAAGACCTTCTCTGAACTACCTTTGTCTGTGTGGAACACAGCATTTTATTTCTGGATGACTGCTGAGTTGCTATGGTTATGTCAGCAGGAACCAAAATGAAACCTACAGAAAGGTGATTCTGTGCCACATAGATCCAGCTACTTCCGTCCCGCTTCATCCCAGGTGTCCCTTGGCATTTGGTCTTCTCAACATCTCTGCTCCAAACAGCTCTTCCAAGTTTTGGCTCCCAGGGCTTGAAGGAACCATAATTACAGCCCTTGGGAAGCCACGAAGCATAGACCCACTAAATCACCCGACTCACTAAATCCAGAGGAAATAGAACCCATTGAGAGTGAAGAGACATAGTTTGAGTTTCTGTTCCCCCCCTACTTCTTGAAGATGTGCTTCACAGCACTACAACCAAAAATGCAGGTGATGTGTTGGGATGCACAGCTACAGTATTTTCCATTGTGTGCAAAATGAGAAGTTGGGCTTCTGATGCAGATGGGAAAGGCAGCCTATGTCCTCTTCTGCCCATATACTTCCTCTTCCTCCTCTTCTCCTTCTTTCCTGCTCCTTATCTATCTTCTCCTTCTCCTATTCTGCTCATTATCTCTTCCTCTATTTCTCCTTTACTGCTCCTTATCTATCTTCTTCTTTTCTGCTCATTCTACTCCTCTATTTCTCCTTCTTTCCTGCTCCTTGTCTATCTTCTCCTTTTCTGCTTATCTCCTCCTCCTCCTCCTCCTCCATCTCTCCTTTCCTGCTCCTTATCTATCTTCTCCTTCATCTTTTCTGCTTATCTCCTCTTCCTGCTCCTCCTCTTTCCCCTTCTTTCCTGCTCCTTATCTATATTCTTCACCCACTCATCTGTGGTATCTACTCCTTCTTTCCTGCTCACTATCTCCTCCTTCTCCTCCCCCTTCACCCCTGCTCATTATTCATCTTCTCCCCCTCTTCCATTTATTTCTCCTTCTTTCCTGCTCATTATTCATCTTCTCCTTCTCCTTTTCTGCTCATTATCTGTCCCAACACTCCTGTTTCCCCTTCTCCCCCTTGCTCCAATGTTCGTCAAAACAGCCATGCTTGGAACCGGCTGCTATGTGCCAAATCCTCCTCCCCTCCCACCCTAGAATAATCTGATTAGCAAGGTGATCACGCTTGGCTCTGGCTGTGAATAGGGTCATTTGTTATAAGCCTTTCCCAGATCTTGCGGCTGCCAACCAATCTTTACCTTAAAACATCAGAGGGGGGTAGTGGATCACACGGTGCAGCCCCAGAGTTTTGTGCTGTTTTGTGCTTCACAGGTCATTTGTAAACTTCAGCAGAAAACGACTTCTATGCCATGCATTTTAGTCTTTAGTCATTCTGGAGGATCATTTGCAGACTTTTTTCCCCCCCATCTTCTGCAGCAGCTGAGCTGAGGCTGCTAGTATACTCTTTACTTGCTTTTTACTTAACGCAGCATTTGCATAGCCATTAAAGTGTAAGTGAGGTTTATAGCTAAAGCATTTAGTATCACTCCTGTTAATACAGCTCCAATCACAGTGGAAATTCACAGGGTTTAGCAGCTTTCTTTCTTCCCCATTTTTTTGGTCAAGTATCCTGGCAGGCAGAATTTTAACCAAGGATTAGATTACAGATTAACTGAGTTGGAAGGGACCTTGTAGGTCATCTAGTCCAACCCACTGGCCAAGCAGGAGACCCTATACCATTTCTGACAGATGGCAGTCCAGTCTCTTCAAGCTTTGACGTTATTGGGGGGGGGGAGAGATAGGTCACAAAGGATCAGCTTGTTCTGACCAAGGCTTCCTGAGACCATAATTAAGCACACGCTTAGTCCAAAACACCCTTGCTTTATTTCAATGCTGGGAATCATGTTCATTCCCAGCCAGTAATGAGTCCCAAACAGTCCTTTGAGATAAGCACCCATCTTTCTCTCCTTTGAATTGCTGCCAACAACTAAAGTGCCAAATTAACTGTAAAAAACCAACCGAAGTACAAAGTCCACACAGAGCTTTGAGGTTTAATCTGAACAGAGCAAATAAAGTTGCTTCCTGCAAAGACTCCTGTCCCTTTGCTCCTTTATGTCTTATGGGAGGGGCAATCACCTCCAAACCTTACTCTCGAGTCACCCCTTTTGTCTTAACTGCTCTTGCCTTCTGGCAGCTCTGTGCATGTGTGCACTGGGAACAGGCTCCCCTCGTTCCTCTGCCTCGCTGTTGTCAGATTCTGGAAGCTCCGGAATCAGCACATAACTCCCAGATGGTCCTGGCCCCATCTCTGCATCGGACACAGGACCTTTGTCTGAGTCCTCACCAGACTCCCAGACTGGTCCCCGTTCTTCCCCACTGACTGATTCCGCTGCCGTCTGCACAAGCTGCCAGCAAACCACAACACAGCTTTAGATCAAGGGGGGATTTTTACAGGAGAAATGGAAAACAAAGAGAGGAGTTTGAAGGGACCTTGTAGTCATCTAGTCCAATCCCCACCCAAGCAGGAGACCCTACCCCAGGGCAGTCCTGTCTCTTCTTGGAAGCTTCCAGTGATGAAGCTCCCACAACTTCTGAAGGCAACTTCTGTTCCATGGCTTGATGGCTCTCACAGTCAGAAAATTTCTCCTTATTTCCAGGTTGAATCTCTCCTTGTTCAGTTTCCATCCATTCTTCCTTGTCTGGCCTTCAGGTGCTTTGGAAAATAGCCTGACCCCTTCCTCTCTGTGACAGAAGGTGAGGGCTGGACCACACAAGCAAAGGACAGCCAATGACTTAAAAGCCAGCCATTCACATACCCCAATCAACATCTAAAAAGCCACACACAACCAGGCACCATATAAATACCACACAGAGAACATCACACACTCTACTAGAGAGAAGTTCCCTGAAGATGGGCTCCAGCATGAATTCAAAAGTCTGGTCCCAGTTGATGGACCTAGATGAGGTCCTGCAAGATTATCCTGGGACATGTAGATTTGCCTTCATTTGTGACCATTTTGGTCCACGCAATTGCTCAACACAGAAAGTTAATTAACTTATGGCAAAGAGGTAACAACCAAACTACGCTATGATGGTCATTCAGATTGCATTTGCGTCAATAGAATAGAATATTTGTAGCTCAGGGTTGAACTGTGGGGTCCCAGATGCTCCCTGAGTGCAATTTAATTGTCTAAATTTAATTGGGCTTTAATTTAAATAGATGGAGTTGAAAGTTATTTTAATTTCATTTCGTATCTCATACTAAAGACCATGAAAGCACAATGCGGTTACTATGCCCGCAGTTTAATTGTTCTATATTTTAAAATTCTATTTTAATAGTAATAACACCAACACCGGAACTACAAAAAACTGCGCTATTCGGAACATTGTATATTTTAAGAAGATACTTGATTGATACCTAGGATGCTGGCAGCAACCCGTATCAACCATTAGCACCAGTCACTGGTATTTGTGATACATTTTAAAATGTTCAGTTGACTGAGTTTCATGTTTAATGAATAAAAGAGATAACAACAACAACAACAACAACAACACTAGTAAAAAAGAGGGCTGTGAAAATATTTACAGACCCCTCACATCCTGGAAATAAATTGTTTCAACACTAGAGCACTGCAACCCAGAACAACTAGACACAAGGACAGTTTTTTCCTGAAAGCCATCACTCTGCTAAACAACTAATACCCTCGACACTGTCCAACTATTGACAAAGTCTGCACTACTATCAATCTTCTCATTACTCCTCATTGCCCATCCCCTCCCACTTGTAACTGTATGACTATCCCTACGATCTATATTGACTGTTTCCTAGTATGATTTGATTGCTTATTGTACCCTATGACTCTAAAACCCTATTAAGGGTTGTACCTTGATTTTTGACTCTTGACAAATGTATCTTTTCTTTTAGGTACACTGAGAGCATTTGCACCAAGACAAATTCCTTGTGTGTCCAATCACACTTGGCCAATAAAGAATTCTATTCTATTCTGCATTCTATTTCTATTTCTACTTTACTTTAACTTTACTTTTTTACTTTACTTATTTTTTATTCCATTCCATTCCATTCCTTATTCTATTCTATTCTATTCTATTCTAATTCCTATATTCTATTCTATTTTACTCCATTCCTTATTCTATTCTATATTCTATTCTATTCTAATACAGTAATAACAAAATAACAAAAACAATAACAAAAATAAACAATAATGTAATAAATATTATGAAATATAAAACACTTTTTAAAAAACAATTAAAATTAATTTTATTCTTCATTCTATTTTTTAAAATATTGTGTGTTTGTGTGTGTGTGTGTGTGCATGCATGCTTTGTTTTGGGGGAACAAACCAAAACCAATCAACTTTTGCATTTGATTTCAATACATAAAACTTTTTTTCGAAAACAAACAATACTTCTTCCCAGGCAAGACAACCGCGCATGCGCAGTGAAACGAAAGGAAGCCTAGAAATAGCCCTTGACTCGATTTTAAACGCTTCTCCCGGTCTTGAGGAACCCAAGGGGAAAGATACGTGTACTCACTCGGGGTGCTTCTCATGTGGGGAACGAGAGTTTCCCCGCTCTAGAGCAGCGCCTTCCAACTGCACTTCCGGTACACGCACCAATGAAACGTCGGGATGACCAGAAGGGGCGGGCTTAGGCGTGGCAAATGAGTATTTTCGGAGTCCTCTTTCGGGGCCGCAGGGCGAAAATTTCTTGTCAGAATCGCCGCCATCATGGCCAGCCAGTCTCAGGGCATCCAGCAGCTGCTTCAGGCCGAGAAACGTGCCGCCGAGAAGGTTGCCGAGGCCCGCAAGCGTGAGTGTCCGGCCTGGCTGCGGAGGGAGGAAACGGGGCTCTTTCCGAGGGGTTGGGACTACACCTTCCATCGTCCTCAGCCCTTCAGGGAGTGGAGTGGGATGGGTGGGTGACCCAAAGCCTTTCTAGCCCTGCTTGTATGGGCGAAGGGATTGGGACCCCACGTCCAATCATCCCCAGTCATTAAGAAAGGGGAGGTTCCAGAGACACTACATATCCCATCATCTTGCGTGGGAATGGCCCCCCCCGCATAGCCTCCCCAGAGGCCTTGCACTGCCTGTTTCATCCCTTTTTCTCCATGGTGGTGGTCTTAGGTGGGTTGGACTACACCTCCTATCGTCCCTGTCCTGTAGGGGAGAGGGTTGGTCTACTGTCTTTCTAGCCCAGATTGAGTGGGAGCGGTAGTCCCAAGGGATTGGGCCCCACATTTCATCATCATCCCCTCCCCGCTTTTAGGAAACGGAAGGCCTAGAGCCACCACATATCCCATCATCCTGCATGAGAAGAGCCACCTATAGCTTCCCCAGAGACCTTTACACTGCCTGTTTCATCCATTCGTGGTTTTTTGTCTCATTTCCTTTGCATGATAGTGGTGTGTGTGTGGTTGGACTACACCTCCCATCCTCCCCAGTGTACAAGCCCCCCCCCCCCCATGGGCTACTTTAAAACAAACTGGATCCACATATGGGGCCGCATGGATGGATTCATGCCTTTTCCTTGCCTGCTTTTTTTTATGGCTCTGGGGTTTTTTAATTGGGTTATTGTGTTTTTGTATTGATTTGCTTGTTTGGCTCATCAGTTGTGTTATTTGCTGGGTTTTAATTAGGGGGAGATGCCCAGAATAGCACACGAGAGGCGATCAACTCTACAAATTGAATCAATGAAGGAATTGATGCAGTTCTGGATCGGAGCAATGCTGTGTTTTACTCATTTTGAGGACAAGGGGTTTACAAATAAACGGTGGGACAATAGCAGAGATTTGCCCTAAATTATTTTTATTACAGAGAAAAACAGGCTGGAGGTACGGGGGGGGGGGATAGCATTGACTCATTTGGAGGCTGCCTATTTACTTCATGTATTTATTAACCATCTCAAGGTCCATGAATCTGGACAGCTCATAATTAAAAACATACAGTAAACAAAATTATACTGCTTCATTAAAAAAATAAAAGAAAATTATAAGTTACCTTAAGACAGGGGTTCCCAACCTGGGGTGCAAGACGATATTCCAGGGGGTGTGAGAAAAGTCCAGGTAAATAATAGGATATTGGCTATATGTTGGCATTTTTATTTATTATTTATTTCAGGGGGTGTGAGGTTTGAGTGAAATTTCTTTAGGGGTGCGGGGTGAAAAAAAGGTTGGGAACCCCTGCCTTAAGAGAAGCAAACCTACAAAGCTAATAATCCTCCCACTAAAGATAATTGGTGGGATGATTATTAGCTTTGAGGTCGGTTTGCTTGAGGATAATCAAATGTATTCACTAAAGCGTCTCCTTCATTTCTTATTTTTCCAGCTTTTAGTTACCCTGTTTGAAAGGTTTATGCTTTAACTGGGGGAAATTTCCCTCATGTGATATTTGCCATAGCCATAACCTTCCTGTGTAGTTATTCCTCCAAAGGTCGGGCTACAAACCCCTTAATGCTGGTTTGCAGGATTTGATGGCTGGTCTATCCAAAGGAAAGATTACTATGATACATGAAACATTTTGAATAAAACCTAATCTTTGAAACATCTCCCCAACCTATTCCCTAGCAGAGATCTTGGTTTGCATTATTCATTCTTAAGGGAGGCTCCGTTCCAAGAAAAGAGACAAATTGGGAGACGGAAAGACATCCTTCCTTCCTTCCAAGAACAATTTTTGAATTTGGTTACGTAACTTACTTGTGTAAAACCAATTTTAGTTTGCAGACTTCCTGTGATCTGCATAATGTCAGTAGCATACTGAGAATCCCCCTATATCTTCGGTGCATCAGTTTAACTTGATTAAAACTGAATTGAGAAGGTTATGGAGTGTTGGTGTATTTTTAAGTACCTTGCTGGGATATCTGGGCTGGGAATTCAGCTTAACTAAGACTGCTGGTTTTTAAATTGTATTTTCAGTCTTCCTGTTTGCATGAATTTTTAATATAGTGGTCTCTAGAATCTTCATATGGCATTATTTCAATAAAGGAACTTAAGTCTGGCCAAGAACAATGGATCATGTGCTGGAAATGTTGCATTGCTAGGAAAATAATTCTGACTAATGTCTGTTTTTAAGCCTTTAAGAAACTAACTAGAGCCAACTCAAAAACTGGATTGCACACATCAGGCTTGATGTTTCCAGTTCTTTGGGCTAACTTTTCGTGAAAAGATGGGCTTCAATATTAGAATTAGAATTCTTTATTGGCCAAATATGATTGAACACACAAGGAATTTGTCTCCAGTGCAGAAACTCTCAAGTGTACATACAAGCAATAAGTGATAAATCATGATCATAGTCATCATAAAGATACATTTGTCGTAAATCACAAGATACAACACTTAGTGTTAGTCACAAAATAGAATAGAATTCTTTATTGGCCAAGTGTGATTGGATACACAAGGAATTTGTTTTGGTGCAAATGCTCTCAGTGTTCAGAAAAAGAAAAATACATTAGTCAAAAATCATAAGTAGAACAATAATAGTCAAAGGATACAAATAAGCAATCAAATCATACTAGGAAACATAAGTGATCAAATCAAATTATACCAGTAAACAATCAATTAAAAAAATCATAAGGATATAAGCAACAAAGTTACATTCATGCAGTAATAAGTGGGAGGAGATGGGTGATATGGAATGATGAGAATATTAACAGTAATAGTAATGCAGATTTAGTAAATAGTTTGACAGTGTTAAGGGAATTATTTGTTTAGCAGAGTGATGGTGTTCGGGAAAAAATGGTCCTTGTGTCTAGTTGTTCTGGTGTGCAGGGCTCTATAGCGTCATTTTGAGGGAAGGAGTTGGAACAGTTTATGTCCAGGATGTGAGGGGTCTGTAGATATTTTCACAGCCCTCTTTTTGACTCATGCAGTGTACAGGTCCTCCATGGAAGGCAGGTTGGTAGAAAGTTTTTTATGCAGTCCTAATTACTCTCTGGTGTCTGTGTCTGTCTGTCTTGGGTTGCAGAACTGAACCAGACCGTTATTATATAGGTGCAGATGACAGACTCAATCATTCCTCTAGTAGGGGTCTCCAACCTTGGCCACTTTAAGACTGGTGGACGTCAACTCCCAGAATTCCTCCTCCAGTCATGTTAGCTCAGGAATTCTGGGAGTTGAAGTCCACCAGTCTTAAAGTGGCCAAGGTTGGAAGACCCTTGTGAAAGATGATGGATGGATGAGGAGATGATAGACAGACAGATAGATCAGGGGTCTTGAAATGTGACCGCTTTAAGACTGGTGGATGTCAACTCCCAGAATTCCTCCTCCAGTCATGTTAGCTCAGGAATTCTGGGAGTTGAAGTCCACCAGTCTTAAAGTGGCCAAGGTTGGAGACCCCTGCTTTGAAGAACTGGATCAGCAGCTCCTCAGGTAGTTTCAGCTTTCTGAGTGGGTGCAGAAAGAACATTTTTTGTTGTGCTTTTTTGATGACATTTTTGATGTTAGGTGTCCATTTTAGGTCTTGAGATATTGATTTAGGATACTTGATAAGCAATCAACATAAATCATAATAGGATACCAAGTGAGCAATAATAGGTCCCTTTTTGTAACTTCGAACGGTTGTTATACAAACCATTGTAAATCAAGGACTCCCTAGGCAAGGGAAAGCGAGCTGGGTTGAAAAAAAGGTGGCCAAGGATATTTTTTCAAATTGCATTTTTGGGGTTGCTCTTTTTGGTTCCTTCATTGGAGGACTACCTGTGATGATTTCAGCCTGGGTGACTTTCACAATATGACACTTATCGCTTGAAATGAATCTCAGGAAAAGCCTCTCTTCTGTTTTGCCCTCAGAATGTTTTTGTTTCTATTTTTCAAACACAGGGAAGAATCGGCGGCTGAAGCAGGCCAAGGAAGAAGCTCAGGCTGAGATCGAGCAGTATCGCTTGCAGAGGGAGAAGGACTTCAAAGCAAAAGAGGCCGCCGTGTGTTAAACTCTAACCTGGCTAAGCTCTCTGTCTTCCTGTCTGTTTCTATCTTAAAATGGAATATTCAGTTGGGATGTGAGATTATTTGTAGTGGCTTCACCCTCAAAAAAAAAACCCCTCCCCCCGGCCTTTGTCCCTTTGAGGCTCAGCTCTTCTCTCTTGCTTATACAGATAGTCCTCAACTTACAGCAGTTCGTTGGTGACCATTCAAAGTTAGGATGGCATTGAAAAATGGGACAGTTTTGACCTTTGCAGCATCCCCATGATTATAGCAATAGCCCTTAGACTTATATACTGCTTCACAATACTTTACACTTCTTTCTAAGTGGTTTACAGAGTCAGCCTATTGCCCTCAACAATCTGGGTCCTCATTTTACCCACCTCGGAAGGACGGAAGGCTGAGTCAACCTTGAGCCTGGTAGGATTCGATCTGCCAAATTGCAGGCAGCTGGCTGTCAGCAGAAGTAGTTTGCCATACTGCACTCTAACCATTGCACCACCGAGGCTCTTACTACTTTTACTATTGGAGCCTCGGTGGCACAGTGGTTAGAGTTGCTTTTAGTGCGGCTTGGCTTCAGGTGAACGGCCGGCTATTGTTTATTAGGAAGCTAGGTTTCATCTGTGTAGCTGGTTGGGGTGTGTTTGAGCTGGAGGTATCAGGGGGGTGTCTTGTTTGTGCCCAGGTATTTGCTTGGCTTGTGGTGTGGAGATTTTTTTGTTTGTGAGTGCAGGCTTCCAGATAATTGTCTGGTGGAGTCATCTCTTCTATTCATGCTTTCAGGTCTTTTTTCAATCTCTTTCTGCCGAAACTTCACGACAACTTTAAAAGCACAAGTATAATGACGTGCAGAAGCATTGAAGGATGAGCTGATTTTAAATGGGGTGCCTTCATTTGTTTCCCTCCCCTCTTCTTTTTTTTGGTCTCCATTTATCGCAGGCGCTTGGCTCCCACGGCAGTTCAGCCACCGAGGTAGAACAGGAAACCCAGGAGAAGATGGCCGTTCTTCAGGACAACTTCCAAAAGAATCGGGAGGAAGTGATAAACAGCTTGCTGAATTTGATCTTTGACATCAAGCCTCAAATCCATTCGAACTATCGGATCAACGGATAGACAAATCTTTGGTCCTTCAGGAAAATATTCAGCAATACCAGCTTTAGCTGCACCCCTTTTTTATCAAGGTGCATAACTTAATTCCCAAGAGGTGTAGATGATCTCTTTCTCTTCCCCCCCCCCTTTTTTTTTTTCCATAAAGGTTTCTTGTTTCCCCCCTTTTGTAGTACTTTGGAAATTTCTATGTAGGCTGGTTCTGTGTGCATTATTTCACAGATATGTAGCGTAGAAGGTTAATGTCGGATAAATCGTACTGAGTATTAAAGCATCACTTTGAACCCCAAGAAGTATTTAAAAGTCAGTAAAGATAAGTGCCAGGCTGCTTTTCTATATCCTTAAATTCCAAACTTAGCGACTCTAATACAAATAAAATTCTCTTCCTTGTAAAAAAATAAAACAGGAATTTTGTTTGCGGAATGAATAGTATTTGGATTGTATCTGAAAATATAACTCTGTATTCTCCTGTGGAACTTGAACAAGGCGCTGCTGTTAAGGTGCTTGAAGAGCTGATCTGAGCTGTAAAGAAATTAAAACCTTTTTTTCTCCTTTTCCTCCTGCTCAGAAATTTTGATTTATGAAATATGGATGTAGCTGACTTAAACTGGGTTTAGTTTTGATGCAACAATAGCAAAGAAGCTCTTGATCATGTTTGGAATCCACATTGGATATAAAAATAGTACAACATAAATATAAATGGGTGGGTGGGTAGAAAGATGGATGGATATAGATGGAGGAAGGGAGATATATAGATAGCAATAGATGAATAGATGGATGGATGGATGGATAGATAGATAGGTAGGTAGATAGATAGATAGATAGACAGACAACAGACAGAGTCCTCGACTTACAATAATTCATTTAGTGACTGAAATTAAAATAGCACTGAAAAAAGTGACATAACCATTTCATGACCATTGCAACAGCTCCATGGTCACATGATTGACATTTGGATGTTTGACAGCTGATTCACTTTTACAAGAGTTGCAGTGCCATGAGGACATGACCTTTTGGCAAGCAAAAATCAATGGGAATGCCAGATTCACTTAACAGCGGTGTTACTAATTTAACAAGCGCAGTGATTCACTTAGCAAATGGGGCAAGCAAAGTGGTAAAATGGAGCAAAATTCACTTAACAGATTTCTCTATTGGCAACATAAATTTGGGACTCAATTGTCATAAGTTGAGGACTATCTGTAGATGGATGGATGGATAGATAGATGATAGTTGAATATAAATAGATATAATAAAGATGATATTTAGATATATATATCTAAATGATAGGGTTGATAGGGTTTGATAGATGGAAAATGATATAGATAGATGAGAGTAGAAAATGGATAGATACTGTAGATAGATGGTAGATAGTTGTAGATGATAGATGATAGAAATAGATAAATACAGATGATATTTAGATATATAGATATACATAGATGAAAGGGTTCAATAGATGGAAAATGATACACACTGCTCAAAAAAATAATGGGAATACTTAAACAACACAATGTAACTCCAAGTCAATCACACTTCTGTGAAATCAAAACTGTCCACTTGGGTAGCAACACTGATTGACAATCTGACAATCAATTTCACATGCTGTTGTGCAAATGGAATAGACAACAGGTAGAAAGCATAGGCAGTTAGCAAGACATCCCCAATAAAGGAGTGGTTCTGCAGGTGGTGATCACAGACCACTTCTCAGTTCCTATGCTCTCTGGCTGATGGTTTCTACTGTATGATGCAATATTAACACAATATCAATTGTATAGAATGCAATGCCCCCCCCGCCCCTTCTTTGGAAGAGTTTTAAGAAAGTTCAGAACATTCTCAAAGATCCAACTCATCCTGGGCACCCCTCCTTTTTTTTTAACTATTACCACCTGGTAGACGGTACAGGATAATACAAACAAGGACAAATAGGCTGAAAAACAGCTGCTATCCCAGAGCAGTAACTGTATTGAATTCTACTCTATGGTGCAATATTCATGCAATATCGGGGTTTCCGTTCAATTGCATAGAATGTGAAGGATGTTTGTTTGTGTTTATTTTTATAGTCATAATGTACACTGAAGATGATATTTAATTTCATTGTACAAGGTGCAATGACAATAAAATAAAATAAATTAAATCAGCACTTCTGCTGACAGATTTCCTCTGAATCAGTGATGGCCTTTGCAAAACCACAGAGCTTCACCCATGCTTGAGAGTGGTGGAGGGAAGGAAGGAAGCTATATTTTGACAGTGAGTGAATTTGCACAATGTAAGACGAACCATCTGGGTGTATGCTCGCTGCTACTTGGATTTCTGAAAAAAGAGTCATGAATTAGAGCAAACTTTTGTAATGTTCTGGCTGTTGCAATTTATTTATGAATGAATTCAAAAGATTACACAAGTCCACCGAAGCCTTCCGGTGAAAACCGACTGTGTAAATCCTATATGTCAGCAAGACTTTGATTTCCAGAACAGAATGAATGAAAAATGCTCCGCTCTTGGTACTCTCTGTACCTCTGACATTCATTGTGTTGCTTTAAGAATATTTTGGTGTTTGCAGAACCAACTACTAGCTGTGAAAAAAACATCCTTGGCCAACAGCTTGCAAAATCTGGCAACCTTGCAGTTGCAGCCAATTCATAGTCTCCACCAAACTCCTAATGCTTGCATTGTCCAGAGGCCTATCTGTTTCTCCAGGATTTGTTAATACTTTGACAGAAAACTAAGTGGACTTCAAGGAAATGTTTATGGTGCTGGTCCTTTCAAACCTTCTTTGCAATTGCCCCTAATTTTATTCTATTTTTTTTTCTTACCACGGGCCAGTTTGTGTCCATCATTTTAGGATGAAAAATACATTGTCCTCACGGATTATGCGGAATCCATTGTTGTTATACACTACATTTCTAACATGACAATAACATGTTTTATGGACAGAGAGCCAGGAGAAAGCAAACGAGCCCAGGATGCCAGGCTGGTTTCATTTCTTTTATAATATTACCAGATTTAAAGGAAGTGCAGTTAAGAGAAAATATTTATCCTCTCTGCTACATTAAACATTACAATAATGGATGACAATAAAGATGGAAGGACTTCTCCAGATTAAAAAAAAATGATGATCATTATCCATTTAGACCTAGATTGTGTTCAGCACGGATTATTTGTTACGTCTTGCTGAGATGTTTAGAAGCAATTCCGGAGAAGACGAAGGGCGGAGCAGCTAGACCGAACATCTTCATTGCCAGCCTGTAGGCAGACGTGTTGGGTGTTCTGTCTCCAGCTGTGAGAATCAACCTTGCTTTGCAGTCTGATTTCATCAGTGTTGCATTTGTGGAGGGGAAAGAAAAAAAAGCCAACCAACCAGATTTACAGTTGCATTCTTTCGCAACTGACAGAATAGCAAAAAGATAAAAAAGAGACGGAACAAGAAGAAAAATCTTGCAATCTGCCTTTGGAAGTGCTTTTAATGACTGGCGCTGAACCTGGTATGCTCACTTCCTCCTAATAAATCTCCCCCTTTCTATCTACCTATCTGTTTTTTTTGTGTGTGTGAGTGTGAGAGAGAGAGAGACAGAGAGATCATTTTCCTATGGAATGGAGTCATGCTAAGTATAACTTGTGCTGCTAAAACAGGCAGCTGGAGATTCTGTAAAGGAATGCCTCGAGAATCACAGCTAGCTTGTAAGTCCTTTTTCTTCATCCCCGATTCTAAGTTGCTAAACTTTGTTCAACTTTAACAGATGTCTTTCCCCCATTTATGACTGGCTTCATGATTCAGTTCCTCTTTCCGTGCACTACAAGCTTTCTTTCTGACTTTGTGAAGTACATTAAAAAACAAAACAAAACCAGGGATGGGCTGAGGTGAAAGGTAGACAAGCGTAGACCCCAGAATTCATAAATCTTTTGAAAAACAATGTATTTCATCTCCTTTAGATAGCCTGAGGGGAAAGCAGGAAAGGATGGTGCAACCCTCCCCCTTCCTGTGCAATCTAACCGAGTAATCTTAAAACTGAGTCGCGCAAAGCAAACGTTCTTGATTTTGTCTGGTAGGACAGTTAGAGTTTTGCAACTGTGCTGAAATTCTAAGGCAGGTTGAAGCAAAGCAATGACTAAAGCAGTTAACTCCCATTTGATGGATGCTGCCTGCATTAAAAAAAAACAACCCGTATTATTCCAGGAATCCATATTTTGTTGGACAGGTCAACCTGGAGTTTTGGTGACACCAGACAGAGGTTAGTTCCTTTTTGTCATTTCAAGTGGTAATACCTGCAGTGGTACAACATTTGTGTGGAGAGCAATTTCTGTTCTGGCTTGGTGGAATTTGAAGATGTGCTCCTGGACCATTTCTGAAGTGCAGAACAGGGAAGCAGCCAATCTAGGAAGGCCCTTTATTTAGCCTTTGTTGCAGGTAGATTGAGATCACCTGGAAAATAACTCACGCGAATACAAGTTGGCAGAGCTGGAAAGAACTTTTAAGAAGCAAACTTCTGAAAGCAGAATGGAAAAAAAGAAATAAACAAATCCACAGATCTGTGGAAAAGCTTTGGAATTTTCCAGGGTTGCTTTGTAGGACTTGTTTTGCATAGCTCGGAGTTGTGCAGCCCCACCCAGGTGCTTGTTGAGAACATAGGTATTGCTTCAGACTAATGTCTCAGTAGAGTCAGAGAAAGAACTGCAGCATGCTAGAAGAAGTCGGGGATGAAGCTTGGTGGACTTCAGAGATCCATCTACTGACCTTTCAATCTTGACCTGCAATTGTCTATCTTCTCCTGAACCCTTACCTGGAGGAAATGAGCTGATTGAAAGTTTTGTTTCTCTTGTGCTGAAAACAGTCAGGATCTTCAAGGAGGAAAGACTAGACACTGACAATTCACTGTTGGGTGAATTGTGAGCGGAACATCTCTTCAAGATGCTTTGTGGTGGAAACCAAGACAAAGGCAATGAAGAAGATGGGCTACCCTTTAGCATCACTTATTGTTGGAATAAAGGACAAAAGCACCCGGATTTCTGGAGAAACGGTAAAACCAGTCATTTGACATCATTGGCAGGAAACGTGGTAGCCATCATAACGTTGACCTCTGTTTTGGGGCTTTTCTTTTTCATCGTTTCAATTTAATCTTCTGTTTGAAACGGAGAGCAGCTTAAATGAACAATAACATTAAATGAACACCATTATCCTACCGTACGAGCTGGAGTTAAGATAAGGATGGAAATATTCGTATCAACCCGATTAGATCCTCTCTGGTTACTTTCTTAAAATGCAATTTGATGGGGTTGATTGTGATATCTTTGGGTTTTCATGCTTTCGTGACCTCTTTGGGATCTCCGCAAACTGCCAAATGTCAATATCATGCAAGTCATCCTGTTTTAACGACCCCATAATCTCTTGCAGGATGAAGTCTGGGCAACTGAATGGAGCTAGCAAAGTATTTTTTTAATGGCCAGATGCCCTTCCTGTTGCCAATGTGGAGTTTTGTTCAGCAGATATATTCTCATTGTGCCCGGAGAGAGAAAAATATCTGCCTCTATCTAGGACAGGGGTCCCCAACCACTGGTCCCTGGACCGGTACTGGTCCGTGGATCATTTTTTACCGGGCTGCAAAGCTTGGGCGCCGCCATCTTGTTTTGACAGCGCTTCCAGGTTTTTGGTTGCTTCCGAGTTTTTGGTTGGAAAGTGGCGTTTGGGTGCTCGTGCCTTAGTTTTGTCAAAGGGGGGGAGCTGCTTTGAACGAAGAGCTGTCCTGATGGCGGTGGAGTCTCACGTTACTCAGGTACCGGTCCATGGAAGAATAAATAATTGTGAAACCGGTCCCTGGTTCGAAAAAGGTTGGGGGCCAATGATCTAGGATATCACAGCCTCCTGATTGTGAGGCCGGAGCTCCACCTTTAGGCCACCACGCCACTCGTCAAGATCATGCAATGCATGGGCCAAATCTGATTCTGTTCATTTAGTGACCATTTGACGTTATGATGACACTGAAAACAGTGACTCCTGGCCATTTTTTTTTTCATACTTATGGCCATTGCACTATTCCCCTGGTCTTGCAGTCAGAATTTGGATGCTAGGCAATTGGTTCACGTTTACGACGGTCGCGGGTCATGTGATCCCCTTTTGCAACCTTCTTGACAAACCAAGTCAACAGGGAAGCCAGATTCGCTCAACAGCCACGTTACTAATTGAACAACAGAGGGAAGACATGTCGTAAAAACAGGGCGAGTTCACTTCACACATGTCTCACTTAGCAACATGCATTTGGGGCTCAATTTGGAGGACTGGGTTAAATCCACAAATGATTAAATTTGAAATAGGTTACTTCCAAGGTTTTTGTTAAATCAGCCACAAAGACTGGAAGCTTCTTTCATTTAGAACAAGGGCTAAAGGTTAGCATTTCCTTTGCGTGGAAAAGATTTCAGGTTCAGCTCATGGCATTGCTAAACTGTATAAAAACGATATGTAGTTATGTCATATTGTTCCAGGAGGAGGCATTTTTAATTAACCTCTTTCAAAAGGAAGCTTTGTCGAAATCCACGAAACTTTTCGTACCTTTGACAAAATCCATCCTTTTGTGTGTACGTGTGTGTGCTTCAGTTGTGCTCCTCTTAAACATATTGTCAGGATTCCGGCAGTTACTCCAATTAAACCATGAGCCATGCTTCCAAAGCTTTAAAGGGTTTATTAGAAGTTAACATGCCGGCAGAATGTGTTATGAGTTGATACATATATTAGCAAAAACATCTTTGATCTGCTCGTCATTTCCCCAATGCAGTTAAAATATTCCCAATGTTTCCTGGAGATTTGCAGATGTGCATAATGCACGATTTCTTCTCTGCATCATTAGCGATGTTTCCCAAAAGCATCACTTGATGAAACCAGGCTGAAAATGTGGATGTTCTTGTCTTCCAAATTTTATCCCATAGCTCTTTCCCCTCCCCCACCAAATCTGTCATGCTGAAAATGTACCTGGAAATCGGAATCTTAATGGAAATTGACAATCACATGAGACACAGAAGTGGGTAATTTGGAACGCCAGTGCTGGGAAGACATTTCAAATAAAGCTTCTATTAGGCAGACAGAAAATAGGTGCGTTGGCTGGGTTGCCCGTGGCACTAAGCCCCGGCTTACTCGATAAGCCAGAATTATCTTGATTAACCAAGCCAAAATGCACCGAACCAAAATGTGGTGAGCTTGGGTTTTGCCTGAGTGGATTGTGTGAACACAAGTGTCATGCTTGGCAAAGCATGTTCCAAAGGGGGATTTTTTTTCAAGAGGCAACTGGACTTTTTTCCTTGAAGACGTTTCACTTCTCATCCAAAAAGCTTCTTGCATTCTGATGGAAGGATCCCGTCAGAACTGAAGTCAGAACTGAAGAAGCTTCTTGAATGAGAAGCGAAATGTCTTCAAGGAAAAACAGAGAAAGTCTGGCTGCCTCTTGAAAAAAACCCGTTGGGACAACCCTGATTTGAACGACTTGAGAATCTCCATAGATATTTGTACACCATGATTGATGACATACTATAAATTGTGCAATTGATTAGCTGTGAATTATGTAATGGACTAGCTGATGACATACTGTGAATTGTGTAACTGATAACCTGAACAATTACTTTTCTCAACTGTTGCATTGCAGACTTTCTAAATGGACAGGTTCTTATGGTGCTGACAGCTCACAAGCCCCGTGGTTGTCCTCCTGTCATCATGAATTCTTGGCAAGAAAAACTGAAAATGTTGGGAATAGAGGTGAGGCTTTCAGTCTTGTTGAAACCTGCAGCAGCAAAATCAGTTCTTTTGACAGATTCCCATTAGATGCAGCAGCACATTTTTATCTCCTGCATGCATGCACATACATGTGTTTGTGCAGTATGAGACAATATGTATATAAAGTAGCATACATAGGTATAAATATCTACTTCAGGTTAAGCTGGAACTGCTAAGGACTCCATGCTGTTTGCTGGTTAGCTATAAATGTGTACGTTTTTTGAGCCTCTTCCCAGCCCAACTTGGCAATCCTGAAATTAACTGGCTGTTTGGTCACAGGTCCTAAAGGGGCCATAGTTGGCCAACCCTTTTCTATAGTGACAGATTCGCTGATGGATATGCTTAAATGCCTCCAGGGAATATAGGAAATGGGAGCTCACCTGATACTCTGTTACCTGCTTAAGCAGAGGTTTGGACCAGAAGACCTCCAAAGTCCCTTCCAACTTGTTTTGCTCTACTCTACTCTACTCTACTTGCAATCTGTTCCCTTCCCTTCCATTCAACATTCCTATCCCAAGTACATTTCCCATGCTCTCCTCCTCCAGTTCCAGACACAAGTGTGATGTTGTGCAATTATCCAAACAGGTGACAGAAGACCAGTGGGAAACTTTGATACAACGAGCTGTGCTGGAGCCAGAAATGAGAACGTATCTATTGTACAACTCCAGAGGAATAAGGATGGGCATTGCTGCAGTAAGAACCCTATACAACTATGGGAGAGACACAATTGGGGCATGCAGTGCTCTATTGGTGACAAAGGACTATACAGGTAGTCCTAAACATACAACAGTTCCATTTAGTGACCATTCAAAGTTACAACATTATTGAAAAAAGTGACGTATGACTGTTTTTCACACTTATGATCACTGCAGCATCCTCATGGGCACATGACCAAGATTATGGTCTAATGTGGGCTGAATCTATTGAAACTTTCTTTCTTTCTTTCTTTCTTTCTTTCTTTCTTTCTTTCTTTCTTTCTTTCTTTCTTTCTTTCTTTCTTTCATCTATCTATCTATCTATCTATCTATCTATCTATCTATCTATCTATCTATCTATCTATCTCTATCTATCTATCTATCTATCTATCTATCTATCTATCTATCTATCTATCTATCTATCTATCTCTATTCTGACCTAGGCTTCCCAAAATCACAAAACAGACTCCTTGTCCCAACAAAACCTCTTTTTATTTGGCTAATGTGAATTTCTATCATTGACATCCAGCAAAGTTCCGGCAGCCACAGACCTATCAGGCTTGGACAGTTGTCAGGCCGACAGCTTCCAAGCGCAATGCTGCACAAGAAAATACTTGTCAAAGAGTCTCTGGGAGTCATGAACTTAGATAAGCAGATCTTCACACGAAGTAAACAAACTAATTGTCTCCTGCAAAAACCACTTCCCTTTCGCTCCTATTTATTCCCTATGGGAGGAGCCATTCACCGTCCACCTGTGCCTTTACTCCTGAGTTGACCCTTGTTCCTTAACTGGTCCCTTCTCCTGGCAGTTCTGCACATGTGGACATTGGGAACAGGCACCAGCTGTTCTTCTGCCCCACTGAACTCCAACTCCGTAGGCAGCTGATACCTATCGGATGGCCCTGGCCCCATCTCTGCCTCTGAAACAGAGCCCTCGTCACAGCCAGACTCCAGGACTGGCCCATGTTCCTCCACAACCTCCCACTGTCTGAGTCTGCCGCCAGCTCCGCTGGCCACTGGGGGGCCACAACACCATCTGTCTGTCTGTCCGTCCATCCATCCATCCATCCACCTACTTACCTACCTACCTACCTACCCACCCACCCACCCACCCATCCATCCACCCATCTACCTATCTCAAGCTCATATTCCATTCACCATGGCATTGGTGACTAGACGACTTACAGATTGAGTAAAATGCAGTATAAAGGATTCTTTTAATCTTTTCAAGAATAGATATTGCTGTTAATCGCTCTTAATGCCTGAACTAGCCATGCTGGGTGCCGTCTCTGAGATAAGCCGTACCTAAATTTGATAAGAAGCAAACAAGTAAACAACCCTTATTATCATTGGTTGCACAGTCAGCCAAATATTTAGACCAGATTTGGCATTTTTATGCCCCTGTTGTTATTATTTCTGAGAAAAAGAGCTGCTGACTGAACCCCTCTCCTTTTCAGATTGTCTACGTGATTCTCTGGATCAACCTTTATTCCGTTCTGCAAATTTTTTCAGTTGGACAGTCTTGGAAAGTCAGTGTTTTGGTTACCCTTGTTGCCTTGGTGGCTGCCGTGGCCATCCTAGTCATAATTCATCACGATCAAAGCAAGGTAAGATGGAACTAGATGATATCTAGTTGCCATTTCCACTTTTTGGGTTGTTTTTTAATGTCCCCATAATCCCTTGCATTGGGATGCAGTTGGGGCAACTGAAGGGAGCTGCAGGAATTGGGCATGGTTAGTCTAGTGAAGAGAAGGAGCAGGGGAGACACGATAGCAGTCTTCCAAAATCTGAGGGGCTGACACAGAGAGGAAGGGATGCGGTGGCTCAGTGGCTAAGATGCTGAGTTTGTCAAAGTTTGGCAGTTTGAATCCCCAGCGCCGCATGACAGAGTGAGCTCCCGTTCCTTGTCCCAGCTTCTGTCAACCTAGCAGTTCGAAAGCATGTAAAAAAATGCAAGTAGAAAAATAGAGACCACTTTGGTGGGTAGGGAACAGCGTTTTGTGAGCCTTCGGCATTTAGTCATGCTGGCCTCATGATCACGGAGACGTCTTCGGACAGCGCTGTCTCTTCGGCTTTGTAACGGAGATGAGCACTACCCGCTAGTGTCAGAAACAAAGAGCACATAGGTGCGAGGGAAACCTTTTCCTTTACTTTTATTGGCACACCTGAGGAGAATGTGAATATGAGATTTCTGGGTTTTCCCTAGCCCAGAAAGAACCCAAAATCCAACCCCTGCACCCAACAGCTCATCACATGATCCAATCCTCACTTCATTCCAACTGGAGACTATCCCCAGTCACTTCCCTCCAGGTGCCGGGTAACATGTCCTTGACTCTCGGAGAAAGGAATGTTGTTGTGGCTAATTTTCCACCGCTCCTTGAAGTCCCCCCTCCCAAATCCCCAGGCACTGAATGTGGCAGCCCAGAAGCCTCAAAGACATATAGCTTCCAAGGTGGCATCTGGGATTACCTGTGTAGGATTTCCAAAGTCACAATTCAGAAACAAACAGGTTGTTTTGAAGGAGAAACTGAATGGCTATCTGGTCAACGGGTTGCAGTCACGTTCATTCCACAAGACGGATGTCCTTCAAATGCCTTCCATCTCATAATTTAATTTAATTTAATTTATTTGATTTTTCAATCGCTTACAAGATAATAGATATAAGGATAAACATAGTTATCAATACATATAAAAAAAATAAAAAGAAACAATAGGACAGGGACGATAGGCACGTTGGTGCGCTTATGCACACCCCCTACAGACCTCTTAGGAAAGGGATGAGGTCAGTAGTAGACAGTCTAAGGTTAACGTTTTTGGGGTTTGGGGAAGAAACCCCAGAGTCAGGTAGAGTATTGCAGACATTGACCACTCTGTTGCTGAAGTCATATTTCCTGCAATCAAGTTTGGTGCAATTAACCTTGAGTTTGTATTAACCTTGTGTGTGCTCTTGTATTGTTATGGTTGAAGCTGAAGTATTCATTGACAGGTAGGACATTGCAATGTATGATTTTATATACTATACTTAGATCGGGCTGAAGGTGACGTAGTTCTAGATTTTCTTGCTCAAGAATTTCAAGTCTGGTGGCATAAGGTCTTCTGCAACGAATAGAGGAGTGGAGAACTCTTCTTGTGAAATATTTCTGGACTTTCTCAACTGTGTTAATATCAGATACTCTTAAGCCACTGCTCAATTCTTTTCACCTTCTTCCTTTTCCTTCTCTTTACCAGATGAATGTGAATACAGATATGAGGCTAATGGCTGCCAATGAAGCCTTCATGAAGCTTGGATTCCTGGTAGGGATGACAAATATTCCAGACAAGAACTCTGCTGTCCCACAGGTATGTGTTTTCTGAATGGGGAATGTCCTAACAGAATAGTAGATTAGACCAATGGCTGTCCAATATAATTAACTTCCAGTGATGAAGCAACTATAACTTCTGAAGGCAAGTCGTTCCACCGATTAATTGAACTGGGATTATAGAATAACAGAGTTGGAAGGCACCTTAGAGGTCTTCTAGTCCAACCCCCTGCTCAAGCAGGAGACCCTATAACCATTTTAGACAAATGCTTGTACAATCTCTTCTTAAAAACCTCTAGTGTTGGAGCATCCACAACCTCTGGAGGCAAGTTATTTCTCTTCATCTATCCCATGAAACGTTATAATTTTGCGACAAGGATCCCGGCTTCTAAAGATAGGATATCAGGCTTTGGAAGGTTATATGCAGATGTGAGTGTAGCATCACATCTGTGAAATGCAGGTAATTGCAGGAAGATTCTAACCACTGAAGAGACCAGCTGATTTTCCCAGGTGCTTTCTTGTTTATTGTCAGCGTTCCAACGAATCTCCCCATATCCATTCAGCACTCAGAAACAAATTTCATCCAAGTAAGAATTTATTAGAAAAGCCATATTGGCACATCTGGGAAAACCCGAACCTGAAACTTCCGTTGTTTTCCTTCCCTAAGGAAAAAACCAAAGATCTATCCCCTGTACCCATCATCCATCACATGGCCCAATCAATCATCATCCCAACTGGAGCCATTCCTCCCAACACTCCCTCCAGGTGCAGGGTAACATGTCCTTGACTCTCTGAGAAAGAATGTTGTTGAGTCTAATCGTCCACTGCTCTATGAAATCCCCCCTCCCAAATTCCCAGACACTAAATGTGGCAGCCTTGGAGTAAAATATGGCGGCCAAAGCTGACATTTATCTCCCTCTCTTCTCCTCTCCTTTAGTTGTGGTTTGTTCATTTCGACGCTGAACCCTGCCTTCAGACTTTGACGGACTTTCTGGCCACTCTGAAGAGAAACCAGGAGGTAAGTTGTTTGGCTACTCCTTCCCTTTAAGCCCAGAGGTGGTATTCAGCTGGTTCTGACAACATCTGGAGAAGCGGTAGTGGAAACTTTGAGTAGTTTGGAGAACTGGCAAATCCCACCTCTGACTGGCCTTGCCCCCATCTCTTCTCTGCCTCCCACTGAGTCCCAGCTGATCAGCTGGGTCTTCTTTGGTTGCCCTGCACAGGAGAATGGAGCTGGAAAGCAGGTTAGTGGGGTGGGGAGGGAATAGGGATTTTGCTGTAACCTTCCCCCAGGAGTGGGGAGGGAATGGAGATTTTGAAGTATCCTTCCCCTGCTATGCCCACCAAGCCACGCCCACCAAGCCATGCCATGCCACGCCCACCAAGCCACACCCACAGAACCGGTAGTACAAATTTTTTGAATCCCATCACTGTTCAAGTCTCTTAGGTGCGGGGTTGAAAAAAGAGGACCCTTGAAATGTATTCCTGCCCAGTTAGCGAGTTCTAATCCAGGGGTCATCAACCTTTTGGATCTCAGGGACCACCAAACTCATAATTTTCAATCCCGCGGACCAGAGACCCTGGGAAAATCCCCAAAAGTCTGCAGGAAAATACTCCACACCATTTTTGTACTGATTGATCATTTTTTATTTGGGATCACAGGATACCGTCTCCAGCTCCGTTCTCAGGGGGAGAGAGAGAGAGAGAGAGAGACTTTTGGCTTCATGCAAGGAAAACAGCAGAAGCAGCAGAAATCTTTCTTTCTCTCCCCCAAACTCCACCAGTAATGAGTCTTTGTGAGACTTGTCCTGCCAGCACAGCCTCTTGGAGCAGGATGCTTTTGCAGGGTCCCAAAGATTCATTTCTGGCAGAGTTTGGGGTAGAGAAAGAAATACTTTTACTGCTTTCTTATGTGTAGCCAAAAGCAGAAGAAGAAAGAAGCGGAAAGAAGCAGCCCGGTGGCCAGACCAGTCATGTGGGGCGAGTGGGGCAAGTTCCCCCGCCTGCCCTTTCCTCCCTCCCCTCACTACCATGTGTTGTTCGCAATGCAAGCAGCACTTGTGTTCCCGCGGGCCATGTGGGCAGCGTAGCCTTGTGTTCCCACGCAGCCTAGATTAATTGCTTTGGGGAGGACATTTCTCTGTGGACCACCAAAATTTTCTCATGGCCCACCAGTTGGCGACCCCTGTTCTAGTCCATTCCTAGTCAGGTGGGTGATCTTGGGCCAGTCCCGTCTTCTCCATCAAAACAAAGAAAGTCCAAGTAAAAACACTTTCTGACAAATTCGCCGAGAAAATGGCAGGAATTAATCCAGGCCGTTGCCAGAAGTCAAGACTGACTCAAAGTTACACAAAACCAAAAGAAACAAAATCCGAAAGGATTTTTTTTCCCCTCCAGATTTGATCCATTGCTTTGCCTCTCACGCTGCTTTCTCTAAAATAAAATCCCTGTCATCCTTGTTGCCAGTCAGCACTGAAGCGCAATCTGGAAGACGTCGGCATTGTCATCGAGACAGCTATCCTGCCAACCTGGGAAAGCCAATGGAATGATTCTTTGGAAGAATGTTCGCTGTTGCCAGAGACCAAGAAGAAGAGCAGCGATAATTTCTTGTCCCGCCGAGAATTCCTCCATCTTGTTCCAGACAGGACACCGGAGGTAAGGATTCCTTCCCATTTCTTTGTCTTCCCTACCTCTTTTGCTTGGGAGGCCAGCAAAATGATTGGAATTGGAGTCAGAACAGAGCTTTCCCCATGCCGTTGTAACTTTGGATGGTGGCTAGTGGAAATGCTGTAAATCAAGGAACTACCTGTATGGATTGCTACGGCATGCTTGGAAGAAATATTTTCTTCTGTTTTCATGAGACAACAACCTGCAGAACTCAGGTTGTGCTTCACTGATACCTTAAAGTATCAGTGATACCTGAAAGAGAAACTGCCAGGAAAGCATGTGACATATTGCCCAAGAGTTTTGCAATAGCAACAGTTTTGAAAAACCACTGAGCTGCAAAGGATATTAGCATCACTCAGCTGGAATTCCCTGTACGTCAACAAGAGTTCTGAATATGTTTGTTTGTTTTATATTATTTCAAACCCGCCCTGATCCCTAAGGAGCATGACGGACACACAACGCCAAGCCTTTTAACAGATTGAACAGATTCACAGAGTTGGAAGGGACCTTGTAGGCCTTCTAGTCCAACCCACCACCCCAGCAGGAAACCCTACACCATTTCTGACATGTAGCAGTCCAGTCTCTTCTTGAAAGCCTCCAGTGATGAAGCTCCCACAACTTCTGAAGGCAACTTCTGTTTCATCGGTTGATTGTTCTCACTGTCAGAAAATTTCTCCTTAATTCCAGGTTGAATCTCTCCTTGATCAGTTTCCATCCAATATTCCTTGTCTGGCTTTTGGGTGCCTTGAAAACTAGCTTGACCCCTTCCTCTCTGTGTCAGCCCCTTGAATATTGGAAGATCGTGATTCTGTCTCCCCTGGTTCTTCTCTTCACTAGACTAGCCAGGCCCAGTTCCTGCAACCATTCTTCATAGGTTTTAGTCTCCAGTCCCCTCATCATCCTGGTTCTCTGCACTCTCTGCAGAGTCTCAACATCTTTTGTTTATAGTCTCTATCTCTCTATCTCTATCTCTGTCTATGTCCATCTCTCTCTCATCTCTCTATCTCCTTTCTCCCCTCTCTCTTTCTTATCTATCTCCTCTCTCTCTCTCCTCTCTCTCTCTCTTCTCTCTCTCTCTCTCATCTATCTCCTCTCTCCTCTCTCTCTTTCTTATCTATCTCCTCTCTCTCTCTTATCTATCTAATCTATCTCTCTTCTCTCTCTCTCTCTCTCTTTCTTATCTATCTCCTCTTTCCCCCCTCTCTTTCTTATCTATCTCCTCTCTCCCCTCTCTCTCTTTCTTATCTATCTCATCTCTCTCTCTTTCTTAGCTTATCTAAACTATCTCTTCTCTCTCTCTCTCTCTCTCATCTATCTAACCTCTCTCTCTCTCTTATGTGAACACTAATAAAACGTGCATCCAGTATGAACTACAAAACCTAACCTACATAAATAATAAAACTAATGTGATTAAAATTAAGGGAACCCCCCTCCCCTGCCAACCCTGGATAAAATTCCAGGTAAGCAATAAATTATCTGGGAGGATCAAAAAGACATTGGAATAAAAATCCTTGACCTTAACTTGGATTTGGGGTTCTGCACAAGAATGGACATTTCTTTCATTTGTTGGTTGTTGGGTTGAGGCTGAGATTTTTCTCGTGAAAAACTCATGCTCAGCCACTAGAGTTTTCTGCTGGATGAGAACAGACGTCCTCCATTAATGTTGATTTCTTGTCTTGTTTCAGACAATGGCCCAGCAGCTCTTGATGGCCTTCAGCAGTTACTATGTCAGGCTGTTAGTCAGTGGCCAACTTCCAGAGGTCCATGCGGGGCAGCACAAAACTATGGGTCACAGGCCTTGTCTCTGCCAGTTTGTAAAGACTACACTGTTGGGGAAAGAATTCTTTGGACTCCAACAAAGATGGACATTATGTTAGCAATGTCTCAGTCGTCAGGGTCTCAATCATCAAAGACTGAAGAACCAGAAGACTGAGGGAATGAAGAACAGTTTGCATTTTTCTACCTACAAAAGAACCATACCTAAAAAAAATTTTTTTTTTGGAAATGTCTGCGACTTGTTCTGAGGAGAGGTCATATGCAATGTTGGTTGGCCAGAGTTGTGAGAATGAAGTAGCTGCCGTATCAATGCTGGAAAGAAAAGAAGGAAGGAAGGAAAGAAAGGGGGGAAAGTAGAAAAAGAAAGAAAGAAGGATGGAAAAAAGGAGGAATGAAGGGAAAGAAAGAAAGAGAGCAAGTAGAAAGAGAAGGAAGGAAGGAAGGGAAACAAAGAAAGAAAGAGGGAGAAAATGAAAGAAAGAGAGAAAAAAGTAGAAAAAGAAAGAAAGACAGAAGGAAGGAAAAGAAAGGAGGAATGAAGGGAAAGCAAGAAAGAGAAAGGGAAAGAAGGAAAGAAAGAAGGAAAGAAAAAGTAGAAAAAGAAAGAAAGACAGAAGGAAGGAAAAGAAAGGAGGAATGAAGGGAAAGAAAGAAAGAAAAAAAGAAAGAAGGAAAGAAAGGAAGGAAAGAAAAAGTAGAAAAAGAAAGGAAAAAAAGGGATGAAGGGAAAGAAAGAAAGAGCAAGTAGAAAGAAAGAAGAAAGGAAGGGAAACAAAGAAAGAGGGAGAAAAGGAAACAAAAGAAAGAAAGAAGGAAGGAAGGAAGGAAGGAGGAATGAAGGGAAAGAAAGAAGAAAAAAGTAGGAAAAAAAGAAAGAAGGAAGGGAAGGAAAGAAAGAAAGAATTCCCCAGGAATTAAGAAACAGCTTTTCTAGCTGCATTCTGGAAACTCAAACCACAATGTTATGAACTGAAATTACAGAGATGTTTAGAAGTCTGTCTCAGACCTGGAATGTCTGAGATCAACTCCCTTTATCTAAAAGACACGTGGAATGATTCATGGTCAGTGAATTTCTTGGAAAGAGAAGATTCCTCGATTGTATTCCCACTTGGTTGCCCTAAATGTGCAAAGCCATCTGGTCTCACTGTTGCCCCGTAGCCCACACCGTGATGATAAAGAGTCATGCAAGTTCTGTGGGATTTAATCCTTTCTATATAAGGCAATTTCTCAATTTTTCCCATTTAGTGGCCATTCAAAAATGACAATGGCACTGGGGAAAAAAAGGGGGACTTATGGCTGGTTTTCACCCTTCTGACTGTTGCAGCATCTCCATGATCAAAATTCAGATGCTTGGCAACTGGCTTGTATTTATGACAGTTGTACTGCTCGGGAATCATGGGACTGCCCTGTGTAACTTCCAAGCTGGCTTTCGACAAGCGAAGTCAATGAGGGAAAGCAGATTCACATATGAACAATTAACACCCGATTCACTTAACAACTGCAGTGATGGGCTTAACAACAGTGAAAAGTCACAAAACGGGACAACGCTTGCTTAGCCATGGAAATGTATGGTTCGTTTGTGGCCTTACATCAAGGATAAAGAAAAGGAGGGAGGAAAGGAAGGAAGGAAGGAAGAAGGGAGAGAGGAAGGAAAGAAAGGAGAAAGAGGAAAATAGAGAAAGAAAGAAAAAAGAAAGAGAAAGAAAGGAACAAAGGAAAGAATGAAGGAAGGAGACAAAAGAAGGAAAGAAGGAAGGAAGAGGAAGAAAGAAGAGGAAAGAACAAAGAAAGAAAGGAAAGAAGAAGGAAGAGAGAAAGAAAATATAAAAATAAATATATATAAAGAAAGAAAGAAAAAGAAAGAGGGAGGGAGGGAAGGAAGGAAGAAAGAGAGGAAGGAAAGAAAGGAGAAAGGAAACAAGAGAAAGAAAGAAAAAAAGAAAGTTACAAAGAAAGGGACAAAAGAGTGAGAGCGGAAGGAAGGAAAGAAGAAAGGAAGAGAGAGACAGAAAATATATACATACATAAAGAAAGAAAAAGAAAGAACCAGAGAGAAAGAAAGAGAGAAAGGAAGGAAGAAAGAAAAAAAAAGGAAGGAAAGAAAGAGACCCTACAGGGCTCCTTAGCGCGTTTACTGCAAGAGACTGACACAGCGAAATGATCACATTTTATTTCCGGCAAATTGGGAATAGTCTATCAAGAGGGGCAAAACTATTTTATCAATGCTTCACTTTACACACACACACACACACACACACACACACACACACACACACACAAACCCTCTTTTACGTAGCTGCCACCCTCTCTGGTTGAAGAAATACAAACCAAGTCAAGCAACAACATTTTATTCCACAAATTATATATTTCCTTGCAATATAATTTCAAGATGTGGTCATTTCAGAGGTTGGCTCTACTGGTATTGCAGACACAGGAGAATCGAACATGTTCACCTCCACCCTGAGGGGAGTTTCTGAACCTGTCTTCATGAGTTGTCTGCAACAGCCAAGTAGAAAGAAGGATGGAAGCGTTTTGGTTAGACGAGGACCAGACCGCGTTCCAGAGGAGATCTGTGAACGGTGAATGGCCCTTATCTGCCTCATGTCCCCCTAGGCTGGCTCACAATGGAATTGCTGCATTTGGGGATCTCCGCCTTCTGACGTTTTTGTCATCCGCCTGCAGGGTAACCTATATAGGTCAAGAAAGAAAAGTACAATTTTAGGAAGGACCAGAGATAGTTTTTTAGAAGTTGGAAAAGCTAGAACGGAGGAGAAATTTCCCGCCAGGGAGAACAATTAACCATTGGAATGGCTTGCCTCCAGGAACTGTGGTTGCTCCATCGCCGGAGGTTTTTAAGAAAAGATTACACAACCGTTTGTCTGAAATGGTGTAGGGATTCCTGCTTGAATGGGGTTGGACTAGAAAACCTTCAAGGTTCTTTCCAACTCTGTTATTCTGTCATTCTGCACTTTAATATTCTGTCATTCTGCACTTTGATATTCTGTATTTTACGTTATGTATTCTGTTATTTTGTATTTTGTTATTCTATCATTCTGCACTTTGATAGTCTGTATTTTATGTTATGTATTCTGTTATTCTGTATTTTGTTCTGTCATTCTGCACTTTGTCATTCTGTATTACGTTATTCTGTATTTTGTTATTCTGAAATTCTGCATTCTGTTATTCTGTTTTTCTTTCATTCTGTTAGAGGTTGAGTAGTTGGAGGGAAATGTCATTAAATATCAAAACATTTGTGGTATTTTGGGTCCAGGGAGCTTCCAGTTTCTACTTCTTTGTCTCTTAATCCCTCCTTCAATTTCCATTATCGTCTTCCCTCTATACTGTAATATCTTCCTCCTCCTCTTCCTCCACCCTGAAGTCCCTTCCAGTTATAGGATTCTGTATTTTAGGTGGTTTTTCATTTGTCTTTCAAAAAGTGCCCACAACCCTTTGCAATTATCAGCCTTTTCGCAAAGCATGGAAACATTTGCCACTTTGTTCCTCTCGGTTCGGTTTAACGAATTGTGTTTTGACATTTTCCTTGCTGCTTCTGCAAAATAATGGATTTGATGGGGATAATTTTAAAATTGCCATTATTGAGTTTGTCTCTTCTGTGAACTGATTTGGAGTGTGTGTGTTCCCCGTCCCTCCCGTCTTCCTCATCGTTGGTATGTTTTACACCTTTATTTTTCAATAAAGTCTGAAAATGTGACTTCAGAGAGCAACAGATACCAACTTGGCTGGTTAAACTTCCTCTTTTCTTTTAGGTCCTAAGAAAATGTCGGGGTGAGAAACAACATCTTTTCTTGTTCTTTTTATTTTGCTCCATTAATATAGCCCTTGTTAGCTATCTTCTTCCTTTCTTGACCTCTCAGGAAGAATGGAGAGAGAGAGAGAGAGAGAGAAGAGGAAGAGGGGAGGGAGAGAGAGAGAGAAGAGGAAGAGGGGAGGGAGAGAGAGAGAAGGGGAAGAGGGGAGGGAGAGAGAGAGAGAAGAGGAAGAGGGGAGGGAGAGAGAGAGAGAAGGGGAAGAGGGGAGGGGGAGAGAGAGAAGAGGAAGAGGGGAGGGAGAGAGGGAGAGAGAGAGAAGAGGAAGAGGGGAGGGAGAGAGAGAGAAGGGGAAGAGGGGAGGGGGAGAAAGAGAGAAGAGAAAGAGGGGAGGGAGAGAGAGAGAAGGGGAAGAGGGGAGGGGGAGAGAGAGAGAAGAGGAAGAGGGGAGGGAGAGAGAGAGAGAAGGGGAAGAGGGGAGGGAGAGAGAGAGAAGGGGAAGAGGGGAGGGAGAGAGAGAGAGAAGGGGAAGAGGGGAGGGAGAGAGAGAGAGAAGGGGAAGAGGGGAGGGAGAGAGAGAGAGAAGGGGAAGAGGGGAGGGAGAGAGAGAGAAGGGGAAGAGGGGAGGGAGAGAGAGAGAAGGGGAAGAGGGGAGGGAGAGAGAGAGAGAAGGGGAAGAGGGGAGGGAGAGAGAGAGAGAAGGGGAAGAGGGGAGGGAGAGAGAGAGAGAGAAGAGGAAGAGGGGAGGGAGAGAGGGAGAGAGAGAGAAGAGGAAGAGGGGAGGGAGAGAGAGAGAAGGGGAAGAGGGGAGGGGGAGAAAGAGAGAAGAGAAAGAGGGGAGGGAGAGAGAGAGAAGGGGAAGAGGGGAGGGGGAGAGAGAGAGAAGAGGAAGAGGGGAGGGAGAGAGAGAGAGAAGGGGAAGAGGGGAGGGAGAGAGAGAGAAGGGGAAGAGGGGAGGGAGAGAGAGAGAAGGGGAAGAGGGGAGGGAGAGAGAGAGAAGGGGAAGAGGGGAGGGAGAGAGAGAGAGAAGAGGAAGAGGGGAGGGAGAGAGAGAGAGAAGGGGAAGAGGGGAGGGAGAGAGAGAGAAGGGGAAGAGGGGAGGGAGAGAGAGAGAGAAGGGGAAGAGGGGAGGGAGAGAGAGAGAGAAGGGGAAGAGGGGAGGGAGAGAGAGAGAGAAGGGGAAGAGGGGAGGGAGAGAGAGAGAAGGGGAAGAGGGGAGGGAGAGAGAGAGAAGGGGAAGAGGGGAGGGAGAGAGAGAGAAGGGGAAGAGGGGAGGGAGAGAGAGAGAAGGGGAAGAGGGGAGGGAGAGAGAGAGAAGGGGAAGAGGGGAGGGAGAGAGAGAGAAGGGGAAGAGGGGAGGGAGAGAGAGAGAAGGGGAAGAGGGGAGGGAGAGAGAGAGAAGGGGAAGAGGGGAGGGAGAGAGAGAGAAGGGGAAGAGGGGAGGGAGAAAGAGAGAAGAGGAAGAGGGGAGGGAGAGAGAGAGAAGGGGAAGAGGGGAGGGAGAGAGAGAGAGAAGAGGAAGAGGGGAGGGAGAGAGAGAGAGAAGGGGAAGAGGGGAGGGAGAGAGAGAGAGAAGAGGAAGAGGGGAGGGAGAGAGAGAGAGAGAAGAGGAAGAGGGGAGGGAGAGAGAGAGAGAGAAGAGGAAGAGGGGAGGGAGAGAGAGAGAGAAGGGGAAGAGGGGAGGGAGAGAGAGAGAGAGAAGAGGAAGAGGGGAGGGAGAGAGAGAGAGAAGGGGAAGAGGGGAGGGAGAGAGAGAGAAGGGGAAGAGGGGAGGGGGAGAAAGAGAGAAGAGAAAGAGGGGAGGGAGAGAGAGAGAAGGGGAAGAGGGGAGGGGGAGAGAGAGAGAAGAGGAAGAGGGGAGGGAGAGAGAGAGAGAAGGGGAAGAGGGGAGGGAGAGAGAGAGAAGGGGAAGAGGGGAGGGAGAGAGAGAGAAGGGGAAGAGGGGAGGGAGAGAGAGAGAAGGGGAAGAGGGGAGGGAGAGAGAGAGAGAAGAGGAAGAGGGGAGGGAGAGAGAGAGAGAAGGGGAAGAGGGGAGGGAGAGAGAGAGAAGGGGAAGAGGGGAGGGAGAGAGAGAGAGAAGGGGAAGAGGGGAGGGAGAGAGAGAGAGAAGGGGAAGAGGGGAGGGAGAGAGAGAGAGAAGGGGAAGAGGGGAGGGAGAGAGAGAGAAGGGGAAGAGGGGAGGGAGAGAGAGAGAAGGGGAAGAGGGGAGGGAGAGAGAGAGAGAAGAGGAAGAGGGGAGGGAGAGAGAGAGAGAAGGGGAAGAGGGGAGGGAGAGAGAGAGAGAAGGGGAAGAGGGGAGGGAGAGAGAGTGTGAAGGGGAAGTGGGGAGGGAGAGAGAGAGAGAAGGGGAAGAGGGGAGGGAGAGTGGTGAGTGTTGGGGGTGTGGGGTGTGGGGGTGTGTGTGTGTTGGGGTGAAGAGGGGAGGGAGAGAGAGAGAGAAGAGGAAGGGGTGGGAGTGTGTGTGTGTTGGGGAAGAGGGAGGGTGAGAGTGTGAAGGGGAAGAGGGGAGGGAAGAGGAGTGAGTGAAGGGGTTGTGGGTGGGAGTGAGAGAGAGAAGGGGAAGAGGGGAGGGAGAGTGAGAGTGTTGGGGTAGAGGGGTGGGAGTGTGAGTGTTGGGAAGTGGGGAGGGGTGTGAGAGTGAAGGGGTAGTGGGGTGGGAGTGTGTGTGGATGGGGTTGTGGGGAGGTGATGAGAGAGAGAGAAGGGGAAGAGGGGTGGGTGTGTGAGTGAGAAGGGGAAGAGGGGAGGGTGAGTGAGGTGTAGGGGTTGAGGGGTGGGTGTGTGTGAGTTGGGGTTGAGGGGAGGGTGAGTGTGAGAGGGGTTGTGGGGAGGGAGAGAGAGTGAGAAGGGGAAGAGGGGAGGGAGAGAGAGAGAGAGAAAGAGGAATAATGATAATAAATATGATAATAAATTATGACAGTGTAGAAACTGAAAATAGAACTGTTCTTTTTCAAGAGAAGGAAGGAAGAAATGCATCTCCTAAGAGATTTGCATCAGGTTTCATCACAATATTTCCCAACAAAGGTCCTGTGAATGATTCAGTACCCTTTCCTCTCCTCTCCCTTTCTCCTCTCCTCTCTCGTTCTCCTCCTCCTCCTCCTCCTTTTGCCCATTTCCTTAGTTAGAATGAAACTCAAAGCTGAACATGAATGTTCGGCCTTGCAGGGGGGAAGTTCCTTCAACAACCGGTCAGTCTCTTTCTCGGCTTCTCTCATGTAATGGTTTTGTCTGGGTGCTTTTGAGTCGTTTTTCGCAACTGCTTTTTTTTTTTTGGAGTCATACTCGCAACTGCCTGGACTTGTCCCTGAAGTTGTCTTGGCAAGATTTCCAAAGTGTTATCCCCTTGGGGCTTCAGGGAGTCTACAGTATTTAATGGTGAAGGGAAAAAAAGGAAGGAAGGAAGGAAAGGAGAGAAGGAAGGAAGGAAGGAAGGAAGGGGGAGAGAGGGAGGAAAGGAAGGAGGGAGAGAGAGAGGAAGGAAGGAGATGGGGTGAGAAAGGGAGGGAGGGAAGGAAGGATGGAGGGGAGGAAGGAAGGAGGGAGAGAAGAGAGAGGGAGGGAGGAGGGAAGGAGATGGGGTGAGAAAGGGAGGGAGGGATGGAGGAAAGGAGAGAGGAAGGAAGGAGGGAGGGAGGGAAGGAGGAAAGGAGAGAGGAAGGAAGGAGGGAGAGAAGGAGGGAGGATGGAAGGAGATGGGATGATAAAGGGAGGCAGGGAAGGAAATAAGTAAGTAGTTTTTTAAATGAAATTGGAGGGCTCATTTGGCCCAGCCTTGACTGTCTATCATGTTATTCTCACCCCCAGCAGAGATTTCCCACGTTCTCTTACCTTTTCCTTCAGCAGAAAAGTCTAAATTCTCCCTATCATTGTTGCAGCAGAAGCAACAGCAGCAGGCGCTGACTTTTTCTGCCACATACCTGCAGGCTAGAAGCCAGAAAAAGAGAGAGAGAGAGAGAAAGTGAGGAGAAATACATAGCAACCCCCAGATTCATCTCACCTGAACAAACCCAGATGTAAAGATTTTGTTGGTCAGGATAGGTCAGGCCTACCATATCTAGAACTTTCTGCTAGTGGTAGAAGGAGTAAATTCTACAACTAAATTGATCTCTCTGGATGGGTGGGAGCGGGAGCAGTGAGTTTAACTAATGGATCATTTCTCCATGTTGCAAAAAAATAAAATAAAAATGGAAATATTTTTTTGATCAAATACAGGTAGTCCTCCACTTGGAACACAACCGAGTCCCAAATTTCCTTTGCCAAGCGAGACCTTGTTTTGCCTCACTTAATGACCTTTCTTGCCAGGAAAGTTTTAGTTTCGAGATTCCACAGGTGTGCCAGGTGCTATTCTAATAAAGGTACTTTTGAGATTATGCTTGTCTTAGAGTTACTGATCGGAATGGAGGTTTGCTGGAACGCTGACAACATATACATATACATACACACACACACAAACACACACACACAGTTTCCTCTACAGAGCAGCAGGTGGGAGTTGATAGGTTGCTCCAAGCCTCGGATTAGGTTGTCCCTCCACCCCACCCCACCTCATCCCTACTCCCTTCTCTCTCACACACATACACAATATATACAGTATATATGAAAACCCTCCTTAGAACGGAAACTTACACTTAGGCAAGAAAAACCAAAAGTACCCATATAGACTGGGTGAAACCAGACTTAACAGCAGTAACTGTGAGAGGGATCTTGGAGTCTTGGTGGACAACCAGCTAAATAGAAGCCAGTGATGTGCAGCGGCAGCCAAAAAGCCAATGCAATCCCTAAATTGCATTAACAGAGGGATACAATCAAGATCAAGTGAGGTACTGCTCTACAAAGCCTTAGTAAGACCACACCTAGAGTACTACATCCAGTTTTGGTCACCACATTATAAAAAATATGTCGAGACTCTAGAAAAAGTACAGAGAAGAGCAATCAGGATGATGAGGGTACAGGAGGTTAAAACATACGAAGAACGGTTGCAGGAACTGGGCTTGGCTTGTCTAGTGAAGAGAAGGGCCAGGGGAGATAGGTTAGCAGTCCTCCAATATTTGAGGGGCTGCCACAGAGAGGAGGGGGGGGGTCAAGCTATTTTCTAAAGCACCTGTAGGTCAGACCAGGAATAATGGATGGAAACTGAACAAGGAGAGATTTAACCTGGAAATAGAAGAAACTTTCTGACAAGTGAGAAGAAGCAACCCATGGAACAGCTTTGTCCTCGGAAGTTGTGGAAGCGTCATCACTTGAAACTTTCAAGAAGAGATTTGACTGCCATTCGTTAGAAATCGTGTAGGGTCTCCTGCTTGGGTAGGGGGTTGGACTAGATGACCTACAAGGTCCCTTCCAACTTTGTTAATCTGTTATGAAGCAGATCTTGACTTACCCCTGGAAATAACTCAGGCCATGTTTGTTAGGGTGGAAGGAGGGTTTCCCCAGTCTTCCCAATTCTTTCTCCTTCTCTGACTGTCTCCTGTTCTCCTCTCTTCTCCTCTTCGTGTGGTCTCCTCTATCTTCACGCCAAGAACTGACTTCCTCTTGCAAAAGAAATAATAATAAGCAAACTTCCTTCTGGGGTGTTGCCCAGAAACTAGATCACGTGGATGTCACAGTGGCAACTGGGCGGGGTGTTTTGTGACTCAGGACAGTTGTGGTGTTGACTTTATAGTAAAGCTAGAAGAGGTAATGGATCAGATTTCTCTAAGCAGCAAGTAGGCTGGGAAGTTAATTGTCACAAAAGCCATTAAAAAGAGGTGTTTGTTTTGTTCTGCATGTCTCAAGGGACTAATTGTTTCTGCTGTAGCCTTCAACAACAACACACCAACGTTTCAAACCCTTGTTTGCTGGTTCGGCAGTTTGAGGTTACCTTCCTATCCTCCGCCTCAATTTTGGAGCCAGGTTCAACCCTGAGTGTTTCTATGGGGGAACACAGAAAAATTTTAAAATTTTGTTTGGCTCTATTCAAAAGGGATGGAATCAGTTTATTGATTTTCCAATTGTCCCAGAGAAGAGGCAGTCAACATATTCTCCAAAGCCCCAGAGAGCTAGATAAGAAGCAATTTTTATTTATTTATTTATTTGATTTGTCAATTGCTTACAAGATAACAGGTATAAGTATAAACATAGGTATGAATACATGAAATGGATACGTATAAGAAAAATAAAAAAGAAACAACAGGACAGGGACGGTAGGCACGTTGGTGCACTTATGCACGCCCCCTACAGGCCTCTTAGGAAAGGGGTGAGGTGAATAGTAGACAGTCTAAGGTTAAAGTTTTTGGGGTTTGGGGAAGAAACCCCAGAGTCAGGTAGAGTATTCCAGACATTGATCACTCTGTTGCTGAAGTCGTATTTCCTGCCATCAAGTTTGGTTTGGTTTTTCACCTTGAGTTTGTTTCTATTGTGTGCTCTTGTGTTGTTATGGTTGAAGCTGAAGTATTCATTGACAGGTAGGACATTGCAATATATAATTTTATGTACTATACTTAGATCGGGCTGAAGGCGGCGTAGTTCTAGGTTTTCTAGGTCTAGAATTTCAAGTCTGGTGGCATATGGTATTCTGCAACGAGCAGAGGAATGGAAAACTGTTCTTGTGAAATATTTCTGGACTTTCTCAGCTGTGTTAATATCAGATACATGATGTGGGTTCCCAGACTGATGAGCTGTATTCGAGTATTGGTCTAGCAAATGTTTTGTATGCTCTAATTAGTCGTGTGATATTACCAGAGAAATAATTACCAGAGAAATAATGGGTGGAAGCTCATCGGAGGGAGACCCAACCTGCAATTAAGGAGAAATTTCCTGATTGTGAGAACATTCATCAGTAGAATGGCTTGCCTGCAGAAGTTGTTGGTACTCCATCACTGGAGGTTTTCAAGAAGAGGTTGGACAATCGTTTCTCCAGGATGGTGTAAGGTCTCCTGCCTTGGGCAGGTGTTTGGACGAGAAGACCTCCAAGGTCCCTTCTGACTCTATGATTCTATGATTTTATTCTCCATAGTTCCCGTGAGTAGGACAAGAACCAATGGGTATAGTCAAACAAAGGTATATGGAAGGAGGTGCAAACTCAAAATAAAGAATTTCCTGACTGTGACAGCTAAAAAAACCATAGTCCACCCTATCTCCTGGAGTTGTAAGGTTTCCATCACTGGAGGATTTCAAGCAAAGGTTGGGCAGCTATTTATCTGGTATGATCTGAGGATTCTAGGTTGGACTAGGAGGCCCCAACCCTACAATTCTGCAGGAAGCTTGTGGGAAATACAATGCAAGTGTGGAATTTACAAGATAGCCTACCAAGCGAATAAAGGGTTCCGTAGTGAAAGTTGAAGTAAAGGGCCAATGAGAGGTCTACCAGTGATCTTATAAGATGAGGCGGGGTCAACCAAAGCATCGGAAGGCAGGACGTGTCTTTCCTTCTAGTGCTTTGAAAAATAGCCTCTGGCTTCCAAAGAGATGAAATATAGTTGTTGGGCAACACCCATCCTGGCAAGGAGGAAGGATCAAATGCAGAGCTAGCCTGGAGTTGCTACACAATTGCACAACTGCAAAAGATCCAAGGGCCATCCTTCTGTAAATTCCCTGGAGTCTTATCTAATTTTTCCCAAGGGTAAGCTGACAGACTGGGGAGATTCCTGTATTATAGGCAGAACACCATAAAGTAGTTAGCTTAATGTTTGCATTTTGGTTGTTTGCACCTGACAATAATCCTTTTTTAAAAAATTTCTGAAGGAGTTGGGTAGTATTTCAGGAAGAGTAGAGGGTTGGGCAGCATTTTGCCTTGACACAGCATTTGCAAACAAATCCAGTGGGTTGGGTGTTCCCACGAAAGAATGAGGAACGTCTGTGTATGCAAACCACACACATGATAAATCTATACCCCTCGGTTTTCACCTTCTACTAACGATGACTTGCAAATTTTCTATCCACACAAAGTCCATTTGCTTTGTTTCTGGTCTGTCTTTTGGGCTGAGGAACTGTAGTTTTCTACAATTCCCTCCCTCTCTTTTTCTCTCTCTTTCTCCCTCTCTCCCTCTCTTTTTCTTTCTTTCTTTCTCTCTTTCTCTCTCTCCCTCACTCTCTCTTTCTCTTTCCTCCCTGTCTTTCTATCTCACTTTCTCTCTCCTTCCCTCCCTGCCCCCTCCCTCTCTCCTCCCTCTCTCTCTTTCTCTCTGTCTCTCTTTCTCCCTCCCTCCCTCTCTTTTTCTTTCTTTCTCTTTCTCTCTCTCTCTCTCTCTCCCTCACTCCCTCACTCTGTCTTTCTCTTTCTCTTTCCTCCCTGTCTTTCTATCTCACTTTCTCTTTCCCTCCCTGCCCTCTCCCTCCCTCCTTTCCTCCCTCCCTCTCTTTCTCCTTCTCTCTCTTTCTCTCTCTCCCCCTCCCCCTCTCTTTCTCCCTCCCTCTCCCCCCTTTGTAAATTTTGACCAAATTAGAAAATAAACAAAGTATAAATGATCAGTCTCTCGTCCCTGATCTCATCTGCTGCCGAATTGCTGTTGTGAATTTGCTTCTGCAGAGCGCTGTCTCCAGAGAAGTTTATTTATGGCAGGCAGTGTTTGCCGCACTCATGGGGGAAACTTGGCATCCAAGAGCTGTTACGCGGATTTGCACAAACCCGCCTTGAGATTTCTATCCACGGCGTGGCCCTACCTGGAAAACCCATCAAGGAGGGCATGTTAGGACAGTCAAGAATATAACAGAGAAAAATAGGGACAGAAATAGGCCCGATGAGTTGTTGAAAATTGGCGTTCGTAAAATTAACTGCACTCTTGTGTTGCTGAGGCCTCCATATTCCTTTACTCAGAATTCTATAACATTCATGGATCTCTGTTTTTAAATACAAATGGTTCTGTCCAAAAGGGAGGCTTTGATGACAGACTCCAATGTTTACATGATTTTGACATTTTTAAATCTTGAATAGTCTTGTAATATGTAATTAACCAGTCTAGTGAGGGGTCCTTGGTGCTCTCTGAGCTTGATGGTTTTGCTGCAGACGTTTCATGACCAAATGAGGAGACATCATCAGTGCTAGAAGGGAATGGGGTGTGTGGAAAGGAGGAGGAGGAGGAGGAGAATGACTACAGGGTCTGTGGTATTCTCTGAGCTTGGTTGTTTTCTTGCAGATATTTCATGACCCAACTAGGTAACATCATCAGTGCTGGAAGGAAGTGGAGTTTATGGGAGGAGGAGGAGGAGGACAATGATTATAGGGTCTTTGGTGTTTTCTGAGCTTGGCTGTTTTCTTGCAGATCTCATTTATTTTTTATTATTTTATTTATTTATTTGATATGTCAATCGCTTACAAGGTAATAGGTATAGATAGCTATCTAACAGGAAATAGGTACGAATAAATGGAGACAATCGGACAGGGACAGTAGGCACGATGGTGGATTTATACACGCCCCTTGCAGACTTTACCCAAGTAGGCAATCATTACCCAACTAGGAAACATGATTAGTGTTACAAGAGAGGAGGGTTTGAGGAGAGGAGGGGAGAAGGAGGAGTACAGTGGGGACTTTGATGCTCTCTGAACTTGGTTGTTTTCTTGCAGATATTTCATAACCAAATGAAGAGACATCATCAATGGTAGAAGGGAGATTTGTGGAAAGGAGGAGGAGGAGGAGGAGGAGGAGGAGGAGGAGGAGGAGGAGGAGGAGGAGGAGGAGGAGGAGGAGGAGGAGGAGGAGGAGGAGGAGGAGGAGGAGGAGGAGGAGAACTCTGGTGTCTTTGATGCTCCCTGGACTTGGTTGTTTTTTGCAGCTATTTCATTACCAAACTGCGTAACATAATCAGTGGTAGATTAAACATTATCTAGTTCGGTAATGAAACATCTGCAAAAAAACCCAAACCAACCATACTTACAGAATACCAAGGACCCCACAATTCATCCCTGAACTACAAATATTTTGTTCCATAGGTCATCAAGTTTCTAGGTCTTCAGTTAAGATATATTATTGAATCTTAACTTGGAGCTAAAAACAAATTCTGAACTTTCACCCTTCTCCTTAAAATATCCTCCAGCCTTTTGAATATACAAGGGATTCTGAGTGGCCAAAGAGAAGACACAGTAGATTTCCACCATATGTTCTGAATCATGGAAAGCATGATTCCATGCATTTTATTTATTTTTTGACACACAACAAAGTAACATCGCGAAGATTCCTTCCTGGGTGTTAGAAGAAAAATGTCTAAGCCTCTTGGCGGACGCTAGATGGGGATATTACTCTGTGGGCTAGATGACCTACAAGGTCCCTTCCAACTCCGATTATCTGAATCACAGAGAAGGCTGAATGGGTGGAAGAAGCTAACATTTCAGAACATTAATTTTTTTTTTTGGGGGGGGGGGAGAAAGATCTGTGATAGGACAACATATTTTTTTTTAATTTTATTTTTTTTAAACTGCAATCTCGAAGAGCTTTTGAGATGATGTCAGATCTTGGAGTTAAATTGCAGGGAGGTGTCCAAATTCATTCAAGACCTTGGTTAAGGAAGTCCAACACAGCTTATATGATGCTTACTTACTGGACTCTTGTTCAGAAACTTTGTTGCCCTTCTCTGCACTCTTTCTAGATAGGATTGGCAATGATTTGAAGGCACATAGTTCACCATAATGTGTTCCCAACTTGGTCAACAACAGACAACGAAAAGCAAAAACAATAAAAGCAAGAACCATTTGTACTTCACATAATAATCCTGGATCAGTTTGTGTCACAAGGGGCAATTCCATTGTCAAGCAAAACAAAAAACAAAACAGAAAATAAAAACAAGGCATCTAACGAAATGATCTGCACAATCGAACGACTCGGGGAAAACGCTTGGCCAAGTAGGGGATTGTAGAGTTAGCACCCCTTCCAAAGTAATAAGCATAACATTTATCCACTGGACCCCCAAATTTAGACACGATTGTGAGGAGGGGGGAATCAAAGTAGGCTTTGGGGCTTCCCGAGAAGCACACCCTATTTGAGCATGAGCAAAACTCTTTGTAAATAAGGAGTGCCGTGAAATCTGTCCACCAGCAGTGCTCAAGGATCCCTCCTTGAGGTCATTCTGAATTGCATTTTAAGTGGCCTTTCTTAAATTCCAATGTTTTGCCTGGAATTTGTAAATTGTAAAAAAAAAAAAGAAAAAAAGAAAATGGAATTCCAAGCTTGGAAGCAGGAAAAATAAAGAAGCTTCTCTCGGTTGAAGCTCCTGCTTCCCTGTGGCCATCTGCACCATGGACAGGGCATGTTTTCTTACACCATGCTTGCATTGACATGACATACACATGTGCTTTGGCTTATGAAGTAGGTGGACTTACGGGGGGAGGGAGCCAAATTGAAGATGCTTCCTTTTGTCTAAAACACAGATAGTCCTTGACTTACAGCCACAATGGAGCGCAACATTTCTGTTGCTAAGCCAGACGGGGGTTAGGTGAGTTTGTGCCCCCATTTG
Organism: Hydrophis major; assembly: GCA_033807585.1. Taxonomy (NCBI): domain Eukaryota; kingdom Metazoa; phylum Chordata; class Lepidosauria; order Squamata; family Elapidae; genus Hydrophis; species Hydrophis major. The sequence goes on from CM066341.1 coordinate 5,118,543, forward strand.
CACCCTTTCTGGCCGTCGTTGTTGAGTGAATCACCGTAGTTGTTTAGTTACAGTTACTGTATTCACCACTGACTTTCTTGTGTGAAGGTCACAAAATAGCAATAGCCACAGCCCTGAGATTTATATACCTCTAGGAAAGAAGGGAGGAAGGAAGGAAGGAGAAAAGGGAGGGAGGGAAGGGAAGGAAGGAAGGAACAACAATAGCACTTAGACTTCTATACCGCTTTGCAGGAAAGGAGGGAGGGAGGGAGGGAGGGAGGGAGGAAGGAAGGGGAAAAGGAAGAGCAATAGCAATCGCCCTTATATTATATACTGCTTTGCAGGGAGGGAGGGAGGATGGAAGGGGAAAAGGAAGAGCAATAGCAATAGAACTTAGACTTATATACCACTTCACAGTGCTTTTACAGCCCTCTCTAAGAGGCTTACACAGTCAGCATATTGCTCCCAACAATTTGTGTCCTCATTTTACTGACATCAGAAGGATGCAAGGCTGAGCCAACCAAAAGGGAATCACACAACCCTGGCCAGGATGCTGCAACCATTGCTAAACGAACCATTGTAAGTCGAGGACTACCTGTATGGACCTTTAAACTTTCTCTTTGCTCTCCTCCAGAAGCAGAAGCAAGGAATATTTTCCAATGAGCTGGGGACATTTGGGGAAAGTCATCTTAGCCGTGAGTTTCCTTTCAATTTTTTTCCCCTTTGGTTTCAACAGTGCCTAGCTTAGCCAAACCCACCAACCGACTCCAATACAACCCTGATGCCAATGCTAGGCGGTGGATGGGAGTCTTCTCTTTAGCTAATGAAATATGCGCCAAAAAAAGTGTATCGCATATCCACCTGTACCATTGCAGGGTTGGAAACATGCACCAGAAGTTTGTCTCCTTTCGTTAGCAACATGATTCTCGCCAGATAAAGGCTCTTAAGCAATTTGGTCTCATTGATGGAACTGATGGATATGATCAAGTCATTTGGTTCAGGATACCCTACAGGTTTGTACCTGATTATCTGCCACACAGTTTTTGCACCCTTCGCTTTCTTCCCACAGCAAATGCTTTCTTCACAATTACATCTAGAGCAGGAAAATGTCACTTGAGAGTAGACAAAATATTGTCCATTTCGGGGGATGATGAAAGAAACATTTTCCTCATCCAATTGGAACTGGTTCTCTTTGGGAGGAATCTCCCAAAGGAGGCTTGATCCGTCCTTACTCACATTCACACATGTTGTCCCTGAGACTTTAGAACTGACTGTGAACAAAGAGAAAGAAAAATCTAGTTTATTGGCAATTTCACGCTGGACATTCAAAGATACAATCCCGTTTTCTAATCTCTCACGTGCAGGCCAATCTTGTTTTGCTAGCAGCTGTTAAATCAGCTGTTTCTCTCTTGAAATTATCCATCCTAGCCCCCCCCCCCCAAATACCCTAGTTCTAGAAATTTACTGCGCTCTTTGTGCTAGACCAGGGGTCAGCAACCTGTGGCTCTGGAGCCGCATGTGGCTCTTTCATCCCTCTGCTGCAGCTCCCTGTTGCTCAAAATATGTGTCACAACCGCCAATGTGCGACACCCACCTGTGCACAATTTATTGAGTTTTTCAACCCCCCAGTAGGTTTTGTGGTTCCCAGTGTTTTCTTTTCTGTGGGAAATGGATCCATGTGGCTCTTGGAGTGTTTAAGGTTGCCGACCCCTGTGCTAGACAGACCCAGGGCAGAATACTGACTAACAAAATTGGACTTGTCGCCTTGCTAAAAAAATATACCTTGTGCATGAACACTTGGCTGGGTTGTAGGATCTGAAATGTAAAGGAAAAGAAAAGAGGTTAAGCCACCAGAATAATGTCTCTGAACATCTAATTGCAGGACTAGATTTGCAACTACGTTTTGGCTAAAATTCCATAAGATAACTTCCTTATAAATCACAAATGCACAAATGTTGCTTTTAGGAAGTATAGATATTAATAACTCATGGCCAACAGCAAGATCACAGCTCACCAGCTCAAATCCCCCAGCAACTAAGACTAACCTGAGCACAACCAAGCCCCCACCTGAACAGAACACGCCTCCAGCCAATCAGAACACAGCCAAACCCCCAATCAATCAGAACATAGCCAAACCCCCAACCAATGAGAACACCCCCCCACCCAATCAGAACACAGCCAAGCCCCCACCCAATCAAGCCACACCCCCACTAGCAGTTAAAAGGAAGAAGCAGCTGCAAGCTCACATCACTCCGAGAAGCACAGAGCTGAAGACCAAGCCTGAAGATGATGAATGAGACTTCATCGAAACGTTGCCTAGATACTTCCAATCTTATGCGGGAGAAAACCCGAATAACCAAAGATACACACATACACACACACACACACACACACACACACACATATATCTGTCTATCTATCTATCTGTCTATCTGTCTATCTATCTATCTATCTATCTAATGTATATGTGTGTACATGTACGTGTATAGAAAAAAGGGATAATAAAGGTTATCTTTTCAATCCTTCTAGTACTGATGATACTACCTAGTTGTGTAATGAAATATCTACAAGAAAACAACCAAGTTCAGAAAGCATCAAGGACTACATAGTCCTCCTCCTCCTCCTCCTCCTCCTCCTCCTCCTCCTCCTCCTCCTCCCCCTCCTCCCACTGATGATGCTACCTCTCTGGGTAATGAAAGGAGTACAAAAAAACAACCTGGTTCAGAGAGCACCAAGGAACCCTCATTTCATTCCTGAGCTACAGATAGTCTCTTTTGTCTGTACTTCTGTTATTCCTGTAATTATACTTTAGAAGGTGCTCCAGGAAGTTGACTTTTTAACTTTGCTGACTATTGATTCTTTTCAGGCATTTGTATGAATTCTGTACCAGCACACTTGAGTTCCTCCCTTTCCCTTTCTTGCATTTGAGAACCTCAACATCCATGGACAAACATCTGCAAAGCAGTTTTTTTTTAAAAAAAAAAAAATGACAGCTGTCCTTCTTTGGAGTGAAGGGAAATTGTGTCTTCAGACCAGCTGGCCTGGGCTGAATGTGACCCTGTTCCATTGTTTATTATTCAATTCTAGTCATGAGACTCAAAACCTAAAATAGCAGTGGAAGAGGCTAGAAATAGTATTTCGTAATTATTGAAGTGGGTTTATTCTCCTGAGCGGTATCACTTCTCCCTATGGAATTAATTTCTATTTATAGAATTCAGTTATTCTGCTAAAAAAACTATTCCATTGTGGCTAAGTCATAATTTGGTTATGATTGATTGAACGAATGAATGAAAATTATCTATGTTTCCTACACACACACACACACACACATATATGTGTTTTTATAGATTTTCATGGGTACAGGTATGCAGGTCTTGGCGTGTTCGGGTCTTTTCCCATGTAAGATTGAGAGCATCTTGGCAATGTTTCGATGAGGTCCCACTCGCAATTAACTCGACAGGGCAGGAGAAGGAATTGCAGACTTTAAAGTGTGGCAAACACACACACAGTTGGGAAGACGCCAGAACACAGATAAGCCACAACGATACCAGATAATTCACAATTTGTTCCCAACAAGTTGCTGTGAGCAGCTTCCCTTTTTAAACACTATGTTCCCAGCTGCAGCTAATGAAGGGAATCAGGGCCCTTTCCTCTCCCATAAGCCATGCAACCCACATTGCTTCCTTCTCCGTTGTTCCCTGCGTGCCCTAGGATGAAGAGGGAGTGGGCCTGGGTCTTCCTCTGAATTCCCTCTCCATTGCTCTACCTCTCCCCTGCTCTGCCCATCCGGCCTTTGCCCTTCTCCAGTTTCTTCCACAGCCAATGGAGCCTCCTACTCTGAATCAGACTCCAACAGGGGCATGACACCCTCTTGCAAACCAGATATCAAGAGACAGCAATGCACAGCAAGGAGTAAACTCACAGCAGTTGGGGCAAGGTGGATTCCCTTGCTGTTTTTGGGCAGCGGGCATCCTTTCCATCAGGATCTGCAAAAGAGGAAGCATAGACACATGACAGGTTAAAAAGCTAAAGGGGTCAGACCCTTCACCCAATAACATCTGTCTGCTTAGTTGCTTGATATTTCTCTGGCCAAATAAAATCCAGACTCATGCCAGTCAATATCGGGACCTCATTACTGAATTGAAAAATCTTGAAGTTATTTCCCCTCCACTTCCAGACAGACAGATGTTGAGAACATTGACAATTTGAGAAAATTAGCCAAAGGTCAAAGAGGTTCAATGGTCCTTGTCTAGAGCTCTGAGGGGAGGTAGCAAGTTTGCCCATTGCTAGGATTAATTGAACTTGTTCTGTTCTCATTATTTGGAGTGTACATTTGTAAAAAGAAAGCCATTTATAGCAATGGAAGACAGTATTTGTAGCACAGGTTTGAAGTGTGAGGTCCTCGAAGTTCTCGGAGCTTCATGATTTTCTTGGAGATGTTTCATGAGCCAGCTAGGTAACATCATCAGCGCTGGTAGGAACATAGAGCAAAGTCTACTCCTTTCTAGCAAGATGAAGTATCTGATCTAGTTGAATAATGAAACATCCTCAAGAAACCGCCAATCTCAGAGATGGACCATGGACCCCATAGTCCTCCTCCTTCTTTCCTCCTCCTCTCCTCCACAAACCCCACTCCTTCAAGCACTGAGGATGTTCCCTAGTTGGGTCATGCAATATCTGCAAGAAAACCACCAAGCTTAGAGAGCACCAAATACCTCCTGAGAAAAAAAAATAGTCCTTTGTACTAATCTGGAGCAAATGGGCTGTCAAATAAAATATTTTGGATTAACTTCAGTGTTTATTGACTTAAAATAGATGTTTTGGTCAGAGATTGGAGCTGGAACACTTTTATGTCTAGAGAGAAAAAATAAACAAATAGATAATCTGTCTGTCCAAGATTCAGTAGACAGCAGAATCAACCTATTCTACAGAAATGAATCTCACTGTGGTTAAATTCTTTTGCATAGAGGGAATATCAGGGAAGGATTATCTCTCAGCCTACGCTAACAGAGAAAATTGGGGCTGGGTACTATAGAAAGAGTGAGGCTAACATTTGCTTGGTATGTAAGTCCAACTCACAGCAGAATGAGCTAGAGCAGAGGTCTCATCCTCACGGCCCGCGGGCCAATTGCAGCCTGCAGGACGATATCCTGTGGCCCCCACCGTGATATGAAAGTATAACATTTGAGGATATTTTTGAAACAACGTTTTTTGTGGAATCCCTTATGCGGCCTAGCCTCACCCAGACTCTGCCTCCGGTGGCCCCCAGGTAAATTGAGTTTGAGACCCCTGAGCTAGAGTCTTGCTGAAGGGGATCAAACCATCAGCTCCAGCATTCTGATCACTCGTATTCCTTAACACCGGATATGGGTCTCTATGGATTTTACTATAGGGAGTGCTGTTACCTTCCTATCAAAGTGGTACCTATTTATCTACTTGCATTTGCATGCTTTCGAATTGCTAGGTTGGTAGGAACTGGGACGAGTACGGAGCTTACCCCATCGCATGGCGCACGGGTCTCGGACCTGGGCTACTGGCTTTTCCAGCTGACAAGCTCAACATCTTAACTGTTTGAGCCACCGTGCCATCAACATCAAAATCCACATGCCCATTTGCCCAAAGTTTTCTTCCCTTTGTGACAGCGGCTTCCATTTTTCTAGCTATTCTAAAGGAGCTGGAGCTGTCTCTATTGGTGTTTTCAGAGAGTAATTGAATTTAATTTCAGCCACTATTTGTAAGC